>OW121846.1:120299895-120935457 GCA_933228895.1 Platycnemis pennipes
TGATCAGATACGTCCAAAGATGAAGTTAAAATGAATAGAGGCGGTGTATCAGGGGTTCGACTAAACGTAGGGTACTCTTGAGCACACACCTATCACTCCAAGTGCCGTTCCTTCTTAATTAACGGACCCGTAAATAAAAATAAGTCGGAAATGGCTAAATGGATTGGCCCTCAACACTGCTTGACTTTGCAGTGTGTGCAGTGACTTTGCATGTGCAGTAATCATTTTACGTGTTTGAAATTATTACGTCCTTACGTAAACTCCCAAACTTGGTTTTTAGGTATTTATACCACCCTGACGTGTCCTTGAACCGTAAAGAAAATCATATTTCATGGAAAAACGACCCAGTGAAGCTTAAATAGTTATTTTACTAAGCACAAATATATCAAATTACGCGTGTTTTAATATTGCTCGACTCGAAACATCCATGCGCTCAAAACAGCGGCTTTCAAGTTCGTAGACGAGCCGGTTAATCTTCTGTCTAACGAGATAGGCGTTAATGCATGCTACTAACAGACATAACTCAGGCTGTAAATGATTTAAAACATTTGCTATGAATACACAACTGTACCTCTGAAATTTCATAGAAAATGGAGATTACAACGACATAGGATACACTAAGATTAAGATTTCCTTCGGCAGTCTTTTATGTTCTCGTCAGGAAAAACTCAATGTTGAACGATTGATAACGCGAGTCATTCTCGTACCATGCAATTTTGCAGGATCAAATAAGGTGAACACCTCCACGATAGCACTGCAAAATTTGGCAATTTGAGGGAGAGGTTTTCGAAACGAGTGAAGTGCCACAGTGCCCAACCCGAAGAGAAACAAATTTCAGTAGTAGTACTATAGCCAAATAGCTACTTAGCTATTTGGCAGAGGCGGCCGACAGCTAAGGTCAACTGCGCATGTAAAGATAGTGGGTAAATGAACTGAGGTAAGAATATATGAAGGGTGGAGGGAAACTCTTGGTCGACGTTAGTCTAATCGTAACGTAACGCGCCAAAAGAGCCACCGTTTAACGTCCCATCCGACGGACGGAGTACCGTACTCGAGGTGCATTCCACAAAGTGGGACCGGTATACAAAGAAAAATCTTTGCCTTACCAGAGAATCGAACCCGAGCTCTCGGGATTGGAGGCCACGTTTTATTTCCTGAATATAGAGGGTGGGTATCACCGTTATTTGATTGCGATGCAATAATGGGGTGACTTCACTGCGTGAAATATACCTTTTCGCTAGTCAAATGGATAAAAGCAGACCGACACCCACACAACGTTAACGGTACTTATCACTTCGAATGCGGTCCGTCGAAGGCTCATCAAAAGCATACTTAAATGCATCGTCATCGAATTGTCACCGAGAGGCTAGCGTCTTTCAACAACATTCCCTTGGCAATATTTCACGCCTGTGTAAAAGCACTGTTAGTGTTAAAAAGTTATCTTTCCTCCACATCACTCTGCTCGAATCCGGGGATAAGGGCTCATTATACGCCTATTCAACGAGAGGCTTCGTCTGTCATCGCGGTAGGGGCGACTTCCTTCGCACTAGACAAAGAAGAATCTTTAAGTAATTCAAAGCTTCATTCCTCTGACATATTACAAACTTGGAGTTAATGAGCGAAACCACCATTCCGTTATTTACTGTAGACCATAATATCAGCTGATATGAATTCGCAATTTTCATCAACAAGAGACAATACAATCTTAGTATTTATTTTTCAGAGTTGATATTCAAAAATCCACTTCCAGACGTTTTTTATTTAGCGTGATTTTCGTTCAAGGTATGTACCTATGCACAATGGACGGTTGAATCTAAATTTAAAGCGATATTTTCGAGTGATTAAAGTAGACATGACAACATGGAGCAACCTGTTTCCATGTTGATACATATATAACAATTTCTCTAACCGTTGAATGCTCGGGACACTGACATGCTCATTACCTAGCAATAATTCACGCTTCAATTTTTAAACGCTGGGCCAGCTTAGACCATAGTCGAACAATCAAATGTACGTAGGTAATTCAGGATCAAACAAATTCCACAGACAGAGCGTTATTACATGCAATACCTGTTGTCTATACGGCGAACAAGCATCCAAATACCTATTACGCTGGCTAATACATGTGGACGGTACACAAGCTATATCGTTGGCGTTATCGCTTAGTTAGGAAAGTATCATATTGATTAGGAATCTGTTCACGCAGCAACTGCCTTGTTCCGAATCCAATTGGATGACCATGATGACGGAATGACCTCAAGTAATCGATGCTAAAACGCATAAGAAACCGTGGACACAGAACTATTTTGAAAAGATAACATAAGACTCGGTTTTCAGCGAGAATTAAGAAGAAGAAATCTGCTTCGACGATGATAAGGATTTAGAGGATATAATTGGATACCGGTGGAAATCATGTTTGAAAACAATATCACTACTCAAACTTCACACTTAAGTCGACATGAGCTAAAATAAATCACTGGATATAATTAAAACTCAGATAATAATTAACTGAAAAATTCAAGGATTGCGAACTAGCCGCGAATACCTTGACGGGGCCACCCACTGAAATGCACAATAGTAGAATTTCCGCAAGGAAAAAATCCACCTTGACCGGGACTCGAACCCGAAAACCACTGATTTCCGGCCGGAGTTCCATAGTGGAGAAGGAAGCCTCGGTAGCTAAAATGGTAAATACCCGGCCAGAAATCAGGGGGTTCCGGGTTCGAGTCCCGGCGGATTTTTTCCTAGCGGAAATCCTGCAATTAACTTTCACTTGAGAGTGGTCATTAATTCAATAATTTTCTGCAAATCGAGATAATAATAGACTCAGTTTCGTGAATGTTTAAACAACTATCAATAATGGTTAATCATGTACTGTTAAGCAATACTGACCGAGTCATTTACTGAAATTGAAACAAAATGGTCTTTGGAACTTCACTAACGTTTTTACTGAGGCAGAGCTCATGACTATATATTCCCGACACTCTAGCCCTTTACAACATTCCCAATTAACTGGATGTCAATTATTCCTCACCACTAATTAAGTACACATTGGTGCTGAGCTGGGGTCCATCGTACCTCAATTGATGTCCGGATTTGACGCTATTTTTCCGTTCATCGAATGAAAATTACACTCATTTTTGTTGTAACCTGGACGGGATCAATCATTTCGCGGTGATTGCTGGTGTTCCAGAATCACGAGGCCTAACAGTGGGGGGGAACACGAAACTGTAGGACCCTCGTCTCCCACCTTGCCGGCCTGAGATGAAACACTCGGGGAAAGGGATTGGAATGAGGGGAATAGCCCCCACCGCGAGAGCAGTAAAGTCACCCAAAGCATCCCCCACCCAGCTGTTACTTCCCACCCACTCCCCCCTCTCTCCTCCACTCAAAGCGTGCCGGCTGCTTGGGTCTGGTGGGAGTAGTCGACGTTTGGCAAGAGGCGCCGCGGCGAAGATGGCGGGGTCACCGAAACCTCGAACCAAAAATGAAATTTGACGCCCGGCTGCCGGAACACGATTCGAGGATGATATCGACGTTCGAGTTTGCCAGGATGGGGCTATTTTTACGGTTCACGGCGGAGGAGGAAAACATTAAGAGGCGAAATGCATGCTGGGAATCACTCAAAGGCATTCTTCCTCTCCCTCCCGGCTAGCACTTGATATCTGACCATGGAGCCAGAGCTCTCCTCCCTCCTTTCTTACTTCACTCAAGCGTCCCGACGACGGGTCACTCACTCTCCGGGGCGGAAGATTTCCTCTCCCGACGCCTGATGTTCGCGTGGATTTGGACCGAGAAACCCACACCGAGGGACGCGACTCGATATAAGCATTAAAATATACACGCATTCAAATACATAAATTGGCGAAATGCCTGTATTCTCTTTTCTTTCTAATAGTAGCTGCATTGACGGACCATGACACTAGCACATTTGCTCATTTTAGCATCGATTGTATCCTACCTCGGAATCTATATCCTATATACGCTACGTACACACGCTAGTGATCAAACTTGTGAAAAACCGAGTAGTAGATATTCTAAGGTCATTTGCGCAATTTACGAAAGGCAGATTTTTTTCAGGAAAACGAGGAAGGGTTTTGAGAAGTTCAGTGTCTGAATCATCGTGGCGCCACTTTGTAATTAATTAACACGTTAAACGAAGGTGGCAAAGCACCCACGATCAAACATCCTACACAATGGACGGAACATCGCGCAAAGTTCCTTGTGCACAGCGCTAAAAAAGGGACCAGTATGATATTGATAAATCTCTGCCACTGCCAAGATTCAAACTTGGTCCCTTGAGATGGGAAGCCAGTACTCTAGCCACAACACCAACCCGATTTCAGAGGAATATTGATTACTAGTCGATAGTCAGGTGACCTCTAGTTGTCCAAAATAGGTTATGACACACCGTCGAAACTGAACTTAAGCCTAAGAAATGCATTACCGAGGTGAGACTCAACGCCGTGACCTTGGTCGACTCATGGGGGCAAATCCTGCCTAGAGTATTAGCCTTGAGTCATCTATCGCTATACTTCTTCCTTTGGCCCTTGTATCCAGCCATTGGCTTTCCCAGTGGGGCAATTTTTTCATCATTCTTCTAATAATTTCCTTTAGATTGGTTGGTTATTCAGGGGAGGCGACCGACAGCTGAGGTCATTTGCGCCATTTAGGATAGGTGGGAAATTGGGTAATGGTAGTAGTTTTCAGGGAACGGAGGAAGGGTGGAGAGAAACCCGGCGTCGGCATTAGCCTTCTCTTAACTGAAGGCGCCATGGGAACCACGGCTTAACGTCCCATCCGACGGACGGAGTACTTAACTTGAATTGCCCTCCACTATGATCGGTTTTCCACTGAAAAATCCGCCACAGCCGGGAATCAAACCCGGGCCCTCGGGATGGGAGGCCAGTACTCTAGCCACCACACCAACCCGATCTCCATTATTTCCTTTAGCCCGGAAAACGAGATTCAGACGGTCATACGAAACTTGTTGACAGTCAACGTAGAGATTTCTCGGGTTTCACACCGGGTCAGGTTCTCCATATCTTCTTCCGACGTTTCGATGCGCGACTCGCCCATCGTCCTCAGGGATCCAGGAATCCAAGTGATCCAATCCAAATCACTTGGATTCCTGGATCCCTGATGACGATGGGCGAGTCGCGCATCGAAACGTCGGAGGAAGATATGGAGAACCTGACCCGGTGTGAAACCCGGGAAATCTTCACACATATTATTCGCCGGGAAAACACCAGATCTTAAATTAGTCAACGTAGAGGTCAAAAAATTCGTCCTCAAAGAAGAGGATAGCGAATCCTCAGTGAGCAGTCAAGTACATTTTCCAAATGATGGCGAAAATAGCGACCAATCATCAACCACCATGGAATTGCTTTTTCCCTCGCATGACAGACCGACGGCCAGCAAATATGCGTAGAACAACCGGACTACAGAGAAAGGGAAAACTGAGGGAAATATTAGAGCGCTATTCGTCGTAGACACCCAGTAGTTAGAGATGTTTAGACGCTAGCGCCTCCGCGACTCAAATTTATATCGTTTACTTTTTCACCAAGAATTCATTTGCAACAATATTACCACTTTCTTTGATTATCATTATTCACTACTCAAAACATAACTTATATGGAAAAAATGCCTGCATCAATACGCAGCAATAAATGCGCATTTTAAAATCCAGTATTTTATGTCGTAGGTACAACCAAGAATTAAATTATCTTTCAAATAAGGTTAATTTGGAATTCGAATAAATGTCACTTTCGATTTGAAAACGAGACTGCACCATGAAAAAGACAGGTAAGAAAACATAGAGAAAGCCTCCTGTCGCCGGTAAGGTTATGACAGGTCTTGCACGGATACCTCATATCAGACACTTCCTAGACAAAAAATCTTCTCAACAACTCGGAATAAACTTACTTCACTACACTTCTCGGCCAGATAAGCCACCTTTGTGAAGGGTAGATTATTTAGATACTTTAAAAAGTCACGCACAAAATCATGCAAAGCGACCGACCATTCTCTTCGCTGACAAAGTTGAATGGCAGACCACCTAAACCGCAGGAGTCACATTGTTTCCCGCCCACATCAGCAAGACCGCCAACTTTGTGTCGGGCCGGAATCCAGTCGCAGACGACCCACTGGATTAAAATAAATACGTCGTGCACCACCCCAACGACGTGCAAGTGCCCTCCGCACAACTCGCTACAGTCGTCCCGAGGTGATCACGTTTCCCGGAGAGGGATCCCGAGCCCGAAATGAAGTAAACGTGAGATTGGACAAACGGGAAACTAGCGCGTCCAGATCCGAGCCGACAGATAAATCCCCATCCCCGGCTCGACCGCGGCCGGAGGTCCCTCTGCTGAAGAGGCGGTCCAGGGGCCGGGGAGAGATGAAGATGGACCGGGAGGAACCCCGCGGGGCGGCCCGGCCTCACCGGACCACTCGGTGTGAGGTCTCAGCTCTTCCAGCCCCTTCAAACAATGCGGCACGGGGGAGCCAATTTATGAGGAGGGAATCACGCGAGGGCGGCACGCGGAAATGCCCGAGCCGGGGCCGGGAAATCTGTCAACCCCACCGAGTCCGCCGGGGATGAGGGCACGGGGCGCGTCGGGGAGGTTAGCTGCCCTCCCCCTACGGGCGAGGACCGGCCCGCCAAATTTATTCACAAGATTGCACGCCACAATCACCTCGCAACTGTGTTTGGATCGAATCGTAATCACCCAGGATCATGGTCCCACCGTTTCTCATTTCCTGACGTACCTTATTTCTTTAAGGAATTTCTACCCACCCCAAACTGAATCAGCACGACAGACGGAAGCGAGAAGTTACGAGAGATTAACTGACGGACTGATAATACAAAAATTAGCCATTCCATTCACGACATACATCTATTACACAAATAAAGTCTAATTCACACAGTTCATTAATTCAATCCGTTCAAGTTCGATTTTATCCCGAATTTTCTCCGTTTTCTTTTTAGCAAAATGTGATTATCGCAGCTATTGACCTACCAACCCTGCCACACACCTGCGGCGGCTAGCTGAGTGGTATGTATATGCACGGATCGGATGCTTCTACATCGACGCGATACCCTGCAAGCCACCACGAGGGTGTGTGGCAGGGGGTGAAGAGCACCAAACAAGCACTATTGGCATGGAAGGAACTCGGAGAGGCTCACTGTGAAGAAACATGGCAGTATCATTCTGTTCTTAACCGCTCCAGCTGCTTAGGATAGATCACGAAACCGTTTAACATCATTTACTCTTAAGAATAACAGTAGATTCATTCCCGGGGTAGAATCAATCTCGCGATTATAGGTTGACCAAAACGGCACATTACCGACCTGGCTACCGTCACTGGCTTAAAAACAGAAAAGTACACTGGTTACACTTCTAGCACAACTAAATAACATTCAACATTGCAAAAATCTACATTTCAAATACCTTTTGGGAATCCTCCAACACAAAAAAACCAATCGAAATAAATCGGTAAGTGCATCGGATTGGTGCAACAGGACCCCTTACATTAGAGGGAATCAAGCCCCTCTGTGATAATCGTTCGCGGCTGTTCATGAACACGTATTACTGGGAGCATTCTTACCCTCCCAGCCATTTTCTCTCGGGATACATACCGTCAATAAAGTCAAATTAGTGGTTACAGCTCATGAAAAATGGCTCTGTAGTAATAGCTTCTTCCACCGTGTCATTCGGTGTGTCATTGTGTTTCATGGCACGTCTCATTCGTTTCTGTCATATTTATGCTTTTTTTCACAAATGCCCCCAGCTCCCAACAGTAAAATATTCAGCCTCCATATATCTCACAGGCCATATTCAATAAAGAATTTTTCAGCCAACTCCTTCCATTGATAACAATTACTCCACAACGTTAGGTTGCTCAGCCCCGAGCCATTCCCTCTGCCTGACCTAGCCAAAGAAACACCCACTATTCCCTCCATGGCCATTACCGGTACACGTATCCCGCGCCTTTTCATGACCCCGCCATTTTTCATTCCCCTCCCACTTTTCCTTTTAACATTTCCGAGATAACGTCAGCCAACAATATTCTGGAGAAATTTATGTTTATACTGCAACGTTCAATTATTAGTTTCGTTTCGATGAGCCGGGAAAGTAGGGTACCGACATTTCGACTGCTAGCTCCATCGCCTTTATCTTTCAACTTCAAGACGAAGGAAGACTTAATCCTCGATGCGTCACAGATGCCCAATTGGTGTGATGTATGGCAGCTAGAATTAAACTTTAAAAAGTGTCTTGTAATGAATTTTTGGAAAAAGAATAGCTCTCCTCCTGGCACGTACAAAATAAATAATGAATTAACAAACGTTAAACCCATTAAATATCTTGGAATAAGACTGACTCATGATCTTTCCTGGGGTAAACACATACGTGAAATAATGGGTCAAGCGAATCGTAAACAGGGATTCATCAAAAGAGTATTGGGTAAATGTGACGATCATGTACGAGAAATCAGCTACTTTTCCCTTGTTAGACCTCATTTGGAATATGCTGCCAGTGTATGGGATCCCTACGAAATCGGTCTACATAATGAACTTGAACGTGTGCAGCGAAGATAGGCAAGATATATAAAGGGACGGTACGATAACCTTATTAGCGTAACCAGTTTATTAAATGAATTGAATTGGAAATATTGCCAGATCGCAGGTTGTAATGTAGACTTAATCTTATAAACAAATTCCAAGACCAAATTTTCAGTGATGATGTTGAAAATGTTTTGCGAACCCCAACTTAATATGGCAGACTGGACCATGATCACAAAATTAGAGAAATTGATTGCCGAACTGACAGATTCATATTTGAATTTGAACAGATTTGTTGAACCATATGCCCACACCGTATCTATGCTCCTTCATTAAACGGGAGGGATTTGACCAAGACAGCACAGATTTACCAGTTTTAAGCCATATGAATATATGAAAAGAAAATCTTCTCATTCTCTTCTTCTCAAAATGTCCTTTTTTCCTCGTACAATTAGGGATATGAATAACGGTAAATATATCCAGTACGAGTGTAGCAATGGATAACATTGGTAGCCGCATGTTTGTATAAGGACTTGAAGCTAACCCAACTAACAGTATGTTTTTGCATGTTTGCTTTGCTATTTTTATCTTTTTTAAATAGTGAAGTTTAGAACAACATATAAATACTAATATTTTTTTATTCATGATATGTAGTGCATATTTGGTGAGAATTCACCCTTGCCACACACCTTTATGGTGGCTTGCAGGGTATTATGACGATGTAGATGTAGATGAATGGCACACGCAGGAAATTTAAAAACCCTTTATCCAGCGCAAATTTTGATTTCCTACTAGAGCACATATGTCATTGTAGTCCACGCTCAATCGACGATCATTCCGCCGACATTCTCTCACTCTGAGCGACACATTCCACCGCAGAAGCTAAAATAAAGTAGCGGCACGATCCAACACGGGAGATTTCCCACGGAAACACTACTCGATCGAGGATATCCCCTCCCACCTCTGAAGTAAACCGCGTCACGGCGGACGCTTAAAGGCCCCACGGCACGCGGCGAGTTTTGGTCCCGGAACGGGAGGAAACCCCATCACTTTAAGAGGACTTCGCGGGGAACTCCATCTCGCTTGCACTTTGTCGGTCCGACGACGAGCGAAGAAGGCTTCCACTTGAGCGGTGCACGAGATGAACAAAGGTAAGCGTCGAGCACCGAGAGGATACGGTCCTCTCCCTCGAGGAATCGATGTTGGAGAGCGCATTTGATGACGGAATAAACCCTCACCCTGCTCCCCCAACCCTCCCCCGCCCTTCCACGAGGATTCGCAAAAAAAAACCTTTCCTCCTCCCGCGTCGCCGCGCGCGGGAAACGGATCGAAAGACGCTTGCTTCCGTTTCGGCTCTCGGATGCGGCGAGCGAAGTGAGGTTTCAGGGTGGGGGAGACGCAGGGATGCCGCGGAAGGGAAAATATGCAAATGGTCGGTCATCTTGAATGAGAGCGGGTCGGAGGAGTACGAGCCGAAGTACGTGCGTCACGAGTAACGCTCAACTCTCCGTCCCTGGCGGAAAGGGAAGGTATTCCGAACGGAAAGAAGGAATTAATACACGGGCTTATCTACCGCAGAATATACACTCTTATCTGCCTACCACACCTTCCGTCAATGAAGCAAACACACTGTCCCGTTTAAAATTTTACGCAAGGGATAATTTACTCCCTTCTCAACCAAGAGTCAAATCTCCAATCATACACGCCATGTTCGCTGGTTCAAGGTACACCTCAGGCATGAATTTTAGCTAAAGAGTAAGTTAGGCTAAACAGCAGCAATAACTGTCAGAGTTGGAACACCATCGAAACTAATTCCACAACACTCACCTAATCTCCCTATATTAAATTTTTCAATCGTGGAAATTACTTTTGTAATATTTAGTACACGCTACATGTAAAACTCTAAACACATTTTAAAAAACTATGCACACTAAGATTAGAAAAAACCAAAAGCTTAATATCGAGCAATGAAATTCTTAAGAAATAATGCCTTCCTCATAACGTCGGACATATTTTTCTTTGACAGATAAAGTGGTGAAAGGAGCGTCATATTTATCCCCGAAATGTTTTTGTTCTTTCATTTTATGCCACCACATCGAAGCCAAAAAGAATGGAAGAATATCTTAACTTATGGTTTCATGGTTGACTATGTGGAATGTAGCCATTGCGAGAGAATGAATACGCTTAGATAAATCCAATATTGCTAGGATCGCTAGTGAAATCAATAGTAGAATTAGCTGATTCTTTCCGTAAATACAACTTTTTCGTGTCGAAAATGGTCAGTCAACATTTCCCCAACCAATGAATAAAATTTTAGGCAATCAAAACGTGGAATGTAGCCAGTAATAAAGCCAATGCAAATAATCTATTACTTTAAACACATGTCAACCTAATAGGGCAGCGAATCCGATACAACATCAATGTAAATAGCGATCCTACCAGGTCAATCTGTGCCAAATAACATGGATCGTATTCAACAACCAATACTCCCAACACTGAAGAACGTAAAGGAGGGATTAGGATACTTTATACGAGTCGCATTTTCCAAAATACAATTAACCCGTTATACGTAAATGCTCGGAAATCGGCTGTCGGTGGCTGTTGCCTTTTTTAATTGAACTAGCAGAAAAAATGGCAGTTTTTAAAACTAGCAGTTTTTAAAGAAGAGCAGCTGCATTACGTGAGTTACTACCTACATTAAAAAATAATGCTTACGAGATATGATAAGGAATTACTATTTTAGTAATTAGCATTGTAGTTGTAGTAACCTGACAACAAATCTCGTTGTCCTTAAACGATAACAGCACCACTAATCTACTCCTGCGAATCTGCTCGTCATTTGCTACAACATAATACCCTGCAAGCCACCATAAAGGTGTGTGGCAGGGGGTGAATTCTCACCAAACATGCACTACATATCATGCATAAAAAAGGATAAGTATTAATATACTGTTCTAGATTTCACTATTCAAAAAAGATAAAAATAGCAAAGCAAACATGCAAAAACATACTGTTAGTTGGGTTAGCTTTAAGTCCTTACACCAAGATGCAGCTATCAATGCTATCCATTCCTACACTTGTATTGGATATATTTACTGTTATTCATATCCCTAATCGTACGAGGAAAAAAGGACATTTTGAGAAGAAGAGAATGAGAAGATTTTCTTCTCATACATTCATAATGCTAAAAACTGGCAAATCTATACTGTCTTGGTCAAATCCGTCCCGTTTAATGAAGGAGCATAGTTACGGCGTGGGCATATGGTTCAACAATGGATGTGGAGAATCCATTATTGTATATGAACCTGAACATTCCCAGATCAGTCAGAGATTTTCCGAGCACCCAAACTTCCCAGAATATCACAGAAGTAAAAGTAAATAAGGTACTCATTTCGATAGAGTAGGATATTCACGCATTTTCGGGACGATATTAAACATTTTTGAATGGACGCTGGAATAAAGCATGACGTCTTATTTCGTCAGTTGGAGCCGATTGAATATATAGGCCAGTGGTAAAAAATTAGAACAGCTCACGATCTTTCAAATCGCATTCTTTCCCATCCACTAATATTCAACCCCATGGTCACGTTTCCTACACGGAGGCGTATTAAAATGCAACAAATGTGAGTCACTTATATCCAGAAATTGAAGTTGCAGAGAGAAAAAATGAAGCAACCTGGGATAAATTCCCTGAAAGAAATTCATGGCGGACATGATTTTCAATGTCCTTTTCTGTGGGGTTAGACTGTTGTAGGCTAGGATACTGGTGTCCCATTCCGAGTGTCCGGGTTTGAGTTCAGGGTATGGCAAAGATTACCAATTTGTATACCAGTCCCCACTTGAATGCTCTGAGGAGAGCATTTTTAAAGTTCAATACTAGGTCCTTCGGAGGGGACGTTAAATCATAGATCCTTACGCGCATTTCGTTATGAGCAGGCTTTCGAGGCCGGGTTTCTCTCCACCCTTCAACCGATCCCTGAAAACTTCCTTTCCCGGCCTACGTATCCACCCATCTTGAAAAACGCAAATGACCTTAGCCGAAGGTCACCCACCCCAGATAAATATCAATTACAAATCCATTACTCTTCAGATAGACAAACCTAACTCAACGCGGGCATTAAATATTAGCAGCTATAAAGCGCTTAACGGGCGCCGAAATAAATTGTCACTAATTAAAAAAGAAGCCCAACCTCTTGAAATGAGGACGCATGACGACACGGTAAAAATAATGGCGAGGTCAAATTAATTGCGGACACCGGAAATTGGATTGGTTTTAGGTTGAGCTACGACAGTGTCGATCGGGTCACCTTGAGTTGAAAATATGTTCATATTTTTTAGGTGCATGTAGCATTTCAATTTTCCCCCTGCCTGTGATAATGCATCGTTATTAATGGGACGTTTTGTATTTCTTCGGTGCATAATCTTGCATACCGGAAACCAAACTCTGCGAGTTTCAATGAAGGTCACCTTGTGGACATGGAATGCAGAATAGCAAATTTTCTGCGAAAATAATTTAATTGTACAACTCCTATTCCAAAAATTTGTAATAGACTAGTCAATTTCGTCTTTGTCACTTTCAGAAAAAAATTCTAGCATTTGCAGCAAACCTACTGAATTCATTCCGCCTCTATGTATTCCACGTCGTATCCTGTAACAGCATCAGGGACAAGACTCTTAATTGAACATGAGGATAAAGTGAAGAGATGGAAGGAATACTAGGAAGAGTTGCACAATGGAAGCTATCTTAGAGCGGGAAGTAATCGAAAAGGAAAATGAAGTCGATAAGGATGATTTGGGAGCCCCAATCTTAAGGTGAGAATTTGACGCAGCTGTAAGGGATCTGATGAGGATAAATATGGCTTCGGGAATAGATGATATTCCTGTCGAACTAATTAAGAATGCCAGAGAGAAGACATTTAGTCAGCTCTACAAAACCATATGCGACATTTACTCAACAGGAGAGATACCCACGGACTTTGAGAAGAACATCATCATCCCTATTGTCAAAAAGAAGAGGGCTGAGAACTGTGAACATTTTAAGACCATAGGCCTGACGACACATGCCTCGAAGATATTGACTCCTCGAAGAGAATCATTAATAGAAGAAATGAGCGAAAAGCTGAGAATTTCCTGAATGAGGACCAATGCGAGTTCAAAAGAAACAAGGGCACAAGAGAAGCGATTTTGGCCCTCAGTAGAATTGCCCTAGCAAAAAGGGAATTTTACCAAAAGAAGATTCTGCTTACAGCTGCAAATACATGATAAGATAAGTTTATTTACTCTGGGACCATATAATCCCATGGAGCACAAGTACACGACATTTAAATTTATTCGTATTTTAAGCTGCTGATTGGATTTACAAAAATAACGTATGGTAATAGATACATAATGACATGCAGGAGACATAATATTCGAGATTGGTATTATGACTGGAAAAATTACATAAAACGATTAAAGGCATAACACTTACAATGCTTTGTATAAGCAGCCACTAATCTACATCTACATCTACATAATACCCTGCAAGCTACCACAAGGGTGTGTGGCAGGGGGTGATTGCTCACCAAACATGCACTACATATCATGCATAAAAAAGGAAAAGTATTAATATAGTAGTCAGAACTACACTATTTAAAAAAGATAGAAATTTCAAAGAAAACATGCAAAAACATTCTGTTAGTAG
Organism: Platycnemis pennipes; assembly: GCA_933228895.1. Taxonomy (NCBI): domain Eukaryota; kingdom Metazoa; phylum Arthropoda; class Insecta; order Odonata; family Platycnemididae; genus Platycnemis; species Platycnemis pennipes. The sequence goes on from OW121846.1 coordinate 120,314,142, forward strand.
GGTTAGCTTTAAGTACTCATACCAACATGCAGCTACCAATGCTATTCATTGCTACTCTCCGATAGGACATATTTACCGTTATTCGTATCTCTTATTGTGCGAGGGAAAAAGGACATTTTGAATCGGTCAGTTCGGCAATCAATTTCTCTAACTTTATGATTATGGTCCAGTCTGCCATAGTAAGTTGGGGTTCGTAAAATATTTTTAATATCATCACTGAAAATATTGCCTTGGAATTTGTGGAAGAGATTAAGTCTAAATTTCAACCTGCGATCTGACAATGATTCCCATTTCAATTCATTTAATAGACTGGTTACGCTAATATAATTATCGTATCGCCCCTTTACAAATCTTGCCGATCTTCGCTGCACACGTTCAAGTTCATTACTTAGACCGATTTCGTAGGGATCCCATACACTGGCAGCATATTCCAAATGAGGTCTAACAAGGGAAAAGTAGCTGATTTCTCGTACATGATCGTCACATTTACCCAATACTCTTTTAATGAAACCCAGTTTGCGATTCGCTTGACCCATTATTTCACGAATGTGTTTACCCCAGGAAAGATCATTTGTCAGTCTTATTCCAAGATATTTATGGATTCCACGTTTGTTAATTCATTATTACTTATTTTGTAAGTGGTAGGAGGAGAGCTATTCTTTTTCCAAAAATTCATTACAAGACATTTCATAAAGTTTAATTCTAACTGCCATATCACACCAAGTTTCAATTGCTTGTAGGTCAATATTTAAATATTCTTTATCGTTCGGGCATAGAATTTCCCTGTACACAACTGCGTCATCGGCAAATAGACGAAGCTTACTTTTTACCACCTTACTGATATCATTAATGTACAGAAGGAACAGGAGTGGACCTATCACACTACCTTGTGGGACACCCGAAGTGACTTTAATTGCCGGTGAGGAAACACCGTCCAAAACAACCCTTTGAACCCGATCATGCAGAAAATCATTAATCCATGATATAATGTTACTGTCTAACCCATAAGATTTTAACTTCAAAATTAGTTTGCTGTGAGAAACCTTGTCAAAAGCCTTCTTGAAGTCGAGAAATATAGCATCCACTGGAATATTATTTTCGCCAGAAACTAAAATATCGTGGGAAAAGAGAGTTGATTTGATTAGCAATAGAGTAATATTACATAATCTACAAAAAATAAAACAAATAAATAAGTAAATGTTACATTTTATATACTAATATTTAAAATAATAATACAAGCATGGGAGTGAGGAAACATTTCATTAGAACATACATCTGGAGCATTCTACTATATGGCAGTGAAGCATGGACAATAACAACAGCAGAGAAGTCCAGGCTGGAAGCATTTGAAATTTGGTGCTACCGAAGAATATTGAAGATAAAATGGATCGATCGAGTGACAAACGAAGAAGTCTTAAGAAGGGTGGGAGAAAATAGATGCCTACAGAAAACCTTATAAAGAAGACGGGACAACTTAATAGGCCAAATCTTAAGACCCAATGGCCTGATGAAGACAATCGTTGAGGGAAAAGTGAACGGGAAGAATGGAAAAGGCATGCCTCGTATGAGGTATATGGATCAAGTTGTGAAGGATGTAAAAGAGAGGAGCTACGTCAATATGAAGAGGTTGGTCGATAGAAGAATCGAGTGGAGGGCTGCGTGAAACCAATCCTTGGATTGTTGACCGATGATGATGATCCTACATCATACGCATATGGTTTTAATTTTTCATAGTGAGTGTCGTCTCCTTGTGCCTCAAATTTAAACATGCTCAATACATAAATTCTCGGTACCAATCCCTAACTAATAAATTGGAAACAATATATCGATCAAAGACATGTCAAAATACAACGATAGGGGAACGTTTGAGTTTCAATTAGCCCCCTATTTATGACTAAATAAAGTGTTAGAGTACTTTTCTCTAGAATAAACGTGTTACTGGCAAGAATGGACAAAAGAGGCGATTCGGGAAATATCCGTACCTTCTGAGCTCCACGAGGACCCCGTGGAATAAAAGGCCCTAAAAATATGTTACAATCTGAATCTGTCTCAGTTCCCTCCCTTAGAGTGAACCCAATGTTTCCCTCGTGGGTTTTACGTCATTCAATACTATAAGCTGCCACCTTCTAGCCTTCATCGTGTTTCCCTGTTCTTGGGAGTCACGCCCTGCGGTGTCTCGCGGGCGTCAAGGGCATTCGCCGCTATTTTGCCTTCGCATTCATATGGTTATGAGCGAGTGATTGACGGACGTCGCGGAATCTGAATCACGTTTGACGGGAAAGAGAATAAACTCTCACAGACGCCGCTTTTACGGCGAAAGTCAACTCTTAATGAAGATTGGCATAGCATATTGACATCGATATACACATCACGACGTGAACCGACACACAAGCAAATGGCAGGGGATGATGTTAGGAATCCGGACTTAAAACAAAATTGTGGTTAAATGTGAGGAGTTAAAACAACAAATGGGACGTAAAAATGATACTTTCAATAGGAACCGTTTGGAAACGCACAAATATTTTTGTTGTCACTGGTATTTAACAAGAAACAAAAGAAATTTTTTACAAAGTATAACAGTTTAGAGCTCATTAAAAATTGTTGGTCTTACTTGCCAAGATAAGAGTTAAATAATTTTATCTATGGGTCATAAATTAGGTTCCTGATGAATAAGGTGGTGAGTTTCATGACTTCCAACGCTGGAGTACACATCTACATCTACTTAATACCCTGCGAGCTACCGCGAAGGGGTGTGACAGGTGGTGATTATCACCATACATGCGCTACTGACATGTAACTAAGAGCTACGATGATACTACTACATGGAAAAAAGTTAGGCATCTATTTAGTCAGTTACCTATGCCTACTCAAGCTAGGTAACTATAGAGTAATTGCATCCCATCCCGAGAGCCCTAGTTTTACGTGCATTCAGCACTTCAATTTTCCTCCTGCCTGTGAGAATGCATCGTCATTGATGGGACACTTTGTATTTCTTCGATCATAGAGTATTGCATATCGTATGGGACGTTAAACCGTGGATACCTTGGCGCATTTCTATATTAGCAAGTTAATGCCAACGATGCACTTCTTCCCACGTTTCCTCTGCACTCAGAAAAATTTCTAACTCCACTCAAATCATACCTTTCGTAAATGGCGCATATGACCATAGCTAACGGTCACCTCCGCCAAATAACAACGACAAAAACTAAAATTGAGATCTGAATGCGCGATTCGTTGAAAGTGAATTAAAATCACCAACGGGTTCATTCTCCTACGTTTCTCATTTTGGTTGACACTCCTCCCGCAAATATTATTCGCCACCAAGAAGAACATTTCTGAGTATTTTCGATTTCCTTTCATAAGGATACCTGCGACGAAGATCATATCCAGCCGCATATTTAAAACATTGCATTTCCACATAAATGTCTTTAACCGGTCCATTCTACGGTACTCCTCGCGATGAAACAATTTGCCTTGGTAAGCAATCACATGCATTTATAACATTCGATACTTAAGAAATATTATTAGAGGAACATATATCAATATGCTCAAATTTCCGGAGGTTATGCCAGGTAAATCGTTCCACTTGTGTTTTCCAAACGTACCACTCCTTAAGTCCACTGATCAACTTTTTAAAGGTTTCTTTAAAGCTAATTCGTGAATCCTGACAACTTAATGTTCACATTGAGCCGCATAAAAATGCCGCTCCCGTAAACTTTTCCCTCGACGATTGTCTTCATCAGGCCATGGTGTCTTAAGATATGACAGATTAAGTCCCGTCTTCTTCTTACAGTTTTCATCAGACATCTCTTGTCTCCCACTATTCTTAAGGCTTCATCGTTTGTCACTCAGTCGATCCATTTTATCTCCATTATTCTTCGGTAGCACCACATTTCAAATACTTCCAGCCCGGACTTCTCTGCTGCTGCAATCGTCCATGCTTCACTGTCATATGGTAAAATGCTCCAGATGTTCTAATGAACTTTGTCCTCACTTCCACGCTTGTATTTGCAGCTGTAAGCAGAATCTTCTTTTGGTAAAATGCCCTGGGTAATTCTACTGGCAATTTCTGTTTTACTTTATCCATTGCGGGTTACTCGGCTCGCCAGGTAACAGAACTTCTCCACGTCCTCGAATTTTATTTTTCCTAGTTTAACATCTGTCCTGGCTTCTTCTCCTTATGCACTTGAGTTTCCTTTTTATCGATGTTCAGGTGATATCTGGTCAATATCCTTCTGTTTCTGCCATGAATGCTGTGTCGTCTATGTCTCCTCCTGCCACACACCTTTATGGTGGCTTGTAGGGTATTATATAGATGTAGACGTAGATGTCGTCGGTGAATCGCAGCATGCTGATTTTCTCCCCATGGATTTTCACTCCAGGAGACTTTTCTTTAACATGTTGGATGGCTTTCTCGATGAAGACATTGAATAATGTGGGAGACAGTGCATATCCTAGTCTCACTCCTGTTTTTATGCTTGATTCTCTACTGCCGGCCCCTATTTGATTACAGCCACCTGGTTTTTTTACACAAGCTATGGATAACTAACTCTTCGGTCATTTATGCGATACGCCAATATCTTTGAGATTCCTTAGCAACAAGTTCCAATCCACGTTGCAAAACGCCTTCTCCAAATCTACAAATGCAACGAACGTCGGTAAATTCTTCTCTATTCTCTTCTCTATAAGTAGCCTGAGGGTCAGAATTGCTTCTTTGTGCCCTTGATTGATCCCAGACGTGGGATTTGAACCCGTGACCTTAAGGTCGTCGGGCCCGTCATGCACAGATCCTCGAGCCTCTCCGATCTCCGAGAGGCACAATGGATATCAATGCCGCAGGTCCATTTGGAATCAGAATCAAATTTCTGGGATTGATAAAGCATCAATTCCCACGATAACATGGAGAAGTGTTTGATACGCCGAATCGGGACGATCGGAAACCCTGCAAGGGCTGAAGAGAGGTCGGCCCGTCATTCCATGCGCTTCGTGCAACCAGAAACGCTGCTCTACTCACCTGCTCCAACATTGAGGGAAACTTCTTGGAGTGGAGAACCCGAAGCGATATTTTTTCTCCGATACCAATAAAGGCTGTTCGCAACAGTTTCGATTAATGCGCGTTCTCTTCGATCAGGAGATACGCAAAGAAATATTGCGTCACGTAAAGAACGAAACAGCATGGGAAATTTCCCAAATGCTTGAATGATTGCGTGAAAAATAGTACCCGTCCCACTTCCATACAGTAACAGAAATTACACCTCTGAAGGAGGTTGGCTCGTGACTGCTTGAGTCAAGTTGTCTGAGGAATCTTATTAATTTAAGTACGAGTATATGCCTGCTTAGTGATCCTTACTTCACAAAGAAAATTACCTAAGCTATTGAAAGTCATAAGTATCACAAGACGTACGACGTTAAGTCGAAGGATTTCTTTTTTTTTTATAATTTTAAACAGCTCGACGATGGAGTCTTTCAGCACTTACTTTAAAGAAATATTTTCATGTACTCAATGAATTTACTAATGTATAACACCAGAATATTAGTAACAAACGTTATGCTATAATATTTTTCTGAAATATGTTTTAATATCTCATTAGTAATGATATTATTCATACGCCATACATTTTGGCTGGAGCTACCGCAGCGCCACTTGAAGACAACTACACATTTCGTCTGCTATAAGCGCAGAAATTGGTGGATTTAGCGAAAAATACGGTGGGTTGATGCCTTTTTTTCAAGTCATTTTATTCCTTGTGAAATTAGGCATAAAATATCAGTTTTTTGCAAAAATGACATGTCACTATGGTATTTTTAAACGTTATATTCCCATGTGATGGCCATTCTCGCCGTTAATCGGATGTAATTTCAAATGCAATTTGTTGGACAAGGAGTATGGGTTGGTGTAATTATCTTTACTTTATTAGATAGAGGAACGTTAGTTCTATAAGTGCTGATAATATAAAAAAATGACATGACTTTCACTTTCCGGATCAACCTCCTTAATAACACACAGACTTTCCAGCAAGGAATACCTTCCAACGGATTTATACTCTGAAATCTCCCTCGCGTTGGTTGTTTCGTTGACAACAGTTTCACCCCTCATCCTAGGCACGTCTTCGGTTCGAAACGACATTTTGGTTACCATTTGGCTATTTATTTGGGTTGCTATCTATGTGGTTGCCATCTTTCCCTTGACCATTCTTTTTGGTTGCAACAGACTCTGATTCTCTGCGTCTCGAAAAGCCGCCCCTGCCTGTGGTCCGGCTCTTTCCCAGGTTGAGGCGAGGGGGCATCCGTCCTTCCGGTTGAAGTGCGAGGGATTTTTTCATTATTTCTGCGGCACCTCTTTGAACCTGGGAAAATATCAATTTCCCCTCACCAGCATTCTCGTTCGGTCGAACTCAATTTGATGTCCTGGTTCGGACCACGCATGTTCATCTATTACGGAGAGGCTGAATTTCTTTTGGTGGTCCTCTGGTACTCCCTAAACTCTGCACTTGACGACTCTCCCAGTGTGGTCGATGTGGTATTTTCCACGCTTACATTTTACCACGGACGGACGGATATAATGTTTTGATTAGGGGAAACGGCCGACAGCTTAGACTACGCAAAAAATATAGGCGTGCATTCTGGAGTATGCTGGACTTCGATAATGGAGTATGAGTGGAGAAAAACCGGGCGTCGGTATTTAAGAAAGGCGCCAACGGGTCCATTGTAAATACTTCATCCGACGAACTGATGTGCACCTCTCAAACTCTAAAGCGGGAATAGTTACGCCAAAAAAATTTCAGCACTCAAGTCAAACAAGAGATCTCGGGAAGAGGAGCCATTAATCGAGCTATGTCAACAAGCAAATCTTCCTCCCAGATATGGGAAATAAATGTAAGCAAGTTTAATCTTTAAAAGACGCCTCATCTTCTTGCCTTCCGGCCTTTCGTGGACCGTGACACTCAACAGTCTATCACCCTTAACTAGTCTTCCCACCAGGCCTCTGCCGTAAGAACACAATAAAAGCACTTTGATGGTCACATCACTACCCTTAAGCCACCTTAACAACAGGAAAAACTCTTCGTTGTTCGTTCACTTTCGGTGTGTTTTTTAAATCTCAAGTTGGGACCACGCGCTCAACATTACACCCTTCTCCATTAATTAAAGAAAAGTCACCCGTTCTGAGCAAATGTGGACATTACGGATGAAACTGAGTTTCACGATGAAACACTATCAAATTTGCTAGAAGTTCATCCCTATCAGGGTTAATGAGTGATAATTCTGTCAGTATGTACCTTCTCGTAAGATAAATGAAGCAAGAATTAAATTACCAACAGAATATGGCAGAATTTGTAAAGATTGGGCAACCAATCACTGATCAATATTAGCATTGAAATTAGCTCTATGCACATACTATGGCTGTAAACATTATCACAGTAGCGGAAAAATGAAAATTTTTAGTTTCAAGTACGAACTGGGAAATAAAGATTGTTAAAGCCCACACGACTTTCTCTTGATTATTTTTTTTCTAAGCAATAAGAAACAACTCCAATGATACTAACAACTTTTATAACACTCCATCGACTCATGACAACTACTAACCAGGTATATGCCTGAATTTTTTGCATCCTTTTTGCATCCGGACTCTTCTGTTGGCCCATATACCCCTGGGATCCCGATAGGCATTTGCCTGTGGTTAGGTTTCCCAGGGGCTGAACCAACAGAGCTTGACAAACACCCATGCCCTAGGTGGAGAAAAGCCCACCCAGGCGGGACTCGAACCCGCGACCTTAGGATTAGCAGGCGAGGACTTTACCTCGCCGCCACCGGGCCGGCAAGTTGATTAATGTTGCCTAAATTTAAGGGCATTTAGGCAACATTAATGTCTGAATTTTAATATTTTTCATTAAGCAATTTACAAACGTTTATTTCATTATCGTTTAAGCCGGAACGAGTGTAAGTTTTCCAGTAAATTTCTTCTCGAAAACGCTCTAAAACAAAGGAAAAAGTTCTAATGGAACTCTTAGAACTTGTTAGACAAAGTTCTAATAAGAAGTTAGAGGAGTAAATTAGCCCGAGTGCTCAGCTTCTCCTTTCCCAATTCGTGTAATCCCGTCCTCTTGCATTGGGGCCGATGAAACGAATTTACTTATTCCAACAGGCCAGAAAAGAATTTTCTTTTCCTTCGGCCGATGAAAATATTGATTAGAACCAATTTGGCGTTGCAGAATGTATCTCTGTGAAAAGAAGTAAAAAGGGACGATAAAAAATATTCTAGGAAAACAAAAATCAACCGCTAAAACAATTGGGCACAGCGTCATCGATGGCCTTAATAAGGTAAACATTTGATTTAACACCGTACCGTGCGCGCAGGTGCGTAAATACTGGAAATTTATGCTGGTGACAGGTAAAAAAAGATATGAAACTGGTTACCACTAAATAAGTTCAGCATATAAATCAATTCCATGATCAAGTAAATTTACTGGAAGGCGTATTGAGGAAGCGTTACTTCTCAACTACAAAAAGAGGCATTAGAGTAAAATATTTTGAGTGGTATTGCGGAAGTTAAATTTACTAAAGCAATTATTCTATAAGCTTCTGGGGCTTGAATTAATTGCAAGAACATTTTTATAAGCCATACAGCATTTCTGGACAATTTACCACACAATGGATTTTGCAACTCGATAGCTACAAACAATCATCAAAATTTTCATTTTCAAGGCAAAATTTTAATTAGTTTTTTCACATGGCAATTTATGTGAATTACACGGCTGTTCACGCGGCAGGTTTCATATTTACAACATTCATAGAACTATGCTTACGCCGTGGATTGGAAAGTTCACGTGTTAAACATCTAGCAAAGAAGTGAAGTACCAAAAAACGACAATACCGTCCCTGAATTAGCTAGAGATGAAAAACAAAAGAGGGGGAACCTGCACACACCTAATAATATAGATAGTTTTTTACCACAGATTATAAAAAAACATGAGAGCGATTGGAAATAAAACAAAACAAATGTGAAAATGAGACATCAGCTACTGAGACATGAGAGATTTTCACTCAGCCACTTAAAAAAAATATTAGTATCACTTTGTTCAAAATTGCTCTCACCAAGGCTAGTATTATTTGTACGTTACCCCCGGTACTTTATGGATTCCCTTCAGTTTTGATGCAGATGTATTTTTACACCAGCATGGATAAGCAGGCAGTCCACCGGACACAATGTGTGCCATGCACCTCCAAGTCTTCCAACTGTTCAGGCGCCAAATAAAACACTTTCTACGTCTCCCTCACTCAAACACGTCCGATTCAAAAGTGGGCGCGGACCCATTGCGCAACTCGCGGATTTCTTAATTCTGGCATCCATCGCCGTCCAACGTGACGTTGACGAAGTACATCTTCACCCAGCACATGAACTCACCTTCGGCCACACCGAGTCTTCTCTCATTCCAAATAATAGGTTTTCGAAACGGCAGCGGGAAAGAATGAGCTATTTGGTTACAGCGGCAGTGGCAGGCAGGAAAAGAATTATAATAGAAATTAAAATCGTTAGGTGAATAACATTTCCAAACCAGCTCCAACGTCGACGTTTTCGTTCTTTTCTTTAATTTCCTTTCCCTAAACTTCATTAGGTGACCACATCAGAACCTTCATACCGTATAATTGGCGTGAATTGAATGATTTGGCATAATGATTTACACATGATCTTTCCTGGGGTAAACATATACGTGAAATAATGGGACAAGCTAATCGTAAACTGGGTTTCATCAAAAGAGTATTGGGTAAATGTGACCATCATGTAAGAGAAATCAGCTACTTTTCCCTTGTTAGACCTCATTTGGAATATGCTGCCAGTGTATGTATGGGAAATCGGTCTAAGTAATGAACTGGAACGTGTGCAGCGAAGATCGGCAAGATTTGTAATGGGACGACACGATAATTATATTAGCGTAACCAGTCTATTAAATGAATTGAAATGGGAATCATTGTCAGATCGCAGGTTGAAATTTAGACTTAATCTCTTAAGCAAATTACAAGACAATATTTTCAGTGAGGCTGTTAAAAATATTTTACGAACCCCAACTTACTATGGCAGACTGGACCATAATCATAAAATTAGAGAAATTGATTGCCGAACTGACAGATTCAAAATGTCCTTTTTCCCTCGTACAATTAGGGATACGAATAACGGTAAATATGTCCTGTCGGAGAGTAGCAATGAATAGCATTGGTAGCTGCATGTTGGTATGAGTACTTAAAGCTAACCCTACTAACAGAATGTTTTTGCATGTTTGCTTTGCAATTTCTATATTTTTTTAATAGTGTAGTTCTGACTACTATATTAATACTATTCCTTTTTTATGCATGATATGTAGTGCATGTTTGGTGAGAAATCACCCCCTGCCACACACCCTTGTGGTGGCTTGCAGGGTATTATATAGATGTAGATGTAGATGAATACTCCACTGTACTCGAGGATGGTACTAGTACAGCTCAATTACAACTACATCTACACGATACCCTGCAAGCCACCGCGAGGGTGTGTGGTAGGGGGTGAAGATCACCAAGTATACACTACTGACATGCAAACAAGCAAACTATAGGGTCTCATGGAACTAGATTGTTAGTACCTATAGTATTTAAGGGATCAATACATGCATCATGCACTACAAACTACTCTTACATATTTCCCCTACCTAACCCTTTGCTATGCTGCCTATTCTGTTCTCTTATAGTACTGGGGCAAATGCCATTTTGAATCTATCAGTAGGACAATATATCTCTCTAATCTTTTTTATCTGGTCGGATCTAGTATAATACGCTGGATTTTTAATATGTGCCTAACATCTTCAGTAAGGCTAACCGATTGAAATTTCTCTAATAGATTTCATCTGTACTTTGACCTACGCTCTGATAGTGATTCCCACCCTAATTCTTTTATTAATTCTGAAAAACTACTCGACCTATCGTAACACCTTTTAGCAAACCTAGCTGCTCTACGCTGCACACTGTCTAGTTCTCTGATCAACCCTAATTCATTAGGATCCCATACACTGGCTGCATACTCAAGGTGGGGCCTAACAAGTGAAAAGTAGCATCGCTCTTTTGTCTTCTCATCACATTTCCCAAGTACTCTTTTTACAAGTCCGAGCTTTCTCTTTGCTCCGCCGCATATTACCCGGATGTGTCTTCCCCACAATAAATCTTTAGTGATTGTTACACCTAAATATCTTATGCTTTCAACGTTTTCGATCTTCGTGTTAATAATTTTATAGGACCGCTCTATCGAATTATTCCTCCTCCAAAAATTGATAGCTACACACTTTTTAAGGTTAAGTTCTATCTGCCATTTGTCGCACAACTCTTGAATTGCATTTAAATCTTTGCTAAGCGATTTCCTGTCTTCTTCTTTTGATATACCCCTGTACACTACCGCATCGTCAGCAAAAAGTCTAAGCTTACTACTAATTACGGTCAAGTACAATTACACCTTACGCTTACGAAATGAACAAATCGAACTATGGGTGAAAACATCACTCAGTGCGTCATGAAATGGTGATTTTTGAGAAGATAAATTAGTGGTTCCTCCAGGTACCCTCTCCCAAGTTCTGAGGCGACACCCTGGGAAATGATTTCCGCCTTCGTTCCAATTTAACGAATCCAAATACCAGTTCAGGAAAATACCAAAATTAATTATGGTGAAGTCTTCACGGGTTCTCCACCGGGTCAGGGAAACGGCTAAGGCCGACGTTTCGACGGCTAACACTGCCATCGTCCTCAGGGCGTTGAGTGTCAGGTCCAAGATAATGCCAGTATATATACTTTTCGCCTAGGCTCAGGTCACTCCTGATTGGCTCTTCTCAGGTCACACGGGATTCGCTCCGCAAGCTCGCTCCTGATTGGCTCTTTCCAATCCTCTCTCTCTCTTCTCGTATTTTCCGGATCACCGGCTTCCACACGTTACTGAGGGCGTATCCTGTGTCGCGGTTAAAATTCTTCGCCTCTAACCTGATTTCAATTGCCTCCTTGGTTTGACGGTCCCAATAACCATAGGATTTGCTAAGTAATTTAGCGTCGTCGAAAGCAATGAGATGGTCCTTGTTGAGGCTATGCTCGGCGACGGCGGACTTCTCAGGATATCCCAATCTGATGCACCTCCGGTGCTCCTTGATGCGGGTTTCAATGGTGCGGCCGGTTTCTCCGATGTAGACCTCCCCACACTCGCAGGGAATCTGATAGATTCCCGGAGTTTTGAGGCCTAATCCGTCTTTGACCCGGACGAGTTGGTTCCTGAGCTTCCCCGGAGGTTTGTGGATAGTCTCAATATTTCTCTTTTTGAGAATACGTGAAATTTTCCCCGCAATGGTTGAGACATACGGGAGACAAGCTCTGGCTAAGGGTTTTTCCCTCTCTTCGTCGGTCTTTTCCGGGGCCAAATGTCCTTCTTTGGGGGCCTGTCTTTTTTCCGGATGGTGGGAGCCCAAGGTCCTTTTAAGGGCCAGTTCTATTTCCCTCTCCTGGTATCCATTTTGGCGGAATGTCTTGCGTAGGTGGTTGATTTCTTCATTAAGGCTATCCTCGTCCGCCACGGATAGCGCCCTGTGGATGAGTGTAGACAGTACTGCACTCCGCTGGGAGGGATGGTGGTGGCTTTTTCCATTCAGATATAAATCCGTATGAGTCGGCTTCCGGTATACTCGGTGACCCAGCGATCCGTCTTCCTTCCGGTATACTAGGATGTCAAGAAAGGGCAAGCAGTGGTTTTTCTCCATCTCCATGGTAAACTTGATGTTGGGATGCTGGTTATTCATGTGGTCAAGGAACTCTTGAAGGGCTTCGACACCATGTGGCCATATGATGAACGTGTCATCCACATAGCGGTAGAAATATTTCGGCTTCCGATATGCTGAGGCGAGGGCCCTTTCCTCAAAATTTTCCATAAACAGGTTAGCTATGGCTGGTGAGAGAGGAGATCCCATAGCAACGCCTTCCGTCTGTTCGTAGAATTTCCCGGAATATTGGAAATAAGAAGTCGTCAGGACGTGTTGGAAGAGACTGATGATTTTTTTGGTCGAAGTGGCCTTCCAGGAGGTGGAACGTGTCCTTCAGTGGGACACGTGTGAAGAGGGAGACCACGTCGAAGCTGACTAGGATGTCTGAAGGGTCTAGTCGGATGTTGCGTAGGATTTTGATGAACTCTGCAGAATTCTTGATATGGTGTTTGCATTTCCCCACGGAAGGCGACAAGATGCCGGTGAGATACCTCGCCAGCTTGTACGTGGGCGAGGAAAATACGAGAAGAGAGAGAGAGGATTGGAAAGAGCCAATCAGGAGCGAGCTTGCGGAGCGAATCCCGTGTGACCTGAGAAGAGCCAATCAGGAGTGACCTGAGCCTAGGCGAAAAGTATATATACTGGCATTATCTTGGACCTGACACTCAACGCCCTGAGGACGATGGCAGTGTTAGCCGTCGAAACGTCGGCCTTAGCCGTTTCCCTGACCCGGTGGAGAACCCGTGAAGACTTCACCAGCATTATACGCCGGGAAAAAACTAGATCCTACGTCAAAATTAATTATGTTACGCAGAATTTAATACTCGTAAAAGAGATAGGTCACATCGCTCGTGGGCCGGGCTGGTGTAACGAATCGAATTCTGGGTGAAAACATCACTCAGTTGTGCCCCCATCCAGATAGCCTGGGTTCGAATCCGGGCAGTGTCAGCGATATTTCACTGGTACGCTTGTCCCTACAAAGGTGATTTGTGAAAATCATTGCGAGCATTACAGTACAGAACGTTCCAACTGTCGGATGGGATGTTTAATCGTCGGTTCTTTGGCGCTTTCCTTGATGCATGCTAATTTCGACGCCAGTTTCCTCAAAACCCTTCCTTCTTTCCTGGAAAGCTTCAACCACTTCGTAAATTTCCACCTGTAGTAAATAGCGAAAATTACCTACGCTCTCGCTCACCTACCGCGAATAACGTCTGCACTCAAAGTGACTAAATCAATCAGATTTCATTACCATTACGGTTCCCCTCTTTTGATAGGCCACAGTCCCAAACTAACAAAATTAGTTAACTAATTCATTATTTAACATCTACATCTACGTAACACCCTGCGAGCCACCACGAGGGCGTGTATTCCATAACCCTGAATTCCATAACAAAGCGCGATCAGCAATACAGTATAAGGTATTACGGTAGCGAGACCGGTTACGCGTCACACAATACGAGGTCGGGTATTCGGATCTCACCTCAAGTATGGTCGAATTTGTCTCAACATTAGGTTTAGGATTACATTAAGTTATACGGTATGATATAATTCTTTGCAAAAACCTAAATCGAATGCTATAACTGCCGTATTTGAATTCCTGGTCCAGGGGACAAGGTCCTTGGTTCGATTCCAGGCCCAAAAGACAATTTTTTCAGAGAACTTCAAACGGACAGAAATGACGTTCTTCGAAACATCGATAATCATTATTTAATGATATTCTGGGGAGTCGACCGACAGCTGAGGTCATTTGCACCGTTTAGGATGGGTGGGAAATTGGGTAATACCAGAAATGCCCACCACTAGGCGCTTAAGTACATCTACATCTGCACGATACCCTGCAAGCCACCGCGAGGGTGTGTGGCAGGGGGTGAATATCACCAAACATGCACTACTGACATGCAACTAGGATATTTAATGGAGACATGCTAGGTAACAGGGTCACAAGCACATAACAAAAAAGCGATTATTGGTTGTTATTAGATGCATCATGCACTACAGACTACTCTATTAATATTTCAGCTACCTATCCCTTTCCTACGCTGTCTATTGTGCTCTATTGTGGTACGCGGGAAAAATGACATTTTAAATCTATCGGCACGACAATTTATCTCTCTAATCTTGTTAATCTGATCAAACCTAACATAATAAGCAGGGGTTCTTAATATATATCTGACGTAATCTGTGAACAAATCGGTTTTGAATTTACTTAAAAGGTTTAACCTAAATTTTAACCTGCGTTCTGATAGTAATTCCCATTCTATCTTCTATCAAACTCGTAACACTTATATAATTATTATGTCGGCCTTTATCAAATCTAGCGGATTTCCTTTGCAAATGCTTTAATTCCTTCATCATACCTTCCTCGTACGGATCCCACATACTAGTGCCAAATTCTAAATGAGGCCTGACAAGTGGAAAATAGCTTCTTTCTCGTACCCTCTCTTTCTATTTTCCTAGAATCCTTTTAACGAATCCTAATCTACGGTTTGCTACATTATGTATTTCCCCATGATAAGTAGGGACCGGTGAGAAACTGGAAAATCCACCACTGTTGGGAATCGAACACAGGCCCTCGGGATGGGAGGCCAACACTGATTTTATTTGGTGACTCGTTTAAATAAATTGAGGTGGTGTACTCCAGTCTGAAAACTCGAAGTTACGTGGTAAATAAAAGACCGACATTCCCACTAGGTTTAAATGCTCCCGGACGCAGAGTTCACACAAGAATCCGGGCCACGAGCAACCAAATGAAGTTTATAAACTTTCAGTTTCTCCCGACAATATCTCGTGCTCGTATTCTTTAGACTGCAACCCATTAGCGGTATCGGAGTGCTTCCACCGCGCTCCCCATTAGCATTTCTATCTAACTTAGATT
Organism: Platycnemis pennipes; assembly: GCA_933228895.1. Taxonomy (NCBI): domain Eukaryota; kingdom Metazoa; phylum Arthropoda; class Insecta; order Odonata; family Platycnemididae; genus Platycnemis; species Platycnemis pennipes. The sequence continues at coordinate 120,329,772 of OW121846.1, forward strand.
TCCTTCTAGAACTAAAATGTAGAGGTTCTTTCTCAAGTAGACCCGATTTGATAGAACATGGAATCCATTAAATATCTTGGAATAAGACTGACACATGATCATTCCTGGAGTAAACACATGCGTGAAATAATGGGTCAAGCTAATCGTAAACTGGGATTCATCAAAAGAGTATCAGGTAAATAAGACGACCATGTACGAAAAAATCAGCTACTTTTTCCTTGTTAGACCTCATTTGGAATATGCTGCCAGTGTATGGGATCTCTACGAAATCGGTCTAAATAATGAAATTGAACGTGTGCAGCGAAGATCGGCAAGATTTGTAATGGGACGGTACGATAACCTTATTAGCGTAACCAGTCTATTAAATGAATTAAAATGGGAATCATTGTCAGATCGCAGGTTGAAATTTAGACTTAATCTCCTTAATAAAATTCAAGATAATATTTTCACTGATGACGTTAAAAATATTTTGCGAACCCCAACTTACTATGGTAGACTGGACCTTAATTACAAAATTGGAGAAATTGATTGCCAAACTGACAGATTCAAAATGTCCTTTTTTCCTCCTACAATTAGGAATGTGAATAGTGGTAAATATGTCCAACACGAGTGAATCAATGTAACAGCATAGGTAGCTGCATTTTGGCATAAACACTTGAAGGTAACCCAAATAACAGCATTATATTGCATGCATACTTTGCTATTTTTATCTTTTTTAAATAGTGAAGTTTAGGTATTATGTAGATTTAGATGATTACGGTGCATTTTTAGTATCGCCTCCACTTATTTCAACTACACGCGAATTTCAACTGTATAACATTTTTAAGAAGACTGAGTACATTTTGCTATTGTTCTTTTAAGAGCTTGGCATTCTTTATACTTTTCGAGATATAAAGTTCTACGAGGGAATCTAGTCGGGAAAGTTATTGTATGGAAACATTCCGCATTTATCCCCAAGATACTAATTTGTTCATCATCAATATTATCAAAAAACTTCAGAACTTCCGGTAAATCATTTTCTTACCTTCAAAGGTGCTTTGATATTATTCGAAACGCACCTTTTCCACGAAAGCATGGAAATTTCATATTCCCTCAGTATGGCAAAAAGAATAATTGCAAGATCTAAGACCTTACGTTTTCTGCTCGAGGAAGCGGCATATGCTCTGCAGTAAACCAAAATGAGCCACTACCTAGTCTATTAATGCTGGAAATGTAAGTGTAACATGGGCTAAACACGTTTCAGGCGTCAAATCCCGGCGAGGATACATTCTGGATATTTGATTCTCTCTCTGAGGACGCATGAAACAAACGAGAGATATATTACGCCAACGCCCTGAACAGTTCAAGGAATATTATAATGAAGAGAATATAAGACTAAAACAGAAAACGGAGCAGTTTCCCAGCAGTCTCAATAAATGCGCACGCTTTCCATAGTATACGAAATGCTTCAAGAACACATTTCGAGACAAATGACTCAATTTTTTAAAGTCACACTCCGGGAAGTTTCACTGAGTTCACAGTACTGCCGTTAAATCCTATACGTCAAATATTTTCACCAAACTATAGGCAAGAGCTCCTAATGCAATTTCATTAAGGTATGCATATTGAAATAGAGCGTCGGGATCCAAGGTAATGCCGATCACTGTAAAAATATGGCTTTACCAAAAGAAATAGCAATATCGTAACGACACACAATATTTCCAACTTACTCAATGACTCAACCTGAAGGTTGGTTTGGATAGGTGAGGGTAGAGCTCACCCCGGACTAAGCCACAGGCGTGTGAATTTCACACATTCAGGATTCCAAAGGATTCACCCGGATTTGAACCCGGGACCCCTTCGATCAGTAGCTAAGCGCTCTATCTACTAGGCTACCACGCTTCCAATATTTCCAACAACTAGTCATATTCCAGCATCACGCAAAAAAAAACTCAGCCATACGGTAACTTTAGTGATATAGAAAACGTGTGGATGCTACCATTACATCTAAATCTACATAATAACCAGCAAGCCACCAAAAAGTGTGTCGCAGGGGGTGAATTCTCACCAAACATGCACTACATATCATGCATTAAAGAATTAGTTATAATATACTAGCCTAAACTATAATTTTTTTAAAAACGATAAAAATACCAAAGTAAGCATGCAATATAAAGCTGTTAGTTGGTTTAGATTAAAGTCCTTATACCAACATGCAACTACCTATGCTATACATTGCTATTCACTCGTATTGGACATATTTACCGCTATTCATATCCCTAATAGTCCGAGGGAAAAAGGAGATTTTGAATCTGTCAGTTCGGCAATCAATTTCTCTAATTTTGTGATTATGGTCCAGTATACCGTAGTAAGTTGGGGTTCGCAAAATATTTTTAACCTCATCACTGAAAACATTATCTTGGAATTTATTTAGGAGTTTAAGTCTAAATTTCAACCTGCGATCTGACAATGAAACAAGAGATAAACATGATAACAATAGAATAACAGAGGCTTTCTTGTGGCCACGTAGAGGGGAAGGAAGTGTGATCACCACTCAGCAAAAGCCTTTGATACGAGTCGATCTTGCCACTTTGGGCCGCATTCCTATCATTTCCAATGTTTACCTTTATTTTTGGAATTTCCACAAGGGATGAGAGAGGGAGAAAGAGATAGAGAGCGAGAGAGAGGGAAGCTGCCCACAGGACCGTCCGGAGTTCACAACAGATAGCATCCCTTGAAGTTAGTCCCCCCTCCTCACCGAAGGGGTAGCGATGTCCGCCCCTGGCGCCCCACGATGGGATAGGCAATGGGAACGACCGCCTTGGACTGCCCCCGCGGCGCAGGGGAATACTTTGGACGCATACCTCCGCTCACTCACCTCCCGTCGCCACTCTCCCTCACGCAGCCTCACAATCCTTTTGCCATGGACCCCACCTCCCCCACCTCTCCGCCCCGCTGCTATTTGCGGCCCTCCCGCGACCTTGTCCCCCGCTCTCTTCAGCGGCACGGAACCACCCTCCCCCCCCACTTCACTCCCCCACCCCCTCCCTCTCCCCCACCACCTCCGTCGCTCAACTCCCCCGCCCGCCCTCCCCCTTAACCACCCTCTAACCTGTTTCCCACCTACTGAGCCGGGTAATGAAATATAAGCTTGCTGCCCCACTTAGTTCCCGCCTTTCACCTGTGGACTGTGTCTTCTCCCTCCACCCCCCGACCTATACGTTTGGTACGCCCGGGTGTTTCACGCTCGAGGGAGCCAATGTAGGCTCCCTTTCTGCCCCCCGCCCCGATCGACTTGCCCCCTCCCTCTTTCCTTGCCCTCTCACCTATATAAACCGTCCGGTCAAAACCCTCCCCGCTCCGAAACACACGCACACATCCGGGCAGCAGTTCGGCCAAGCTCCGGACCAAGTCCGGAGCGACACAATCCCTCGAACAACGCCCCCATTCTCCCTCCGGTGCTCCACACACGATCCCACATACATTTCGACCCCGTCCCACACGCACACGTACGTGCAAACACCCCTTCTTCCCCTGTTCGATATTTCGACCACGCCACGACGCCTCGCAGCTTTATCCCTGGAGACTTCCCTTCCTACATCCCCCCCCTTCCTCCTCCTCTCCTAAACCCTCCATTCCGCAACCGTCCCCAACCGCCGCCCCCTGATATCCACCTCCCTTTCCATCCCGCCTCCGCAGGGCCCTGCCCCCCGATGCTCCTTAAGCTCGACCCACCTCGCCACCCCTTATCCCCCTTTTGTTTCCGTGGCTTAATCCCTCACACGTTGTGAGCCCATCGGTGTTATTTATAATATGGACTTTCTTTGACTGAATTTAACACGTTTTTGAGCTATTCCGAAGCGATCCGGACATCCCGCGCTGACGGCCTTTCGTAGCTCACGCATGCGAAGCAGAGATTATAATTTTTTACCCCCTCCCATCTTTTTTTTTCCTCACTAGTCACATAATGAAGTATTTATAGGCTTTTGAAATCCCTCACAGGGGCATTAATCTTTCGTGCCTCCACTGTGACTGCACTATGACGAACACTACGACCGCTTAGGCATCTCACTCACCCCTGTGAACGAACTCCTTTCTATCCAGGTCCACCAAAATTCATTATCCAAAGATGAGGGTTACAGGCAATATGATATCGGGGATTTTCACTAATTGATTGTGTGGAGAAGGGAAAGCTAAAAGAGACGGGATAATAAAAGCATCTCTTTCAAGTATAAGGGCCAGTGGAATTATTGCCAGCGAGAGAATCCGAACCAAAAAAATCACCAACTCCACTTTTTTCGCTTCCAACTCACGATCTAAATTTCCCAGCAGGTCATTCATTTACTGGTATATTTTCTGAGAAGAAAAACCACGCATATCTCATTCCTTTAATGGAGAGAGTGGTAATTTAGGAGTACGTTTAAAGCAGATACAGCATTATAACGTGGAAGAAATGAAACTTCCTAGTCGTCACGATGAGATATAAACCGATCATGTCCGCTGATTTATTGATCATAGAACTTGTGAGGCCACTTCAAATGACGCCAAGACAGAGCCTTGGAGTGAGACTACAAGCCGTTTCTCGATATATCAGCCGCTCTGATGTTCGAATATGTTTTGCTTTGTTTTGTCATTATTCGCGACCATTAGCTTTCACATCTTTACCGTACCGTAAATTGCTTTCATGCTGTCAGAGCATGCCTTGGGGAACAAAACACTGTGCTCGTAACTGCTCAATGCAACAGATACTCATATATTTCATTTTCCTTTTATTTACCCGAGAAGGTAATGGGGATAGGGAAAAGGTAGTCAGTTAACGGCCTACGATTTCTCTATCATTTTCATTGCTTCCGTGCGCTGAGTTTACCTGGATGAAAACTAGAAAGACGGTCGCTAATCAATATCGTGTCATTGTCAATAAATAAGTGATATGTTAGCATTTTCACTTTTTCATTCTAGTACTAATTTAGGGAAACAAATCTGGTGGATATGTAGGGAATTTACTCTATTGTCATAAAAATCTTCAGTATTTGCGTCAGTCATCCTAAATTCTTTCTTTTGGTTTGGTTTGAACTGAAAGGCATTACTCTTTAGCATACAGCTTACATATGATTTTGACATGTAGCCCAAATTCGACAGAATTTATATATTATTTCGCGACATTAACCGTCCACAGCTGCCTTCTCTGCGACTCTCTTGATGTTGTTACCCCACCATTGTAGTGTAGGATAACCTTTAGACTTGAATTAAACTTCAACCTACGCCTCCGTACGGAAGGAAAATCTCACTGGAAAGGGGAAAAACTTGGTTCTGATGACAAGTGGAGGAAAGAAAACTTCCAGTGAGCAGGATTTACTCCGCGGGAAGGCATGAGGTAGGTAAAACGAGCTACGGATTCACTTTCAGCGCGCATAATCATCAATTACGGCGGTCATAATTAAGGAAAAAGAAACCTAAGAGATCGTTCCATTCGGCTACTCTTTACGTCCGTTGTGGCTGACAACTGCAAGGCGTTCGACCATTCCATGGGGGGAATGACTTGGGGGTGGAGGGTGAGGAGAGGAGTCGGAAGGGTGGGGGGAGGATGAGAAAACTGAGGAGTGATGGGGTGAGGGGGAGGAAGGAGGCGCAGCAAGAAGGGCTTTGAACCGCACGGGACTAGGCAACGGAAAAAGCAGATAGATCTCATCATCAAAGATCATTAATCCTAAGATTTCTTTGAGGCACCACATGACTCTCCTGCCTGCCAGCCACTTCGTATTAACATAATTATTCTCTTTTACACCTTCCAACATTTGCTCCGTTAATCTCATCTATCTAAACCTATTCATTTCTTCCCATTCCCTTCGCGTCTCAAAATGTGTCCCATTACGGATTCTTGATTTCATTTCAGGGTTTTTGTCAAGTTTTCTTTTTCTCTTGTACTTCTAAAAACGCAGTTAGCTACAAAGCAAACGATTTTATCTTCATCATTCTTCAGAATATTGCATCTTGCATGCTTTAGTGTACCACATTTTAGCGGAGGCTATCACCCACGACTTTCAATAATAGTATGTTCCGGGCGTACAGGAGCAACAGGAATTTACAATACTTATCTAGTTATTTTCCAGGTGTAATTTTTATGAATTTACTTCTTTATTTCCAATCTTCTACCTCGAAATGTATGGAGATAATTCTTTTGTTTGTATATCCACTTTTACGGGGCTAGAGTAGGCAAATTAATGTCATTTCTTTGTTACTTCAACCATTCAGTATCAGATCATTCAGATTATTCAGTATCCATAATAGCAGAACACCTCCACCTCTAGTATTTTCAAATATTCTTCTTAACCACTGCTCTTCAGTTACATATCATAGTAGTACCGTCATCATCATCATTGGTCAACAATCTTAGGATTGGTTTGATGCAGCTTTTCACTCGATTCTTCTATCGGCCAAGCTTTTCATTGTGACATAATTCTTCTCTTTTACATCCTTCACAACTTGTTCCTTGTATCTCATACGAGCCTGCCTTTTCTAATCTTCCCAATTCCCCATAAACTACTACTTATACAACGTGTTTGGAATCTATACTGCCATCTTCGGGTGGCAGGCAAAGTATTGGCATCAATTTCCATCATTACTAAGTTTTTCAGAGGAGAAGTAGGTAATTAAGAATGGGGAGAAAAAGAGTAGGAGGAGGAGAAAACGGTCACAGATCAGTGACTTATGAGGGAAGAGGGATTCATACTATCGGCCATTGTCATTAATAACGCAAAAAACCAGTCTGTGGAGAGTCAAAATATATATAATTACTATCGATCCATTCCACTAAGTCACTCCTGACACCGTTGTCTTCATATGCGATTATCTTTTTTTACCATAAGTCTCTCTTAGTTCATTCTAAAACCTTTATGGTAACTTCTCAAGGTAAACAAGTGTCCGTATAGATACGTAGGGAAGGTTATAAAGGCACCCAAATGATAGAGATTTTACTCTGGGAATCCTGCATGGGGATCCTTGCATTTAAGTCTAGCAATCGAAATGGCATGGCATCTAATTGAAAATATTCTCGTATGATATGGGAGTAGGGATAGCACTCTACTCCGACTGGAATAACACTGTGCGGAGTGTCAACTACGAATTGGCTTTTAGTACTAGTTATTTGGGGGGGGGGATTGGACAGCTAAGGCAAATTGCGACATTTAGTATGAATGGTATTTGGGTTCAGGTGGGCATATATCAGGGAACGGAGGAAGGGTGAAGAGAATTCGTCATCTGCTGATAACGATATGTGACAAGGGCTCGACGGTTTAACGCTTCATACGACAGATGGAGAACTGAAGTTTAAGTTCTCTCTACACTGTACACGCGAGTATACCCATAAAAAATCTCTGCCACTACCGGAGGTCAAATCCGGGCCCTCGGTGTGATAAGCCAGTACTCAGCCACCACAACAATCCGATACCCATTCCTATTGTTATTCGGGGGTGGGTAGCGAGATTTGATATTATTTGCGCACTGAGATAAGCAGATAACTGGATAACGGAAGTAATTTAAAAGGAATTTAGAGGAAAGGATGCAGGGTAGAAGCTTTTATCGGCATTAGCTTCCTCCTCACAAAAGTCGTTAAGGGGTCCACGAATTTACGTCTCATCCCACATATGTTATATGTGCCATGAAATTCTCTCCGCACGGCTCTTAAAGAAGAGCTAAGATATCAATAAAAACACTTCCGGGATTTAATACCGGCCCCTCGGGATGATGGTAAGGCATGACGACCCGATCTACTAGTAGGAGCAGTGCAGTTCATAACTCTCGTTTTTCATTACCGCTTTTAACGTAGTTTAAAAATATTATGCCTACAATGACTGTTTTGCAACTGTACGTCTTCTTTCCAATCAACGGGATGATCATGTAGCTTGAGGCAGTTTTGTTTTTACAGCAACATATCGACATGACGCTTAATTGCAGGTAGCTTTTAAGCGACCGAGGTCATTTGCGCCGCAACATACATGTAAATCCAAACATAACTATGAAACAGATTGAGACACAATTTGGATTTGTGCACGTTTTTCCACAAGACTAAATATTTGTCGGTCTATCTTATTAAAATCATCGAAAAGAGTAATAATGCCTTCACCATCTTTCGAACGCCTATAGCAATTAGACGAATCACAAGTTAGCTGGCCTAATCTTTCTCTCATGCATGTAAAATTCATGTTGTAATTCTTTCTGCACTGAAGTGAATTACTTCAGTTTATTAAATACATAATTTGAGCAATTTATCATAATAAGCGTTAATTTCCAGCAAATTCAATCTCAGAAATGATCTACAAACTAGATTTCTAGTACACCGAACAACCAAAACTGCGTTTCTTCATTTAATGATTTTATTCAAATTACTTACCCCGATTTCTCAATGGTAAGATAAGGGTAAGGGTAAGTTGCGATCGTTTGTGAAAAATATATTGAATTGTTGATATTCATTCAAACAATACACTTTAAGCTGACTAATGCGTAATAATATCACATGATAAAATGTGAAAAACTGTTTGCTGTCATATTCTAATATTTAAAATGGCTACCAACTTTACTGAGGTAAAAATATTAAAATCAGTCATCTTACACAGTTTTAAATTAAAGATACAGGTTGTAATGCGAACACGCATTGATCCAATGGGGCTGTACCAGTTTAACAAAGTTAACAGGTCGGATAACTCTCGAATCTTGCAACATGGATACCTACTTAATGGAGTTGTCGACAATGGGTTAGCAGATGAGCATATCCTAAGGCATGAAACTCTCGAGTTGCGCCCTGCGGCTGATAACGGTTCCGTGCACTTGCACAGAATATCAAATGCTAACTGCCTGGCGTCTCCAGTTTTCCGTGACAAAGTACAGCAGGTTCACTCGTTGATTTGACCCGTGGACGCAAATCACCAACTTCCCGAATGCTCAAGCACTCCCTAACTCCCGATGGCATTCACGGAGCCAACTCATGATTCCACTACCCCAACAAACACGCCTCCCACAAAGCCCCTACGCAGAGCTCCATCACAAGCCCCCCGCAGAGTGAAAACTCTCGGTGCCTCCGTACAACAAGGTGCTCTCATCAGGACGACGAGCTAGCCAAGCAGAGGTGGCCCTAGAACAGGAAACCACGGCACACACCCCGGTACCGACATTACCACAGAGCACTTATCGTAACACACCGGGAGAAAGATACCTTCGGAGAGCACAACGCCCGGTGGTGTTCTTGAGATTTTTACTATTCACTAAAAGGCGTCTATTCGATTAGCAAATGAAAACCACAAACTTTTCTGACATCAAGGGATTGAAGGGCATGGGTATTAGCCACGAGGAAGTCAATTTTCACATAATTATATCCCAGTAAACAAAAGCAAGGCTGTTGGAAAAATAGTTTCTTTCCCCGTGGGCCCAGCTCCTAATCACAGCCCTGGTAAGGATATTTTAAACCAATCATAGGGCATGATTACGGATGATGAACAGCATTCTTGATCTCACTTTAGAAATCGCATTAAGTGGCCACCACGCCTTCGACAACATACCAAGGATAATATGCTTCTTTGACTTAGAATAAGATTATACGGATTAGTGAGACAGCTAGAATACGAGCTTCGTATCCCGAGGGCCCAGATTTGAATCTACATCTACATCTACATAATACCCTGCAAGCCACCACAAGGGTGTGTGGCAGGGGGTGATTGCTCACCAAACATGCACTACATATCATGCATAAAAAAGGAATAGTATTAATATAGTAGTCAGAACTACACTATTTAAAAAAGATAGAAATTGCAAATAAAACATGCAAAAACATTCTGTTAGTAGGGTTAGCTTTAAGTACTCATACCAACATGCAGCTACCAATGCTATTCATTGCTACTCTCCGATAGGACATATTTACCGTTATTCGTATCTCTTATTGTGCGAGGGAAAAATGACATTTTGAATCGGTCAGTTCGGCAATCAATTTCTCTAACTTTATGATCATGGTCCAGTCTGCCATAGTAAGTTGGGGTTCGTAAAATATTTTTAACATCATCACTGAAAATATTGCCTTGGAATTTGTGGAAGAGATTAAGTCTAAATTTCAACCTGCGATCTGACAATGATTCCCATTCCAATTCATTTAATAGACTGGTTACGCTAATATAATTATCGTATCGTCCCTTTACAAATCTTGCCGATCTTCGCTGCACACGTTCAAGTTCATTACTTAGACCGATTTCGTAGGGATCCCATACACTGGCAGAATCTTGGCAGCAGTAGTGATATCTCATTGAACTACCACCCTCTTCAGCGCAATGAGGAAAGAAGTTTCAGCTCACTTCCACGACCGTCGGATATGAAATTAATCCACGCCATTCTTAAACTGAAGGCCAATCCAACGCCGGATTTCTCTTCGCCCCCAATAAGCTCAACTAAACCAAATCCCTGCCTCCATTTTCCTGGCGCAAGTGACCCAAGTTGCTCATCTTCTCCCCAAAAAACTACAACATATTTTATTCACAACGATGGAAGACGTTAGCGCCACACTCACGGCGTCTCCCCACCTAATACACCAAACATCTTTCCCGACAGCGACGCGAGTGACCACCCAGCAGGGATGCTGCCACCATGGTACTAATACATTAGGTAGGTCGCTCCCGAGGACGAAAATGCGTCCGTTCTCCGCAGCTATGCCGTGAGGTACACTGGAGGAGAAGCAGCGGCGGAACATTTAAAATGGAGCCTTATACAGTTGACGATAAAAACGTATTTGACATTATGATATTGGGTATCTCTTAGATAATGCTGAGAATTATGCTAATATATCATCGAGCGTGTTGGCGAAACTCGTACTCGAAAAATAACTCACAGTGCATGAAAACACAAAGGTTGAGTTCAAGAAGTAGTACGGTGGTTGTGAGTCTATCGCGAACTTATAGTACACACAAAAAACTGAGTGAATGTTATTTTTATAGTTTCGAAATATAAATTTAAAAACATTGCAGAAACGACATTTTAGTCATTGGAACTACATTAGATACCATTGAGAAAGGTGAAATCATTTACATGCACATTCTTTGTTTATATCCAGATTTCAGGCGGAGTGGAGGAAGAAGAGCAGAACTACCATTAAGGAATCTCCGATGATGTACATACATATGTACAGTTAAAATATATTTATCACAGTAACAGAGGAAGGGTTGGTAGAATTTACGTTTGCGGAGGATAGAACGATAGTTGAAGGCTAGTTAAGTATTTATTATAAGTCTTTTTGAAAGTAATCACGCCAAAAACTATTTATCTCACAAAATTTAAAAGGAGACGACTTTCTACTTTGAGGAAACAATTATGAAGTAAAGAGAGAACTTCGGTCGCAATATACCTACATTTTGAAGTTCATAAATACATATTAGCTACATTTTCGTGGCACTATAAGAGGATGGGCACTTGTACACAAGTTTAGTAAACACTCTGTAAATGAACTGGAAAATTCTGATATATCGTCCTTTAAGGTGCTTCCTAATGTCCTTTAATGTCTTTTAATTTCCTTTAATCAAACTATTTCAGAAAAGGCAGAATTTCTTCCTAATTAACTGCAATATAAGCTTTTACGATAATATAATATTTGGAATATTAATATTGAAATAAAATTATCTAAGTCAGTAAAAATCACTGGCGAAAATTAAGACAACAATAAACATCATGAATTTCAATTATTATCACAGAATAACAGAAGCTGATACAAACACCCCAAACCTCTAAAAATTATAAGTATGATATGAACAGTTAATCTATAACTTAATTTTTCTCTTTTATGCAAAGAAGGACAGCTCCCTAAAAAGACGTGTACATTTTAAGAGAAATCTGCACGATTACACATTTCTTTTCAAACAAGTTACCAATTGTTAATGATTACATGATCACAGATCAATTGCTGGTGCACCAGAGCAACCGACCTAACATTCAAAATTGCACTCTCCTAACAGATGTTCGTAGGGTAAGACATTAACTGGATACTCAAATATTTCCTTAGAAAGCAACATAACACCACCATTTTTACAGTTGGATCGGCTGAACACACAAAGAACTTTGTAATCTGAGAGTTTAAAGGATATTCCTGCTTTGTCAGACAATGCTAACATTAACACAAATAGTCAGGTTGATACTTGTCTAGCTGTATGTCCAACTCAGAAATGTTGTTTCTAACACATTGAATATTTACATGCATAACCTTGAGCGGATCAATCCTCATGCAAACATAGCTAACTTAACTTAACATATAGCTAAAACATTACATTATCACAATGTAAACAGTATCAAATGCTAGGTGGACACTGAGCTCATTAGCTCAAAAAACTAGCAAACAACTGCTCATAATAAACCAGCCTGTAATTCTTTATGTCACACTGTAGCATAAGAAGGAATAATACAAAACCCTGCCCAAAATATAATGATCTTCTGTCAACTCTCAACTTTAACCAATACATTGGCTGACACAGACGCTGAAGTCATTAGCACAAAAGACTTGCAAACAACTTCGCATACTAAAACAGCCTGCAATTAGTTGCCACAAGGCAACATAAGATAGGAATAATACAAAACCCTGCCCAAAAGATAGTGATCTTCTGTCAACTATGAACTTAAGCCAATACATTGGCTGACACAGACACTGAAGTAATAAGCACAAAAGACGTGCAAACAACTTCCCATAATAACCCAGCCAGCAATTATTTGTCACAAGGTAACATAAGACAGGAATACAACAAAACCCTGCCGGAAAGATAATGATCTTCTGTCAACTCTTAACTTTCCTCTTCCTTAAGTCATCCTTTCGCCAGCATGCTCGAGCCCACTTCATTTTCATTTCAGTATCATTAGTGAAACGAAAAAAATTCAATTTCCCCTAACCATTTCTGCGGCTATTGTTGAAGCCAAATACAGATCAAGAAAACATCTTTTCCGATGATATTTGTCCCCAGATAGTAAAAATAACTCCAATAAGCGACTCACCATTAAAAATCCACAATGCTCAAAACACAGAATTCACTAGGTCTGTCCTCCACGCTACGTCACACAGTCGAAACTATCGCATCTCAGAGGTATCGATAGATAACCGAGATGCGCAACGACCTACCTAATGTATTAGTACCATGGCTGCCACGATGGAGGGAAGGGCCTTCTCCGATGGTGGTTGATTATTTAGGGGAGGCGACCAACAACTGAGGTCATTAGCGCCATTTAGGATAGGTGGATAATTGGGTAATGGTAGGAGTTTTCAGGAAACGGAGGAAGGGTGGAGAGAAACCCGGCGTCGGCATTAGCCTACTCTTAACGAAAGGCGCCAAGGGGACCACGGCTTTTACGTCCCATCCGACGGACGGAGTACTGGACTTGAAATCTACATCTACATCTACGTAATACCCTGCAAGCCACCATAAAGGTGGCTTGCAGGTGACATAAGATATAGATATAAAGTTGTGCAGCAGGGGGAGAATCCTCACCAAACATGCACTACATATCATGCATTTAAAAGATTCAGTATTTAATTACTGTTCTAAACCAAACTATTTAAAAAAGACAAAAATAGGAAAGCAAACATGCACAAACATGCACAAACATGCTGTTAGTTGGATTAGCTTCAAATCCTTATACCAACATGCAGCTGCCAATGTTATCCATTGCTACACTCGTACTGGATATATTTACCACTATTCATACCCCTAATTGTACGAGGAAAAAAGGACATTTTGAATCTGTCAGTTCGGCAATCAATTTCTCTAATTTTGTGACTATGGTCCAGTCTACCATAGTAAGTTGGGGTTCGCAAAATATTTTTAATGTCAAAACTGAAAATATGGTATTAGAATTTGTTTAAGAGATTCAGTCTAAATTTCAACGTGCAAAATGCCCTCCACCAGGCACTCAAGTTGGGACCGGTTTTCCATTGAAAAATCCTTCACTACCGGGAATCGAACCCGGGCCCTCGGGATGGGAGGCCACTCTAGCCACTACACCAACCCGATCCCCCCCGGCTTTCTCCAAGGGTACACGTAAATCGTTCGGGGCGCGCCCACAACTTCCTCGCCCGCGAGAGGATATTTTGCGCCGACGACGCCGTAAAACTTCTGATCGCACTCAAAGGACGACGGGGGGCGCGGGTCGTAAATGCCGCCGCGATGCCACGCACGAGGAGGGCAGACGGCGAGGCATCGGAGCGAACGGAAAACAAGCGCCTCCACCTGACCCTCGGGACGACGACCGTCGCGATCCGCACTTCCCTCAACCCCATCCTTCGAACGAACTCCAGCGGGGATCGGGTTCATCTACAACAACATGTTACCACGCCGCATGGGAGTGTGGTAGGGGCGAAGTTGGTTTGGCTAGGGTTGTTCTCGTACCAGCTTCCTCCTATCCCAAAGGCCTGAATCCGAATCCCACCATTGGCAGAGATTTTTATTACTGCGTGCAGAGTACTTAAGTTCAGTACTCCGTCCGTCGTACGGGATGTTAAACCGCGGAACCCACGGCGTCTTTCGTAAAAGATTAGGCTATGTCAGAGTAGGTGGACAGTATTTTTTTATTTTCAGCATGTTCAAATCAAGGTGTGACTCGCATGCATTGCTTTTTTTTGCATGCATGAGAATCTATGAAATTGGTGTCGGGTTTCAAGTCATGCATGGTATTCGTGGGTGTGTCCAGCATGATTGGGATTTGGTAGTTTTTCTTCTTTTTTCCCCTAATAACTTTTAAAGGTGTACTGTTAGTTTTGTGTTGCTCATTTTTGTTTGATGTGTCATTGTTCCTGTTGTGGATGCACCCCCTGCCACAAACCCTTGAGGTGGCTTGCAGGGTATGTCGTAGATATAGATATAGATGAGTATCTCTCATCCTTACCCCGCTCCCTAAAAACTTCCTATCCTAACCAGTAAGCCCCACCTTCCTAGATGGCGCAAATAACCTTACCTGTCATTCGCCTCCCCTGAATAACAACTCAACTAAGACTCTCGCGAAGCATCCCCAGCCGCCCTCCCCCGTGAACCCCTACCCCCAAGGCCGACCCTTCAGTTCCTCGCGGAGGAGGAAAGGGTGGTGAAGAGACGTACGCGTCCACCGACCCGTGAAAGACATCCTCTCTTTGACTCGTCGCTGGAGGGTGGAGCGATGCTCAGGAGAAGGGAGGGAGGATTATCGTGAATGCAACCACTCTGCAGAGGGGTTGGGGGATGGGCGGTAGTGACGCTCACGTTCGCGACGGCGTCGAAGGGGAGGAGGAGGGGGCATGGCGCACGCGAGGAAATTGCAGCGCCAGTGCACCCAAATGGGTGATGGAGCCCATTTAATTAATGTTGAAAAGTTCACGTGCCGGGGGAGGATGGGGGAGAGGGTGGCTCCACGGAGGACTCCCCGGGGGAGAATTTATTTCGTCGCGCTCACGCCGGCTGCCCTCTCTCCTTGATCTCGGCGCAGACGCCGTCGTGGGAGCCGTGAGATCGCTTTTCTAGATATTTCTCATAGCTCTCCACCGTGCATGCGTCAGCGCACCTACCTCCCCGGCTTCAGGATCCAAGCCTGCGTCTTTTTTTATTTTTCTTCCTGATAGATCACTTAATAATATAGTTAAAAAAAATACGTGCCAACAATTTTTCGAGATCGTTTGGAAAAAAAATTCGAGCGAAAAATATCACATTCACAAACTTAATAAATTCTTAACATATGCCACCATATCGATAGAGCAAGGACTTAGACGTCAGTTTTATGGTTTCTCGCCACTGGATATGGGATGAAATACGCTCTGAAAGGGGAAATGGTAGAAATTTTGCTTTAGATTTTGTTTATTGCAAAGATGAACTAATACAGGTTTTAGAAAAGTTGTTTTCAATGCACCAAATAATCTTGAAATGATACATGCCGATCATCGTTTGCCTTTGACTTTAGGAAGAATACCTGAAAGTTGATATTTAACGCTTTCAAAGTTATAATAAAACATTATTTCGCGCTAATTTTTCAATTAAAAACACCAGCTCCGTAGTCTACGATCATTTCTATACAGAAGTGGAATATTTTCTTCAAAATAAAAATTTTATGCACGGATCCATATTTAAGCATGTCTCCCGCCGTCACCGATTCCGCTCCCTACGGCGTGATCCAGTGTTCGAGAACGACCACAAAGATGTATGGCAGGGGGTGATTTCTCACCAAACATGCACTACATATCATTCATAAAAAAGGAATAGTATTAATATACTAGTAAGAACTTCACTGTTCAAAAAAGATAGAAACTGCAAAGCAAATATGCAAAAACATTCTGTTAGTAGGGTTAACTTTAAGTACTCATACCAACATGCAGCTACCAATGCTATACATTGCTACTCTCCGATTGGACATATTTACCGTTATTCGTATCTCTAATTGTACGAGGGAAAAAGGACATTTTGAATCTGTCAGTTCGGCAATCAATTTCTCTAATTTTATGATTATGGTCCAGTCTGCTATGGTAAGTTGGGGTTCGCAAAATATTTTTTACATCATCAATGAAAATATTTTCTTGGAATTTATTCAAGAGATTAAGTCTAAATTTCAACCTGGGATCTGACAATGGTTCCCATTTTAATTCATTTAATAGACTGGTTACGCTAATTATCGCATCTTCCCTTAACAAATCTTGCCGATCTTCGCTGCACACGTTTAAGTTCATTATTTAAACCGATTTCGTAGGGATCGCATACACTGGCAGCATATTCCAAATGAGGTCTAACAAGGGAAAAGTAGCTGATTTCTCGTACATGAAATGAGGTTGCCCGTACGAAACATGAGGTTGCCCGTCTTTAGGCAGTAAGAGAAGTGTGGGAAGAGTTTTCAGTGAATCCCTGCGTTGCCATTATCCTACCCTTGAAGGAGATTATTAAGCCAAGACAGTGGTTCTTAACATAGGATACACGCGGAAGTGCATAAATGTTCTTCAGGTGGTGCAAAGATACGATTAAAAAAACATCATCTATTACATGATAGCGACTACCAACATTGAAACGATTATTTGTTGTATAGTTTTTGGATATTTTTGTAGTATAAGGATACAGAAGAAAAATATATATCTAATTATTAACTAAATTACATTCAATTGCGCACAGCGCAGGGCCCAATTGATATTTGTCCATAGTAAACAAAAATATATGTGTTTTTAGCAAAGGGGGTGCATTAACGAATTTGTTTGTTTAAGAGGTATCAGCAGTAGAAAGGTTAAAAGATACTGCGCTAAAATCCCACGGATTGACGTCCCATTCAACAGACGATGCACTGCATTTCACTCACTTCTCTCTCACATCAGTGCTCAATTGGGAACCCGGATACAGACCATTGAAAATTTCCTACCACTACCGGGATTCAAAAACACGTGCCCTCGATAACAATGGGCAAGAAATCCAACCTATCGTAAGTGAATGAATAATTTCCGTCTTTTTAATCGCAGATACTAACTCGCGAATCCTTTCGATATCACCCTGGCTTCCTCAGCAATGCTCCCTTCAAATGAGTAATTATGCAAATTAGAACTATACTCTCCAATTACATTAAAAAGGTACGCCCACTCCGTCACGCTGCAATAGGTTTAAACACGAAAAAAATATTAAAGACATGGGCGGACAGGTTCATCTTTCTCATCTTCCAACTGCAACTGAATATTAGTCATCAAAATCGGCCAATAGAGGAGCCGTTAGGGAGGTGGACAAGTAATTTTAGCTTCTGAATATACCTTTTTTCCATTAAACTATCGATCTGCGTATAATTGGTACAATAATATTGCATGGGTTGAAGAGAGATACATGTATCCATGATTATAGGCTTCCTACTCATCGGCACTAAGCCACTGAGGTTAGGCAATATGACCACTATGGGTATAACAAGTTTTTATTATAAGAAGTGCAATCGAATCTTCCCCCACACAAAAAATACTTCCAAAAAATTTACTTGCGGCCAATTAATGTTTGAAGCGAGTACTTGCTGCACACCCGAAGGTATGAAATCTAGAAACTTCTAAGCTATCCCTTCCACTACGCGCATCACATAAAACCTTGGCGTTTTGGCCACGGGTACTCGATAAAAAACTAGAAGCGACTGTTCGAGATTTTAGGGGTACATGGTCCACCATTAGTGCTGGAGAGATAGCAGAAATACCTTAGAGGGAGTACAGCCCATATAATTCATTTAAGTTCCCAACACCGTTACTACTATTTCCCACCCATTAATTAACTGGTAGCGCAGAGAATGTATTGAGACATGACCACCATTAAACACATACCGCGGATAGCGGATGATTGCGGTGGTTGCGGCAAACTTAAGTTTACGGTCAAGACAAGAGACTTATCGGCTTTCTCCACCTCCTTTTATCGTGATTATAGAGAGATAGCAGAGTCCTAGGCGGAGTTCTCGAAAACTTCCCGTAGGGCCTCTAGTTCGTATTTGGGGATAGAACGGACACTGCTCACCGATCGAGTATCATTTACTCAGCCATATGCATCAGAGAAACCTCTTTCTCGACAAAGACATCCAACTAGATCCAAACCTAGCATCAAACAATGTATCTTTGGAAGGTCTTAATCTTTTTGCGGTAGTTTGATATTTAGGAAAAAAAACACTGACCCATTTATCTAACTGCATTCATGAGAAGTAACATTAAGTCCACGTTTTACTGAATTATTATAGCATAAAAGCCATCGTGAATGCGCTAGTAGTGTGAACTATGCATTTTAATTAACGGTCTGACTGATGCTATTTACACAATTGTAATGGTCATTAAACACGATTGGCACTTGCGTCCACAGAACCGATCAGTTAACGTCATCCGGACAATATAAAACGCTGTCCGCTGTCTGCTAATAGTTGACAACTAGGTAGAATCTTCCAGTCCGCCATAGCGGTGACCTAAGTAACTAAGTATATTGATGAAGTCACTTAACCTGTTTTATGCATAAATGGTCCATTATTCCGGACCACCAAAAATTTAGGGCGAAAATATAGATCATGATGTGCAGCATTATGAGGTCCAATAGTGTCGAATTTTCCCCTGGGGATAACCTCCAATTGAACGCGGTGTTTAGTGCATTCGTGAGAAAAAACCTAGAGGATACCTTCCCCAGTTACTCAGTCATTCTCTTATTGTCCCCGCCTTCTTTCTGGAATAACTCTCCGCTTTACTCGACGATTTTTCTCTCCCATCGATCACGTTACGTAACGTGGTCCGGCAAAGAGATGCGAGAGTAAAATTTTCGCGCCGGCTACTCCGTGGTTCGTTAAAGATTTCCGCTTACTCCCCGGCGGTCGGTTATGCAACGCGGAAACTCTCTAGAACGCTCTTCGTCTCCTCTACGCGGCGGATATGGCTGGCTTCCCTCCACTTCCCGCTGAAACACAGGAAAAGTTACTCCGGTGCGAATCAATGTGGTTCTTTCGCTGAGGTTTGCTGCTTTTCTTTCATTTTGGCCAAAGCTGATAAAAGTATTTTATCGCCTTTAGGCCGTTCATCGAATTTCGATTCTCCAACGTGTCATAAATTAGCGTCGTGATTTTCCGAAGCTACCGGGGCCGAATGCTGTCCGTAATTGACGTCACGCTGTGTATGGCCGTTTCCACAATGGAACGCCATTACCACATGGGCCAATTCCTAAAATCAAGCCACGTCTTCTTAAATGTAATCCCTTTTAACTTCATCCGTTGCAAGCGAATACGACTATGCATGTCGGCATAAAACATTGAATAGAGTTACTGGGAAATCATCGATCGGAAAATATTCCGCTGCTCTAAACAGACAATACGGAGTTCATATCATACGTAAAGGGAGATAAATGCATATCGAGATGCAGCTTTATCAGGAAGTATCAGTGGTCGTTCCAGAAACTAAACTAGTTCAAACATTTTCATTTTAAATCTTCAATTTTGTTCGGGAACATGCAAGACGATAAATTTCATCATTTTGGGAAGTAGGCACTAGATTTGTAATTTTCAAACTAAGCTAGAATTCAATGGAGTGAATATCATTGCACGAAGCCGAAATTCAAAATTCTAAACGACCATTAATAGTATGGAAACTGATAGCTCATTGAATATAGACGGGGTTAAATGGCTACACAGAGCAACATATACAGGGAGAGAGTGATGAAGTGAGGGAAGAAGTTGACTTGGAATATTATGGATGAATATAGTGGAAGACTCTCGAGGGAATGAATATTTGAAGTCTTAAGGACTAAAGAGAAGATACGAAGCCATAAATTAATTTATCTCGGGAGAAAGAAGAATGAGGGAATAGGGTAGAGTGGAAGACAGAGGCAAAACAGAGAAAGTGCCCCAGGCTTAGAACGAATTATTGGTCTCTTTTGGAAATACCGACCCGAGAAGAGAGGGGCATTAATGCCGTGGAGATTAAATAAGGTACCCACATTTCATGGAATGAAATAGATTTCTGAAAGGCAAATTGTCTCGTGAGGAAAGATTTACAAAGAGGGAAGGAGAATGAAACACCATAACCGTTAGCTGCAACACTTAGATGAGTGTTGTTATACGTCGCGTCTACATTTTACGCAGCCTCAGAATAGACACACGATAGCACGGGAATTCTCACAGCTTGTGCTAAAGAAAAGGAAGTGGCAAAATCTATGCTCATGCTAAAGCTGCGACACATTTCCCTTATTTTATCTGGGACGTCAAAATCGCAAAAATGTAGCGGAGCATAATTCTATTCATGGCAACAGAAGGGAAAGCGAGTTCCTGGTTCCTTATTAAATTCTTTACTCGCTCGCCTCGCTTCGTGACGAGAGAGAATCCGGCCTCGTTCCACCAGTAAACCAGTCATCTCATTTCCCACAACATATTTTGAGCAAATCTACCGAATGTTCTCAAAATTTGATGCAAGTTATTAAGAAAGCGTTTTCAAAGGCTCCCCAATACTGCTGTCTAATCTATTTATCGTTGACAAAATTAAATAACTTTGTTATACTTTTCCCTTGTTCACACTCATTTGGAATATGCTGCCAGTGTATGGGATCCCTACGAAATCGGTCTAAATAATGAACTTCATCTTGTGCAGCGAAGATCGGCAAGATTTGTAAAGGGACGATATGATAACCTTATTAGCGTAACCAGTCCATTAAATGAATTAATTAAATTGGGAATCATTGTCAGATTACAGGTTGAAATTTAGACTTAATCTCTTAAACCAATTCCAAGACCATATTTTCAGTGATGATGTTAAAAATATTTTGCAAACCCCAACTTACTATGGTAGACTGGACCATAATAAAAAAAATTAGAGAGATTGATAGCCGAACTGACAGATTCAAAATGTCCTTTTTCCCTCGGACTATTAGGGATATGAATAACGGTAAATGTATCCAACACGAGTGTAGCAATGGTTAACATTGGTCGCGGCACGTTGGTATAAGGACTAGAAGCTAACCCAACTAACAGCATGTTTTTGCATGTTTGCTTTGCTATTTTTATCTTTTTTTAAGTAGTTAAGTTTAGAACAGAATATAAATGCCTATTCTTTTTACGCATGATGTGTAGTGTATGTTTGGTGAGGATTCTCCCCCTGCCACACACCTTTATGGTGGCTTGCAGGGTATTATTTAGATGTAGATGTTTTCACGAAATGAAAGAAAATACATGGATTAACTCATTATAATCAATTCATTTCCAGCAGTAAAAATAAAATACTAAGGACTGAAGTCTTGTTTCTTCCATGTTTTCATTACAGAAAAAAATGCTCAGCTAAAACTGCATGCATATCAAAGGTTAATATCTATTTCACTTTTCACTGGGTCAAGTACTACCAATCTGTAAAAGGCATATTTCTTCAAAGTTAATTACAATATTATTCCAATAATCGTGTCTCAATGAACCCACATAATAGCTGCGAGCCACCCCAAGAGCGTCTGGCAGGCGAATTGAAAGGAAACGCAATCAAAAATATTTTCATTTCCATACATTAAAATTCACAGTATTGTTCCCGAATATGTTATGCTTTCGCGACTTCCACCAGAGATGGCATGAATGCTTCATGGACGCAGCCCGTTTTCGTAATGGAGAGCAGCACGGACAGCTTTCAATCGTCTTTCTTCCGAAGAAAATAAATAGACCTGCTATTAAAATCTCGCTTTAAAGTACTTGCTGAATTTATCCAAGAAACTTACAAGATCTTCATATTTTCATGTATTCTACAAGAGATAGTTATACAAGAATGATCATTAATTAAAATTTTTCTCTTCCCCACTTCTCGCCCGTCATATCGTTTTGTGCGTGAACGGCCAATATAGTTTTTCTTATTCATCCCCTCAATATCATCATACGTTCCCAGTAAGTAGCCACTCATAAGTGATAGTATTCCATGAACCTAAATGCTAGTGTTATAATTCATTGACACATAACACTTCACTATGCATGCACTACTTTTCGCTGTTTTCACCTTTTGGGGACACGTTGCATTAATATTGACCACAAAAGAATAATACCATCTATTCCTTCGCAAGTTGCAATTTTAAGCACATAAATAGAGGTTGCAATTTCAAATTCCAGAGTTGATGGCAAAATGGTAAAATATCTCGGTGTGTTGTTTTTGAAAACAGGAAAGAAGGAAGTTCATCTCATGGGCATTAACTTTCCTGCTATACCACGCTCGACCACATGAACCGTTGTGTAGCGCTGAAGTGAACATCCCCTTGCCCCCTTTCACAAGCACAAGCGATTCTTAGATTAATGGAGCTAGTCGAGTGGAGCAATAATGTTCCCTGAGAGGGGGAGGAAATAGAGAAAGATTTATTTCGCTCCGTTTAAGATAGCAACATTCGTAAAGGTCACACGGGACACGGAAACCCATGCATCACATCGAGAGAAGAGTTGAGCTTCGGAAAAGGAGAAAAGGGGAAATGTCACAGAGGATGGAGCAAGAGAGCAAATCATTTACACGCCTCGACTGGGCGATTCGCAACCTTCCATCCTTTCCTCAGCCTTCCCACCCGGACACGAGCGCCTTGCAAATCTCTCGGGGGCATGATGGATGACGAACAAGGTACGGAGAGAAGGCCCCTGTCCGCCATTCTTTGCTTCTAAAGTTACATGCCATACCTCGCGCGGGGGTATACAGTTTCACGAAAGGATGGGACGCTAATTAAACATGCATAATGCTCGCAGCCCCTTTCCTTCCCCGCGCTGGGGACCGGACGCGTCCATAAGTAAGGGATCAGGGTGCGGAGCCCTCCTCCCACGGCAGTCCCTAATTGAAATGCCATCTGGAAACGGGAAGTTTGGAGGATCAAATCAGGCAATCTGACTGCCGCTGCGACGCAAATCTTAGGACGCCGAAAATCGATTAAGATTTTGGCACGGGGCGGGCGAGATTTGATATTTAGCGCATTAACTAAGTTAAGCAGCGATTAGGAAGCTCTCCTATTCTGTCTCCGACTGACGGTGAAATGTCGAGCATGATCGGTGGTAGCCCGTAAATGCCACTACCTGACACATGAGGACTAACACCCCTCTCCTCATCGTGAACTTGACGTACCAATAAATGAACCATACAAAGAAAACGACATACCTACTTGGATTTGAACCGGATCTCGATTCTTCTACGCTCTCAAAAATTATTCCGTAGCACAATAATAGGTGTAAAAGAAAAGACTAATGTAAACCACTCATGTAAACATGAAGAGGTTAGCTGAAATTACACCTGATTGAATTATTGTGAAAAACCAAACTTAGGATTTATAACAGGAGATAATGAGTATAATGTTCCACCACTACCATTGCTAACATCATGCATCCATGGCTGTTGCGAAAATAAATCCACTCCGTTGCAACACAAAAACTGAATACCAAATCTATATCATTTCATCACTAAGACTGGTGGAGTTGCACGTGCCTGATGAAAAAGCAAGTAATATTAATCAAACGGTGCAAGTACATAATGAATACTTGGTGAATGACCACAACCTACCACTCACCTTCGAGAGGGCTTGCAGTATATTGAGCAGACGTGCACAACTTCTGGGAGATTTATATGCTTTTTCTGAGGACATAATGGAAAGACTCGGTGAGAAAACTAGTCCCATTCACCTATCAGGAGAATTACGTTCAAACATGCTCCAAATACTCGCGTTATGTCGCACCATCTAGCCTAAATGAATATTTAATCTTAAGAATTACATACCCAAGGTGAGATTCGAACCCGCTACCTTAAGAGTTGCCAGGCCATTATCATCCGAAATTGAATGCGGCCGGCCCCCTTTCTCCAGAGGCCGTGCTTCATTTGAAAGTTACCGTGACACGACTAAGAGTTGTTTGTTTATCACTTCACCCATCTCATCTGCCCTTCAACATAATATATACTGGGATGTATTTATACTCATAGACACTAAGCAGCAGACCATCTGCACCCAAGCGCTGACGCACGAAAAAAAATCATTGTAATGGAATCGGCCGCTGTGCTTGGAAGTGGAATTCCTAATTCATTTGTTTCTGTCGCGTTTACCGCGCAAACTTCTGGCGCTTTTCGTGTGACGTCAAACTTCCAGCGACTTCCTCTCCCCTTCGTTACGCTCATCCCGGCCCTTTCCCTCGATTCGGCATGACGTAACATGAGGAAGGAACACTGCCACAATCTCCCAGACGAAATACAAGAGTAAATTTGGTGGCAAGGAAAAGTTTAACTAAGAGGAAAACTTTTTGGAATATCACGAATAAAAAGTTTTTTACATTTTAGCAATAAAAATGTACTTTACGACTGAAAGCTTTTTGTTAGTTCATACGCTGAAATTCATTTCGAAATTGCTTAAGCTCGAGAAAAACGAGACTCGAAAGAGAAAGACGCTATCTTTTTATTTTTAACACATAAATGAATATTTTTTTCGTTTTAGCACTCGAAAAAACGCAAGTAAAGCACTCGAAAAGTAAAGGCAAATTGGGAACCACACCATTTACCACCGATTCATTTTTGCACCATGAAAGGCTCAAGATAACTACTCCAGCAATAGTTTTACTATGCTGCCAGCGCTAATTAAATGCAAGTTCTGCACAAGACTCGAGGGAGTCCTGCCGGTTTTTTTCTGTTACAATGGGAGGACTGGTGACACCTGAGTCATTTTTGCACCATCCGGTAATCTGGTATACGTAGGCTTTTGAGTAGAGGTAAGATTTATGGAGATAGGGGGAAGGATGGGGAAACGACGGCTTCGGCAATACCCTACACTTATCGAATGGCGCTACGAGATCAACACTCCAACACCCCATCGACGGACGGACGGTGCAATGCGCTTTTGCGGTCCCAGAAAGGCACTGTTGTGCGAACCGGAGGGCAGTTGCAGAAAACTAAAAAATTGCCAACTAGATTCAAACCCGATCCCTCGGGGTGGGAGCCCGAAACTGCAGCTACTAAACACTAAACCATGGTCGAAGTCAATAAAACTTGTGTGTGGAATGTAAAAAGTGAATTGTCGAAATCATGATCGAAGTCAATAAAACTTGTGTGTGGAATGTACAAGGTGAATTTTCTTTTCCAATCTCGTCGTTCTACGAAGTGAAGCCTCAAAAGTTGAACCGTGTTAAAGTTAACAACTTTAAATAATATAAAATTAATATTCTTATGTATCTTATGGAAATGTGCTCGGCAGTCATCATTCAGTCTACCTGAAGGGGCTAGCAGTGAAAGGCTGCAAAAAATAGGTGCCACAACTGCGAAGGTTAAACTAAACCGACTAGTCCAATATACTTCTAATCCGAAGAAGCAGACGACAACCATGCCCGGGACGAGGTTCTTAACTGCGATTTTTCGATCGACGAGCCAGCGAGTTTACAGACATGGCCGAACACCACGGCCAGCCCTGCGTACAGTCCAAAGCCGCGACGATTACGAGGGCGCCGCGCCAGGGACGTGAGCGGGCGTGAGCGTGCTCCCGCATCCCTCACGAGGCGCCGTTCTCCCCTTTAATCCGCGGAAGTCGTCCCGCGCGGGTCGGGCGGGAAACGAGTGGCTTCCAGCACCGCATCGCGACACACGCACGCAGGTATCCCTTCAGTGTTTACATTTCTCGCTCTTTCCCTCACCTCCTCCTCCTCCCGCCCCAACCCAACCAACCACGACCCCCACCCACACTCCCCGACTCCATCACTCACCGGTACTACCCCAAAAAACCCCTCCCCCTCTCCACCCACACACCCGCGGGCCCACACAAAAACGTAGCGGAGGAGATAACGTCTGGTGGCATTCTTCCCGAGAATCGATGACCGCGACACAATGTGGAACAAGAACTGGAGGGCAGGGGGCGGGGGCGTGAAAGGGGAGGGGGGGAGCCTTGGAAAGGGGGCCGCGGGGGTGGGAGACGGAGATGCCGCCATTTGCATCAAGACTATTTCGATTCCTTTCTCCGGAGGCGGAGAGGAGAAAGGGAAGGGGGGCGGGAGCGCCGGGAGACGAGGGCATGGATGCGGGAGGCGGAGAGATCCGCGGCGCGGGGACAGTCGAGGCGAGCGCGGAGTTCAGCCGAGAGGGGGACTGCTTAAGTTATGACGGAGAGGGAAAACTGCGCCTTAAAGAGAGGGCACCCAAGGATGTTTCACACGGGTACCTGCCATCTCCAACGATACCCACCACCTTCCCCGCTTCCCCTCCATGACTGCCCACCCTCTTCCCGCAGCGGTTAGGCCCTTCAAAAGCCTCTCGCCTTTCGTACAAATATATAAGCATAAAAATATAATCAAATATATAAAGTTATTTATTTAATCGCATCACCATTATCCATTACTCTTATCATTACATAACTCCGTTATACTTGTGCATCCGGGAATCGTTCTACATCGACATATACATAATACCCTGCAAGCCACCATAAAGGTGTGTTGCAGGGGGTGAACTCTCACCAAACATGCACTACATATCATGCATAAAGAAGTATTTGTACTTGTATAGGTATTGTTCAAAATTACGCTATTTAAAAAAAAGATAAAATAGCAAAGCACACATGCAAAAACATGCTGTTAATTGGGTTAGCTTTAAGTCCTTATACAAACATGCAACTACCAATGGTATCCATTGCTACACTCGTACTGGATATATTTACCGTTATTCATATCCCTAATAGTACGAGGAAAAAAGGACATTTTGAATCTGTCAGTTCGGCAATCAATCTCTAATTTTGTGATTATGGTCCAGTCTACCATAGTAAGTTCGGGTCCGCAAAATATTTTTAACATCATCACTGAAAATATGGTCTTGGAATATGTTTAAGAGATTAAGTCTAAATTTCAACCTGCGATCTGACAATGATTCCGAATTTAATTCATTTAATAGAAGGGTTCCGATGTTTCCTTGCAAGACATCCACTGATCTTACGTCAATGGACAGGTCTAACGCAATGTTCGATCCTTCGCGACTCATGAATGATAGGCTACCAATAATGAAGTTTCACGATAGCAAGATATTCCACAGAGGAAAAAATCATTCGCCTTGACCGGGACTCGAACCCGGACCCCCTGATTTCCGGCCAGGTGCTCTACAAGTTGAGTTACCAAGGCGTCCTCTTTCTCTGTGGAAATTCTAGAGGCTATAAAGGAGCTAAATGTGGCTGGACTGCTGGACATATCATGTCACAGAGCAGCCGAAGTCGTGCGCATGGCGCCACCGTCCACGAGGTTAAAGCCGACTTTTAAACACTAAGGTGCTTACTTTTTAACAAATTCAAATTTCTATAGAATTCCTACCTGGGCCTCTAGAATTTCCACTGAGGAAGACGACGTCTTGGTAGCTCAACTGGTAGAGCACCTGGCCGGAAATCAGGGGGTCCGGGTTCGAGTCCCGGTCAAGGCGAATGATTTTTTCTCCGTGGAATATCTTGCTATCGTGCATCTCAGCGGGTAACTCCGCTAAAGTTTTCGTGCCTAGCTCACGAGCTTTGAATTTGATTTTGTTGAATTTGAATTTGTTAATGGAGTTTCCTCTATTAGGACGGTCGAAGGAAGCCAACGTTATACACATCCGTACGTAAAATATAGCTCATTCCTTGGACCTTTCCACGCCTCAACCGCACCTCACCGAGTCCTCACGGCGGCAAATCGTCCCGGAGGCTGCGGAGAGAGGGGCGGGGGAGGAGAGATTCTTTTCCGATCGCGAGCGGCGCCGACCGCGGGAGTTAAAAAGTTCTTTGTTTTTTGGTCTTTGTCCTCCGCGGTCGTCGAATCAATACTCTCTCCATCTCTTTCCTCACTTACTCGCCAATCGATGGTGCTGGGGACGGGGTTGGGCTAACTCCTAGACGAAGGTAACCTCTTCCCTCCGCGATGCACTCACTCTTGGGTGCCGAAAATGGAAAGAGAAGAATGCATCGTAATCGAACCTCTTCCGCGCCACGAGCAGTTTTATCGTAATTAAATAGGCACTGCACCAGTGAAATATTCAATTATGAATGCTCTTTTTTCTGTTACTCATCAGTGAAATACTCCTTATCAGATAAAAATACTATCAGAGACACTCAATTGAACCCTTTAAGTATTCTCCATGTAAATGTACCTCAAGCTGAAAAATGAATAATATGTAGAAAAAACTTCCATTCCCTTTTTTCTAGAGGATATTGTTACCCTTTTCTTATCACAATTAGAGAACTCCGTTATTCTTGAACAATCGGGAATCGTTCCGAAGTTCCCTTACGAGACATCCACTGGTCTTGCATCAATGGGCAGTTCCATTACGCAATGCTTGATTCTTCGCGACTCATCAGTGACACGCTCCCATACAATGACTGTCTTCTCGATAAAGACGGCCTCAAGAAACAAATGCTGACTAATGTCAATGCAAAAGGGCGTCCGGTTAATCATAAAACATGCATGGCAAGGAAAGGAAGGAACATGTAGAAAATTTATCACGTAGGAGCCTTAAATCCAGGTCCTCCACTTCTTTCGTCAAATTAATCATTATTCACTGCCATTCACAATTTAATCAACGATAATGATTCCTTTCGACCAAAAGAAAACCAGCCAACAGACAATCACAGCAATTACCCACTCGCGCATAAATTTCTTTCCCCTTAAGATCAAGATCAGACCCAAACACACATCTTGTGATGTGTGTTTGGGCCCGCCTAATTCGGGTTGGGACAAGTCTTATTCACGCCTTTTTAGAAAAAAATCCTACGCACCACATTTATTTTACAATATTTCTATAAAAATGATCCGACCCACCAAATGGAAAGCAACGACTAAAACAAAGACAAGGGCTGCGTTCCAGATCTTCATATGGGTTCAACTAACTACTGGTGGTGCGGAGTATACGCAAGGTAGCCTTTTTTTCCCTTTCGTGATTCACTCAAAGGTGGGAATGAACGATGATTTGCCCTCATTTTGGCCCCTTTGTCGTCGCAAGCAATTTTATCAAAAACGAACGGATTTGGAGTTAACGCGATGAAATCCCACGACTCAATCACGAATGCAACGATGCAAAAGAGAGCCGATCAGGGATTCCACGAGTGCCAAAGTACATCGCAATTCAAATAAAAACGACGACTTTAAAGCCCGGTTTATTGCACCTCTCAAGCAAGAAGCCATTGATGGGGAAAGAACCACGCGTTGCAATGAAATATGAAATTGGATATTTGCTTTGAGGCACCAGTCAATTTTTACACGGAAAAATGAGAATTCGAGTTAATGCCGACGAGTTCAGGGAGCGAGCAAAGGGAAATCATATTTGTCTTGCGACCATGAAATTGCATATCGATCCAAAGAAGCCCATTAAATCTTTCAAAATAGCCGAAGATTTGTGATGAACGTATCGTCTTTGTTATTTCCCCAGTTATAACGTAATCCTAATAAATATTATTTATACATTAGTTACTTACAAATAATATTATTTAATAGTTAAAACTCCATAAAAATTAGATAGTTTGAGGATTTTTTGGTGTGGTGGCTTGAGTGCAGTTTTCCTATTCCGAGGGTCGAGGTTCAACTCCCGGCCATGTCTTGGGATATTAAACCGTAGACACCTTGGAATCTATCGTTAAATGCAGGTAAATGCGGGCGCCGGATTTCTCTCCACCCTTCCTACGTTCCCTGCATGCACAATTAACTACACCCGATTACCAACGTATTCTGAATGGCGCGAATAATTTTAGCTGTCGGTCACCTCACTAAACCAACAAAATAATCAAAGATGACCATTTTTAATAAAAATGTTCCATGTGGAATAGTTTCACCTGGACGGTTCTTCTTTAGTGTCGACGGTAACTCACGACTTTAGCCATCCCTTCAGTGGCATCATATTTCGGTCAATGCATTCCATATTTCATTTTTTCCTTTTACTTTCAAATACTGTCTTCTAATGAGATTTCTAATAGGAAATAACTAGAAACCGAGGTACCCTCGTATTGAATGGAATCGTTGACAATGCGTAAAATGTGGTGGGATTCGGAAAAGATCAAACCAATTACAACGGAGCTCACCTCAAAGGTCAGATGTATTGGTGAGAGCACACAGATGTGGAGGAATAATTGGGAGTCGGTTTTTTCCCTTTGACACCTTTGGCTTCCCGTGAAATATCATGTACACAAAAAAATCATTGTGGGGTTAGCCGAACATGTCTAAAGACTCCTTCCGGATGTAATGGAATTGGTAGCCGGTCGCACTATCCAATCGGCAACCTGCAGTCGCATCGGATTTTATGTGATTGAGCATATCAGTACATTAGATCAATACCGTAATCACAATTAGCGTTGCGGGTAGCGTGGTCACCCCATACAGGTACTCCAAAGGGGGCCGGGTCGCGTCTCCGCCGTGAATATTTTTGTATAAGGGATCTGTACGAGATAGGTATGATAAAGGAATTTAAGCGTGGGCACAGGAGATCAGCTAGATTTGTTAAAGGCCGTTATGATAATTGCATTAGTGTTACGAGTTTAATAGAAGAACAAGGATGGGAATTACTATCAGAACGAAGGTTTAAATTTAGGTTAAACCTTTTAAGTAATTTCGAAGCTGATTGGTTTATATATGACGTAAGATATATATTAAGAACCCCTGCGTGTTATGCTAGGTTAGATCTGATTAAACAAGATTACAGATATATGCTGTCATACTGATAGATTTAAAAAGTAATTTTTTCCGCGTACCATAACAATAGGCAGCATAGCAAAGAGTGAAAATATTGTTGGTGTAGTCTGTAGTGCATGATGCAAGTATTAACAACCAATCCCTTTATTACTATGTAGATACTAATCATCTAGAGCATGTGACCCTATTATCTAGCATGTTTCCATGTAGTTACTGTAGTCGCATGTTAATAGTGCATGTTTGGTGTTCTTCGCGCCCTGCCTCGTTGTGCGTTAGTGTTAGCGATGGAACGAGAGGTCTCGTTGTGGCTCGCAGGGTGTGTGGCAGAGCCATTCATCTACGTAGATGTAGATGAATATGGAATCGAATTACAGTCTATTCGATGATAAGAAGTAGAATATAAACGATTGCATTCCCTGAATTCCGAATGAATGAATCACATTTAGCCCCATTGGGAGAGGTATGTTTATCATCCTCACAATGTTTGCACATTATGCTAGATGGTATGACATTCGAAAATGTAACACGGTTGACAGCCTCCAAGCGTTCAGTAAAGAAAAACGGTTTTGGGGAGAGAGCTAACAGACATAAAAACAATCATTTCCTTCTTTCATTTGCGCACAAGGTGAATTAACTTGTGATAATAAGATAAATACTATTCTGAACAACTTAAATAATTAAATATTGAGCTTTTTTTCCCAACAGATGGTTGACACTCCCAGGTAGTAATCACATTCTCTCAAACAATATACCAGTCAACGCACGCCAAAGAAAGCTTCCAGTTGTTAACACAATACATTGAGGCTTATTTTAAAATCTGGAAGGTACTCGCTATTACAAATGTTATAAGGATCATTTTTCTACACTAGATGCAATGAAATGCTGCAAAGGCTGGATGGAGTACAACGCGAATATATCAAGTTAAAACACCGAAGAGGGAGAGAGGGAAGAGATACCAAAAAAAATTAGAGCTAAACGTTTTTATATATTTTCAAGTCATGTTTTCTTTTTCTCAAGGTGGAGTGCTTCCCTCCCGCCCCCAAGACACGCTTACTCAAAAAACAGTGACAGGGCAGGGCCATTATGAAAACTTTCCTTTTGAAAGTATCCAAGTTCCTCATAAGCAGTGTCATTAGGTATTTTCATACTGTCAAATGTAAAAAATGCATCAATCGGTTGTGAGATTCGAAGGGCGTTTTTAAATCGTGAGGTTACGAATTCTCTGAATACTTTCATGTACCAAATCAGGTGCTTCCCTCAGCGTACTTAAAGACAACTTTAAACGATGTATTTCTCACACAATTTATTGAAATAATAAACACTACCGGTTTCAACACTCTCGTGGGTACACATTCTCAAGGGTACTCAAGAACCTCGAAACAGGTATGGTTTACTATTTCAATGCATTGTGTGAAAAATATTTTGAGCTGTCTTTCAGTATGTCACTTTTTCACAAATTATCGACTGACTCGATTCGATTCCCTCCACATATTAGTTGAGTATTAATAACTTTGAAATAGAATCCGTTGATCACTGAATGAATTAAGTATACCGGGTCACTAGCAAATAAAATTTAATGACCAATAAAAATGGGCTGAAAAACGCAGGGGGTGGGTGAACATGCGCTAAAGCACACCATGGTGACAAAGTGTTGGACAAGATAAAGCTTTGCCACGGATTGTTCAAACACGCACATTAGAACGACGGCGGTGCCCGCGTCACAAGACGGCCAAGTCTCGCTAACTTCTCGAGTAATTGTGTCTATGTCGATCGAGCAACGCCTTTCCGGTAATGCTTCTAGAGCAGGAAACCCGTCTCCCTATCCATCCCACACACATGTACACCCAAGTACAGTTTACGTCGACTGTTTAACGAGTGTAATCACCGCAAAATCGCCCCAAAAGACTAAGGGAGGGAAGGCGCACCAGGGGGAGGTTACCCTTCCCCACCACGACGATTTCCTGCGAACCCTCCATCAGCTTGTAGCGCCGGCAAAGGGAAAGAGATCCCCTTTCCTCAACAACTGCCCCCAAACGCACTCTTCCCGAGTCATTGCGTCTTTACCAAACCAAACCCCCGCACCAATAATTAACCCCTTCTTTGTGGCCTCAATGGCTCTTCTCCAAGGGTGATGTCGGTGGTTTTGAAAGCCGCTTTGCGGCCGCTGACTCGATTACCCAGCGAGCGCGGAATTTCGGCTGGAACATCGTCCCCGGCCGCTCCAATCAGCAAGGGCCTTCATCTTCGGGGAGTGATATCCGCGATGGGGAGAAGCAGAACCGCCGAGCGACCCCCTGCTGATGGTTCGTCGAGGGGTGAGGTGGGAGGTGGGGGGGGGGGGGGAAGGGGTAGGGAGGGAGACGGAAAGCGGTGCAGACGACCTATCCCATCATCCCCGCGCTCTCCGCACCGTCACTCTTGACCTTGCCCATAAATTACGTCGCGTTTGGTTTCCGAACATTTGCTCACCCCTCCTCTCCCCCTCCAACCTGGCCACAATTTACCGGCCTATAAAAGGTAGCCGTCCTCAGGGAGGAATTGGATAAATAAAACCTTCTCGCCGACTCGATAGCAATCATCATTCTTTTTCTCAGTCAAAAGACGTGACATCGAACTTTAGTAGAATCCCCTCGAGTCCGCCGCCAAGCAATCGTACCAGTAACATCAGAAAAAAACGATCAAAATCAGCACACAACAAATCACAACAAATCCGGACAGAGGCAAGTTCTATTACCTTAATTTTTCAATGCCCCAAAATTAAATGACGCTAGTATCTCGCGATAAATTGATGTTATTTGAAAAGCTGTGCGTCGGGGACGTACTTCCACTTAAAATCATTTGCTATTCTCGCCTTTCACTTCTACATCTACATAATACCCTGCAAGCCACCATGAGCGAATTCAGAAGAATGTTTCTGACTAATGAGCCAAAATCTGGCATGTCATGGACATGATGTTTCCTATAAACCATAGCAGAATTACCCTGAGGCCAATTCTTAGAGGCAAGGGATTAATCTTAAGAAATTAACGTGCAAATACTTCTGGTGCAAGGAGTACTAGACCATGAATCCAATTTCTCAATGGATAAAATAGATTTGGAACAAATAAAACTCTATGGTCCAAAAGATGCGATTTAGGTTAACAATACATCCAAAACTCATTTGTAAAAATTATTCTTCCACAGTCACATTCTCACAGACATTTTCTGGCTATTATTCGGTAGAGACCAGTAACGTAGCCAGTGCCGGTTTCTGGGGCTGCAGCCCCCCCGACATTTTTTCCCAAATTTTTGTCGTTCTGATTTTAGCTGGGCATGATAATTCGGATTACACTGCGAATAATCCAAGTGTTAAGTGTCTTGAAACGTGGTCACTAGTTTGATGCATGGTTAATAATTGTTCTTTCGAATCTGATATGCATGTATATAGTAAAGGTTTTTAGTTAACATCTTAATTCACCCCCTTCGTAGTCTGGGGTTATAAACTATGACCTTTTAAGGCACGTAATGTACGTTTTGCTTTTTGAAGTTACT
Organism: Platycnemis pennipes; assembly: GCA_933228895.1. Lineage (NCBI taxonomy): Eukaryota > Metazoa > Arthropoda > Insecta > Odonata > Platycnemididae > Platycnemis > Platycnemis pennipes. The sequence goes on from OW121846.1 coordinate 120,364,347, forward strand.
TTCCCTGAAGATATTGAACGCTATTTGTCCATTTTTAAATCATCTAAACCCCTCGTATGTAACGAAGATGAAATTCGTAAACAAGCCATTATCAACGAATAATGATGCATCAAAGTCAATGAAGGAGCACTACAGCATCGGATCACCGGTTCTTGAAGACGTAACATTAGTTATCCGATGGATACCTACATATTCCCAACTGCTGACGAGAGTACCTCACAGGTGAAATCCCCGATTATCAAAGACGCTCAATGGAACTCGTCAAGACTTCCTCGATATAAATGCTACACCTTTAGCTGAGAAAAATAAAATCAATCGATTTCCCTCTTTGTAAAAGAAATTTTCGTGTATTTCGTATCATCATAAAAAACTACGCCATTCCTGTGGCATCGGGAATCATTACGATGTTTCTTGGCAGGACCTTACATTAATGGACTATTCTGTTACGCAAGATTTGATTCTTCGGGACTAAGTATTGTCTCTTTTGACAGATGTTCTCCTCCCAGTAGTCCCCGCCCGGGACTAATTTACCTCCGGAATATTTTAACGGAAGGAATGCCAACATCACGTCATGTATGCAAGGCTGCTTTCTTATAGCGAGAATAATATGGTGGTTTCCCTTGCCTTCCACATCGCAGTACTGCAGCCGATTCCGTGAACTTCACTCCCGCCTGCAGCTATGCCATCTGATACCGGACCAATCTGCGCCATCTGGGCCTCATGGTGAAACCGCTGCCTTTCACCTTTGGGGTAATGAGGTGCTTTAGCGTAGGGTGGACTCGCTACCCCTAGGCTACTTCTCCCCCTACTCATCAGTAACACACCCAAAATAAATAATAGCAGTTTCCTTGAAAATGACTGTCACAGACAAAAAAATATATGCTAATTCCATAGCAAATGAGTTCTCCATTACAAAGTATTCCTTGCATGGCAATGGACGGACTATATAAATACAAGAAAGCGACAAGCACAAGTGTTGAATCCAGGGTCCCAATTGCACGGCAACTCAAATACTACATCATTTAACTCTTTGTTCATCAAATAATTATTTACCTCACTCATACGTTTATTCCACGGCTGTAATTTAATTTAATCCCACAAATCTGTGCAACCAAAACTTACGGTACTCCTTCACCATGTCTATTTGACTTCCCGATAAAAATCTTTCCGCCTAATTTCACTCAAAATGATTATGAAACGACTGATTTTACCACTAAACTTAGAAGCGCAAGTTTTAAAAGTGATATAAAATTATCAGTGCTCCCTAACCTGCACATGGTTAGTACTACTAGCAGATCATTTCAGAGCATGGCACTTGATTGAAATTCTGAACAAGGGACGCATTACGCATTTTCTAAACCCGTATTTGTTATCAAGAGGTATCTCAGGGGATGTTTTTAACAAAAAAAATCCCCTGGACCATTTTAACAAAAGTTTATAAAAATATATCGACCTCTCGCACCAGGAACGTTGTGGATGTAATGATGATTTCGGAGAATTTTATTCCCGGGAAGAGAATTAGGTAAACAAAAAGTGGCCAACCATCCCATCCCCCCTCTGGATAGCTCCGTAGCGGTAAGCACAGGATATAAACTGTAAAGTATTAACTTAGCTGAGGTCACCGGGGAACTTCTGGACAGGGTCCCGAAGTGTTTTTCGATATCGGTTTTTCTCTGCACCCATCACTTCCTCTCTCCTTCAAACTCGCACGCTCTACTCCCCCACTATTAACCGCCGCGCTCCCTCCTCACTCCGCATCACGGTCGGCAAAATGAAAATAATAAAATAAAACACGTACTCCGTCCCAGTCGGCCTTCTCTTCGTGACCCTGCCCCAAAGCACACCGACCACTTCCACTAGAGGCCCTCTTACGACCCTTAAGTGCACCCACTCCCCCATAACCTCCCGTCCTTCCGCCACAACGAAAGCTTTTCGATATTCCATTCGCAGCTCCGACCCTTAGATATGAGAAATATCGAAACAATATCGATGAACCTTCAGACGACGTCGGTTGAGACGCATCGCCGGTTTTTACAGAGCTAGTCACCGAAGAGTCGCTCTCCAGCACGGTTTGGCCCCTCGGAACCATGGGTCAGCGGCCGGCAAACTGCAGCTTGAGTCACTTGTGTGCCACGCGATGGATACGCACTTTAAACTTTCCACACTTGTACCTTATATGTTTATTGTACCCAAGTGACTCTTGTAATATTATGAGGGACACGTTTACACCTTTGCCTCCAAAGTTTGCCGACCCATACCATAGATAAATAAAAACTCCGATCCTACGGAATGCTTCTTGGCGAACAATAATTAAAATATAGTTTGACCATTTCTAATCACTGACAATTTACTATCTGCAGTCATTCACCCACCAGACAATAAAAATAATATCTTCATAATCAAAACATACCTTCGGTGAACCTCAATTTTTCACCCGATATATGCTAGCGTTAATGCATTTTCACATATAACTACGCATTTTTGAGAAATAGTGAACTCCTAGAACCAGGGCTCAAATACATGGGCCGTAATTTTCTGCTTCTAATGTCAACTGCTACTTGTAGCACAAGAATATGAGATGTGGTCCTCACAAATTGCCAAAATAACATTTCTTTCCGACGAGATACCACGTACAAAATTCTAGACTTTAACAGCCTCTAAAATTGGGACTGATCACGTATAAACCCCTCACCTCTTTTCCATCAGTCACGGTATTCATTAACCGTCCTCTAAAGCTCCAGTATTGAGTAATATTGAGAATGCTACGTTGATTATTTTTGTTTTCCCAAGTACCACACACTACAATCAGCCCTGTACTTTGGGCATTATTTAACGCACTTTCCGCAGTTGAAACAACTCAAAATGAAAAACCTTAAGTCGAGCGAGGACAGATGAGAAAGAATTGATACCATGACGTGTGTTAAAATTTTTAAAGGGCTCAAGGCCATTAAAAGGCTCAGTGCTGCCTAACTAAAAAGGGCTTTGTTGCGTTCAAATGATTGCGAAGTTCAATATTTCGCTTCATTCCAAGGTACAAACTCGCCTAATTGTGCCTTTAATGATCAAACCGTTTGCTCACCACCGATTCGGTGAGGAACATTGCAATGATTTATTATTTTGGTGAACTTTCGAATGCCTACATTTCCAGCGCCCATCAATCAACAACTCGAGGTGATGGACGCGACAATTGTCCCACATCACCACTGTACCTCACTACTTCGTGTTTAACGCCGCTGCTAGCCTCGTTGGTTTTAGAAAAATTGCCATTCACCACAATAACCCAAAAAACTACATCATAAACGATAATGTTTCGCCCCAAACAGAGCCAAATATGAACTTGTATGTACAATAAAATAAATAACTTTTGTAAGAGAATCGATGATAAAAACATTTGTTTTAACTTCATCTTTAATACGAGCAATTTTATGAATTAATCTTTACTTGATGATTCCATGATATGCCAGTTAAATAATACTCTTTACCATTGCGTCATTATAATTATACCTCCAATTCTATCGAAGAAAAAATCATATCGAACGAAAAAAATTACCAGGGATAAACATTTCTGCGATTTACGCTATGACGGGCAAGCCAATTATCGCGGGAATGACGAATTAAGGCGCTGAGAAACTTAGGAGGCTATCTGGAAAAATTCCCCAAGTCTTTGTATAACTACACCAAGGACGCGGCTCCTTTCGCACGCCGGGTTTCTCTCTCATCTTCCTACACTTCCTAAAGTCTTATCTACATCCGAATATCTGCCAAACCTCTGCTGCGAACTACCTCAGAAGTGGACTATATCTCGCATTAGCATAAACCGCTCAACTTTAAAAACACTCTTTCAAGATTTTTTCCACCAGTAAATAATATCCTCCTCTTCTGGATTAGCAGGGCATTGATTGATAATCTCCAGTCACGATAGGTTTTTACTCATTGTCCCTAATATTTATACTTCATTAACCTAAAGTTTCCTTCCCAAAGTTATTTCTTCGATTCGGCGGATTTTCTACCTCTCTTCATTCTATCCGTTATACCTTTCCTTTTTCCTCACCGCGGTGAAGTAACCCACGGTTGGGGAAAAAACTGATTTATTTTCGCACGATCCGGGTTACATTGCATCGCAACATCGCCATAAGGATCTAATGATGATGTTACGCTGCAATGAAACCCGAGTCGCATGAAGATAAAGCCGTTACTGAAGGTAGAATGCGTGATTTCAAATTGTTTTTTTTGCAAAAACAGAGAATTTGTGAGACACAAAGTCACTAATTCCATAATTATGAAGCAATTCCACTAAGTTGGTGTTAATACCATTCATTTTAATAACGGCCTTCAGCATCCCATTATCTTCAAGTACCTGTTCCATCCCCCTACTCCAACAATGCAAGGCATTATAGGCAGGAATGAAAAAAATATATTGTCGGTAACGTACCGGCCTGGCAACCAAAAGGTCGTGATTCCAATCCCGCCCAGGGCTTGGGTGTACCGTTTGTCCTAGAATTAAGGTCTAAGTTACTGAAATCCAATCCACATTAGTTTGTTTTTATGGCTATTTTAAAAGTGAGAACAATAGCCCTTCGGAATTTACTGTTGATAATTACTCAGATGTCAATTGCCCAGAGATAATTTTCACTCTCCCACCCATCGATGATGTCTCCAAGCACGGCATGCACCCGAATTCTATCGATCAGGGCCCAGCATCGCCGTGGGGCGTGGGGACACCGTCTCACACTCCGGCGCGGTGTTTCGGCATCCGCTAGCCTCGATCGCCCGCTCTCGACCCCTTTCCACCCGCCCCACATCCCCTTTGCCCTCCGCGCGGCGGCCAAGTGAAAGCGCAGGACACGTCGTGAATGCTCATGAGAGGGGCGGGCGGGAGTGCGAGGGCGGCGGCGGGGACAATGGGGCCGAGAGGAGGCACCGCCGCCGAGGAGGAGGATTGGACACGCTCCACGCCTCCTCGGCGGCACTCCCGCCAGAACAAATGGCACACTCGAACCGCACCTTGCGCACTTCTGTCCGCCCGAATCCACTCACAAGTGCAAGGGAAGCATTTTGGCTTTTTTGTCGGCATCCACTTCTCACTCTCGTAGTCATAGCAGTTAGTTTGGGGAGGAGGGGGGGACACAGACACTTTAAGGTACTTTACGCCATCTAGGATTGATGGGAATAATTAGAAATGTGCACAATATTTTCAAGGATTGTAATAAGGGGGTAAACCCCGGCGTCGGAATTAGCCTACTCCACACGAAAGGCAACACAGGGCACGGTTTTACGTCCTATCCGACGGGCGAAATACTGAACTCGTAGCGCTCTACACACGATAAGGGACCGGCATTCCAGTAAAAATATGCCTCAACAGGGATTCGAATTCAATGCCTTTGGGGTGGAAATCCAGCACTCTAGCTACCACACCAACCCGATCCCAACTTCTGACTCTATTCGGCGTATCTCGTCTCGATGCATTCCTTCAGCAACGGATCTCTTTAAAGCCCGCACCCTACCGCGACTTTACTTTTTTTCTCACACCGTCACCGAGCTAAATCCTTAAATGGTGGTCGGGCAAATGACAGGCGGACCCCCTGCCACTCTTTACGGCCGTTTAAAGCCAGGCAATTAACGTTTATTTAGAAGTTGGGGAAAATGCGCATAAAATATAGCGTCGCTCCGCGCCGGAATAAAGGGCACGGACTACAAGTCCGCGTAAAGTGAGAGCTGACCAGGTGTGGAATCACGGATGCATCTTTCGGTTTATCGCAATCTTTATCGTTCACGCATACCCCTAGAGTAGCGCAGGGTTAACAATAACTGTCTATTAAATTCGCTCCACTGATTGTGATAAGCAATTTGAAGTTCTGCGCGAAAAATGAAGAATGGAGATCACGTTCTCTCTGACATAAGTTAAATCAAAAAATAACGATAACGCTAGCGCACGCCTTATATCCATGATCGGGGCCCAGGTCGTCAACCAGCGGGTTCGAATCCCGTTTCGAGAATGGGGTGATAGATATATTTGCGTTAAGCTTAGGTGCGTGTTTGGTTAGACGGTAAGAATTTACCTCAGTTAAAGGACATTAACGACATTCTGCTTTCTCTCCTAAACTTGAAATGCAAGCATGGCTTCAAGGAAAATACCCTCCGCACCTTTTCCCGTACAGACGGCGCTTAAGGGACTTAACTTAAGGGAAAAGATGAATTATCTATGTTAGCACCCCACTGCGATCAAAAAAGACTTCGGATCTACATTAACTTCATAACAATCATATGATCTATCAGATCTGCAATCACAGAAACACAGTTTTCTGAACTGAAAGGTCTCTAAAACCTATCCCTGAGTAGTTAGATGTATCAGACTAAACCCTTGAAAATGTGCTATGTCATCAGTTGTTTCCTGGAAGCTTAACTTTCGGGAGATCTTTCGAGCCTATCCATGGAAAGATGAACAGAAAGGTAGTTCGGCAGGTAAAGAGTCAGCCTCGTGTTTGACTCCTGTTCAGGGTAGAACTCCTGAGTTCATCTTGGGAGTTTAGCACACCGTTAGGTAACCAGTAGCACTGCATCACATAGTTACATGTAAGTAGTGCATGTTTGGTGATCTTCACCCCCTGCCACAAACCCTCGCGGTGGCTCGCATGGTATTACGTAGACGTACCCTGGGCTAAATGGCGCGATACAACCACGGAGCTGGAGCACCTTAAAACCTAATTCTACCACTAATTGAGCTGGAATCAGGTTGAAGTTGAGCAAGGAAGAATACTAATTAACGGATCACAACCCTCAAGTCACTCGTGGTCTGCTCTTGGATCAGAATGCTTTCCAGAAAGACACTCCTGGGTGAAACAAACACTCTTCCCACTTCCCACGCTCCAAGAATCATGCGTTCCACGTCGGAACGTTCGACACACTGCCTGAAAACTAAAAATTATTTATCGTTTTTCGATGTCCACCCCTTTTTCAGCGCCTTCTTCCCGGCAAACGCCAGCTACATCCTTTCAGCCACGGGTGAATCCGAGCGCTTGCAACATCTGTGCATTTCTGGTCTCTCGAAATCGCAAGGGAGAATGGCCGTTGAAAGGGTTAGTGCGAGAGCGGTGTGAGCGGAATGGGGCGGCGAACAAATTTCTGGATTTTCGTGCGCCTTTGGGAGGGGCGGGGAGACAGGAACAATGAAACACACACCTGCCACCTGAATTGTCTCAGTGCCTCAAACAAGCCGAACGGACGAGGGCTTGCGCTCAACCAGAACTGACATATGACGTTATTCGCACAGCAGAGCTACAGCGCATTCCAGCCACCAGATCGAAATAGATAATATAAAGGGACCGATATGTCAAGGTTAATTATTATGATAGCTATTATGAAAGATGATATTTTTATTATGCATCATAATCTAAATTGCCCGTAAGCACAACCTCTGAAATATCGAAGTTAAGGATACGATTGAAGTTTCTCGATACAATCGTTGGTATTTATAAACGAAGTATGTCGATGCTACATCCATGATTATATTTTATATTTTATTAAGTGAATATATTCTAATATTTGCTACAGCAAATAAATTTGAAAAATTATAAGCCGTATGAAAGCATAACTCAGCTTCTAGGCTTTTCTTCCACTCAATGCATATAATGCACATTAAATACACTCCTTTTCTCCCTTCTTCCAGCTGGCTTAAGTTTCATAACTCTTCTTTTTGGCCGGCCGATGAAGTCAGATCGGCGCGCTACCGATCTGGGTACCCAAAATATGTGAGTTTGAATTACATCCGGGGCATGAATGTTTTCTGTTTAGACTTGAGTGTAGGTTAGAGGGTTCGATAGTTAAATCCCCTAAATCCTACACAGTTAAATCCCCTAAAAACCGATATATTTTATCAATATTTTTCCTGTTGGGGCTCAATATTAAGCTAAACGCAATTTGGCTCTTTTGCAATGCCTGAGTGCACGAGGAAGGGCTAGTGAGATAAAAATAGGAGTTAATAGAAGCACTAAGACAGTTTATTGATATTTGCAAAAATACATTCGGGCCGGTTTCATAATGCCTATCGAGGATCGCAGGTTTGAATCCCTTTAAAGAGTTTTTCACTACTTAATAGATCTGTGTGCAAGATTAAATTCGTCTAGATTAATAATGCTATGGATCCTGGAGTAAAAGGCAGAAATAACAGTTTTTAAGCGCATAATAAATTAATACCCACTTTATATCCTACATATTTCACACGCCGGCTTATCGGTCAGGACTATAACCATTGTCTCTTAACTTCCGTACCCTTTTCATTTTTCTTGGCGTAAGATTGGTTCCAAGTTTATCCAAGTAGAAACATATGCCGACTTAAATCTGGGCAGGTAAAATATATATTCGCACTATTAACTGCGTAGGGACTTACATTCCTTATACGTGAGCGATAGGTATCCCGAAATCCGACGCCTGCGTGACAAGTCTACGGAGTTAGGAACAATCACCGCTTAAAAATGAACCAAGTTACACAAGAGAAAAGGAGAGGAGAGGAAATAACTCATAAGATGACTTACAAGGACACGTTCCATGTCCCTATTGAAAGAGCTCTTCCTCCCTGCGATTAGGATTTTAGGTTAGCGTTTCATTCGCCCAGCTGTCGCATTAGGTCCCTCAGGTATGCACGTCCCCTTTCTCCCGTGCCACATAAGGCGTTCCCCATATCGGTGCCTCCCGTGTTCATTCGTCACCTGAAACACAAAGGGAACCAGAGAGCGGAAGGTGGTAACAGCACACGAGGAAGCGAAAGAAGTCGCTGAATCCCTCTCCTTTCCGAAGCTCTCTTAGTATAGCTCGGGCGCGTATGACGGCCGAGCTGGAGGGCGTGATATCCACCCGGTGCAAACGCACTCCGCTTCCAGAAGACATTCACGCAGCGCTGAATCTTTTTCCCCAACGTCAACCAAATTCTTGGACCTCTCTCCTTTTAGGCACACCTGGAGCGTGCCAAATCCAGACGAATTTTGGCATCGTGCTTATTTTCATCGTCTCCTTCACTGGAAGAAATAGGCACATAACGGCCTCATGAAAAGCTTAACCCCACCTCCATCTTCAATTGCGCACATCAGAGCTGGCAGTTCACCTCAATATTCGGCTCATCATCACCAGTCATCGCTTCTATGATTGGTTTAACGCATCCCTTCACCAGACTCTCCTTCGGCTAACCTATTGAGGTTTGCATAAGTCTTCTATTTAACACCCTTCACTACTCAGCATCTACGTAATACCCTGCCAGCCACCATGAGGGTATGTCAGGGAATGAAGATCACTAAATATGCACAATTTTCATGTAACTAAATGCTGCCAAGACCTGCTTGATGCAAATCCCACTACTTGCATCATACACTTACATCCGTACAAGGCCTTCCTTTCCCATTCTTACCGTTCACTTTTGCCTCGACGACTGTCTTCATAAGACCATGTCTCAAGATATGGCCCATAAGATTGTCTAGTCTTCTCTTTGTAGTTTACGTCACACCTCTTTTCTTCCGCTTTATCCTCATCATTCTTCTTTGAGATCACATTTTCGAATGTATCCAGTCTTGCTGTTATCATCCATGCTGCAGTAAAGAAGCATGCTCCGTATGTATTTTCTAATGAAGTGCTCTCTTACTTCTAAGCTTGTATTTCCGAATATCCGCTACTCAATAATGAAGAGCATACCGGGTTCATTATGCCTCACCATTAGGCCTGTGTAGGCCATAGCACACTATAGCTTTCCGTAAAAGTCACTTCATTTCATTCAGTAACCTGCCTGAATTTGAGCGCTTTTCAGAGGTCAAAAGAAATATAACCTCAGTAATCGCAATTTTTGTCTCCTTGGGAGCCACAGGTGCATCAAATGAATAGTTAGAGTTCTGACGGATCCAGAGTAATTAAAAGTTAACTTAGTTCGAAAGTAGTAAACATACAGACGAATAATGTTTAAAGCAGCAGGTTTAACACCATGGACCTCATTCACAGGAAAATAATTAAAAGTTGTTACGTTGCACACTTTATTTCTACCGAGCATGGTTTCGACATACAATGCCATTATCAAGGTAAAACCGTGAAAATGGCATTGAATGTTGAAACCATGGTTGGTAGAAAAAAGTGTAGAACGTATCAACTTGTAATTTTTTTCACATAGTCCAATGTCACTCTTTCCTTAACTTTTCCATCAAACTTACATCACCTTTCTGTCGCACTCCACCTTGCCATTTTATCATTTAACTGACAACTTCCTATCTAGCCGCAATCAATATATTTAAGGAGAAGTGAACACACAAGATCTACTTTAAAAATTCCCTGGTGAGGACACAATGAGAAGGAAACGATACTATTACATATTCGCCTTCAGACGTAACCTCAGTCGTTAGCCTTCATCTAAATATCATTTTGTATAATGCTATACACTTATTGCATAATTGTATAATGCTATACACTTTTGTATAATGCTATACACTATTACATATTCGCCTTCAGACGTAACCTCAGTCGTTAGCCTTCATCTAAATATCATTTTGTATAATGCTATACACTTAATCACACATGAAACATTTGGTATAATCTTCGTCCAGTTAACATAACATTAGTCATAAAAATAACAGGACTTTTCTTTGTAGAACGCGAAGAGAGTTATGCATGAAGTTCCTAAAGATTGACAAATTCAGGTAACTGTGTCCGGAAAGATTTAGTGGAAGAATAGACATTTTCAAGAAAATTTGATTATAAAGATTTTACGCGTAACGTATAATAAAAATGTGGATAAGCTACTCAGCACCTCTACAAGAACATCTTGCATGCATAGTTTGTTTTCAAACGAATGTGTGTAATTGAATTCGATACAATGTATATAATGAGAAGAATACTCCTTGAACCACAATGAAGTACCTATTTGACAAATATTTTCCGAATGAGGTCAAAGTTGCAAAATCGACAAGAGGTACACAATATCCAACCTCCTCCTCGCTAATCAACTTCTTTAGCTAGGGGAGAGTACATGGCTAGATAGTTTACCTGAATAAGTATAAATTAAGATGTCAACTAATAAGAAACCTTAGTCACTTCCACAGGATTTTTCGTTGCTGCTCGTCACCCTACCTACCCCCTCTCCCCACCCTTCCCCCTTCCCTCCACCATGACTACATATACTAAGACTGGGATGACCATTGTTACCTGAGGATGGCGTAACTGCCGAAAGCGGTCGTATGTTTAATAAAAATCCTGTGGAAGTGACTAAGATTTCTTATTAGTTGACATCATGACAACCTTCCACCACGTCAATGCTTCGAACTTCGATTTTATTTTAAGTATAAATTAAGCTGATAAATATCGCCAAGGTCGGGCTAAGACTCGCCAAATGCATTCAAGCATAAAACAGAGACGGGCAGTAAACCTTCACCTTTTCGTCAGCTGCAATCAAAACTAAAATTTTACTGCTCTCATAAAAATGTGGAGAGGTCCGCGCGAAACGCCCACGACACATGAACCATTTTTCTCCAAGTTACATCCCCGCGTTTAGCATTTTTGGGAAATGCTCACACGAACGTGGGACTGGATTTTCTCGAATCCTACTCACGATGTGCCGACCAACAGTGTGCATATTTTTCCGACCCTGGAAGAGAACATTTTTCGAGCCGCTTTCCGCATCGCCGACGACGTGACACGAGCATCGCCCCGGGTAGCCATGGAAATTCAGAGTACAAGGTCCACTGGGCAGCGACGAGACGCCCTCGGGGGCCCCTCTACCACCGTTTTTCCCATCCGCCGAGAAACTAAGACGGCGGAACCAGCGCGGCACCATACCGTTGAAATACGGCCGGCCGACGTCTCAGAGGCCGCTGCCATCTCCCGCGGGAACACGCGCATAATATGCTTATGCGCAGCATTATGTTATTTACGCGAATCTAAACCGACGGGATATAAAAATGGGTGTTTTACGGCACGTTTCCAAAGGAGAACGCCGCCCATTTTCGGCCGTGCTGTTGTCGGGTCGGCCGTCGGCGTCCTTCTCGGATGCTAATACATACGAGGTTGCGAGAACTGAATGAGGGGGGCGGGAGCAAGACATGAACGATTCAAACCGCAAAATGGTTTCGGGTGGGTGGATGCCTCGCACGGTCCTCGACCACAGTCTCCTACCGACGGGAATTTCTGGCGCCCGACCGAAGTAGTTCCCTTTCCCACGAGTAAGACATCCTTGGTAGTCTCCCCTCGAGTTTTGCGCGACTGAAGTAACCATGAGCATGACCATTTACGACATTCTCTTCAATTCATTATTATTCACTACCAACTATGGAACTATTCGATTACCGAGCTGAACACAAATCCATAAGCACGGTCTCTCTATTCTACAAAGAGAGATATTTAGCGAATTACGTACACTTTCACTTCTGATCCACAGACCACCTGAGGACAGTTACGCCAAGTAATCAACAATTATTGCAACAACATCCCTTAAAGCAGCCGACTTAAGACTGATAACCTGGATGGTTTTATACACGGAACCAAACATTCACCCAAGAGCGTTCATTCCAACGTTATTGTTCAGAGGAAAAAATTAAAATAATAATCCCAATGCGAGAATGTCGAGTTTATTTAAAGAAAGAAGTGGAACGTGATATCCTTAATTTTTCATTCGGAAGTTAAGCCACGCTAAAATCCAACAAAAGCACTGCGGACTGGATTCCTCTGACATCTGGCTTTGAACCAAGACCGATTAATTAAGATCTTCCGAGTGTAACTGTAATGTAATAGCTATCACAGCAACACAAAATTTATCACATTGGTTGACTCAGTCAAAAGCATTCCCTACATCATCATAGCCAAGAGCGACTATTTTCCTACGGAAATTATGGGAGATCTAACTAAGGAAGAACTTACAATTGTATCTCATGCAATCTATGAAATATTATCATAAAAGAAATATTAAAAGGATACAGAAATCAGTACTATTGAAATATTAACGAGAAAAACAGCTGTTTTAATTGAACAAGAATTAATGACTTAATTTTCTCACTAAGCATCCTTTTCTTGTCTTCTAAATACTTTGCACTGTGTGATGTCCCTTCAGGCAGAGGAACACAGCAATTATTCAATGATTTACTAATGCGCAGTGCCTTTCACTGAGCAGAAATCTCATTCATGAACGACATAGCAATCCTCAAGTAGCCTACTGGAAACTATGTGTCTACAAGCTAAATTGCCCGGAAAGTATTTTCGAGAAAATAGTTCCATGGCGATGCGCCAGTTGTATTGATTAAAAATAATGAATATTAGACTAGCGAGGAGCAGACACTTGATTGCTCAATATAAAATGAAAGTAATAAAAATCCCACACGTCTGACATTAAAATAAGCAGCATGACGCCCATGAGCTCAGGAAGGAGACGTACAATGAAGAAAAATTACGCCTTCAGCAGTATTCTCGAGCGGCAGCGCTTTCTCCATAATTATTTACGAGAAAAAGTATACAGCGAGAGGCACGAGATTTCTTTAAACTTCATCATCGCACAGCTATCTTCCACAAACTTTCTATTAAATCCATGTATTGACAGATAACGGAAACCGCATGATTCGGCAAATCGATTGAATGCATTTGAGGTTTGTCTCTACAGACGAAAATTTCAGCAAGAATATGCTCCGCACTTTTTCAGGGCGCTTGAGCCTTTGGAAATATTATTCATTACCCAGTAGAATAGCCAATGAAGAATTCGGATGAACCTCTTTAGCGTTGCCTGACCTAAGTCATTATCAAGTTTCCTACACCCTAACTTGGAATACTTGATCCATATCAATAAACACGGATGCGTTTCAATGATATTTGATAATGGCGTAAGTATGAATGTGCCTAATGATAACTCTTTCGTATTATGGTTTGAAACAAATGCCAATTTTAATAAAATTTAAAACAGTTAGATGCGTATATTTTCCTGAAACAATATGTAGATGCTGTTCGACCTTTGGAAAGAGCTGAGAAAATGAGATCGGAGCAACAGTAATGTGAATAGAGCAGCACAGTAATCGAAATTTGTTTCATGTAAGGAGACTGGGTGCCAAAGTATTAGAGAACATGGTATGCAGAATGTTAGGCTAGCAAAAATCCCATGTCCAGTATAATTTAAGTTTCCAATTAAGTAGTGCAGCATACTAAACACTTATATCTTGTACGGAAAACATAACCACAAATGTAACAAAATATCTTCAACGTCATAGGCACACAAAAGCAATTCGAACGTAAATCCACCGCATAACGTGGACATTTTACAAACCAATTAGAATAAAAAACTTTGCACCCATTATAATTAATTACTGTAGGCCCCTAGTTTTCCATCACTTGAGGTAGTAGTCTCAATGGGAAACAAAATTGCTTGCTCTAGTGCAATTCCACAGAGTTCAGAAAAATAATATTGTATAACATTCTTCAAATGGGACCTGTGTTATCCCGATTCATGACACGCAAAACACATCAGTTGTTTGCAATGTGCCCAGCAAGTCACTTCTTAGGTACTGAGCTGTGGCAGAGCAATCGCAAATGATAATTAAGGCTGTGCTTTCCGAAATCACGATTTAAATGATTCCCCACATCTAAAGATCCTTAACTCAAGATATTTCCTCAATTCTCTACGCCCACTTCGTATATGCTAAAAGTAACCAATAACGTGAAAATAATTCCAAAGCCTTGCCAAAGCGACATAAGAACCAGAGGTCTAGCCAGCCAATGCTGCCGAATAACGAATGATTCATTATTAGTGTTTTCACAATAAAGGTTTAGATGTTAAAGAAATATTTATAAATAATAACATGCAAACGAGTAAACCGATTGCCTCGAGGGTTTTCGGGTTCCGATTTTCCACCTTAGTCCTGCACATTCCCTACTTCTCATTATTCCACTCAGCCTATTTTTAGGGATCGAGTAGGGACCATAGTACAGGCCATACATTTTGGGGCTCAGGTTCGAGTCCCAGGAGCGACAGATAAACAGCGCAGTATTACGTCCGTCGGATGGAATGTTTGAAAACGTGGACCACTAGTCGCTTTTCGCTAAGGGCAAACTAATGCTGACGCCGAGTTTTTCTCCGCCATTCCAACATTTCCAAACATCTCTCTTCGAAAATACCTAACAACCCATGATGGTATAAATTTCATAAATGGCATTGTTTTCGGCCAACTTCCCTAATGGCAACTACAATAACAGACTATTCTCTTCCCTACCAGCCTAAGATTCTCCCTTACATCTCTATCTTCAAACCCTTACTATCGACCCTGATCACCCCTTTCAACCATAAAATCTAGCGTCTAATTTCATCCTTACTTTCATTAATATTAGGGTAATGTTAACGCACGGTTTTCCTCCTTCCTTCCTCCTCCGTTTCCCGAACTATTCCTACCACTATCAGATGGCCCACCTATTTTAAAACGTCGCGAACAATCTTGTCGGTCGCCTCCCACGAATCACTGCCACTACCTCTCTTCGTCTTCCGTACTACCCATCCAACCTTCTCCACACACACATTTCAAAAGCAGTGCGCGCGTGACAATATGAACATTAATGCTAAGCTTTAAACATTCCTGGCGTGAAGACTTCCTGAAGTAACCTTAGAACTCAAGAAAAGGACTGGAACTTTTGCAAAACAGTTTCCACAGAAATGGAAGAGCGAGGAAAAAACCATCACCAGACATCAATGTTTTACTCAGCTCTCCACTCTCCTTCTATCAAATAGTCTCCATGTATGAACACAAGTCTATTCTATTACATACCAAACTTCTTGCTCTATATGTTACACACGACACCATCCTTTTTAAATAGTGTAGTTCTGACTACTATATTAATACTATTCCTTTTTTATGCATGATATGTAGTGCATGTTTGGTGAGCAATCACCCCCTGCCACACACCCTTGTGGTGGCTTGCAGGGTATTATGTAGATGTAGATCCTTCGCCAATCTACCCATTCGCTTCATGTGACGCCGTTCACGGTAGCCTGGCGACTCATGGGTCGCGGGTTCGAATTCCGCCTAGGGCATGGATGTATTCGTTTTAGTTCTAAGAACTTAGATTAGATGGAGCGATATATGCGTAGAAGAACCTAAAACCCGAGAATAACAACTAAACAACAGTCTGCATCAGACCATCATGCCTTAATTAATTTATGTATGATTAGGTATCCGGTCTTCTTTTCATGGTTTTCAACATATTTCTCTTTCCTCCCACTCTTCTTAAAACCTAACATAAAAGTCTTAAATATTCTACCCCACAAACCGCCCTCCGCAGTACAAATCACCTCATCGTATGCTTCAGTAAGATCTTTATTGTAACGGTGCAGCGTTCGAGATGAAGTGGGTTTGGAAGCATGAACACGGGAGGGTAATGCGGCAAAACCTCTACAGAGGCACTGGTTGATTGGAACGTGTTATCCGATACTGCGGACGCGACGCTCGCATTAGAATTCTGCCGTCGGCCCATTTCACGTCCTCACGCCTGAAGGAATTCCATTCCAAGAGAGGAGGCCGGAAATAACTTTATTCTCCGCGTCAAGCAGCACCAATTCACGAGATAAAATCCATTTATTATTCGTTCCCTCGCGAGAATTTCCGGAGATCGCCCATTTGGATTCCGGGCGGACGGGTGGTAGGGGACGGGCCTGAAATGGATTACAGGTAGAGGTCCCCCGAAGAGGTTGGTGGCTGTCCTGTCGCTCCGGGGTCACGGCTGCGGAATTAGATGAAGGTGAGGAAAGGAAAACAAATTACTCCCCAAAAGATGTGGCATGATACGAAACGTAGAAAACACTTCCTTCCGCGAGACTGGACGACGTTGCGGGTGGCAAAATGTCACTTGCCTCACGGGGTATGAGAGGTCATAACGAATACGTCAAGGCGCCCGAGGGATTCTCTTAAGCGCTAGATGAGTAGATGATTGGTTCATCTCGACTCAGCAGGCATTCACAGACGTTGAGCGCGGGGTGGATAATGGGATGGATTCAATAATTCCTGCCTTTGAAATCCACATTATAATCAACTTACGGGTTTTCTGCTGGGGAAAAGTGAAAATCCTATGAAGATGAAAGCAATTAATTCCGTGAAGGTGAGGAAGCTCTCTTGGCAAGCGAACATCTTGGTGTAGAGTACGATAGAGCAGTTCTCCAATATACAAATGTACGCTCATTTTAATGCTCAATGAAGATCGTGGCTCAAATCGGCAACTATAAAGGGTTTATGAACGCTCGTCTGATATTCGGGAGCTTAACTAAGTGCTGGTACGGAAAGCAATTTATACAAGCACTGCAATGCATATCATCTCAACAATTGTTGATATGATATGGGATTTCCCAGGCAGCGTGTGCAAATGTGAAAATTTCCCGGAGGAAAAGCTCTTGGCCCATTATTTTCGTCCTAGGAAAATCTGAATTTCCCAACAGAGATAATATTTTTCAGTCGTCAAACTACCGCGTTATTAGCACAGGTACCAGTAACACATTCACGATACCATTTTCCGTATTTTCTCTTCATTTCATCCTACGCCGTCCGCATTATTTTCCTAAGATTTCATCTCCTCCTAGTAATTTCGCCGAAGGACCCCCTTTTCTTATCGCAGCAAGCCTCGTCACAAAACATTTTCCGTTAGGATTAGATCTACACTAAAAAGAGATGAGAAAAATCTATACCACCTCTACGTTTGCGTGATAGGTGACTGTGAGAGCCGTGGTTAATCGATTTTTAAGCCAACGGCTCTAACGGAATTGGAAAACCGGGGTATTTATTATTAATACTGAATCCTCGTTGATTTGATGATGATTACGTCTAGTGCAACGGACGAGGAAGTTATTTCATTTTCCCGGTAAAAAATCTAATACTCGTGCATCAGCCAAGAAATTGTTATTAATATGTGCCAGAGTGTAATTATGTTTATCGGTAGCTTTCTCGAACAAACATGAGTAAAGACATAAAAGAGGAAGTAATATAAATTTCATCAAATGAACCATCCAGAATTTTTTTAAATTTCACAAACGAAACCTCAACAAAACACCATGAACGTAGCATATTTATCTCTAAGCGTCAATTGTTCCTCACTCGACTAAAACATAGGACACTAAGGCTTATGAGTCTCCGATACACGCGGATTTGCACCAAGTATTACAATGGGAATCTTTTCCATCCATGGACACTGTAGATATGGACCCTGGAGATATGGACACAGATATGGACACTAGAGATATGGACACAGGAGATACAAACAATGGCGATTAATGTGAAAATCCGAACACATTACAGAGTATCCCCATAAGAACCGTTCTCATTGTGCACATTGACGTTAAAGCACGCGCATAATAAACACTTTCCACATTTACTTCGTAGAGCAAAATCAACTAGTATTTTCAAATCAAATTGTCCTTTTACTTACAGAAAAATTTTAATTATAATAAAGGTGATCTAAACAATATGACATGTGCTTCCGACATTCAGATCACAGATCTGAATTCCATGTACTGTATTCCTGTATTCCATGATACCAGTTTCCTCACGAGATGAATTTATTAGATACATAATTTACAACAGCTGGTACTGCGAGCCTTGGATAACCATGAGAAATTTCAACATTATGCAAAGAATAAGGCACGTTCTACATCTACATCTACATCTATACGATACCCTGCAAGCCACCGCGAGGGTGTGTGGCAGGGGGTGAAGATCACCATGCATGCACTACTAACATGCAAACTAGCATGTTAGTAGTGCATGCTATATTGTCTCATGCAACTTGATTGTTAGTGTCTACAGTATTTAAGGGGTAAGACATGCATCATGCACTACATAATACTCTAGAATATTTCCCCTTCCTATCCCTTTCCTATGCTGCCTATTCTGTTCTCTTATAATACGGGGGAAAAATGCCATTTTGAATCTATCTGTACGACAATCTATCTCTCTAATCTTATTTATCTGGTCGAATCTAGCATAATACGCTGGTGTTTTTAATATGTGCCTAATATCTTCAGTAAAGCTATCCGATTGAAATTTCTCTAATAGATTTAATCTGTACTTTAACCTACGCTCTGACAATGATTCCCACCCTAATTCTTGTATTAATTCTGATACACTACTCAACCTATCGTAACACCTTTTGACGAACCTAGCTGCTCTACGCTGCACACTGTCTAGTTCTCTCATCAAACCTAATTCATTAGGATCCCATACACTGGCTGCATACTCAAGGTGGGGCATAACTAGTGAAAAGTAGCATCGCTCTTTTGTCTTCTCATCACATTTCCCAAGTACTCTTTTTATAAATCCTAGCTTCCTTTCGCTCGGCCGCATATTTCCCTTATGTGTCTTCCCCACGATAAATCTTTAGTGATTGTTACACCTATATATCTTACGGTTTCAACGTCTTCGATCTTCGTGTCATTAATTCTATAGGATCGCTCTATCGAATTATTCCTCCTCCAAAAATTGATAGCTACACACTTTTTAAGGTTGAGTTCTAACTGCCATTTGTCACACCACTCTTGAATTGAATCTAAATCCTTGCTAAGTGATTTCGTGTCCTCTTCATTTGATATACCCCTGTACACCACCGCATCGTCTGCAAAAAGTCTAAGGTTACTACTAACTACGGTACCCAAATCGTTTATGTATAAAAGAAATAGAAGCGGACCTACTACGCTACCCTGGGGAACTCCCGATGTGACTTCGATTGTTTCCGACATGATACCATCTATGACAACCCTCTGCTCTCGCCCCCTTAAGAATTCTTTTATCCAACATACAACGCCTTTATTTATACCAAAACTCTCTAACTTCAAGATTAATTTGTCATGAGGAAATTTATCGAAAGCCTTTTTAAAATCTAAAAATATCGCATCAACTTCAGTACTGCTTTCGCCGTGGACTAAAATATCGTGTACGAATAAAGCTAATTGTGTCTCGCAAGATCTACCTTTCCGGAACTCATGCTGGCTGTTTATGAGTAATCCCTGACTATCCAAATGCCCCATGATCGAACTGACTACTATGTGCTCAAATATCTTACAAGAGATTGACGTGAGTTAAATGGGTCTGTAGTTACTGGGTTCCTCCCTATCACCGCTTTTAAATATAGGTGTAATGTTAGCTACTTTCCAATCCTTGGGTACTGTGTGGTTCTTTAGTGTTTTATTGAAGATTATTTCTAGATAGGGGGCTATTTCAGAAGTTAATGTTTTATATACTCTGGAAGGAATTTGATCGGGACCTGGTGATTTTTTCTTACTTATGCTTTTTAACAGCTGCTCTATTCCGCGACATGAAATGTTTATTTCGGGCATTTGCTCTCTGAAAGTGTTCGGCGGTGGTTCCACTGCGTTTTGTGACGATGAGTTGCATACACTTTGGAACAAGGTGTTTAAAGTTGGCTTTTTCTACACTGCTGGTGACTCTGATTCCTTTATCATTTTTAAGTGTGTGCACTGTGGACTTATTTCCCTGAAGCTCTCTCACATATGACCAAAACGCTTTAGGATTGCTATCTAAATATTCTCCTTTTCTAGAACTTATATTAAATTCAATTCGGATTTTAAAGTAAGGGGTTTATTTTATTTCTCTCCTATAAGTATCGGCTTCATGCAATGGCTAGAGTACTAACATCCCATCTCTAGGATCCATATCCGTACCTCGGAAGTGGTACATAATTCAATAATACATCAGTCCCTACTTGAATAAAGGGTGAAGGGAACTTCAAGTTCAGTACTCCATCCGTCGGATTGTACGTAAAGGCACTCTTGTATTGGGCAGCCTAATGTGGACACTGGGATTCTCCCCACCGTCCCTCCAATCCCTAAATTCTTACCTCTTCCCGAATACACACCAATCTCTAACGGTGCAAATGACCTCAGTTCTGGATCGCCCTCCCCTCTCCCCCCCAATAAAGAGTTTGTTCGTTAGGCATTATTTCCACGCAATTTTTATTATTCCGGAGGGGGATAGATTCACAAATTAAAATAAAATCTCTGTCAACCTTTATAAGTATTCTTGAAAGGCTGAGCCATTTTAATGCGAGCGGGGTCCAAGCAAACTCCGCCCACTCGTCCGGAATATATACGAATCGGAATCGGAAAAGGATCTGGCCGGCAACCTCCGAGATTCTTATTCATACCGTCAACATCAAATGGATCGCATGCTAATCATAAGGGATGTTGCTATATCTTTCTCCCCACCAGCAAACCATACTTCAATATTAAATACAGCTCCATCCGAAAGCTCCATAACCGGTCAAAGATCGTTGATTTAACCAGAATTTTTAAATTCTGAGGTTATCCTCTTTTAGGGGACTCCGAAATGATTAGATCAAGGGACCTTTTGGTGGCTTGTTGTACTGGAGGCTCTGCATTACGTTAATGGCCGGTGAAAATGTCACATAAGTTCATCTCTTGCAAAGAATAACCATTTTGTTTACTGACTCGGTCTTTTTTTAACACTCACCTTCAGGCTACTGAACTGCAAATTAGACCTATAACGGCTTCTCATGAAAGAAGCTCCCAGACTCTCAGAAAGCTTTATATGATTTTAAGGTCATAGTTGCATAACTATTATAGAACTTATAGAGAACCACTATCGACAGAGACTGGCCTTCAATGCAGATACGTTTCCTTCACACAACGCTTCCCGAATGTAGTTCGGTAATCCACAACCAGGTTACCTCCTCAGTAACGATAAAGTCTTATGGTAGCTGTTTGGGCACGAATTTTGGCGTCCTTAATCATTTTTTTCACATATTTTATTTCTGTAATCCAGAAACCTCAAAAGGCTTTGTTTCCAGACAATTTGAATTGATTTTCCTTCCTTTGTGTAAACATACCCTTTCTAATTATACAAAGGCCTTTACGGAAACACCAATATTGTTACTTGCACGAGGTAAAGTACTAAAGACGCATTAGATATCAGCATACTTTTTTGTGTTAAATAGTCACACGGAATATTAACTATATCACCAAGATAAACGCCAAAGTAAGCCTGCCCATACCGTAGCTATATGCTCGGACAGTTTAAATACAAATTCTGGGTATAGTAAGCCATAACCTTCAATCACAACTTCATGAAAGTCATAGGAGAATTACAGCACATCAGAGGGTATGAAATGATACGTGGGCCAAAGTCATATATCATTTTAGGATTTGGTTATATATACGTAATACTCTAAGGAAAATGCCACCCATTCCGTATTCTTACTATTCCATGAATCCACTCTCTTCATTATATGAAATTAATTGGAATTAGTATTTTCACTGATTATTGAGTGAGGATGGGAAAAAAGGATACAATATAATAAAGCTACAGATGGATGGGCCAAAGAATAAAAACTTAGCAGTAGCCAAGCCAAAAAGTTAGTAGCCAACAGAGGAGGAAATGAACCTAGGGAAGTCACCATTTGACTTAAAGAAGATTTGAAAAAATTACCAACTTAAGGCCACATATTTCTAAAATACAGTTACTCTACATGTACAAGCAGTTTTCTTGTACTGGTCTTCGGGTTCTGAGTGCTCCGACGGCTTTAGTTATATCTTACCATCTAACCCATGCTCTTAGCCCGATTACGAGAACAACATCCATGCCCTGGAGGGAATTCAATCTCGCGACCATTGAGTTGCCAGGCTAGCGCATATTCGACCTGGCTACCATGGCCGGCTGATACGTACACAAGACATATTTAGTAAACCAAAATCTTTTGACATCGACTCACTAATGCATAGCCTTACCTTTCGTTTTATAAACTTCATTTCCCGCACTCAAATTATCATCGAGTGATACTTTGACCTCCAAGATAAAAGACTAATTTCAAGACCACAATCTAACACATCTGAAATGAGATACCCACTAAGGGTAATACCTCGTCAGGAACGACCAATTTCCAATGCAAAAACAATATTTCTCAGTATTTCATTCGCAAATTTCAAATCCACTGTGCCTTTTCACGCTTTAAAGCTATAAGGTACGGCGCCCAAGTCTCTTGAAAGAGACTCTGCGATCGAGCGGGAGGTGGTGAACATATGTTAATTATTGGAGCTCCTTCCACAATCCCCACTATACCCCCACCCACCCTTCTTTTCACCCCTACCTCCCTCCCTCCCCTCGCCCTTCCCTCGCAACTTGATTCCCACCCCCTCCAGGATGATTTACCGCCATCCCTACCCCCATCCACCACCCCTCCATCTTGAAATTCCCTTCCACTTCTCTCGAATATACGGCTGAACGATACTGCGATGCATGGCCTACGATACGCGATATTCATACAAGTTCACCATCGCGAGCCTCAAGGAAAATCTGTACCTCTATTGCCATTCTCATTATATTCAGGTCGATTAGCGACGTGCATACAATACGCAAAATAAAATCGATACTACTACACTACGCGATATACGTGCTGCCACGCCATATCCGCTTTGAAAACCTTATTCGATACAAATGTAGAGTTTGATGCAAACGTATCGTGGAATGTAATTGGAATTCAGCACCATAATGGATGGGAATTCCATTCATGATATAATTCGAAATGTGATATACATTCAGCATGAGATTTCAATCGATGTTCGATATTAAATCGATATGTGTATGGCCCGCTACACCACGAAATGCGACACGGTTCGTTTACAATGCGACGAGAAAATCGACACCAACGCGGTAACCCTCCACATCGTAATGCGATATTCAAATTTCAATTTCGCACGGGTCTACCCGGGCACTTCTCCCTCCACCCCTTCCGTTCCCCTTATTCAAAAAAAAGAAGAGAGACACTCCCCCTCCTGCGCACTCCATCCCCCGCAACGCTCACCCGGATCGTTTTCCCTCGCTTTTCTCATCAACATCCTCACCTCTCGACGACCGGGGACCCACCCTCCCACCCACAGCCCCACCCTTCTCACAACCCTACACTCCTCCCTCAGCACGACAAAAGATATGAA
Source organism: Platycnemis pennipes (assembly GCA_933228895.1). Lineage (NCBI taxonomy): Eukaryota > Metazoa > Arthropoda > Insecta > Odonata > Platycnemididae > Platycnemis > Platycnemis pennipes. The sequence continues at coordinate 120,388,279 of OW121846.1, forward strand.
CACGGACGTGATAGCGCATCGTTTGAAACACCTCTAAAGGCCGTTTTGCACGGTCATTGAAACTGCGTAAGTTGATGTTGATTCCGTTTGAGCAGTCGTCTGCGAAAGACCGTGACGTAGAAAATTGCGAGGACGCTTGCTTGACAGCTTTACACGGTGCAATTGCCAGTGCATTATGTCAGTGCATTATGTCAGTGACAATATACCATTCAGTAGCAGTAATACCGTCAATATATCGCATAACGTCAAGATCTGTTTAGTAGCAATTAATATGACGTGAAAGATGCGATAAATTACCACCACTTTAAAATATGTTTCAAGCCATAGTCTAAAAATAATAGTGGAGACCCTAGTCCCGTATACTTAGCCCAAAATTTGCACCACGAACGAACGGATGTGGTCCAAGGTAACAGATTCTTCCTTTACGCACGAAATTTGAGCTTAAACTTAATTAATCGCCCGGCTCATCATTATTGCACTTTATTCACTACCTAAGGAGTTGAGTGCAAACAAAAACACCCAACTCAATCGTCAACAACCTATTTAATTGCTAGAATTCCAAAGGCAGTTCGTTGCCGCTACATCTGCACCATCTAGTGAGAGAAATAAACTACAAACTTGCGCGAACGCATGTATCAGATTAGAACATGTTCTAATTTGCACGCAAGCGTTCGCGCAGTGGCGCAGCCTGTCCTCGCAAGTCGTCGCTTTACACGGGGCAATATATCTTGCGCAAGGGTTCTCGCAACAGCCTGCACAGTATTAATGACCGTGTAAAACGGCCTTAAGGCTTGCTCCGTTCCTCAAAAATGTACGTATGCTAGAAGTGCACTTTCTCCGGTACCACTATATCGGAAAGAGAGCTTTTCTTAAGGGGTAACGCAACCAGCGACGGAAGAAGCAAGGAAGCAGAATAGCTCAGGCAAATGAATAGGACACTGACCGAAAGAAGAATCTGGAAATATGAGCTTGGAAATGAGGAAACACTTCATTAGAACTTATATCTAAAGCATGCTCCTTTAAGGCAGCGAAGCAAGGACATGTGCAGTTAAGTAAAGACTGGAAGCAATCGAAATGTGGGGCTGCAGAAGAATGATGAAGGCTAAATGGATCGACCCAGTCCCAAACGAAGGAAAGTTATTAAGAGTGGGAGAAAAGAGAAGTCTTCTGAAAACTGAAAATAATATGGGAGAACTTAATCGACCATATCTCGAGACGTGATGGCCAGATGAACACAACGACGCTCAATTGCTCTTTGAAACTTTTCGTGGGAGATGTAAAAGCTGCAAAGAATTTTTGGGAATGGAAAAGCGGGATTTGAAATTTCCATGACCCTCTTCCATGCATTCAGTGAAATTCAAAATTTAATGTTTGTCATCACTAACCATAAATCTAAAGAATCCTAAGATTGAATGGTATGAATGGAAAAGGAAGATTTCGTATGAGATACATGGACTAAGTTGTTAAGTATGAAAGGAAAGAATTATAAAAATACGAAGAAGGTAGCGGAAAGGAGAATCGATCGCACAGCTGCGTTAAACCAATCTTAGGATTGATAATTAGTAATGATAAACGTTATGTTGCGCACACTATGGTTTTTTGGTTTGAAAATCACTGAAATCATTTGAGGCATGCAATGGTAGTCTCAAATTTTCATTTTTCATTCCATGGACTTTTCTACAGCCTTCGCATCTCCAACGAAAAATTTCAACAGGCAAAACAACTGTACTCAAAAGGGTATTCAGCGATACATTTGGCATGGGTGAACTCAAGGAGGATAACACCCACAGGAGAATTAATGAGGGAAATCAATGAAGGGAGAATTTCTCAGGCTAAAGGAGAACATATTTTAAGCTCATACCATAATCTCATTTTGTTCAGAAAGTCAATTTTGACAGAGGCTGTTATAATCTTTAAATGAAAAGTATTACAAATGCATAAAAATAATTTAAAATATATTCACATCTAGGGGAGGAGACAGTGCACATAATATCTACGCTTTCGATACAGACCTCTTCAATATGGTCTCAAAGTCCTCGGGAGCCACATCTCCACAAGCTGCTAAGAGCTCCTCAAACCAAGGCACCCTTGTAATGTGCGTGACCAAAACCAGTCAACACCTTTTTTTAAATAAGGTGACAGCAACATCACCTCCTCCATAGCAAGGATAGAGAAATTAAAAAAGCATATTTTTTACGTTCACTGTCCTAGCTCAATTTAAATATAAACGTTTCTGAATGTCAACCTCAAAATACTTATTTACAACTCTTAGTGGGATCTGATCCCATTCAACACATGACAGAATACATTGCAAAAACTGGCATTTTTCACACAACTAGTATTCCCAGAGAGCTGAGGAGATTGTAAAATTTGGGAGTAATCCATCAAGAACCCGGCCACAGAAAAATCTGTCCACGGAAACGGATAACAAATGAAACCTCAAACCCAAGTTATAATCATTTATTTTGGGCAACGATTTGCTGTCACAAACAAAGGAAATATTTCCCATCGCCGATTCAGGCTAACAAGATAACCACACCTGCCGTCAATGCCAGCCTGAAGGGCTGCTATTTGGTACTCGATAGAGGCAGCTATTTTAACAGTCTGACTCAGACAAAGGTACAATTTGGAGCCGAGGCCTTTGGGGCATGTTAAGCAGCCTTCACTTTAATGTACTTCCATTGAACCAGGCACTACCTCAACTATATCGGCCACAACTTGCGACAATCGTCCCATGAAGAAAGTTGAGGAAAAAATTAATGGGAAGAAGGAAGGCCACGGATGGGATAAATGGAACAAGAAATGAAGGATATTATAGTAAAAACGTCGTTGTGATGAGGATCGTGCATATAGGAAACTGTTGTAGAACCGACACTAACCTATTTTTAGATTTACGACCAGTGATGATGATTACGTGGACCCGGCTGAAGGTAGAGCGCACGGTGACCTCCGGCTCCTTCGTCTGTCACAACTTTGTTGGGGGCTATCCTTGACTCAAAACGTACGGGGAGTATCTGTACCCCTACTATAACTCGCAGAGGCTCCTGCCTTCGCGGACGCCATGCTCGGCGTGCAATGAATAACGTATTTTAAAACTAACAAAAACAATGAATAAAGATGGAAGAGGTCGAGCTGTGAAACGACTTTACCAGTAAAGTGCCCTCAAAAATCTTTTCCATCTTGTTGACACCTCAAAAAAACCAGGGGGACATGGAAAAATCGACTGACTGTGGAAAGTACAACCGATAATCAATACAGCAAGGAGAAAAGTGTTTAAAATTACCACGTGACAATGTTACGTATAGCATAGATGAACAGATGATTCCATTCACGGGATGGTGCTCATTGAAGCAATATGTAAAGAACAAACCTCAGCCTTTGGGACTTAAAAACTTTATTTTAACAACATCATGTGAGATGGTTTTAGATTTTGAAATATATCAAGTTGAGACGACTGAACTTGAACATACTGAGCTTGGAGTTGGCCCATCAGTCGTGCTGAGACTTGTTTGAAGTCTTACAGAGAACTCTTTAGTATTCTTTGACCGGTATTTTACCACAATGCCCCTATTGAAAAAGCTGCTGTCAAAGAATATTTATGGGTCTGGAACCACTCTGACGAATCTCATCAAAGGCTTATCAAAAGAAGGCCAGACAAAAACTAAAACGTGGTGAGCACAGAGAGTATGTGTCATCTGACAAAGTAGCTGTTATTGTAGAATGGCAAGACAGCAGCAAAGTTAAAATGGCATCAACATGTTTTGGATCGCATTCTCAACTAAACGTCCTGCGATGGTCGAAAGCTGAGAGAAAACATATTGAAATACAATGTCCAAATATAGTTCACACATACAAAAGATGTGTGGGGGGAGTTGATATATTTTACCAACTGATGGGGTACTATCGCACTTGGTTTAAAACTCGTAAATTGGAATGGAAAGTCATTGTGCATTTTATTGATTTCGCAGTCGTCAATTCTTGGATGCTCTACACTCGTGATGTTAAAACAAATAATGTCCCACCGAAGGATCGGCTTGTCCTACTTGCTTTTCACCTCGTACTAGCCGAATGGTTGATGTCACCTGCAGAAGAGCAAGGCAGATTTTTTTAGGACAGTGAATATGAAAAACTCATCCGATAAAGCGCTCCCGAAAAGACAACCCACCAGCAAAAATGCCGTGCAAGGATAAGAGGTGTGACCGATGAAACCATTTACCAGTGGTAGATGATATTATAGCTCCGAGAAAGTGTAGGATGGAGAAATGCCCGAGCAGAAGTAAAATTAAGAGCCAAAAATGTGACGTATATCTTTGTTCGACAAAAACAAAAAACTGCTTTAAAAAATTTCACTCTCAGCGAGGAAATGTGTAACTTAATTTTAAGTCATATTTAATACTAAGTAATTTTTTTCTCTTGCAATCTGACTTCTTTGTTCAAGTAAATAAATATGTATTTAAAGCATGAAAACACTCGTAATGTTCAAAGTCATGTCAGAAAATTAAAAAAAAAGTAAGCCTCACAATCGTGATGGTGACCATAGAGGACTTGATTTGAGCCTGACCAACACGATTGTGATGGTGGGGTTACGGGTTAAGGGGTGGGTGGTGATTAAAAAAATATTTTCCCCACGTCCAGTAGCAACATAGGAATACAGTAAAACGTAAAAAATTATATTTTTAAGAAAAAAATGTTTAGGTCTTAAAGGGTTATACAACAAAAACAATCTCAGCACAAAAGCTATCGAAGAGGAAAGCGAAGTGGAAAAGTTAGATTTGGGAGCATCAATATTAAGATAGGAATTCGACGCTGCAGTAAGAGATTTTCGGATGAATAGGGCTTCTGGTATTGATGATGTTCCTGCAGAACTAACAAAAAATGCAGAAGAGAAGACACTAACTCATCTTTACAAAGCCATCTGCGACATGTACTCAACAGGAGAAATACCAAGGGACTTCATCTTCCTATTCCCAAAAAGAAGAGAGCTGAGAAATGCGAAAATTTTAGGACTATAAGCCTGACGACACATGCATCGAAGATATTGACCAGGATCATCTAGAGAAGAATAGAACGAAAAGCTGAGGAGTTTATGGATGAAGATCAATTCGGATTCAGGAAAAGTAAGGGTACAAGAAAAGCAATATTGGCCCTTAGACTGCTAATAGAGAAGATAATGGAGAAGAACAAGCCAACATTCATTGCATTTGTGGATTTGGAGAAGGATTTTGACAACGCGGATTGGGATTCGATGATTCTGAAGGGAATTGAAGTGTCCTAAAATGACCGAAGAATTATCCACAGCCTGCATAAAAACCAGGAAGCTGTAATTAAATCTGGAGCCAGCTGTAAAGAGGTAAGAATACGGAAAGGAGTTAGACAAGCCTGTGCATTGTCTCCCGTAATTTTTATTGTTTACATCGAGAGAGACATCAATGAAATCAAAGACAGGTCTTCTGGAGTGACTATCCACGGAGAAAAAAAAATAAGCATGCTGCGATTCGCTGATGACATAGCACTAATAGCAGAGACAGAGAGGGATCTGAACAAGATTCTAGTAACCATGGAAAGGACAATGGCCAGATATCAGCTAAAGATAAATAAGAAGAAGACTAAGATATTGGTGCGCAGCATGAAAGAAGAGGCCAAAACCAATGTCAAACTAGGAAAACAAAAACTTTATGAGGTGAAAGAGTTCTGTTACTTAGGAAGCCGAATAACCAACGATGGACAAAGCAAGAAAGAAATAGTAAGTAGAATAGCCAAGGCAAAGAGGGCATTCTATCAAAAGAAGAATCTACTTACAGCTGGAAATACAAGCGTGGATGTAAGAAAACAATTCTTAAGAACTTACATCTGGAGCATGTTTCTTTATGGCAGTGAGGATTGGACGAGTACAGCAGCGGAGAAAAAAAGGGTAGAAGCTTTCGATATGTGGTGCTACCGAAGAATGATGAAGATTAAATGTATCGACCGAGTAAGTATCGAGGAAGTCCTAAGAAGAGTGGGAGAAAAATAAAGTCTGCTGAGAACTCTGAAAAGAAGAAGGGACAACTTAATCGGCCATATTTTGAGACATGATGGCCTGATGAAGACAATCGTCGAGGGAGAAGTGAACGGGAAGATTGGAAAAGGCAGGCCTCGTATGAAATACATGGAACAGATTGTGAGGGATGTAAAAGAGAAGAACTACGTCACAATGAAAAGGTTGGCTGATGGAAGAAGTGAGTGGAAAGCTGCGTCAAACCAATCCTAGAATTGTTGACCGATGATGATGATGATTACTATCTAGATCAAAGGTCCTCAAAATATGGTCTGAGGGCCAGAAATGGCCCGTGAAATGACTATTCTGGCCCGAGGAATATTGGACAAATGTGGCAAGTAGACTTATTTTACGAAAGAGTACGAACATAAACATGGATGTTTTTTAAATGCATTTCTTAAAACTCTTTTCAGTATATACTGACATTTGATATCATTTTCATATAAATAATCTTCATAACTTTATGTGGTACTAAAGCATTATTGAATCCTTCGCGGCATTACTTCCCACTTATTCGGCCTCGATCGGCAATTATCAGCATTTATCTGCTTTCATGTAAACATCATACAGCTTTTTTTAAGACGGGCCGTTAAAAAGTGCTGAAGTTCCTAATATCTCACGCTAAATGTTTAGAGAACCCCGATCTCCATCGATGGTACAACTTTAAGGATTTCTATGATTCTAGGGGATCGGGTTGGTGTGGTGGCTAGAGTACTGGCCTCCCATCCCGAGGGCCCGGGTTCGATTCCCGGCAGTGGCGGAGTTTTCAGTAGAAAACCGGTCCCCACTTGAGTACCTGGTGGAGGGCATTTCAAGTTCAGTACTCCGTCCGTCGGATGGGACGTTAAGCCGTGGTCCCCTTGACGCCTTTCGTTAAGAGTAGGCTAAAGCCGACGCCGGGTTTCTCTCCACCCTTTCTCCGTTCCCTGAAAACTCTTACCATCACCCAATTACCCTACTTATCCTAAATGGCGCAAATGACCTCAGCTGTCGGTCGCCTCCCCTGAATAATCAACCAACTTTACAATGAGTACAATACCTACATTTATTTACAACCTACAAATATTTACAACTTTTTTAATTATAAACAAGTAATTAAAATTGGCGGTGGAATTCCTGGTAGCTATCTTCTATGATTCTATTCATTGGCATGCACAAAATCATCAAAATACATTATGCCCTACATCTGGACAGAAATTCATAGCATTTTATACACGGTTTTTCAGAACAAATCTCACAGGATTTGGTATTCTACGACGTACACAAGAGAATCGTGGCATCGATACGCTGACAGAACGCGCAGCCTCCCCACCGCCCGTCTCCCCGCCTCCGCCTGGTTCGAGAGGGAACAGAGAGCGGGGAGAAAGGAGCTGCTCGAGGCCTGAAAATTATTCGTTCAATAAGAGCCACGATTCCCTAAAAAAAAAGAAATAACATCACGAGCGAGCACTCCCGCCTCCCCTCCAATCTCGCTCCCCTATCGTTCCCATCTCCTTTGCAACCCTTTCAGCCGGCTTCTCGACGCGGTTTAGGTGTCCGAAGGAGACTCCCCGCGGCCCCTACTAGCTCGTTCGTCCCCTCGCCACCCCCGCAGAGCCCGTCCGCCTTCCGCCGGAGACACGGCGGCGATTCTCCCGCGCGCTCCGATTCCTCTCCACCCCCACGAAGAAATTCCGGCCGGGAACTAGGCTCCGACCGGAGTCGTTCCCACCGATTCCAATAACGCTAAAAGTGGAGTTGATAAGGAATGGACACGCCCAAAATAATCACGGAAACTACCACAGAGGATGGGGGGAAAACAAAAGTTTCACGTTAAACAAGCTCGCATACACTTGGAAACGTTGGAATGAAATGCTTTCGTTTAATGCAGTGAAATCTCGTCGGTAATAGTTCAGCTAGTGAGGGAAAGCGCCCAAAATTACGCCCTCGGATGACCACAATAGAATAAATATTCATGGAAGAATGTTTACAATATGAATCATTGGGTAAATATTCTTTGCTATTTCCAATCGGCTACGTACCCGAATATCACCACCCTGCTTATCAACCAGTCAATTTTTATTCCTCTTGCAAATTGAATATTTAAAATACGACCATAATTTTAAATAATCCTCCACTTAATTCATCCGCTCTATCGCTAAATTTGCATAAAATACGGGCATTTTTGTAGGGGAAAGGAGTAAAGAGTACGGATAACGTAGTCACAAGGTGTGAAGTCCTCAGTAAAAATTTTTAAATTCAATCGCTTGTCTAGTTGTAGGTGCAGCTGGTGGAATCAAAGGTATTTAAGAAAGAGAGATGGTTGAAAAAACGTAAAAAAAAACAGCAGGAAGAGATTTATCCTAGAACAGTGGGTGTACTTCTCGACATCGTCATGACGAAGTTGCCATGGAAAATGGTATTGATAACAACAGGGTTGGAAATTCTTGACGTCAAAGAGTTACGAGGAAATCACAAATATTCCTCGTCATCAAGGTTATCTACTAAACCATGCAGGTGGTTACACCATGACAACAGAATAACGACTGTTATAAATGAAAATGTATAGAGTACTAAAGCAATTCGAATCATTTACTAAATCAGTAAAACACCCCATTAATTATACTTAGGTGGCGCATTACTGGAGGACATGAATGTGATACCCAACACGTTCAGCAACTACGAGCTCCACAGGCCATTACGCATCACCGAGAAACAAAATACTCCAATACCACCCATACCGAAAAAGTTGCAGCGATTGAAAAAAGACCAATTTCGCTGAATGACTCACAATTTAAAATGTTAGAAGAGAGATTTTTTTAGCGAAAAGGGTTTGAGAAGGAAATGAGAATGCCTTCGGAAAAATCCAAAAGAATTCATGTGGACACAACGGGATAGAATCCCCGAAAACTAATCTAGATAAAACAATTTTGAATTACCGCTTCGCGGAAGCAAAATTGTGCAGTAAGAAGAGGTTCAACTCGGCAAAAAATACTGAATTCCAACGCTATAACATGTTTTACTCTGACGATGGTCCCGACATAGATAATTCATGGAAAAAGATGGGATACGAGAGATAGATTCGCAACCAGTACCAGGGAAGGGATATTTGAATGCTGCGAAGATAACACGATGGCCTCCTGATCCAAAGCTATGGCTATATAGGATGATTTTTTGATGATGAATCTCTCGAAAGTTCCGTTGAGGATCAATTCGGTGATTTTTCTCTCCAGTTTACCCGAGCTCCGAGTCATTGATGAATACTTCGCAAGTCGATTTCCTAGGGACTAGGAATAGGCTAAGGGGAGGCTATAAAGGGAGGCAATAGCGAAATATTTTTTATTATATCACCAACTCATAACTATTTAGTATTTTACCATTCCTCTCCACAGCTCGTGGTTTAGTTTCTCCAACCATTCAGCCTGGACGGTTTAAAAAGACTGAATATGTGAAAGTTATCAATTAGTCACTTTAGAAAAATCCCTACGACAGAAATATCCTTACCTGAGGCGACCGACGGCTGAGGTCAGTCGCCATAAGGATAGATGAATCAGAAAGAGGTGGGAACTTTTACGGAATGAAGGACGAGTGAATAGAAACCCAGCGTCAAAATAAGCCTATTCTTGAAGATAGACGCCGAGGAGTCGAGGGTATTACGTCCTAATCGTAGGATGTACTAATGACCTCGAAATTTTTTTCACACCGCACTCCAGAAGGGAATGGTATGCCACTTAAAAAGTCTGGGAATCGCAATCCAAGTTTTTTGGATGGGAAACCAGTACTGAAGCCACCCCCAACCCGACCCCCAGTAAAATGATAAACAAGGTGATTTCATAGACTACGTTATTTTCCATGATTCATTCGTCCCAAAATTTAAATCCCAAAACCCGGGAAGCCATGACCACTGACACTGAGATATTCTCATTCATGGAGTAAAAGAACTTCGCTCCAGAGTTCTCTCGCATTCCACAGGTCAAACACGGGCACGCAGTCGACCCACTAACCTTTACATTCATCTGCCGGTTTAATGTGTCTAAAAATACCGGAATGACCCCGTGTGTTTAATAAAATTAATGCGTATATGATATAGCAAGTTATTAATAAAAACTCGCAATAAGGCAGACTGTTCGTAAGAAAATGTGAGATAATTATATATATAGAAATAACTAAGGCACGTGAAACAAACACGTGTGCCACAAAAGGTCAGCCAGGCACAACTCAGATTTTTCACTCCCTAAGTGAAGAGGGTACCGCTATAAATTGGCACCACCAACGTGAAAAGTTGTTCCCTAAACGCACAATTTTTTTTTCATCCCAGCCGTATAGGCTCGCGAATCGTAAAATGTTGGCAAACTAAGGCAAAACAAACGACGCAGGCGGAACGAGAATTTTTCCACAGCCGTGGACCCACCACTCGGGAGGGAAATCTTTACTATGGATCAGAAAGAAGGCACGATACGAGCGAAGGCAAAATTGGAAGAGCGAGCGGAAGAGCAGAAGGAAGGAAGAAAAATGCAGCGGAAAATACGAGGGTGCACTTCGGCTACACTACGGAGGCACTTAAGTAGGCTGCACCTCACCATGTGAGCCATAACACATGGGTGAACGTTTTAACACTGAACTCGAATCTACTGAAACACTCTCTCATAAATGTGCATTTAAGCGCACAGTGTAGACGTGGCATTAGGTGGAGGATTATGAGAGGCCACGAGAGCATGTGAGGTTGAAAGCTGATGCCGTCGGGGTTCCCAAGGTCAGAGTAAAAAGCGCCCTGAAATCACCAGGAGCCCTTGTCCGCTGCTCCTCGAAATTGAAACGATAAATTTTCTTTGCGCTGGGGCAAACACTTGGGATCTCCAGCGCGGGAGAAGGATAAAAAAATAGGTAACCCGGTGCACAGACAGAAAAATCGGCAGGGATGAGACAGGGTTGCGGTTACTCAGGTTACTGCCATCCCATTAGGTGTGCCCAGGTTCGAATCCCAGCAGTGGCAGAGATTTTTCATCGGTATACAGGTCACTACGTCAATGCTGTTCGTAAAGTAGTTCAAGAGCAATGCTCCGACAGTAGGATGGAGGTTATTCCGTGGAACCTCGGCGCCTTTCGTTTAGTGCAGGCCAATGACGACACGAGATTTCTCTCCTTCCTTCTTTCACTCCTTAAAATCGCTCCAGCTACCCAAATACTCACATATCCAAAATGGCAGAAAGGCACATAGCTGTCGGTCACCTGCCCAAAACTATTTATAAGCGACAGTGGGCTCAGCTCGCGTCCCACGAAATACGCGAGCAATGTTTACTCGGAACCGAAATCGCAATTTTGTGCACGAAATTGTTAGATGGAAACGAAAAAAGAAATTTACTGAAAAAATGAATCTTCTAACCACAACCATTCACCCATAAATCAATAATTAGAATAAGCAAAAGGTGACGCCCACCGAAAAAGCTGCTGTGATAACATTGACGTCATTTTCCTTCCCGTCCTTGACTGCTCTTACGGGAAGAGGAGAGAGTGGAGGGGGGTTCTCGGAAGGTCTGCTCGCACAGATGCGGTCGAAACTCTCCAATTGGTAGAGTCAGCTGTGTCTCCCCCATTGCGATAAGGCGAAGTAGCTCAGTTGTGATTGGACGAAGTCGATTAACTACAGAGGTTGCACTTTTCCGAAAGGGTTAAAAACATCATTTTTCGACGCCTATAACTCGAGAAATAATTGACGGATCAAAAAACAGAAAAATACGGGTCTTTTTATTTTACAAACTCTATCATATTCGGCAATTAAAAAATATATGGTAAACGACCCCAATGTAACGGCCACGAGGGCCCCTGCAAAGACGACGAGCAGAACTTCCCGCGCAACCGTCCCCACATTCGTTCAACACAATTCGCCCACTCTCACACTGCACCATGATTACTTTGGGATGCTGCTCGCTAATTTCCACGCATTTGAACACGCAATCGATAGCCTCGCTTAACAAGCCACGCGTGCGGAAATACGATAGCGAAGGAGGACCATTTCACCGAGCATTAAATTGGTCACGGGCCGTTACTTAACATTCTAACCCCGCGTCGAAGAACATTTCGTTCTATTTCGAGGGCGAGACGCGTATTTTCAGCGAGGGATGGAGAGGGGAGAGGTCGGTGGGGGTGGTTTAGACCGTGCCGGGCGGGAAGCACTTTGCGCCCGCACACTGATTTGCGTGGGCCGTCTCGCGACGTACCTTTGTCGCCGCACAATCCATTTCCCTCCACACCCACTTAATTAATTAGCGCACTCGGAGCGGGCGGGACCCGCCTCGGCGTGCTCCTGCCGCGCCCTCGCCGGCGCCTCTTCCCTCCTGCCGCACGAGACCCACAGGTGGAGCGGGGTGCGGGATTGGCGAAGCGCCCGAGTAAAGGGGGGAGTACCATTATCCAGAAAGCAAACGCGACGAGAAAAAAATATCGCCGGAATTTGCGAGGACTTGGATCCGTTACCTGAATCACTGGGTCAAACCTTGGTGAAAAATAAAATAATTCCCTCCCTGAATCCCAGCCGATTTTTGCCAGGACTCTCCTCGCTTACTCCCCGCAGCCGTTTCGATCCTCTCTCAACGCGAGGAAAACTGGCTGAGGCTGCGTCACAACCACAATACTGTGAGGGAATAATATGTCGCGTGGCTACTTTGTGTCGGACATAATAGACTTGTTCCATTTGTTTTGACTCATGCTTTCTCCTCGCTAGCTTTTGAGTGAGCCTCCAACCTCCTAGGATAGCGGAATAGCCGCGAAAAACTCGAAAATGTGCACAATAGCAGAATTTCCACAGAGAAAAAAGGCAAACGATTTTTTTTCCGAGGAAATTCTGCTCGCCGCTAATCTTATCTAAATTCAATTACTGAATAGACTGAAATTAGCAATTCTGGGGAGGCGAACGACAACTAAGGCCTTATGCGCCATTTAAGACATATGAGAAATTGGATAAGGACAGCAATTAACGGGAAATTTGGTAGACGGGATGATAACGACATCAGCGTTAGCCTACTCTTAACAAAAGGCGCCGATGGGACCACGGTGTAACGTCTTGTACGAAGGAAAGGGAACAGAACTTGAATTACTCAGCACACAGCAATCGAGTAGGGACCGGTATGCTTGTGAAAAGTGCCAGAATTCCAACCCGGGAAGGAAGCAAGTACAAGTTCAATTCGCTTGAAAGTACTATAATGCAACTAAACTAGTCGGGAATAATTTCAATAAAACGACGAATAACAAATATTCTAATTCACCATGAAGAAATTACACCACATCAAGCCTAAAAAAGTACCACATAATCGCTTTGTATTACAAAGAGATGTGAAAATAGACATATAAATGCAGTCTAATGCGACAGTATACATTGTAATTAAGACAGGGTTCTTGAAGCTCTTCTCATGGAGAATGAGTAACTTAAATCTGGCCGACTCCGCTCTCCATCCACTTTAAATAAACGTCTCTAAATGGCAAGGTTTGAGTCTTGATGCCTCCATGACAATTACGTCTATTCGAGGAGAAACTCGGAGAGACGGACTCGGAATTTTAAACAGATGCCATCGAAAGGGAATTAAAGGGATAGTTTTGGGTGAGTTGGGGAGGGGCGTTTCCCTTGATCAGGAACGCAAGAGCCTTGATGAGAACTAAAAGCGGGCAAGCAGAATTCCCGCCGGCACACGAGCAGATTCGCACAACGCGAGTTCCAGCCAACTGCGGCTCACCGCATCCATAAACCGCACCTCAAAGGAGGCCTCCCGTCTCGTGCTCCTTTAACCTGCGGACTAGTGTGCCAACTGGATGCACTAGTCTGCATGCGGAGCTATCCATTACAATTCCCTTCAGCATTACTGCTCGCAAAAAAAGAAACTTATGAAAAAGAACGTAATTTCCGCGAAAGAAAAACGACGATGCCTCAATTCCATTTAGCAGCCAGACGGCACGTGGCAATAAAATGCGTCCCGCTGCATTTGACCGAGCCCGGCTGAACTTCCACCCCAACAAATCCCATCACGCGCCCGCCATATTGGACGCGAAAGAGCGCACTCTTCCATCCACGACCTCCCCACGTCCACATCCACGCTGAGCCCTCCCCGTAATTTCTGCCGCGCAAGGCACGGGAGTAGTTTACGATGCATAGAGGGATGCCCATCGCGTCTTTCTATCCGTCATAAAAAAGAAGCTACAGTCCTCGGGGCTCCTACTTTATGCCCCAGAGTTGAATTAAATTTTCTCCGGATAGACGCCGGCTCCGGAGTTGCAATTTCCCCTCCTCCTCCCGCCGTGACTCAAGGAGTAGCGTCCAGAGTCGCGAGTAAATTGATCGCCGCGCTTCGGCCGTTACGCCGCCGACACGTTTTGTTCTACTTTCGTTTGATGCGTCCACGACGTCGACCGTTTTGTGCCGAAATTACGCCCTTGTTCCCCCTCAAATAAATTACCCCTGAGGGCACCAGTCCTCACCTACGACGTTTCGGCCGGCCGGCTGGCAGACACCATAGCCCACGGTGAGGACATTACGGCTCGAACCCACTCCTATAAAACGTATACTGCTCACATGAATGATCAGAAAATTTCAGCAAAAATGAGTGCACTGTTGAGGCGGATATAATCCCGGTCCTCCGGCAGCACTAATAGATTTTCACGGTGCAGGTGACTGCATGACACGCGGACCATAAATTATTTGCTCGGCCGGACGTGAAATTTCGCCATTCCGGGATATACGCCGAACATCTCTCCCAAACAATGTTTTCAGGACGGAGATTACTCCTTACGATACCCGCACAATGTCAACCCAAGCCAGCCATCTTGACGATGCACTCGCGCCGAGGCTTAAGATTACTATTTCAACAATGCCAGTGAAAACCGAAACAGAAATTCACACTTTATTTTGTCATACATCGGACAACTAATCTTTTTCAACATTTTTCCTCTAACTATAAAGCCTGCATAGTCGAAGATCAAATAATATCGAAGATACCGCGAAGATAAATATTAGGTACCTCCATGTAAAATAGAATTTAAGCTCCTTCTGCATGTCTACATGGACACCTAAGCGTAAACAGAGGAGTGCAATTGTTTACATATCTCCTTTCCATTTTGGATTTCAAATTTGTACACAAATTTTCTAGTAGTGAGGGCAATCCACTACTCTACGTCAAGTGATTTTTATGAGATTGTCGACAAGAGGCTACAGGGGAAAATTGAAATTATTTTCAACACAGATCGAAACAATGCGGGACATGTGACAGTAAAAGAACTTAAAACAGCTGTACGTCACATACGGATGTAAGAAACCCATCAACATCAGAAAACGAAACTTCTACCATGTAGTTAAAAATGCGCTGTATTCCAAAGTATGTTACAAAAACGAGATAACATGCAGAATCTAAGTCCCCAAGCGGGGCTCTCTGAGATAATGTATCTTGGGACAAGACATACACACAGTACTGATGTTATGATAGCATGGTTTAAGACTAAACCATAATATGGTCTGGGTCATCGGCTAATTAGACGAGCACGGACGACAATCACAATCAGTTCGTGTATAATCAAGATTCAACAATAACCATTCCATTGGAGATACGCGCGGCCGAATGGATATATATCATTTTTCAGTGCATAATAGAATTAGACAAAAATTTCATGCTAGCAAGATTACCAGAGAATAATAAGAGTAATAAATTGGATTTTTAGATTTACCATCTTTTGAAAACTCTCCTAAGGTAATTTCCTCCTTCTTGATGCAAACAAAACACCATAAGGACCAGATTGATGTCTATGTCCAGACAGCCAAATTATAAGAAATTGTGCAAAAGCATTTTTTAAATGTTTTCGTTATGAAGAGCATAATTTACCTGTATGCTATAATGTTAATGTTTCAACACGGTAAAGAAAGATTTGTCTACAGGAATAACGGAAATTAGTTCACACCGTAATTCCTAATTCTTTGAGGCTGTAGTTATAAGAGGGAGGCGACCGAGAGATATGGTACTTTATTAATAATATTAGGCGGGAAATTGAATGTAGGAAGTAATTTTTAAAGGGAAGGGAGGAAGGGCGGAGAGAAAATCGGCATCAGCCTACCCTTAACGAAAAGTACCAAGGGCAATACGGATTAGTATACGAAAGAATGAGAACTGCACTCTTAAGTATTCTCCACCTTGGATTGTAGGGACGGGATTACGTAACTTAGTTTTGGAGAGAGTGAGACTGGTAGATAGAGGCCTCCCGTCGCACGGCATAACGGGTCACGGCATTTCACAGGTTTCTGGATCATTTAAAACGTCTACCTTGCCCAAAGAAAAATCAACACGGTCCATCCGACGGACCTAGTACTACACACGAAGACTTTTCCAAACCACCAACTAAGGGACCGCTGTGCCAAAGTATAGACGTAAAAAGGCTCTCCACACAGCGTGCAAGCACAGACTTTATACCAATTGAAAATCTCCAGCCATCACAGCAACCCCATCCACTAAATCTTGGATGCGCGTATCCAGAGCAGGCCCGGTGATGATTCATCCTTTGCCAATCACCCTCGCCGCTAAGTCCGCAGCGTGTCAGCCCCGGAATTTCTCACGCCACTCCCGTCATCTCCCACCGCCTCCGCTAATAGGCTCGCGAAGCAGGCGCATGGATTGGGTCGGGATAGCATTCGATGCCGAATGAAAATATACGACCGCGGTATCCAATCTCTCCGGGAGGTGGCGAAGGATGAATGCTCGAATGAGGGTTTCTCCACGTAGCCTCGGCTCGGAATGGGGGAGAGAAGAAAGTGGAGGACTTCGGGATCGCAGGGGCGGATATCGGTCGGGAGAGGAAACGGATCGTTTTGAGCCGCGTGCGAAGATTCCAGCCCACAATCCCACCTCCTCTCCAATAACGGCACCGAAGGAACGGCTCCCAAAACTCCCCGAGTGCTCACAACACGAAGAAGCCCGCTCACCATTCTACCCCAATACCATCCCAGCCCTTCAACTTCCCACGGATGTCGATTTCTCAATCCGCCACTCGTGAAAGGTTTCGGTTGGCGCGATCTTTTGGCCAATTGTGATTTTCACCGCCCGCTTGGCAATCCTAATCGTGGCCATACCAACTGTTATCAAACTTACGTCATTACTGTACCGGAATTCAATCGATTGGGTCTGTGCGTAGAGAGAAATGTTTCCCGGGACACTTTTTAGACTCAATTCAATCCTCGTTTTGAAAATAGGGGCACTTACCTTATACATTCCCTATCTCTCCTAAGCCACTTTAGGCCAAGTATTACATATATAGTTAACTACTTTAAAAGCCCAATAACTCCTATAATCAAGATTTTTGGTAATATTGCTCATATGAAATACTTTTCTGCCAAATGTCTAAACGTTTAAATAAATAACAACAATGGTTAACCAGAAATTATAAAATCGGGCCTTAAAGGACCTGGCTAGGCTACCAACATAAAGCTAAACTTGTAATAATACACCCAAAACCAAACTAAGAAATGAACTTAGGTAATTTTTACTAGTAGAAATCAATACTTAAAGATTATCTTTATTGATTTCTTAAACAGTAGAAAATCCGATAATTAAAGCGAAATCGAGTGAAATTTATGCGTACTGAAGTAATGCTTGTGCAATTTTCCACAGAATAAAAGTTTTTACTTCGACCCGAGTTTCAATGTTGATCACAACCTGACGATGATGTATCAACATTAAAAACCAGGTCGAAGTAAAAACTTTTATTTTATGGAAAATCGCACGTGTATTACTTCAGTCTTTAACAGTACCCACCAATGTCGTTCCCTGAAAAAATAAAGCACGAATTATGAATTTTATTTATTTATTTATGTCTTCTTTTAACATGCGAATTTCAGGACTCAAAGTCCTCTCTTCCAATTAACATGTTGGACGGCACAAACATCCATGCCCCGGAAAGAGAAAATCCTCCCCGGGCGGGACTCGAACCCGCGACCCTGGGATCGACAGGCGAGGGATTTACCCGCCGCCACCGGGGCCAGCCGGGTACATGAATGGGCTCCAATCACAAAAAAAACGATGAAAAATATCTCAAAAAAGTTAGGTTAAAAGACAGGTGATGAGGTTGGGGGAACACACCACTGAAGAATTGTAACGACCATTACATTATCTTTTCCTTCCTATCCTAAAACAAGACAAAAGTAATAATTAAATTCTAGTTTTTCTTCATCGCTCAAGACACATAAAAATAATAGTTCCGCACACATCATAGAAAGAAGAGCAATTACGTAACTGTATATTTCAAGACTCAGATTATTGAAGAAAAATCGGGAAAAAAACGAAGACGACTCCGCATGCGTGGCACAATGGACGAATGTATAGATTATCAATATCAAAATGAAAACAGCTTTATCAGAATCATAACGTAATTTTATACTGCAAGGAAACCAGGTAATACATATAATCAACAAGAAGTGTGCGTAATAATGGGAAGATAATGAATGGGCATTTTTATATTTGTATGGCGAAGAGTTGTACCCACCCAGTGGAAAGAAAATATTACCACCATAACTATACCAAACAGATAAGTGATGTATAATGCTTATCACAACATTCCAGTTTTTGATATATTTATAAAGGCTGACTTAAATCACTTATTTGAACTACCTCGGATTATGGAAAAGAAGACAACATTTGCAATTTACCACAGATTAAAAAAAACTTTATTCCGACCCAGGTTTCGTGGACACTGCAAAATCATCAGGTGATAAATGGCATCAATGGTTGATGTTTCTATGACCCCCCCCCCCCCCTCAGCCTCCTCATGCACTACCCCCTACACTCTAGCCTTCCCAATCACGTCTCTCTCCTCTGCCGGCCAATAAGCCTTCCACCGCTCGCCCACTTCTCCCTCCTGCCCTTTCCTACTCCTCTCATACCAGCATATTGTATATATAAGCGCACCAGTGATGTCATTTGTCACCTGATAATGTTCAAATGTCAACGAAACCTGTCGAACCGAATGTCGACTGAGTCGGAATAATTTTTTTTAATCTGTGGTAAATTGAAATGTTTTTCTTCTTTTCGATATGTTCGAATACCACTCAATATCGCCGGAATCTACTAAGTTTAACTCGGATTAATTTTTTCCCCTAAAAATTCCATGGTAGCTAAAAATCCATGCATGCAAAAATTTAAAAACTTCCAGTACTATCAACAAGTAATTATTAATCATCGCCCATTAGCATTCCTGTTCCAACAAAAAATAGGGTTATGCTTAACGTCCACTAATGCCGACTTGGGATAAATAAATATGTCCCAATTATCAAGGAAGTACGGCATCCACAAAATGACAAATTAGAAAAAAGATTTTTGTATTTTTCTCAATATAGCATGTCATCACTGACGCAAAGCATACAAAAACGTTCCTGTAAATTGTTGAAATGAAATCACAACATGAGTCACTTCTATCTTCCAGTTTTTCCTTGAGAAACGATTCATATGCAATACTGGGCACGTACGGGACAATTGGTTCATCAAAACGTGCTTCCACAACGTCGGTGTTTCGGACACCAATTTCTTCATTACATCTTTTCCTTCGCTGTTAGAAAGAGGAAACGCTTTATGGTTAGAATAGGTTGATTCATTTGACTTCGTTTGGAAAATTTCCGATAAACTATTCGAGAGCCATCTTTCATAGTGATAAAACATTACGTAATACTCTCAGGGGCTAGTGACCATTGGCGATGGTTATGGTTATCTTTTAATGAGATCCACATTAAAAATACCACACACATAGGTCGAGGGGTAAAAAGCTAAAAAAAGAGTAGCAGTTTCTTTTGCGATAAAAAAGGCTAAAAATAGATAATGTTGGTGTTAATCGAGGCGGTCAATCTAAGCACAAGACCTCCTATGTGAAAGACACCACCACATCTTCCCCCAATGATGAAACGATGATCCCTTCCAGCTCATTCCAAATACGAAGTGCGCCTTTGCTCTTGAGAAGGGGTTCTTGAAAGCTCTTTGCTCTCCGCCGGAGCTTCCTTTTTTTCCTCATCAAGTGCCGAGTCCGCAATTTCCGCTCGACTAGCAAATGCCGTCACAACTCCATCGGCTGAGTAGTTTTATTACGAGTAAAGTGTTCTAAGGGCGGGGGAGAGAAGGGGGGCATGTCAGTCCCCATTAATTAAATCTGGGCTGAAAGAGTCCATGGGAACAGAAAGCAATCGGCTAAGAACTACTCTCTTAAATCAATAAAATGGATCACTCATGACATCTTTACATGGGGAGAGGGATGAGCGCTGATTCGCAAAACCACTTGCTTTCCCCAACACGGATACCATGGCAGCAAGTAATCGGATTTGAAACAAAAGAAGAGGTTTTCACATGATTTTTCCAAGGGTAGCACATTAAAAATGTATGCGATAATTGGCACTCCGGAGTTGCGATAGCCTGGCTTTCAGGTTTTGGTCATTTCTACCCCTTACATTGAAAATCCGAATCCGAACGACTTGCACACCCGTCTAATCTTAAATTTCTCTACATAACCTATTGTAATCAAACAAGTTTTGTCTGGCTATTATTTTTTCCGGCCTAGAAAATTACACAGTAATTTTCTAGGCACTAAGGCCCCTCAATAACCAAAGAATAAGTTGCAGAAAACGGAATTAAAAAATAATAATAATAAATTCAAACAACATTTACGGCGACACTGACTGTGAGATTTAAGTATTACCTTGTTTTACCTACCCTCGTCAGACCCAACAAAAAGAAAGAACAATAAATAAATCAGTTCAACATTATACAATTTTGAAAGCCAAACTTATAAAACACTGAATCACCTGATACTGAAACTATACGCGTTGACTAATGCATACAGTGTGACAAAAACGTTAAGTGAAAGAATTACGTCCATGACGAAAAAACCCACTGCAGGAAAATATCTGCGCAGAACCTCTGAAACCTACTGAAATTCGTACCTTTTTCCTATTGAAATACACGTGCAAATTTCCACAGAATAATAGTTTTTACTTCGACCCGGGTTTCAATGTTGATATATAATCGTCAGGTGTCAGGATACACATCGTCAGGTCACCTGACCATGATGTATCAACATTGAAACCCGGGTCGAAGTAAAAACTTTTATTTTTGGAGAATCCTCGGATTTTACTCTGAAACCAAGCTAATATTGGTCATAATTGGTTCGACAATTAGGTATGACTACATCTTTATCTACACAATACCCTGCAACCCTCCATAAAAGTATGTGGCAGGGAATGAATTCACACCGAACATGCATTACATATCACGCATAAAAAATAATTAGTAATAATATTCTACTATAAATTTCAATTTTTAAAAAAGATAAAATTAGCATAGCAAGCATGCAATATCATGCTGATAGTTGGGTTAGCTTGACGTCCTTTTACCAACATGCAAATACCTATGGTATTCATTGATACACTCGCATTTATGCTATTGGATATATTTACAGCGATTCATATCCCTTATTGTACGAGGACAAAGGACATTTTGAATCTGTCAGTTTGGCAATCAATTTCTCTAATTCTGTAATTATGGTCCAGTCTACCATAGTAAGTTGGGGTTCACAAAATATTTTTACCATCATCACTGAAAATATTGTCTTGGAGATTTAAGTATAAATTTCAACCTACCTATAAAGAGGTAGGCAAGTGAAATGAATTCAAATCACTGCCCTATCCCAATCCCTTGGGGACCTCCTTCAAACCTAATTCCTACGGAGCTTTACGCGCTCACGACACACCTGTTGAAGACATCTACCTCAAAACAGATCCTCTATGCTATCTCGAGGGTGCGTGATAGCGGGTTTTCATTTCCAAACCCATCACCAAACATGTCCAAGAGATTTTCAAATAAATGGTACGCCTGATGAGATGTTCAACCGTGGACCTTGGAGCAGGCTAATGCCAACGCTGTGCTTCTCTCCACCCTTCCTCCATTCCCCAAGGTTTTCCTACCCCTATACCAGTCAGTATAACCTTGCCAGTCAACGCCTCCTCCGGATAACTATTACTCCGAGGGCCTGAGTTCGAATCCCGGATAATTTAGATTTATCAGTGTAATACCGGTCCCTATCTGAGTGCTGCGTGGAGAGCACTTCAACAACCTTTCCGCCGTTCCCGGAAGTAGTCCTGCCCAAGCCCAATTATTCTAAATGGCGCAAATAACCCTTAGCTATCGGTCCCCTCCCACAATTACCCAACCAAACCCGGACTCCCAAATATTACATCGAAAGAGGGGGTGCAAGAAATTTCGCGGGGGCGACCCGCTAAGGGAGCGTGAATACAAAGGGGCAGCCATTCGGCTTCGTCGAATCATTTCGACCCGCCCCGACACGAGTCCGCATCCGCTGGCGAGACGGAAGGCGAAATAAAGAAAATAATAAAGAGGGCAGCAACGGAGATAATGATCCTCGACGCGACTCGCGAGCAATTTTAATCTCCCAAATTGAGGAAGAGTGCCCGCCGGGCGGGGATGCGTGGCTCGTCACGCCACCGCGTCACCCCCTCCTTCCAACGGCGGACTCGGGCACCGGACCCGTTGAGCGAAGCGGCCGGCTCGCCAGTCGAGTTTGCCGGACGCGCGGCGCGGAGATCCCCGCGGACGGCAGCGTCTCTCACGGCGGCCGCAGGGGGAACTCGACGAGCGGTCGAATCGATTTTAAAGTGCTCCAACTGCTCAGGTTACATCGCACCGCCTTAACGTAAGTCAATGTTAAGCTTAATTCTAAGACACAACAGCCATGCCCGAGGTGGGCTTTGACAGCTGCTGCTGCTATTATGGGAAACAAATACGGTTATTTGCGCACGCCAGCCGAGGTAGTTAGGTCTGTAACGCACTGGCTAGGCAATCCATAGGCCGCGCGTTCGAATCCCGCCCATGAAATGGATATTGTCGTTGTCTTAGCACTAATATCTTAGGCTTAATGGTGAAATAGAAATGACCAAAGCCGTTGGAGCACATAAAAATCTAATTCCTCCACTACTTATTAGTGCAATCAGTGATAGGTGGGTATTTGGTAGTAGGCAGTAAGAGGTTGAGGAACGGTGGAGAGAAAACCGGAGTCGACAATAGCCTACTCTTCATGAAGAACGCCAAGGGGTCCGCGAGTTTACGACCCATCCGACGAGCGGAGTGCTGAACTTCATTAATGCTCCGCACCGCTCTCAGTTTTCCCCTTGCCATACACCTTTATGGTGGCTTGCAGGGTTTTGTGTGGACGTAGATGCAATTAGAGACCAGGAATCCACAGAATGATGTACCATATCCGGAATTCAAGCAAGAGCCCTTCGAGTTAGGCAACTACGTTCGAGCCATAGCATCCACCCGGTCACCTAGACAACATTGATATCGTCACGTAAATTCAATCGCTTGCCTCTTACAATCTGGACTAAAGCTGCGGCCACAGAAATGTCGTCGTTGCAGAGACTCGACATTGTCGAGATCTTCCTGAATAACCCCAGGAGTGCTACATTCCTGCCTCTCCATTCTCGGCTGACCATTTCGTCAGGGCTATTTTATATAATCTAGAAAATTCTTGCAGACTACGAGGAACGACTAAACGCCGGCCTAAAACGGTAGATATCTCGAGAGGATTTTATCCGAATGAACATTTTTGGCCAACAGGATATGATTGCACAAGCAACAACTCAATATTTCGTAGAATTACATAAGTCCTACTTTCATAAAAGAAACTCGCATAAATTACTTGGAGCCGGTAGCCACGGCATACGATTACACGTCCCATGGTATTATAAGACGATTTTAAGTTCGAACGATATCGATAATGGAACACACATGCACTCTGAGAACTACAGCTTTGTACTCGAAATAGGATATCTCGGCGAAAATTTTACGGCCGACCGTGAATAAATTTTTTCCCATCAAAACTAAAAGTACTAGAAAGAAGTTGTTGCAATAGCGTTATAAATATTGAGGATTAGACACACGATACATTACGATAGACGCGCACCAGTTCCCACACTAAGTCATGAGCTAATCATTATAATTATGTTAGGGTCGCTTTAAATCAGCAGCATTAAACTAGCTATGGTGACATCCTTCACGGAATATCAGTGAATGTTATACGCTATTACTTGGGTTTAAGGAGATTAGGTGAGATCTTACACAAGATATTTTGCTTTCTCAAATGTATTTCGCTTTTACAATAATAACTGCCGATATCCACAGCATTACCTCAGCGTCCATATCATCTGATACATTATAATATCTTAAAAAAATTGGTGTTACTAGCGTTTCCTAAGCTTATTTACATTCATCTTCCTCATATTATACTTTTAATCACAAGTCACTTAATGGATTTCTTGCGCTTAGTGTTTTCTAACAATTGGGCCTGTTTTCTTTTTCACAACCTATATTCTAATTACCTCTGCTTATTCATGATAATAACTTTTTTAAGAGTAGTTGTGGTTGACCAAATAAGCGTTTTCGTTTGGTGACGTATTTTTATATATCACATTTGGCATTAAACTAGATGGCAGTTTATATGGATCCTAAGATATAGTATTAACTATGATACCTAAAAGGTAAAAAAGGTAAATACATTAAAAAGATCTCACTTTCGGCATCACACAGCAAAAGTGCCCAACTTTCCGCGATCCCGAAGCCAAAAATGAAGTCGTAATTGACTTCTGAATTCACGCACCAGTGATGCAGTGGATTATAGCAACCTACGTTCCAGACATCACGGACGAAATTCCAATCCAATACATTCTTCGATTACCTAAGTTCAAAAAAGTCGATCGATTGATTTACGATAAAATATTTATTCGATAAAAACACGCATGCAAGAAATCCATACTATCTTCAAAAGTTTGATTTGAGGGTCGGTGGGTGGATTCTGGAAATGATTGCAAACTATAGACTACATAGGCATTAAAAATAAATGCACTTTGTATATTTTTACTACATTGAAACCCTACCCCACAACTTCGGAGAGCGTTGTTCAAAATTAAAATGGTAGAAATATTTGGATCTGTTGGTTTACGTAAGAACTACCATTTCGAGTTGGCCGACAGCCGTCATGTACCAATATGACGACTGCCTAGCTGTGCCAGGGACTTTTCGGAGATGAGTACCGTTTCACCGCAAATAGACACAAGCTATAGTTTATATTAATGAAGAGTTTTCTCGGGTTTCCAGCGAGGTGATGGTGTTGATAGGCACTGACGTTTCGAAGACGTAGTCTACCATCATCTTCACTAACCGACACCCTCCCTAGTGTGGAAATCTGAGTGCACATCGTCAGTATTCGCCGGGATAACGTACGATCTTTCATTTAGGCTATTACGTAAACACGGGTTCATTCTTCACGTCATATAAGTTTTGCAGAAGCATATGCAAGCTACCCTAGGTTTCTTTAAACTGTCATATTCGCGATATTTTAGTTGCTCTTATATTTATTGCAATACTTAAAATATTTTTACAATATCTTAGAATAATAAAAATTATTTTGTTTCCATTGAGCTATACTTTTTTAGAAAAACATATAATTTCTCTTTTATGTAATTTTCCAAAGCGTGTTGCAGAGATTTGCGAAGGCCTTATATTGTTAAATCAATTAGGGTAGGTACAAACTTGTGACTATGATGCATACGCGACAATAATTTAAATAAACTCTATCCAACTTTTCTGAGAAAATTGTGAGCACTTCGTGAAATGCCCTTTTATATAGGTTATTATAATGTACTTGTGCTATGCAACAATTTGACCGTGGAATGAATAAGACACTCCAGTAAAATAATAAAAAAATGTTCACTCTTCAACTGTTATAATGTTATAATCATTTCTTTTATGTACACATACAGCGCAGTACAAATGCCCCTGATTTTGAGAATGTTGGGCAACACTTTGGCCTGCCTGTAAAGACCGCTTAACACGATACAATATATTGTACAATTTCTTGTACAAACGCTTGTATGAAGAAATTGTACCGTGTAAAGCGGCAAATTTTGTGAACGATTGTGCGAATTTCTGAATGACTATACGGAAAATAGAACCTGTTCTAAATCCATTCAGACAAATATAAAATTTCGTTCAGTTTATACAAGCGTTTGTACAAGAAAATGTCCAAAAAATAAATAGTATCGTGTAAAGCAGCCTTTACACTACTGTCCCATGACTCGACGAAACGATAGCATTTTGTCCTTCAACAAAAACCCAGAAGGGGGTCCTTCGATACACATTCTTAGAACTACATATCTATCGGTTTACATACCCGCCAGTGATTTGAAGGTTCGCAGACTCCATGGTGATGGTGACTTGATGGTGACTCCATGGTGCCTTCACAACGATGATTCCTACATCTCACCGTTGACTAACACCAATTCTGGATCATTTAACACTGTGAAGACACAAAACAAGTTTCTTTCAGGAGGAAACAGAAAGGAAATAGAGGAAATTTATTGTGCATATTCAAAGCAGCATGGTATATCCATATGAAACTAAATGCAGCATTCTCCTTAATAAATAATATGCATATTATTACGGCGTCATGATTTCGTCCAAAACTGCATAAAAATCATATATTCTCATCCTGATCATCACATAAACCGACTAAATCTGAAAATATGATTGGCTACGACTGTATCAAGAGCATCTATCAGTCAATGGAAATTAGTACATCAAATAATAACCCCCTTGAGTCAGAATCAAACACCATATTCGAGGATTAGATAGGGGACTCTAAGATAAATTTCATGGCAGGCGTTGACTAAACAAAACAGCACATTAAAAAGCTTGCAGGCTTATTTTTTAATTGTAACTAGCAAACTAGTGTACAATGCAACTCCACTCAGCGAAAGTATCGTCCACATTTCTTATCATAGCAACGATAGATACCTAATCGAAGGAAGATATTTGAAGCTCCATAACACTGTTATTCCGTACTTATATTACCTTCAAGATGTGATAATCCGCAAGGTCACTTATTTAGTCTTCTAACGCTTCTAACCAACAATTCGTCGTCGTCAGGGTCAGCTCGCTACATGGCAACGAAGAACACTGAAAACACTTTCACTTCGTTGCGCATTTCCTCTTTCATCTTATTTCATAATCAAGATGAATAAAGGGAAACTTATGCCTTTATTCTAGATAGAGACAAGAACTCAATATAAGTTGTCATTATCAAAATGCTGATTGCTATGACATCAAACATTAATGTAGACTAAAAGGGTGAAAATATAACTCCAGCGCTGGAAGTTGAGCAAGTTGCAACTAGATGGCATATACGTTTTCTATGAGTAGGGGAGTGAGATTTTTGTGAGCCCCTGCGTATATTTTCCCATTCTATTGAGCTTTATAGTGCTTATTGTGACGCACGTGATTTTTTGTTGGTTTCATCAAGACTTGTGTATATTACTGAGTGAGGGAATAGTGTATAATATTTGAATGGCGAAGGTGCAGAGCAAGGTGATGCGGAAATTACGGGAGACAGGAATAAGCTCACCAAATGCCAGGGATGGTGATTGTTGCTTTCACGTTGAACCTAACTACGGCGATGCAAGAGTGGATATTCTAGTACGCCAGTGCCATAAGCAGAGGAGAATTTGGTAAGCATAAAATTCTGGGGAATAATTTGCTGGGAAACAGTAGCTAGAAGAGTGTTTGAGGCAATTTGCCAATACAATAACTGCATTCATGTATGCTAATTCTCTTGTTGTTCCAATATTTAGGGTGTCTCGTCGGATTAATATGTCCTATTCAAAAAACGTGACTGTGCCTATTTTTGTTACTAATTAGTAAGCCCGTTGCTCAGACGGAGTGATTCACTTTGGCCTCTTGCTGCTCGTATCCTGTTTTTGACGAACTGTACTAATGCAACGATAAAAACTTCGAAGCTTCTTATAGGAATTGAGCGCATGAAATTATTATAAAACCAAAATTAAATAGCTGTTAGAATCCCTGCACTGACAAACGATTGTGGTGACTTTTCCTCGAGCAGAGCTGAGCTGGGGCACATGCCTCTGAGCGATTCGGCAGTCAAGTAAGCATTCGGGAAAGGTGTAGAAGTTTCAGGGTTCGGGTGCGAATCTCTGATGAATCATAGGTTATTCTCTTCAATCTCAGTTAAGCTGAAGTGCCATTAAGAACTAGGAATGGGCGTTAAGACATAGACTCCTCGACGCCCTTTACTACGGAGTCGGATCCACCCTTTTTGTATACATTATTCCAGTACGTTTCATGCCTTCTATCTGTTTGACTTAAAGAAATCGCTTGTTATTCGCATCAGCTTTCAAAGAACTGTTTCGTGAGGAAGAGTAAACGAATATTACTGGAGATTACATTAGCAACATTAATTAGCCGTAAACTCCCCGCAGCACGTTTCCCCTTTAAGTTTTTTGATAGAGTGCCGGAGAGGAAAGTTGTGAAAGAAAGGCCCTCATAAATTAGGAGGAATACCTTCTTGATATTATTAAAATTTAATCCGTGAGATGCGTAAATTCCAATTAAGAATTAAATTGGTGGCTTTGTTTCGCCAGCGTAGCAGAGCTCGGTTGCTTATCATAAAAAGGGCGAGGAATGTTTACTTTGATTTCGATTGTTGCTTTCATCTTTTTGCTAAATTCTTTGATAATTTATGCCTTTCTCGTACCTTATAAAAACGTAGTAAAAACAGGGTCTCAATATTATTGATACCCTTGGTGCTGAGCTACTATACTATAAGTTGAACATACATATTCGTGGAGATGCTCAGGTTATTCAAAGTCCTCTACCATTCTCTCTCCTCTGAATCCATTTTCGCAGCCAAAGGAATCTCCTCCTATTTCCCCTCTCCAAGCGCCGAGCCTCTGTAATCATGACGGCGAGAGCTGCAGCAGCTGTAAAAAAACGTGCCCTAGCGTACAGTCACTGCTTTCACAAGATTCAAGCTTCCTATGGAAAACACATTGCACACTAACTTTTATAGAGGCTATGAAAGTATTAGTGTCAAGTTATCGTGGAGATGCACGACTTGTCGCGCTGAATCTCACCACTGTCATTTTCGAAAACGTGATATCGGTGCGAACTTGAGGGTGTACCTGGGAATGAACTCCTCCCGTTGAAATTTCTATAGACAGCCAGGAAGATTTGTGTCATAAAATTCATTCAGGGCAGTACAAGCAGTTTTAGGTGGAATTCGGCTCCAAGGTACTAGAATGCTTAGTATTTATCTAACCATCTAACCTAATCTTAAACTAAGATACACTAATTATCAAAGCTCAAAGTGAGATTCGATCTCCTTACCTTTGATTGTTGCCAGACAGGCGAGACCTGGGGACGTATTCTGTAACTCGTTATCACCGGTGATGAACATCACCTATCACCGCTCTTTCGATTCTGTAACACGACGAGGTGATGTTCTTCACCCCAAACAGGGTGATATCATATAACTTCCTCAATAGCCGCCCTATCTCATCACCCCCTAAATATATTGAGGTTCCTTCATCTCGTTAGCGAGAAACAAACATCGTGCGTTAATTAATGACGTTAATGTAGTAACTCTGACTCAATTTAAACGGAAAAAATGGCATGTGCATGTAATAATAATTACTATAGTATATTATTCAGCCAAATTTAGCATACATGCATCATATTTGCATATATGCATGCATTATATATAATCAAAAAATTCAGGGGCAAAATGACATGCTTACAAGCATGGAAATAAATATTTATAAAATTGCTAAAACAATGGCAGAGCAATAAAAACATCTCTAATTTACTTACTAAAGTCAAATTTTTTTCTATTAATATAGTAATAAGATTATATGAGCACCAAAATACATAATTGTCGACAGCGAAATAGAACCAATTAATTTCACTTCGACGAGTAATTGTTTGTTTAAAGTATTACAAATAATTTGAGCAGCTAAGAAATTTCTCTGTTGCTCGTTTTATATTTACGTTTGTTTTTAGCAGCTCGCTTTCTATCTACGTGCACGATGATGATTTATTAAGCGAATGACAGTCCCGTGCACATTTGGCCTTCTTTGCAAACAAGTGAAAAACACCATTTACGTTGTTCATGATCTATATTGTCTAAGTTGAAACTTGGAAACTGAAAAATTAATCACATTCGCCGAGATTTATTCCACATATCGTGATAGAATAGTACGACTGTTTTTGTTGATATTCAGTAAAATAAAGTAATCTATTTTTCACTTCGTAATATTAATCCTACTGTTAATAATCACCTATCTGGGTTATTAGAACGTCATATAAAATATTATCAAACATATCATTACTAGAGAAACCTTTACTAAAAGCATGAACATGCATGTTCGTGACTACAAGCATTTAATTTGCACATTACTTGCCGGCCTTGCGGTCATGTGATTCACCTGGCTCTCTTTATTGGCTAATCTCATCTTGCCATTATTAAACCGCTCAATCTTTCATAGCACTTCTCATCACCGGGTGAAGAAACTTCACCACCCAGTTACAGAATCGGAAATGATTAGGGCAGATGAAGTTTTCGGTGATGCCCATGCCCGGTGATAGATATCACCCAAGTTACAGATTACGGCATCCTGGGCTACCGCGACCTGTGAAGGTGGTCCCTGGCTCCTCTAATAATAGTCTCGCTATTATTTACGTCATCTTCAGCTAATCATAGCAACTACCTACAAGACTCTTGGCTGAGGGTGTAAGGGAGGCATTGTATTTGAAACTGAGCGATAATTTAAAATTTTCAGGTATAAGCGACTGATATTATCACACTCGAAAATATTTTCCTCTATTTTGCATGGGTGGCAAACTTTGATTGGCCCATTTGCTAATAGGGCCCATTTTCTCCACGTTTCCCCCAGCGCAGACTGAAATCGCTGATTGCACCCTTTTCAGTGGCGATGAAGTAAAAGATGTACGCGCGTACGAGTCGATTTTCTGAGTAGTTTTTGTTCTCGTCAGCTTGGCGAAAGATATAATTAAAATCAAGCTGGGGCTCTCAAGCTCGACCATAATTTACAAACGCTCATACTGTCGGCTGCAGTATGTAGTCGTAACGCGCCGACCTGACGGCCTAAAAGTCAAGGGCTATCTTGATTCCCACCTATGGATGCTGCGTTATTCACAGATTTGATGAAACTTTTTTATGTATAGCGGTATAAATAGTAACAGCGGCGTTCGTAGCTCCTCAAAACTTAATTATTCTACTCGTATTACCTCTACTTTAAATTGCCCACCACTACGATCCACACAAGTAGCTGAGGATCATGTTGCTTCGCTGGTTCCAGTACTCGCCTACCATCCCGTAGGCCCGGTTTTTGAATCCTAGTGGTGGTAGAGGGTCTTCATTGATTCGGTTCCTCCTTGGATGTTTTGTAGAGAGCAGTTCGAGTTCTACACCGTCCGTCGGATGGGATGAACCTTTTGCGCCTCTAATTAAGGTGGCTCCACCGAATAATGAAGTAGATGTCATTTTTGTGAAAATTTCAGGACACATCATTTTTTGGCCCTTCTATCGACTGGCAATAAAAGAAGTTGGCCTTTCCATAATATATTTGAAGAAAAAAGACGTCGAAAATCAGATATTTTATACGTGACTATACGGCAAAGCATGGCTCTTGCAGTAAAATTTGCAGATTAATAATGTAAGGAGAAATGTCGTTTTGACGAAAAACTAATATAAGATGCGTGATTTTACGTAGAACTTAGCATTATAAAAAAGTGGTCGCCTTACCACACTTGTTTAATTGATATTAATAAATGTTTGCACGAAAAAAGCAGAAAACCCTTAGTTACGTGAAAGTGGCGCTACAGTATGTTGTTATCATTGGCAACGGTAATTGTGACGAAACCTGCTTACAAGCCTATCTACTAACTTGATTTAGAAATATACCTTTCCAAGGTCCTTCTTATATTTTTTATGTAATTTAAATATGTCGTTGGTTATTGATATGGTGAAATTAATACCAATGCTTCCAAATGGTAGCAGCGGCAATGTTGCCAAACAATTTTCAAAAATATCAATATTAATACAATTCAAAACAAAGAGTTGTATTTGCAAGGGAGTAGTTAAGAACTAAGTAAGAAAATATTTAACCTATTTTAGAATACGTATTAGCGGAATTGAGCCTGTATTCTCACTTTGTAAATTAAACGTGGCAACAACACGTCAGTCATGTTCCGAAGTCAAAATGAGCTAAAAGAGCTTGTAAAAAATAGAATGCAACTACAACGCGCTATAAAATAGCATACTCATACAATTATTATGCATGCGTTAGCACCTTATAGATGACATCCTTATAGGTGTTTTTCTGTATCAGAATTTATTAATTAAATAACATAGCTGTTTTACGGGATATTGAATCGCGGAGTCACGGTGGAACCTCCTTAAGAGCAGGCTGATTCCGATGTCGGGTTTCTCCCCACTCTTCCTCCGTACCCCGAAAGATTTCTACCCCTACTATATTATCCACCTATCCTAAAATCCTATTATTAAACCTAAAAATGTTGTTGTTATTCATTTTTAGAATAGGAATAATTCGGTAGAGCGTTCCTAATCTATTAGTGAAACAACAATTGAAACCGTTGAATCTATAAACTACTTGGGTATAAAAATTATTAAAGATTTATCTTGGGAAAAACTCATCCGGGAAATACACAGCCAAGCCAAGTGAAAGCTAGGATTTATTAAAAGAGTACAAGGGAAATGTGACGAGAAGACAAAGGGGCGATGATACTTTCCACTGTGGTTAGAGGTACTCGGGACTGCCGACGGTCATGTGCATCGTAGAGTAGCTAGGTTTGTTAAAAGATGTTACGATAGGTTTAGGAGTGTATCATAATTAACAGAAAAAATAGGCTGGGAATCAGAATCTAGTCGTCTGTTAAAACACCGGTTCTCATGAAGAAATAGATATGTCAATTGAAGATGTTAGATATAAATTAAAAACCCCTGCGTATTATACGACATTTAATCAGATGCAATAAGATTAGAGAGATGGATTGTCGTACCGATAGATTTATAATGTCGTTTTTCCCTTGAGCCACAAGAGAACATAATAGGCAGCAATGCATAGCGATGGTTAGTTGAAATATTGCTCGGGTAGTCTATAATGAAGAACAAAGAATCGTTGAAATACAAGTGGACGGGAAGAATGGCAAAGGAATACCTCGTATGCGATATATAGAACAAGTGGTAAAAAATTTGAAAGAGAAGAAATAAAGAAATATGAAGAGATTTGCTGATGGGAGAATCCAGTGGAGGGCTGCGTGAAACCAATCTCAGGATTGCTGCCTGATGGTGATGAGTCTGTAGTACTTGATGCATGTTTAGCATTACTAGCCCATGCATGCCATGAAAACAGAGAGAAATATATTTAGATATATGCCTCTCATGCCAGTAAATACTTCATTACTATGAAAATACTAGCCATTTAGTTGTAGGTGACTTATATCTAACATGTTCCCTTGTAGCATTAGCATTAGCTCTTAGGTGAATGCTCGGAATAGATGTTTGGTGAAAACCACCCCCTGCCACACACCCTCGCGTTGGCTCTCAGGGTATTACGTACATTTAAAATGTCATTTTTCACGCATATTATGAGTATAATAGGCAGTGTAGCCAAGGGATATATAGGTGAATTATTATTAGAATAGTCTGTAGTGCATGATGCATGTATTAACAACCTATCCCTTTATTACTATGTAGATACTAACCATCTAGCTGCATGTGACCCTATTATCTAGCATGCCTCCATGTTTTAGCTTAGTTGGATGTCAATAGTGCATGTTTGGTGATCTTCACAACCTGCCATACACCCTCGTTGTGGCTCGCAGGAAATTACGTTGATGTAGATGAATACCCTGCAAGCCACTGTGAGTGTGTGTGGCAGGGGGTAAAGATCACCAAACATGCGCTGCTACTAAATGACCCAGTACTCCTAGTGTAAAATATAAATATTGAAGTTTAGACTAATATATGATTATTAATCCTTTTTTTGCATGATATGTAGTGCATATTTGGTGAGAATTCACCCCCTGCCTCACACATTTATGGTGGCTAGCAGGTTATTTTGTAGATGTAGTCTACACTCCTGTTCCCATGTAGTAGTATCATTACAGCTCTTAGTTCCATATCAGTAGTGCTGATATGACAATCTCACCTTCTGCCACAGACCATCACAGTAATTACTGCTACTGAATGAACCAAGACATGGAGTCAATCATTAAAACATTAAAATTAATACTAATACTTCATTGTTTCCCTAAAATTTATTGGTGCCGATGAAATGGTTAGCTACCTACCTTCCCACCACTGTTTATACTTTCGAGAACTACCCCCAAAGGACACTACGAAGTATTAGCAATGAAATTTCTACGACGCAAAAAGAGTCGTCTCCGAGAATGCGATACCTAAACTTGTTTATGAGAGCACTTCGGCGCGGTGTGACTCGTCGGCGGACCTGTTCCGTAGTGCACTACCCATTGCAGGGCGTCTGACGTGAATTGGAATCTATTGCGCTGCGTTTTGTGGAGGGAGAAGCCGTTGCAGCGAATGGAATGCTTTCAAATCACCCCCTTCGCAGTGTAGATCGTAATTATGTGCAGACATACGTCTTCATTCCACACTCACATTCCCTGTGAGTATTTACGGGTCGAAAATAGTGATTTTCGCCATATCCTGGCGCCACGAGAAAAGAGGAGTAGTCAGAAATTTTCGCTCAGTGGTTATTAGGGTTAAACGGCCTCTAAGGTCATCTGCGCCTCGCAGGATTGTCAGGTGGCCGAGCTCTGGCGGGATGTATCGGGAATGTAGGCATGATGGAGGGGAGCCCAGTGTCATTGCATTACATTATTGTACGTTGGCACAGGTTTGACCAAAGTCACCAAAGGGTTCAGTATCCAACGTCCCATGCGAACGAGACATCACGGAAAATTTCAGCCCTCGCTAACTTAGATTCTAGGCATTCGGGATGGGAAATGGTTACTATTTATATTACACTACATCATAATTGATAACCCAGTACTCGGTGGCCGCACGTGCCAGGAAGAAATACACGTTTGTCAGAGTAAACATTCAGAATGCTGGCCGCCGATGGTAGTTTGCTGGGCGGTAAGGTATATCAAAGGAAGAGGGTATATCAAAGGAAGAAGACAAGGAATCGCTTAGTAAGGATTTAGATGCAATTTAAGAGTGGTGCGACAAATGGCAGTTAGAACTTAACCTTGAAAAGTGTGTAGCTATTCATTTTTGGAGGAGGAATAACTCGATAGAGCGATCTTATAAAATTAGTAACACGAAGATCGAGAGCGTAGAAGGAATAAGGTATTTAGACGTAAAATCACGAAAGATTTATCGTGGGGAAGACACATCCGGGAAATATACGGCCGAGCGAAGAGAAAGCTAGGATTTATAAAATGAGCACATGGGAAATGTGATAAAAAGACGAAAGTGCCATGTTACTTTTCACTAGTCAGGCCGCACCTTGAGTATGAAGCCATTGTATGGGATCCGAATGAATTAGATTTGATCAGAGTACTAGACAGTGTGCAGCGTAGAGCAGCTAGGTTCGTTAAAAGATGCTACGATAGGTTGAGTAGTGTTTCATAATTAATACAATAATTAGGGTGGAAATCATTATCAGAGCGTAGGTTAAAGTACAGATTAAATCTATTAGAGAAATTTCAATCGGATAGCTTTACTGAAGATGTTAGGCATATATTAAAATTACCAGAATATTATGCTAGATTCGACCAGATAAATAAGATTAGAGAGATAGATTGTCGTACCGATAGATTCAAAATGGCATTTTTCCCCCGTATTATAAGAGAACAGAATAGGCAGCATAGCAAAGGGATAGGTAGGGGAAATATTTTAGAGTAGTCTGTAGTGCATGATGCACGTATTAATCCCTTAAATACTATAGATACTAACAATCTAGTTGCATGAAACTCCAAAGTTGCTTGTTTGCATGTCGATAGTGTATGCTTGGTGATCTTCATCCCCTGCCACACACCCTCGCGGTGGCTTGCTAGGTATCGCGTAGATGTACATCTACATCTACGTAATACCCTGCGAGCCACCACGAGGGTGTGTGGCACGGGGTGAAGATCACCAAACATGCACTATTGACATGCAACTAGGATATTTAATGGAAACATGCTAGATACTAGGGTCACATTCAGCTACATGGTGAATATCTCCGAAATAAGAAAGGGATTATTGGTTGTTATTACTTGCATCTGAACTACAGACTACTCTGACTATATTTCACGTACATCTTTGCTAAGCTGCCTATTGTTCTCTCTTATGGTACGCGGGAAAAATGACAATTTAAATATATTGGTACGACAATCTATCTCTCTAATCTTGTTAATCTGACCAAACCTAGCAGAATACGCACGCAGGGATTCTTAATATATATCTAACATAATCTGTGAACAAATTGGTTTCGAATTAACTTAAAAGGTTTAACCTAAATTTAAACCTGCGTTCTGATTTTAATTCCCATCCTATCTTCTATTAAAGTCGTAACACTTATATAAATATAATAACGGCCTTTATCAAATCTAGCGGATCTCCTTTGCACACGCTTTAATTGCTTTATCACACCTTCCTCGTACGGATCCCATATTTTAGCGGCACATTCTAAATGAGGCCTGACAGGTGTAAAACAGCTTCTGTCTCGTAGTCTCTCTTCGCATTTACCTAGAACCCTTTTTACGAATCCTAATCTCCCCCATGACATGTCTTCAGTGATGGCGACGCCTAAGTATTTAATAGATTCTACGTTAGATATTTTCTTTTCATTGATGCAATAATTTTTCCGGGGAAAGTTTTTCTTTTTCCAAAAGTTCATTTCTTCAAATTTAATTCTAGCCTCTAACTATCACACCAATCATCATTCGCATCTAAATCCTTAGCTAAAGACTGACTGTCCTCTTCATTTCGAATTTCCTTATGCACTACTGCATCATCGGCAAAAAGACGGAGCTTGCTATTTAACTACTGCATTAAAGTCATTTACGTAGAGAAGAAATTAAATTGGGCCTATCACGCTTCCCTGGGGAACACCCGATGTAACTTTCACTTCGACTGAGCTGACACCATCTAATACCACCCTTTGAACGCGTTCATGTAAGAAGACTCCTATCTAGCCCACTATATTACTTTCTATCCCGTATGATGCGAACTTCGCGAGTAGTTTACAGTGTGGAACCTTGTCAATCACTTTTCTGAAGTCCAGAAACGCTGCGTCTACCTGTACGTTACCTTCTTCTTCAGAAACTAGAATATCATGAACAAAAAGACCTAATTGAGTTTCGCAAGACCGTCCCTTCCTGAACCCATGCTGGTTTGTTATCAATTCATCCTGGGTATCGAGGTGTCACATTATTGATGTAACTATTATATGCGCTATAATTTTACATGATAGTGACTTTAATGATATTGATCTATAATTACATGGCTGTTTCCTATCGCCGCTTTTAAAAATTGGGGTCACGTTTGCTATCTTCCAGTCTTAGGGAACCGCGTGTCTTCGAGGGATTTGTTAAATATTACTTTAAGATACGGAGCCATTTCGAGAGCGAATTCTTTATACACAGGAGTTGGAATTTCATCAGGATCTGAGGACTTGTTCGGGCTAATGTTTTTTGGTGAGGATACTATTCCGCTACAAGATATATCGACCGCTACTAGATATAGCATTGGTTGCTGAAATCGGTCTGGTATGATTTCGTGCAAACTACGCCAAGATTGATTAAAAACGCTCTGAGAAAAACAATATAACAAATTAGCCTTATCTAAACTGGAAGTTGCTATTTCGCCCCTATCGGTTTTCAAGGAATTAACCGTTGACTTTTCAGTTTCTTGTCGGTACTTCCCTAACATATGACCAAAACGCTTTCGGATTTCCCTCAAGTTGATCTCCGAGTACTTTCTCTTGAATTCACAACACGCCTTTCTAAGGGCTGTTTTTGCGGCTACTTTACAAATTTTATAATGTTCAATAATATTCTTTAGATCGCTATTAGCTACATTTTTTTTCAATTTTTTTTAGTTTTGCGTGGCTAATTCGTTGGCGTTTTAAACATTTTCTAACCTCCGCGTTGTACCACCTTGGTTCCCTATTCTAACTCTTATACTTAGGAGGTATATATCTGTTGACAAGTGACCACGTAATTTGGAGGAACTCTTTCCATGCATGCTGTTTTTGCGTTTTTCTGTATCACTATATTTGCTGCTGTACTCGAATTTCTCAAAACAAATCTGTAAGTCACGCCTAATTTCGTTAAAATCTACTTTACTAAAAAGCAGACTTTAACGAATCTGCTTTCTGCAAAAAACGAATTTTAACAAATGTGGTAGATGTAGTTTAGATGGCATTAAATTTGGAAATACCGAATGAATTAATTTCAATGCATAAATTTCGTGGTAATTCGATTAGTGTCCTTTTAATAATAAATAGTCCATTACTACTCAGTTTCTTACCCTATTGTTCTGTAAATGTGTACAATCCAGAAGATTTACTACCTAAAACTCTCAAGAGGCCCGGAAATCTTTTGATGTCAATGCATCATAATTAGATTGGCGCATATGAAAAACTTTCACCAAGGATCTGAAGCTTAAAAAAAACTATCGTTCCAGCATCACAAATCTTTCAACTTTTTCCTAACGAAAGCATATTCTTTCATCGTCGTTGAATAGTCTCAATAAAAACAATTCGCAATCGGTGTGTTGGAAATTTTGGCTTGGGAGTCAGGTCCTCCAACCCGACCCTACCTGAGGTACCGAGTGAGAGAAATATGACTTAACCTTTTTGTTACAATGTGTTGACACAATCATGGCATCCCTATTTAGTGTTTTTCGTTTATTTTTTCCCGTGGCAGTTCCGTTCTATAGAAGGTGGGGGGCATGCTTAGTCATGGGAACTTTTTGTCCTCCGAGGCCGATGTTTGTTTTGCCGGCGATGGCATTCCCTCGTCCCAGCTTCCTTCGCCCGATGGACCGCCAATCATTAACGCAGGGCGAAGGGAAGCCGCGTCGACGTTCTGGAATGGAATACAAAGCGAGGGTGAAGGGGGATAAAATGGAGAGCCTCATCTCCCTCATTGCCATTAATTCCCCGGATGGGTAGTCTAAAGCCTATGTTAAAGACATGAAGACGCGTCTCCCCCGAGAAAATGATGAGGATGATTGCGGTAATGAACATAAAATGATGCGGCCCTTACTAGCTGATAAATGCCTTTCTCCCGCTAAGTGATTTGTATTATATCCAGAGCATTATGAATTGCGATAATTTACCCTTCATAGCTTTTTACGGCTAGTGTTCAAAATAATGCTTGATCACTTTTATTATTATTGCAACTGAATCGTTATCGATACTTTTTCAAGTTCAGCTCCATCGCATTACTGAAGTATAATTTTCAATGGCGATTCTAATTTTCCACTGACTGACAAGTTGTTTGAATGGAACGTACCAATATATGTTCCACTTTCCCTCTAATTTATTGACGTGCTTGTTAAAAAAACACCTAGCGCGTGTCAGCAGAGAGATCTTAGATATATACCTGGCATGTCATCGTGAAAACGCATTCATCTATCACTGGCGACGGGAGAAAGATATAGCCATTTGCATGACGACTCATTAGCAATTTATATCTACAACATCATTTTATTGATGTATGGTAATCCACGTCTGAAGCAGTCAAATTATTCACCTCGTGCCCAAGCCAAGGCAGAGTGTGTTGAGCTATCACTTAACATTAAACTCCTCCGTGTCTTCTTCCATCCTCCTTTTCGTACACCTCGATAAGCTCTCAACGCTCCCACCGCAGCGTTGCCCATCGCAAATCCTTCCGCTCTTGACACAGCACTCGCTCAGCTAGAGTAACATTTATTTAAACACTCCAGGGGACCCGTGGGCAGAAAGGTCAAAGTACCAGCTCATCCTTACAAGAACGCGAGTTCGAGTGCCAGAAGAACGGGTACGCCTCCGCTTTCATCTGGAATAGGCGCGTCCGTTTCCAAGTGGCTATTTTTCGCAACGGAACTCCAAGTATTAAGGGAATCAAGTTATTATACATTGACTGAATTCCGAAAGTTGGGCGTGGGGTCACGCTGGTTTTTAATGTGGTTGGGAGTCTCTCTTTCCATTCCCTGCGGTTGAAATCCTAAGCTAGTAGGGCAAACGTATGATGTCATAAAAATTAATGAGGTCACTCACTCTTGACCCATAGCGAGAGGAGTACAAAGTGCGGCAAATTGATACTGTTTTCCCCAAGAATTATCGGCTA
This sequence comes from Platycnemis pennipes, assembly GCA_933228895.1. Taxonomy (NCBI): domain Eukaryota; kingdom Metazoa; phylum Arthropoda; class Insecta; order Odonata; family Platycnemididae; genus Platycnemis; species Platycnemis pennipes. Next base: position 120,428,548 of record OW121846.1, read on the forward strand.
ATGCCCGAGCATGAATTGTATAACTACTACTGTTGCAGAAAAATGATTACTTTTAGGATCATTTATGAAGACGTTAAACTCATATTACTAACTCTATTGTGTCTTTGTAGATTGGGTGATGAATTAAAAATTTAGATAGATAAATCGCGGGCCGGAGAGATTTAAAATGTCGTTTTCCCCTTCGCTATTGATATGGGGCTCTGATGGATATGAATGAAACCACCGGAAGGAAATTAATTTGAATAGTTAGTGTAGATTTTTATCCTGTCTTCACGAAACTACATATGAAGAACACTTGAGTGAATTTGTTTTATGCATTTTTGTGAGCTTGCCGTTTAACCACAAAAATTTGCGTAAGATTGGTGCATTGCCTTCCGAGCTATCTACATCTACGTAATACCCTGCGAACCACCGCGAAGATGTAGATCACGAAAACATGCACTACTTACGTGCAACTGAGAGCTACAATGCTACTACTCCATGAACACATGTTAGATATAAAGAGTCACTTGCAACTACATGGTTAGTATCTACATGGTAGTGAAGGGATTACTGGTAGAAATGGCGTTCTCTGAATAAATTTTTCTGTATTTCCCGAGCATGCATGGGTTAGTATTATTAAAGTAGCTCAATGCACCATAGTCTATGTCAGCGATTTGTAACCTACCTTTGCTATGCTGTCCATTGCGTTTTAGTATGGTACGCGGGAAGAATGACGTTGCCAATGTATTGGTAAGACAATCTTAGTCTTGTTTATCTGATCAAATGTAGCATAATACGTAGGGGCTGTTAATAATATTTAACGTCAACTGTAAAGAAATCAGGTTCAAGTTGACTTAAAAGGTTATGCCTACATTGTAACCTGGGTTCTGATAGTAATTTCCATCCTAGTTCTTCTATTAAACTCGTAACACTAACACAATTAATGTAACGACTTTTAACAAATCTAGCTGATCTCTTTTTCCCACGCTCTAATTCTTTTATCATACCTTCATCGTATGGAGTGCATATACTAGCGGCATATTCATAATGAGGCCTGACAACTGACAATTGTCATCTTTCTCGGATTCTCTCATCAAATTGGACTACAGCCCTTTTTACGAATCATTATTCACGGTTTATTAAACCTGTTATTTCCTCTATGTGTTTCGCCCAGGACATCTTTATTGCTGGTGAATCCTAAATATTTAGTAAGTTCTACGTTATTATTTTATTTTGTTTGATGCAATAAATATTTCGGGGTAGGCTATTGCTTTCCAAAATTTCACTACCGCGCATTTCGTCAAATTTAATTCAAGCTGTCACGTAGCAAACCAATCATCAAACTCAACTGAAACCTTTGCTAAAGACTGCCTGTCATCTTCATTCATAATTTACCCATACACTATTGATGGTAGATTTGAAGTTGCTCTTTGTATTCTAGGTGAGTTTAAGTAGAATTAACGGATGGACCGGTAACGTAGTTACTAACTATAGAATTGTTTGTTTCGGGAATCTGGTAGGTGTGGTGGCAAGAACTAGGGCTCGGGTTCGAATCCTAATGGAAATTTTTGTAGAAGTATAAAAGTCTCCAGTTGTGTGTGGAGAGTACCTCGAGTGCAGCACTCCGTCCGTCGGATGGGACACCTTGGCGTCTTATACCTACGGTAAAAGCAGCCTAAGGCCGACGCGTACTTTCTCCCTTCCTCCCCATTCTAAACAAGTTTTCCTGTATCCAAATACTAACCTATCCTTATTGGCGCAAATGACCTAAATTTTTCGTCACAACCCCCAAAAATATACGACTGTTAGTTAACGGCAAGAGAACAGAATAGGCAGCATAGCAATGGGATAGGTAGGAGAAATACTTTAGAGTAGTCTGTAGTGCATGATGCATGCATTTATCCCTTAAATACTACAGATACTAACAATCTAGTTACATGAGACCCTATAGTTGCTTGTTTGCATGTCAATTGTAAGTTTCAAGTAAATTCCGATAAATGCCATTATAATCAGTAATCAATTCATTACCACCAATCTAGTTGCACGTGGATGTTATATCTAACATGTTTCCATGTAGTGGTGGCATTGTAGCTCTTTGTCACATGTAAGTTGTAGTAAACGTGAATGGTTTGTGCGAATTCACCCCCTGCCACACACATTTATGTTGGCTTTCAGGCTATTCATCTACATAATATTAGTATCATGCAGATTTAAGAATTGCATGCTTGGTGATCTTCACCCCTTGCCACAAACCGTCGCGGTGACAACAGAGTATTACGTAGATGTAGGTGACGTCTATTTGCATCTGCATCAACGGAACAACCTAAAGTCAGCTCAAGGGTGAGTGGAAGGGGGTGAAGATCACAAAAAATGCCCCATTGACATGCAACTAGGCGATGACCGATGCGGATTCGGGCGTTCAGTTCATAAGTCGTTAGCCCAGGCTGCTCGGGCTTGTCTACCGCGGACGATAACTCTGGTTTTCAAAGCCAGGTCAATCAGACGTACATTTCTAGCTCAAAAATTTTTCTCGGCGATGGTGTTTTACGGGTGGTGACCCCATACCAGACAAGCATCTACATCTACAGCTACACGATACCCTGCAAGCCACCGCGAGGGTGTGTGGCAGAGGGTGAAGATCACCTAGCATGCACTTCTTACATCTGCATAATACTAACATCATGTAGATGAATAGCCTGCAAGCCAACATAAATGTGTGTGGCAGGGGGTGAATTCGCACCAAACATTCAAGTTTACTACAACTTACATGTGACAAAGAGCTACAATTACACCACTACATGGAAACATGTTAGATTAAACATCCACGTGGAACTAGATTGGTGGTAATGAATTGATTACTGATTATAATGGCATTTATCGGCATTTACTTATCTGTTTATCTCTAGCATGCATGTATTAATTTTAGCCTTAAAACTTTATTTAGGTTAAATGTGGCAAAATAACATCAGAAATTGCATCTCTTTGAACATAATTCTATTTCTATGAACTCCAACTAGAGAAATACCACCACAGTGTGTTTCAAATGTGAGAACGTCGAGTAGAGTAAGCCCACTCATGACGATACCCATGGTTTTTGCGATGCACGGAGAGTTATTTGAAACTAAAACCGGTGATATTGGGCTACTTGTCCATGTAATTCAATAGGTACAAGGAGTGGGTACGATCGCTGCATTGGAAAGTAGTTGGGCCGCGCATTCAGTTTACGGAGTGAAGTGACGTCGGATGTCATCGCAACGGAAGACCAACTTCTAAATGTTGATGCCCCTGAGAGCATCGCCTCGCAGTCCCTGTATAACGAAGCCCACACGCCACTCCGATAAATTAGCGATAAATGGAAACAATTGATTTTATTTCCACGGCGCGACACACGCTGTCACGGTAAGCTCACCCACTAGGATTACCCCTTGGCCTTTCTTTTACGGTGCTCCCTACAGCTATTGTTCCCTTCAGATCCCAACTCATTCGAAGGGATTCGATTACTCCCATCCCCTCCCCTTTAATCCTCACGTACACAGCAACCCGTGACTCTTCAAACCCGGGAGAGCTTTTACGGTGACATGTGGATACAAGTGTAAGAATCCCCTGCTTCATGAGGGTTGGCGTTGCCCGTATTAGTATTACGCGCCAAGCTGTGTTGAAGCCGTTTCATCGAGTTGATAGTTCACGAAAAGGATACGCAATGATATAACGGTATGGGTGGATGAGGATGTTGCTATCCAGGACCGGATTACGACACAATGTTTACCCGGGCGAGAGGGTATTCCGCCACCTCCCCCCACACTTGTCAAACCCTGAACCCTGTTGTAACACATATTCACCTCATACGCGTAGTGGTAAAAATTAGGTAGTTAAAAAAGTTGTGAATTAGCTTGTTGGACTTGAAGTAAGTTGTCAGTCCCCGAATAAAAAAAGTTTATTCCATTACCACGGCACCCCTTCCTTCGTTGCACCCCTGGCAGCCGCCCGGGTCTCCCGAGCCTGTTGCTATCCATAAAGCATGAATTAACACAGGACTGAATGAATTAGTACAAGAAGAAGACCTTCGGCATCGAAATTTTGTGATGGGTTTAATATAAAGGTTTTGACTGCTTAAAGGTTGGCTCCCCTGTAAAGGTTACGCTACACATATTTCGGTTCATTTATATACAAAGCATATTAATATAGGCACAGTTTAAGGAACTCCAACTGCCATGGCTAGATATGAGCATTTAACGTACCTTAATCCCTATTTTAATCCTCAGATAAGCACAGTATTCATGCCCAAGGCAGGATTTGAGACCGTGACCTTTTTCCCAATAATTCATTCTACATTTAAAAGAGTGCGGTAATATATATATGTATTACGCTATAGAAGAATGATGAAGATTAAATGGATCGATCGAGTGACTAAAGAGGAAGTCCTCAGAAGAGTTGGAGAAAAGAGAAGTCTTATGAATACCCTAAGATGAAGACGGAACAACTTAATCGGCCTCGTCAGGAGATATGATGGTTTGACGAAGACAATCGATGAACAAGTAAGCGGGAAGTGGCCAAGGAAGACATCGTTTGAGATACATAGAGCAAGTGATGAAGAATGTAAAGGAGAAGAAATGCCTGAGTATGAAGAGGTTAGCTGATAGGAGAATCGAGTGGATAGCTGTATCTAACCTGCGTAAGGAATTATGAATGATGGTGATGATTCATAATATATTACGCGTTGTCGGAGAAGTTGCAATTTCAGTAAGGAGTTAAGATGGTTTAATAGAAGGGATGAATCTAAGACTTTTAATAAAGAGTTAAGCATTCGTGAAGCCTTTCCAATACCACCTTTAGTATACACCTGAAACATAGCCACTGAATATCCATTTCCACCAAGAGTACAGCTTCGACGGCGGGGAAGGCGTACAATCCAAGCGAGCGATGTACATTTTTAAGACACCCAATATGATAACGTTTCGAAGGCTTTTGGTAGTTTAAAAGAAGAGAAGCTAAGATGTTCCCGACTGCAATAAACAGTAATAGATCGCAATAAACGCTGCTCTAACTGGAATCATTATTTCATTTGCAGTGTCGTCGACGACAAACCCATTGAATTCATTCCCAGCTGGAATTGTTTCATACGGTGAGAGTATGGCACGTCGCCAGAATGAGAGAGGCCGCATTGAGAATCTTGTAATGAACTCATTTGGAATGCTCAGGAATGTGCATTCCTCATCAGGTTATTTAAGCATTGGTGTCAACTGGTATGTTAACATTGGAAGGAGTTCCCTTGTGGCGCGTTTGACAGATAGTCGACACGGTTAATGTCCGATACCGGATTTTTCAGCAGGAGAAATGACTAGTTAGTGTGGCTAGTTCGTTAGTGGATATTACTAAGATGAGGGAATATCATTGTATTCATGGTTTCCTCTTAACCAGTTGAGTCCAAAACTGCAATAAAATATCCGTTGCCATGACTGTTTCTGCTCAATGACCTTGCGTACTACTAAAAAAAGCTGTTGACGCAGTTGACTACTGCTGATGACTTTGTATATTCCACGTCAATTAGTATTTCTCATGACTTTCGTGTATGGAGTGCTTCGAAAAAGTGTATTGCTTCTCCTCATCCTCTATATCCAATTTTCGGCGGCGTGAGGAATACATTTATCCCACCAAATTTGTAGAAAAACACTCGCTGAAAACAGTTCCAGGCGTGTTTTAAAAATTAACCACGTGCGTAATTTTTTCATATTGTTAAGGGGAGGTCCTTAAATTACGGCATTCTCACTCAGGGGTACTTTGTTGTCGACGCAGACGTAGATTAGAAGAGTGCCATTCTCATTTATTTGTAATGAATCAGTTTTTTTTAACTCACTTCAAATTTGAATCTTATTTCTGTTAACTTCCATATTCTGCTATTGGCTGTACTTATTTACTGCCACAGGATAGTTATTGGTCCCCCCAGGCTTCGTGCGACTTTCATTTTTCGTCTAAAACCATGTTCAAAACAGTCTACAAATCAATTACACAAATCTATTCCGAAACGATCAAGCCAATTTTAAAGTAGTTTACGTCGAAAAGGTTCTGCAAGGAATACCAGTGAAGGCTGAAGACTGATTACCTATTAGTAGCAGGTAGTCTCGTTGCTCGCTCCGGCGTTTTATCCCCTTCTGATTTGTCATATTCTGATACTGTATTAGCGAAGGACTCGTTTCTTGCCTTTCTCCCATTGTTCTTTTGATCAAACTAGGAGTCATTTTCAGCCATATTACAGTCATAAGTCTGATTTAATTGTACACCAAACTCTTTCCTAGCCTATGTAATAATATTAGGGAGGGATCGGGTTGGTTTGGTGGCTAGAGCACTGACCTCCCATCACGAGGGCCCGGGTTCGATTCCCGGCAGTGGCGGACTTTTCAGTGGAAAATAGGTCCCCACTTGAGTGCCTAGTGGAGGGAATTTTAAGTCCAGTACTCCGTCCGTCGGATGGGACGTTAAGCCGTGGTACCCTTGGCGCATGTCGTTAAAAGTAGGCAAATGCCGACGTCGGGTTTCTCTCCTATGTCTCCACCCTTCCTCTATTTCCTGAAAACTCCAACCATTACCCAATTACCCACCTATCCCAAATGGCGCAAATGACCTCAGCTGTCGGTCGCCTCCTCTGAATAACCAACCTAACATTATGGCGTCTTGAAAACTGATTCCCTATGCCGCTGTTAGATAATATAAGAATTATATTTATACATTGCTCTGCTTTGTAGGAACTACCCTATTCTCTTCTGCATTGCTTCTGCGATGGGTTTTATCGTAAGGAGTAAGAGTCCTATGCCAAACAGATGTTAAGTCTTTAAATATATCTATTTTAGTATCGTTTTTCTACAGTTCCTAAATTTACTAGTTTAGATAGGTAGATTAAATGTCTTTATTGAGGCGAGACAGACTAAATGCTAACCCCTGGTTAGGCTTAGGGATTAGGCGTGAGGAGGGGATATTTAGTCTTAATTACGCCACAAATGAATACGACCAATCATTAGGTTCAGAATAAATCCAGTTCATCCAAAGGCTCTTTCTACCCCAGCGGGAACGCCGGGATGGAAAAGTCGTCGCAGTAGAGAATGACCGTTGGCGGTCATGCACCCTGCCCACCACCCACCACCTTCCCAGCATTCCTACACACACGATCTCGTCTTCCAGTAAGCCCAAGGAGGCGATCCGGCACCTCGACCCATCTCTCCGCTTCCGCGAATCGGCCCGCCACCAGCCCCAGAAGCCCACTTCTCCCGCCCATCCCAGCTGATACCGAGAGCCCCACCCCCTACTCACTCTGCCATTTCTTTCAACTCGCCTCTCAGAATAACTCAACGGCTCAAGAGCAGCTCAGCCTTGCTCGCCTCTCCCCGTCAAGCCTTCTCCCCCTCCTTAACCACTCTCACTCCGGGGCCTCGTTATGACCCTCCGCAAGGCCCCGGAGCGGGGCTGCCAGCGAAGGACGGATGAGAGACCGCCACTCCACCCCTTCCCCCTCCCATTGGCCCCCTCCCGGGTCACTCTTGAAGGAAGTTCGCGCCTCGGGAAACGCGTTCCGGATGCCTTCATCCACCTCCGAACTCCTCCTTCGGGGATGACACTCACCCTCCTTCACTCACGAAAGCTCCAGCCTTCGGTCGCCCTCCCGCGGGAACTTCCTCCCTTCCTCCCTCCCTTCCTCCTTGGCGATCGTCTACGGCGTGCTACTCAATGGATGCGTGTGCAAGTGGCCGCTTCGACTCTCGACGAGAAGTCCCACCTGCACCCTGCTTGGCTTCTGCGATACCATCTACATCTACACGATACTCTGCAAGCCACCGCGAGGGTGTGTGGCAGGGGATGAAGATCACCAAGCATACACTACCGACATGCAAACAAGCAACTTTGGAGTTTCATGCAACTACATTGTTAGTATCTATATTAGTATTTAAGGGGTTAATACATGCATCATGCACTACAGACTACTCTAAAATATTTCCCCTACCTATCCCTTTCCTATGCTGCCTATTCAGTTCTCATATAGTATGGGGGAAAATGCCATTTTGAATCTATCAGTACGACAATCTATCTCTCTAATCTTGTTTATCTGATCGAATCTAGCATAATACGCTGGTGTTTTTAATATGTGCCTAACATCTTCAGTAAAGCTATCGGATTGAAATTTCTCTAATAGATTTAATCTGTACCTTAACCTACGCTCTGATAATGACTCCCACCCTAATTCATGTATTGATTCTGAAACACTACTCAACCTATCGTAACACCTTTTAACGAACCTACGTGCTCTACACTGCACACTGTCTAGTTCTCTGATCAAACCTAATTCATTCGGATCCCATACACTGGCTGCATACTCAAGGTGGTGCCTAACTAGTGAAAAGTAACATCGCTCTTATACCACAGCTCCCCGAGATGGTGCCCATGAATAGCGTTGCATATCTTTGGAGGGGGAAGATTGGAAGCGAAAACGGCCGTTATCTTGTCTACACGCGAAATCACGATAGATTTTATCAAGTATTCTACCTAATGCTGTAGCTACGTGTGTAGATGGTCCCACACTACACCAACAAGGTCGTAGGCAGAGGTCGTCCGACGCATAAATTCGGTGTTTATGTGTTCAAACTGGTTTCAACATCCGCTGAGTACTTTGCAAGCCACTTAAAGGGTGTGTGGCAGATGTTGAATAATCACGCAGCATGCATTACGTCCGCGCATCTAATCGGTCGAATGCTATTTCATTCAGAGAAGGGTATTAGTTACGCATTCACCAAGCACGTCATCTACGTTTACATAATACCCTGCAAGCCACCATAAAGGTATGTATCAAAGGGGTCCATTCACACCAAACATGCATTATATATTATGGATTAGTAATTTATTCATGTCTAAACTTCACAATTTTAATAAGTATATAAAATAGCAAAGCAAGCATGCAAAACTTGCTGTTAGTTCGATTAGCTTAAAATCCTAATACCAACTTATAACTGATTGATGTGTAACCCAGTAGGAGTATAATAGTTACTTATTAGCTAGGCATTTTTTTAAATACATCGAGTCGTAATTCCCATTTCGTAAGCAAGGGTGCAGTTTTGCGTGCAAGACATGTGTTTATAGTGTTAACAGCGTACCTACTTCCGATGCACCACCGCCCACTCAACTTACGCTCCTTAAATTACCATTACATTACCCCTGCATTACCATTGAAATTCTATTTAAGGCTCCAAATCCTCGGCGTGCTGTTTATTAATCCAGAGCGCATCCTTTTTCCCGATCCCGTTTCCGCGCTTGCCTAATATTCTACATTCTGTCACCCTCTTCTAAATTAATTTACCTCTCAAAACGTCCTCCTTCCAAATTTGATGCCTTTTCCAACCTCCCTCACAGATCTCCTTACCTCTACCGCCGTGTTTAACGCTTCCTCATTCGACTTCCTCTCCGACAAAGGCCTCCAATTTTCTCCCATCCTCTTTCCGCAGGTACCAATTAGCTAAACAATACAACGCTTCATATTAGCTTTGGTTAATAATTATTTTGTTATTATGGAACTAAATGGACCCGACTCCCTCCTGTCTTATTTATTGCTTTTGACGTGGGCGATATTACTTCGTAATTGGCTCAACGGCTCGAAATTTCGGCAAGAATCTACTGTTGTTTATCACTAAACGACGGTGTGAGTGTATCTTTTTCATACTTCCCGTCGTTAACAATAATCAGCTTTCACCCTGCCAGCTGGCAATGGGCAAGATGTGATGTGGGAGTCGTGGCACTATTTCAGGACTCTGGGGGATCCACAGGGTAAGGCCTGTTAATAATTTTGATATGATTTCTCTGGGCTGAATAGGAAAATTGTTTTTTTTATAAAGAGAAAGAAATGCCTAGTCTCTGTTCCTTAAACAAGTTTCAACTGCAAATTTACAAACCCAAGGATTGGAAAATTATTGAGACCATCTACTATTACATTCTCGGATAACGCACCGAAGAATCGAGCTTCGATGTGTCATGTCTTGTGTGAAAGACATGAGTTCATAGCATCAACAGCGTACATACTTCCGAGGCACCACCAACTACTCAACTTTCGCTCACCTTACATTACCATTACATCACACCTGCATTACCATTGAAATTCTCTTTAAAGCTCGAAATCCTCGGCGTGGTGTTTATTAATCCAGAACGCTTCCTTTTTCCCGATCCGATTTTCGCGAAATATCCCAGGTATTTTGCGAAAAATTTAAGATGCATATTGAAAGTTGAGAGTACGCTGGATCGCTCTTTCATTAACTTATGAAAAGAAACCTACTCAATGATCAGTGTAATCAGTATAACATTGGAAAAGAAAGGTACATCTGCATCTACATAATACCCTGCAAGCCACCATAAAGGTGTGTGGCAGGGGGTGAATTCTCACCAAACATGCACTACATATCATGCATTTAAAAGGATTAGTATTTATATACTGTTCTAAACTTCACTATTTGAAAAAAGATAAAAATAGCATACTAAGCATGCAAAAACGTGCTATTAGTTGGGTTACCTTCAAGTCCTTACACCAACAAACAGCTACCTATGCTATGCATTAATTCACTCGTATTGGGCATATTTTCCGCTATTCATATCCCTAATTGTACGAGGAAAAAAGGACATTTTGAATCTGTCAGTTCGGCAATCAATTTGTCTAATTTTGGTAATTATGGTCCAGTCTACCATAGTAGTTGATTACATGAGTATCTGCGATCTGACAATGATTCCCAATTTTATTCATTTAATAGACTGGTTATGATATAATATAATATAATATTTGGGTATCCTTTAAATACCAAGTTTTTGGTTTATTCTTGTGACAAGTTCTTAGATAGTAGTTTATTGATTGCCGAACTGACCGATTCAAAATGTCCTTTTTCCCTCGCACAATAAGAGATACGAATAACGGTAAATATGTCCTATCGGAGAGTAGCAATGAATAGCACTGGTAGCTGCATGTTGGTATGAGTACTTAAAGCTAACCCTACTAACAGAATGTTTTTGCATGTTTTCTTTGCAATTTCTATCTTTTTAAATAGTGTAGTTCTGACTACTATATTAATACTATTCCTTTTTTATGCATGATATGTAGTGCATGTTTGGTGAGCAATCACCCCCTGCCACACACCCTTGTGGTGGCTTGCAGGGTATTATGTAGATGTAGATGTAGAAGTAGTTGGGGTTCGCAAAATATTTTTGACGTAATCACTGAAAAAAATTATCTTGGAATTTATTTAAGAGATAACGTCTAAATTTCAACCTGCGATCTGACAATGATTCCCAATTTTATTCATTTAATAGACTGGTTATGATATAATATAATATAATATTTGGGTATCCTTTAAATACCAAGTTTTTGGTTTATTCTTGTGACAAGTACATAGCACTGAAATATTGGATTATAATAGGAAAATAAGAACTGAAAAAAGTATTGAATTATTTCCAACGGCATTTTTCCGTTGGCTGTCATGCCATTCAGGACTGTTGTTTGTTAGCGCAACTAACACGATGTGGGAAAATTTAAAACTAATAGCACTTATTTAACCTTTATTTAGTTCGCTTTCATATTCCGATAGATACTCCTACAAACTTAGGATATAGTTAAACTTATTGTTCTCTCATAAATTCTAGTTGAGTAACCAAGTAGTATGATCATGGATACGATTCACCCGTCGCTAAAAATCTATGCGTGACAGCTAGCTGGAAACGAATTGGAAAATATCAATATTATGATCAACATGAACATCAAAGGGCAAACCAAGTATGTACCTCTTGTCAGCATAAAATCCTCCTCTCTTCGTCGTGTCTGATCTTTCATTATCATGCCTGGTGAGATTTAAAACAGTATAGTTCCTATGTCTTGATAGACCTCACAGTTTTGAAATAAAAGTTCTTCAGGCTTGCCATCTCCATTTCTTCTCCTTGTCTCATCGTTTTCTGTGACAAAATGGTGCCATAATTTTAATGGATACTGTTGCAGCGGACGCGAAAATTAAACCATACCGGTCCATTATTAATTGCTCTACTTCATTTCAGATTAACCTTGATCCCAATCTCTACAAACACTTATTTCAAAGATATTTTCATAATTATACATACACCATGCTTAATTTCATCAATCACGTATAATTAACGACGTATATCGTAGAAACCATTCCGGCCGTCGGAACTGCAGCGTCGGTCGGAGATTTCTCGCAAATCGAAGGCCTACAATTGCATATCCTTTCAGTGCAGAAAATTCATGAAAGTCGCATGATCATTCACCGTGTAAAACGCCCTTAATTGGAAACTATTTCAGGTCATCACTGAAATTGATTCGAGAATTATTACTTGAATGAACCTGTGCATTTTCGTCGTGTAACACGGATTATGAAGGTGAAGGACTATGTGCTTCCTTATGCATCCAATGCGTATTATTATGTTATGTACCCATCGGAATTTGAAATTTATAAATAATATTTCCTATCACCAGTTATTTGAATTTATACGTATTGCAAAGAATAATATTTCTGGGATGCCTACATCGATGTAGATCGCTTTTATAAAATCAGAGAATAGAAGAAAAATAGTCTTTTTTCAAACACACTACGCCCAGAATCCGTTTGAGAATTTTCTTGGTTAATATTTGTTGAAATGCTGTTTTTGCCAATGATAAATTATGCAAGTATTCTCAATATACCTACTGGAAAAGTGTATTGAATCTTCCTTCAGCAGCAACCGAAAAGTTCCATGTAACTCCTTTCTTTTAACTCTAGTGATGATGTTATATTTCATTGCGTTACTAGGTGGTGTACTCTCTGTTTGAAACTGATATTTATCTCAAACATTTCGGTATAGCGAAGTTATATTATCTTTGGAAGTTTAACCTTCTGACAAGCTATTACCATGCGGATTTAAATCTTTCTAAACTTAGTATTGTCCCACAACATTGTGGTCATTGAAGTTTTCACTTGCGTGCTGCAGCCCACCGTACACTTGTCCTAGTGAGTACGAATCAAATATTTAGTTACATAGGCTTAATGCCTATTAATGTTGGGTAATATACTTAATGTCATTTTAAATAGAATGGCTGAAAACACCTACTCCAGAGGTTATAAAATGTTGATCAAGGCAATAAAAAAAGTAGGAAACTCCGCTATTCGCAATCTCTCTTGCCAAGGTATTTAACGGGCAAGGCGAATAGTAATTGGCTCTATGTCAATTATTAAAATTCCTTCAAAGGTGACGCCAACAGAAACCACCTATATCACTCCAGAGAAAACAACTGTTAATGCCATGAATTTTTATTGCTTCAACTTGCCATCTTTTGCCCTTTCCTTGCTATGTGATGCCACATGGATATTAATTTCAAACAGCTTACATTATTTACGGTATGAGAGCTAAGGTGAGTGGGAGGGGATGAGGTCACAAACGTTATGGGAAGGTGAGCAATTAGGGATATAACGCAATAAAATTGATATACGATGGGGGGTACACGCATGGAGAAAGAGAGAAAGCTAGTGTACACGCTCGCCTTGCCCGTTAAATACCTTGGCAAGAGAGATTGCGAATAGCGGAGTTTCCTACTTTTTTTATTGCCTTGATCAACATTTTATAACCTCTGGAGTAGGTGTTTTCAGCCATTCTATTTAAAATGACATTAAGTATATTACCCAATTAATTAAAAAGTGAACATTTCAATGGTGTCAAAACGCGACGGAAAACTATTGCATGCATGCGGGTCAATAATACATGTGATGTTAAAGGTGCGTACACTCTTTCCTCTCCCCACCGCTAGGTGATGTTGCGGACGCCGCTGAGCAGAGGGTGCACTCAGTGAAAGCGTATTAACAAGTATTTGATGAACATTAATTCAGTTAATTTATTATTAATTGCTTTTTATTTAATTTTAAATTATTTATTCAGTTTCTTCATTCATAAACAGTTAGTATTCATTTTACTCAATGGAAGTGAACTTGGCTCATAGTCTTACCAAGTTCACGACATGCTCCACGGTAGCAGAGAGCTCCACAAGCAGGAAGCGTAGAGGTCTATAAAACGACTGTTATTCAGCGGAGAAGACTTCCGATACTATAAGAATTTTCATTGGCGATTATAAAGACGTTCTCCAGAGCTTAGGAACTCTAAAATACGATGGGAAGTTCAGGAGACCAATATCCCCCATGCCTCGAACGGTAAATTATGTACCTGTTACGTCAGCAACAAGGCTGCGTAATCCTTCCATGTCTGAGCTTTTTCAAATGAACTTAGAATTTTCTAGTACACGAAGATTCATCAATTCACATTATTTCATCAGATATTAGAGAGAACAAGATTAGAGAGATAGATTGTCGTACCGATAGATTTAAAATGCCATTTTTCCCGCGTACAATAAGAGAGAACAATAGGCAGCGTAGCAAAGGGATAGGTAGGTGAAATATAGTCAGAGTAGACTGTAGTATATGATGCATGTAAGAACGACCAATAACCCCTTCTTATTATGTAGATACTAACTATATAACTGTATGTGACCCTATTATCTAGCACGTCTCCATTAAATATCTTAGTTGCATGTCAATAGCGATGTTTGGTGATCTTCACCCCGTGCCACACCCCCTCGTGGTGGCTCGCAGGGTATTACGTAGATGTAGATATATGTAGATGTATTAGCGTATTGCTAATAATAGTGGGGTGCTAATCGAAATCATTAAATTCAGTTTTATTTTTAAGGGAAACTACCCTATTGGTCAAGCTATCGGTACGCTTGTCTAATGTGCTTTTTTGACAATCATTATGAAAAACATTTATTATTTTATATAATTTTCAAGAAATGCTAAATCTATGGTTTTCTACGGATTATGTTTTTCTGCTTTGACACTTTTTCCACGCATGATTATAATCCAATGAGCGAGCAGCTTACATTACATTCGATAGTGGGCGAATTACCTCATTATTCTCCAAACCCGTAACTTGTGTAACCCTAGAGCATTACTCAAGCATATTATCTTCTCTCTTCCATAACCAACAGGGGCGCACACTACTGATGCCCTTGGTAAGCGTTAGCCTATCTTAACTACGAGCATCCTGATGCAAAATGCCCTAATCGGCAAACAAAATTGCAGTTTTTAATTAACTTGGGAAATCGACAAGTCCCCCGCATCATCGATCGAAAGTGAAGATGAAATTGTTTTGCAATATTTTGCAAAAAAATTAGTCCTACGTATCATCCTTTTAAATATCATAACTATCTGCTGTGGAGCAATAAATATCAGACAAAAAGTTGAAAACTAATGAGACTGTAAAGCGCAGGTTGGCAGTTCCGTGAAAATAATTTTTCCACCCCACTAGAATAAAATATATAACCATTTCCCATTAGTCTCTAAATGCCCCGCAGATTTTTTGCCTCGCCCCCTACGAGGAGATCGGGTAGCTAGAGTAACAGCCTCCCGTCCGAAGAGCCGGGTTCGAATCTCAGTTGTGGCAAAGATTTTTCAATGATAAACCTGTTCCAATTTTAGTATTGAGTGGAAGGCACCTCTAATTTAGTACTCCATCCGTCGGAAGGGACGTTAAACGTTGGACCTTTCGGCGCCTTTTCTTAGATAGGCTACTCCCGACGCTGGTTTCTCGTCATCCTTCCGCTGCAAGATTCTTTACTCTACAAAAATATCCACCTATTCTAAATGGCGCAACTTGCCTAAGCAGTCGGTCCCCCCCTCGTCCGAATATCTACGATACCTACTACTACTTTCGCCCGACGTCATAACCTCTTTCGGTCGTGCCTGGGCTTCCTAGGGCGTTGCCATTTACCTGTTCGGTACCTATTTGCACAAATCTTTTATCAAGCCTTCCAACCCTGGGAGATAATTTCATTCCGCTCCCCGCCACGGAACCTCCGCGATGACAACCGGAGCGCGGTTGTGTGGAGGCAATTGCCGGCCGCACCGCAAACACGGCGTCCCCGGTGGAACCGCTCCTCCGCTCGGCATTCTCGCGGTCCAGCACCCGCGCCTGAACTCTGTCAACAGCGCGCACAGGGAGGCGGCGTTTTCTCGCTCGTAACGACGATTTGTGTGGCTGGGCAGAACGCGGATGTCAAACAAGTGCGCCCACGGCCCTGTCATCCTCGTGGCATTAGCGCCGGGAATCACGATATGGGAGCGGAAATATGCAACGGCCAACAAACGACACCCAATATGTATGCATAATATATACGTGCTGAGCACGCTTCTGCCCAGTTCTGATTACGTTCGCCCAAATTCAATCCTTGTCGTTATATTATGGTAATTATTTACTTTAGCCCCTTCCCACATACGAATGGTTTTTAAGCTTTCCGAGTTTCAAACGCTAAATAACCGATTCCAACTTTCTAAACTTACCCAACCGAGATGGGAAATCTCGTCTCACGAAGTGGAGTATCGCAATCAGATAATCTAAAATCTTGTTTGGAAGCTATAGTGCTCAGAATTAAGTACAGTTGTGTTCAACCCAAAGGCTGATCTGGTCAGTGAGGGTTACTTACAATGAGTAGGTATATACAATTCACGCATCGGAGTACGGGGGCTGATTCCTTACCACTTACCACCAACGGTTTCCCTGAAAGATCTGCATTCAAGAATGTAACCCTACTTGGGTTTTTCCTCGAACATACCCAAAGGCCTTTCACTGGATTCGAACACAAGAGTCTTCGCATCGCAGTCTAACACACTACGCAATGGGTTACCAGGCTCCCCTTCATGTTCCGCTAATAAAATTTACACGATGGAAATATGCGCAATACGTTTCTAGCTTTTGGTATACAAAAAGGAACGGAAATTGTGTTAATAGTAACGGTAAACTATTCAAAGGTTTCCTTGATCGGGTGTCAAACCAAGAACATTTAGCTTTCATCTACTTCTATCTACATCTACATAATACCCTGCAAGCCACCATAAGGTGTGTGGCAGGGGATGAACTTTCACCAAACATGCACTACATATTATGCATAAAAAAATGATTAGTACTTGTATAGGTACTGTTCACAATTACGCTATTTGAAAAAAGATAAAAATAGCAAAACATACATGCAAAAACATGCCGTTAGTTGGGTTAGCTATAAGTCCTTATACCAACATGCAGCTACCAATGTTAAAGGTCGTTGCTCAATTAACACAATACTCAGGACTTTTAAGTACCAAGGACAATTTTTGAACAATGTACGGGAGCTAGCCCGCGTTCGCCATTACGGTTCATCAAGGATGGCACTCGCGGGGCGGGATCTTTCATTTTTCTCTTTCCTTTTCCATCACAGTAGCTTACCGCTCATCGCAGAAGAATCCTGTGAAAAGCAAATAATATCTAAATCCCGTGAAAAGCAATTTTTTAGTCATTTTTAAGGTTGATGTTAAAATAGCTATGGGAAAAACAATCGTAATGGAAAGCGGTGTTTTACTCGCATTCTCAAAGAGGAGCGAATCTGCCCGTGGAGGTGGCTCTTTAATAGTTATGCTCCTTGTCCCGCTGGCAATTAATGACTTGTATGCAGTTTGACGTATAAACATGGAGCACCCTTCACAAAACTCTTGCATGCACAACGTTCCTCGGTGGCCCTTCATTTCCACATGTCAGGCTGCCTCCAACCTGGCTCCTCCATTTCCCTTTGCCTGGTGTCCCCGCCCCGTGCCTTCATTCCGAGCGAGCTCTGAGATCACAACCTCCCTGCCATCAGAACCTCAGAGAGTGACAGGGTGGGAAGGGATACCGAGTTGTGAATCATTCATTGCTTTTCGCCTTTGCCCCCGGCGGAATCCAATTCCGCCAAATTCAGAAAATCAAGAGCCACGTGAGATTTCGCTCCCCTGCCAGCCTTCCCCTCCTCCTCCTCTATTCACTTGTTTCTTCTTTCTGTCCAGACCACGTAGTATATAATATCAAGTGTTCTCGAAATAACCACGGGCATCAGTGGATTAGGAGATCTTGATGAATGGCCTTCGCAAAAGAGAAATCCTTTTTTTACAATATTTAAATAAAGCTTTTGGTAAATTTACTCTAATAAGTTTTTAACAAAACCCGACCTTGGTTCCAACGTCTACGTGTAATTTTCAAGGTCTCAAGGTAAAGAGAGCCTCTAAAAATGACTCATTGAAACCATGGTTAGTTTTCATTACGAACTTATTGACAGAAATGTACTAATATATTTATTTAAATATTCGGAGTTGTACCTCCACAAAGTTATACCCGAAGGATTATAAAGCCTTTATTAAATGTAATAGGCTATATTGCGTGTTCCTCTGCTTAAATATCAACGTAGCTTACGGTAAAAATTGCCGTTTATGTAGTGCATGTATAAATTAATAAAAAATTTAGCTACCTACACTTGTGGTGTTAATATTAGGTTCTAAGGTTCTCCTACTACTGAGGTTATTTAACACATATATTCCGGCGATATTTTCTCCAAGGTCGCCAGTTCATCGATGCACATTCGAATCTATTCTACGCAAAAGATTCAATGCAAAAGGAAAAGTATTCTATAAAAAGTCCTTATTATTTTCTTCGTTCTCAAATATATTTCTCCTCTGAGGTTGACTCGCGAGGAGGGTCATTCCGTCACATAGCTCGGTTGGGATCGAGATCACGTCCCTTACTGGTGGATATCCCATATAAAGGAAGTGGAATTGTATTTGAACGTCCTCCGACGAAGTCTCATTTACAGAGGCTCAAGTACCGAAGTTAATCCCTTCAGCGGGAGGGATAATCCATTTCCGCCGAACGAATCCTTCCCCTTCAACATGTACAAAATTGTGACAGCTAACGGCTCATAAGCGGAGTTACTCGCGTTCAACTTGCACCTCAGAATTTACGGACATCTTGCCAAGCTAGTAACCACCCGATTTCCCCTAAATATTTCTCATCGAACTGCGAATGTTTTGTCGAATAGTCACGCAGACGGTGAGGAATCAAAACGATGTGGTGAATTGATGTGTTTGCCGTATTCTCCATCAATGATACATATGGCGCTGCTTCAATAATGCCATAAAAACCACTTTATGGAGTTCAACTTTATGCTCCGATGCGTTTCAGAGTGAATTTATGGCAGTCTGTGAGCGCACGAACTGGTACTCGATAAAATTTATTGCCGGAAAAAATATTTGTTCCTGCGCAAACCAATTGGCTTAAGTTTATGTCTCAGGAATAGTATTTGCTTTGACTTATACCACTGAGCTTTCGTATCTACTTCGAAACGGCGGCTGAATATCATTTAAAGATTCCCCACAGTCACATTTGAGAAATTTTAATCTACAACAACATATACACTCGATCTTAGCAAATTCTAGGCAATATATTTTCATCATATCGTATATATGATCTTCATTCAAATCTGATTTGCAATGATATTTTTCCCACCACCGCAACACTTCACGACGGGTATTCGAATTCGAACCCTCAGGGTAGGATAACAGTAATTAAGCAGCTACCCTAAACCCTTGCTCTGTTAATGTTTTCAAAACAGAGATATAGATGAAATTAATGGTTAGGATATCGCAATGCTATTTCCAGGAACGTGCGGCCCGTTAGAAAGTTACGGGTACAAAAAAGCCTAATATTTAATGAGTCCTACGCCCACTTCACAGCCAATCCCGAAAGGTCATAGAGTTAGAGATTGCTTAATTTTTCAGCAAGGCGTCAGTCATTCTGTTACTTAAGACGTGTCCGAATACGTACATTATGTGGCCAAACGCCCCCTTGGACGAAGGAAGGAAACCATCTTGAAGGGTTTCCGGTTTCGTTCGGGCATCAATTAGACTGGCGAGTTGTTCTCCAGCCGCTGTGTCCGGAAAAGGGAGCTACGAGGGCACGGAATTAAATAATATTCGCCATAGGTTCCCGAAAAAAGGTGCGTGCTTCTGAGGCGCCATCCTGCAATCCACAGAGTAAATGAGCATTCTTGGCGTTGACAAACACCTGGCCAAACACTGACAAGGAAGGTTGAAGTTAATGTTTCTGGGGAGGCGACGGACCGCTAAGGTCATTTGCGCCATTTTAGGATAAGCGGATGACTCGGTGGAGGAAGAGATTTTCAGGGAACAAAGGAAGGTCGGAGAGAAACTCGGCATCGGCATAAGCCTGCTCGAGACGGAAAGAGCCTAGGCCCTAGGGGTTCATGATTTAACGTCCCATCTGACGGATAGATAGATATGTTTATTTATGTACATTATGTGTACAATTATATTACATATTATCCAACGTATAATATTGTTTAGTAAAGAAATTAATTGTTGCAATATCTCTCAAATAAATAACTGAAAAGTAACAGCTTGAATGTTGTAATGGATGGGGCTCCACGAATATCAGGGGGCAGCTCATTCCATAAATAGGATGCACTAATATAAAATGAGCGACGAAGGGCTTCCGTGCTGAAATTAGGGACAACTAACGTCTCATGCGCACATGTTCGTCGAGGGCGCACGCTGGTGCTCACTCTGAAAAACTCAGAAAGGTAGGTGGGCCTGTTGGTTTTAAAAAGTTTGAACAGAAAACAGGCTAAGAGATATTTTCTACAATCTGCCACCGTGAGCCAACCAAGCTCCCGCCTGTAGGGCGTGATATGTTCAGCCCACCTTGTACAAAATATATATCTTATGCCTCTGTTTACAATACGCTGAAGCACAAGACCCTGTTCTGCTGAAATACCATAGTGAACCAAGGAGCAATAGTCAACGATGGGAAAAAGAAGTGTTTCCACTAAGTGTTTTCGTAGTGCCAGGGTGGTACTTTTTTTTGAGGAAATGAATGCGGTACATGAGAGAATTGGCCTTTGTACAGACAGATTGCACTTGTTCCTTCCAATTCAGCTTGGAGTCAAGTATTACTCCCAAATTGCGCACAGAGGATTCGAGAGGGATCATGGAACCGCGAATGATTATATTAACGGGTTCGATCTTGTATGAGATTTTATTTATGAATAGGGAGTGCCGACGGCTATTGCTTTGGTCTTAAGGACATTCAGTTCAAGGCAATTCGTATTGGCGCAGTTAACAATACGTTCAGCAAAGTCGCTCAGTCTCAGTAACGTCACATTGAGTTCATCCCTGAGCGTATATCTGGAGATCGTCCTCATAAATCAAATGCTGGATACTAGGACCGAAATCACGCGCCACGTCATTGATGTAGAGAGCAAAAAGAAGAAACCACAGGACGCAACCTTGAGGAACACCTTTGTTAAGCGGACATGAATCCGATATAGTGCCATCAGGGAGACGAACAACTTGTGAGCGCGACACAAGGTTAGATTCTATCCAGCTTCGAATCTGATATGAAATCCCAGCCGTCCCAACTTTTCCAGAAGAATAGAATGGTTCACAGAGTCGAATGCTTTGCTGAAATAAAAAAGTAAAATTACAGGGATTATACGACGATCCATCCCCAACCGGATATCGTCAGTAATTTTCAGCTATGCAGTCTGTGTGCTATGCCCAGCCCTAAATCCAAACTGGCACCTATCCAAAAGATTGTTGAAAGTGATAAAATCATCTGGTTGCCTGAACACAAGCCTTTCGACTTTAGACAATGTACATAGCAAAGAGATTGGTCTATAGTCAGCAGGGCAACTGGGAATGACGGTCGAAGTATTGCACTCGAAATTCTCTCCACCCACATTGAAATAGGGATCGGCATTTCAATGAAAAATCTATGTCACGGTCTGAATTCGAACCCGGGCTCACGGTATGGAAGACCAGTACTAAGGCCGACACACGAACCCGAGTCGCAAGGAAGATTGACGTGGGAAGTTCAGAACAAAATATGACCGCCAATGTTTGGATGACTTCTTTTGGTTTTGCGGAAGTAGAACCTTGATCTCTGTAATCATAGCCACAGGACTCACTCAGATAACGAAATTATTTGAACTGCTTCGGCGGTGGGTGGGACATGTCTAATTTCTGGTACCTCAACGACTTCTGGCTCTGCTTTAGCGTATGGTTTCTGCGCGCTACCACCTGTTATGGCTTACCCTTCCCACCTTTCTTTCCCTCCCCCCGACCCCATTACACAATCTCCCCGTTCCACAATCACCTCCGCCGCCAACCTCCTCTCGCTAATCCTCTTCCATGTCTACGAGACCGCCGCGTGTTTGACAGCGTTCGCGGAGGTGCTGGAGGCAGAGGGTAGGAGGGGCGGAGGCGGCGGTGTCGACGGAGAGGCGGGTCGCTTTGAGGTCCACGAACTACACGCATGGCGCCGTTTCACGGTACCGCTTGAATAGGAGAGGAATGTTTAATCCTTCCCTTGCTACGCGGGGGCACTTTCGGTGCCGTGATATCCAACGAAAACAGAGTGCTCAACCTGAACGTCGGTTCTGTTGGCGAGGGTAGAGCTAATCAGGGCCTCGATCATGGATCTTCGTAAGGCGTGCGCTAGTGTTATCGTTATATTTAGATTTGACTTACGTCAGAGAGAACGTGATCTCCATTCTTCATTTTTCGCACAGCACTTCAAATCGCTTATCACAAACAGTGGAGCGAATTTTATAATGGTTATTGTTAACCCTGCGCCACTCTAGGGGTAAGCGTTAACGATAAAGATTGCGACAACGCGAAAGATGCATCCGTGATTCCACAACAGGTAGCTTGCCCCTCGATGTATATTCGCACATTACGGTTGATTGCCGGTTATTTCATTCATTCATTCATTGCCTGTGACGCGCGTGTTTGCCCAGAAAGATTCGATACCCAGCTTGGGTTCTTGTGAAATGCGTCAAAATATATGTCTCGCGGGATTTAAACTTTCGGCCTCCGGCCAGTTCCCCAACGCCTTAGAATATATTGTCTTATGTATAGACGTAACTATCTTAATCTCAACGATATAAACGTTTAGAGATAAGATAAAATCCCATAGCCTTAGTGTATGTACCAAACGTAGAAAACCAATGAAAAGATGAAAAATTGCCAAGTTGGACGCGATTTTATTGAATCGAAAATTACAACGAATTTCCTTAAGGTTGCTTTCCCACGTTGATGCGTAACATTTATTCCACTATTAATTCTGCCTGGTGATCCGGTGCTAATGTAGAGGAGAAATTGGATTTTGATGCGTGCTGTTTCCTGAAATAAATATCTCGTGTACATTGACGAATTAAGCCCATGGTTCCGTTGCGTCTTAAATTATCGGAGTGACATTTGAGGTGGTTTCCAGCAGCATCTACAGAAGTGTTTTCTTGAATGACCCCCGTATAACTTAGGAGGCATGCGTTTTAGCATCCGTTTAACGTAGAATCCCACTGAACACGGATCACATTTCGTCTTATTCCTGGTCATCGAACAATTTCCCGCCGCTTATATTTTCACTGTATTCGGATTAAAGTATCTTGAGCTCCTCGACCTCAATATATAAAGATTAGAAAAAAATATCCAGTGGCCGTAGCATGTATGATTGAAATGCCAGAAATATTTATCATTGCTGGTTCTAACATTTCCGCAGTGAAATGAGCTTTAAAGGTGAGCAGCTTCGAAGACGATCACCTTTCCCACCAGCCGGACTCAGGTACACACCAAAGCTCTCACCATGCCAAAGATAGGGTCCATAGGGTCTCATAAATAATTTGTAACCAATGCAATGACCACCAATTAATTTAATTTAATCTAGTTTTATTACTTGTAGTTTTTGGTACCTTAGGAACTACGTGAAACTCCATGCTAAGTCCAATTTTTGCCCAGGTTTAAATGGTATAATGCTCTATAGGTGTGTTCAACCCATTGAAACCTCATTGAAAGTGTGTGCGGTAAGCGTGTGAAATTCACACATTCAGGGTAGGGGGGCCACTTCCTTTCCCTGGGCCACCTGCGATTTCCTACGAAGTTCTGACAAGCAGAAAAATGAATCGCGAGGATTTTAGGTGGGAATGTCCAGAAAGCTTCTGGCCCGGGACCCTCCGGTCTTCAGCTGGGCGCTCTACCCACTAGGCCACCACAACCCCCCATGATTCTCCATACAAGTCATTAATTTATTACATATTCACTACCGATGAAATGTCCAAAGCGTTTATTTATCCATGCAACCCATTGTATTTTTGCAGCCTGTTATTTGAAGAGCTCTGAAAACGGAGAGAAACCTGGATGGTAATAAAGCCTCAAACAGCTAATTTGCAAGACATGAAAGGTTGTTCACCGAAAAGTTACAGGTGCCATGGATCCGACTCATAATTTTTACAATTACTATCAATTTAAATCTACCATTCTACAGTTGTTTTATGATTCAAGGCAGAGCATTGATATTCGGTATGCATTGCCAAAAATAGACTGCGGAATAATATGCATTGTTCTACGATTTTTTGTTTCTTTTAAAGATGTTTTACATTTGGAAAAAGTAAGGTGTAGTAGTGATATTTTCCATGCGCTCTTAACAAATTATCTTGGCTATAAATTTTGTTTTATCCATCGCCACCATCACAAATACTTATCACTCTGACACATTGGTTTAATACAGCTATTCTCTCGATTTTTCCTTCGGCTAACCTCTTCGCAATAACATCATTCTTCTTTATTGCATCACAAATATACCCCTAAATGTCTTCCTCTATCATTCTTCACATTTACGTTTCCCTCGACGACTGTCTTCCTAGTGCCATCATATTTCGAAATGTGCCCGATAACGTTGCCGTCTTCAGTTTAGGGTGAGGATTTATGCGCCATCGTGGTCCATTAATTACCTTATTCACTGATGACATTCCCCCCCATCATCAATGAGGACCAGGCGGAACTAATTCTTACATTTTCTCCATCCTTTCGGAATCCGAAATCATGGGCTGTGTAGCGGTCTGAATTTCACCTTCCAATTTATAGGTCCGTGGTTCGATTCCGATTCCGGTTGATATCTTATCCCCGGCCATTTCCTACAAAAAATTAATTCTTTGATGATGGAATGTTTGAAGCTGAAATTTAATTAGTATGCTTGAAATTGTTTTCTAAAATTTTCTATCCTTGTTCTCCATGCGACTCTGGTGTTCCTCCAGCCCCAGAAATATCAGGAGTCACTCGTGACTTGTCACCAGGTTAAACTGGAACCAAACACCTTGAGTTTTATGAAGCACCTTTTCCTCAAGAACTTCGACATGGAAAACGAAATCAAATAGCTCACCTTTTTACTCAAAGCTCTCGTTCTCATTACTTACCTTGTCTCTGAAATGTAGCATGTTTTTTTAAGGAAATAACACCAAAAATATTTTTAATTGCGATCGTGCTTATTTCAGTATGAGAGGGCATGATTTTAGGAGCATGTATAGAATATAACCAGGTAAACCTAAGATGAGTAAGTCGGAGTTAGAATTAATAAAAGCCTATTATCCTTGAGCTCAAATGCTGATGGAGCAATGGAAGGGCGTAATGAACCACACCAGGAGTGGATGTCATTAATAATACCGTACTTTGGTTCTGAATGCTCTGTTAGTGTTTTGCTTCAGCAGCGGAATTAGTCCAAGGTATGCAGCAGAATAGAAGAGGTCAGGACCAATATTAAACTCTGGAAGCAAAAGCTGAAAGAGGTGCGCGCATAGTGCTCTCGGAGAAGCCGAGTAGCCGGCCATGGCCAAAGCAAGAAGGAAATCAGAATAGCCCATGTGAAAAGAACCTTCTACAAAAGGAAGGAAATATGGCCAGCTTTAAGTACAAGCTTGCAAGTAATGAAACACTTCATTGGAACATACTTCTAGAGCATGATTCTCCATGGCAGTGAGGCGTGGACGATAACAGGAGCAGATAAATAAAGGCTGTAAGCATTCCCAATGTGGTGCTACAGAAGAATGATGAAGATAAAATGTATCAACCCAGTACCTAACTAAAAAGTAAAAACGTGATGAAAATTTAAAAAAAGACAGGAAAATCTAATCTGCCATATCTTGGGACATGATGGCCTGATGATGACAATCCCCGATGGAAAAGTAAATGGGAAGCATGGAAAAGGAAGGCTTCACATGAAATAAATGTAGAGCAAGTTGTTAAGAATGTGAAAGAGAAGAATTATGTAAATATGACGAGGGTAGCCGAAAGGAGAATTGGGCGTAGAGCTGCGATAAACTTATTTTCAGGTTGCTGACCCACGATGAGTAGATTTAGGTTTCATCAGCTGAAGTTATGTTGCCTCATTTAGCATTAGCTTGTCAATTCGAGTACTACTTTGAAAATTTGTCCTATTTCCCATGCCCGTGAGTTACCGATGTAAATACAGAGATCAGTCTTTCAAGGAAGGTAGTTTTAACTGAACGTATGTTTAGGGAGTTGGGATCATAATACCGTTTCCTATCCCGCGTTATCTATTGCTTTAGTAGTAGTTCTGTGTGGCCCCTTTCTGAATTCCGTCATTGCTAAAAGTGTTATCCATGCCCGGACTATCTCCTTGAATTTCACAAATGTTGGTAAAGGAGCATCATTCTCATCTGATCCTACACGTCCAATTCCTTTAATGATCTAAATTTTCCATAATTTCCGGAACTTATGTGACATTAAAGTTGATGAGGTCGCTTCAACGTTTTCTTAGCTTAGTAATTTCATGGGCGCATTGTTTGTGAAGTAATTTCATCTCGTGCCTCGGCAGGAGTGCATGACTTTCAGCGAGGATATTAACATGCTGCTTTCAACTCTCACGATTTCAATTGCCCCTGCAGATTTTTTTGGAAACTTAAATTAACGCCTTTCAAGGAGTGAGTCGTCTCTTTAAAAAGTTGCTGTCATATTTTACATAGTTGGTGTATCTTATTGGAATCCTAATATGTGAATTCACCAATTGCTTCGCTGTCTCATTGATTTTAGGACAAGATTTGAGTTATAGTTGCTGAAAATTGTATTCCACCCCTCCTTTAAAATATTTAATTTTATTACGCCCGACCCGTTTTTTTTCCTACCAACACTTACTTGCTTTCACCAGATATTTACATCAATTACTCCTGTCAATGTCGTTGAAAATTGAAACCAGTTAATTCAAGTAAACTTATATTAGGTGAATAGCTGTACAAAAGTATTTCTGAAAGAATTGCGCTTTTCATCAATGGATCGGCAGAATCTGGCGATGCGATTGTAGTTCTATCGTTGATGCAATTCCCCTAATTTCCCTCCGCGGGAGTCCGGCACGCGGGACGCTAACTGAGTTAGAGATAGTATTCCGCTCACAGACTTGCCGTTGAGCTCATGTCGTAGACAATTCTCACATTGCAAGTTATTGCCACCGAGACTTACCAAATATGTCTCGTGGAATGGAAACTTATGATGTGAAGCTGGAATTCGTGCACACTCCTTGTTTGTAAAGCAACGGCACCGATGCCTTCGCACAGGAAATTACTCCGACTTCTCAGCCGAAAGATATAGTGCATGATGATATCTCCATCCTACGGCCTATCTCTTTCCATTATGAATTAGACTCGACACTGACGCACAATGCAACGAGCTATAGCTTAGTCATACGGCAAAGTGAAACCATAAAAGTCTGCTTTCTTCAGTGACGCACTCAATCCTTTAATGTCTTGGCTGCGCGCAAGATCTGTGCTAGCAGCGCGCTAGATCCTGAGAAGCAATTCTTCTAAGGGCTTTCGTGATAAGTGTGAGATACTTTAGTGCTATTATCAATGCCTTAGTTTTTTCTGACTGAATATTTTTTTTTGCTGATTATCCTCATCATGGTTGATAATATGGATAGACCCATATGGGTAAGAGATTCGAGGCCGAAATCACCAAGAGAGCATCTCAAAAGTTTTTTCTTCGATTTGATTAAATTTCTTCCCCTGTGTTCATAATTGTAGATATCTGCCTCTTAACCAATTATAATATTTCCGGTGCCTTAAAAGTTTATGATCGTCGTGAATCCTTCCCAAAGAAGAGAAAAATATCGTTCACGATTAATGTTCCTTCTGAAAGGGGTATAATATTCCGAAGTTTATTTGTCCTATTCTTAGGAAAAGTGATATTTAATTGCTCAAAACTTGTTTCTTATATATTTCGCGCCCTGTTGCAGTTGTTATTCGGGGAAGGCGGCAGCTAAGGTCGTTTGCGTCCGTTAGGATACCTAGATAGATTAACGTCTATTTTGGAGCGAGGTTGAGACTCCATTCTTCCATATAACCCCTCGTCAATACATGAATATGATATGTAGGCACAATATACGCAGTTGTTTATTCTTGAAAAATGAAAGCTGATATCCACTGTGAAAAAATCCACTGCAGGATAACACCCACGCATGAAAAAGGGGTGTGAAAAACATGCAAAAACTACTTAAAGTAAACGCATGTGATTGATGATTAAAATAGTATGCATGAATATTAAATACCAATACGGAATATTTTTAAGCGTTTTGTTTAGAGACTATAAGAGTTTCTTTTGTGCGTTTGCCATAATACAGAGTTTGTATTACGTGTCACCCTGTGGTGTTTGGAGAATTATCTTATGCAGTGACCTTTTGAAGTTAGCCAATGATGGTGCATTTCGTGTAGTAGTGTCAAGGTTATTCCAATCGTAGCAAGTGGTCGCTGCAAATTATTTATTGAGTATGACGCTTCGATGGTGAGCTACCACAAGTTTTGGATGCTGGGAAGAATGGGATAGTTTGAGATACATGGAGAAACCAGTGAAGGACGTGAAAGAGAATAATTATGCAAATATGGAGAGGTTAGCTGTTAAGAAAACTGAGTGGAGAGCTGCGTCAAGCCAATATTAGGATTGTTGAACCTTGATGATGGTGGTGAGTAATTTGATGGAGGCAGGAACTTTTCAGGGAGCGGAGAAGGGTGGAGAGAAACCCGACGCCGGAAAATGCCTGATGGTATAAAATGGCGATATGATGTGTCTATGGTTTAATGTCCCATCGGGCGGACAAACAGAGTACCTACTGTAAGTGACTTGAAGTGCTCTCCATTCAACGATAGAGTAGGGACCGTTATACACCTATAAAAATCTCTACCACTACCGGGATTCGTACTCGGGCCTTCGGTTTGGGAAGCCAACACTCTAGCCACCCCACCAACCACTCATTTTATCAGTATTATCAGCGTTATGAGTGTTAACACGCAGTATTGCAGATCCGTCTGTAATTGAATGGTTTCACCGGTATGTACCATTGCAAGGTTTACGCTGAGGTAGAAGTTAATGGGTGAAATTAAACCTTGGGTTTTCGGCTTCTAGTTTTACTCATTTACAAAAAGGAAAACAATGGCAACCTGTGTACGTGGTGTGTGACCTCGTGCCCTTGTATGTACAATGATATGTTGTGTATTGGGGCGGATACTCTGTCATGTACGTCTAAACAGCGCCTTGTTAGCTGCTGCAAGAGAGTGGAGTTGGCTGATTCCGCCATTGCAGGTCATAGTGTGACATTTTATTTACTGCAGACAGATACAGCTCTAGAAGAAATATAAAAAACATCCCGAGGGCTAGGGTTCGAATTTCCGCAGAGGCGAATTTTTCATGTGTAAACCGGTCCCCACTTAAGTGCAGTGAGGAGTGAGCTTCGAGTACAGTTATCCGTCCGTCGGATGGGACGTTAAAACGTGGACCACTTGGCGCCTTTCGTTAAGATCAGTCTAATGCTGACGCCGGATTTCACACCACCCTACCTTCGTTCCCTCTTCCCTCGTTCTTCGCTCCTCCCGTATCCAACTACTCACCTTTCCTAAACGGTGCAAATGAATTTACCTGTCGGTCGCCTCCCCCAAATAACTAACTCACTCTTGAAGAAAATAGTATTGGACGTTTATCGTAACTCCACTTGACGTTCTAACGTAATCATTGGTTAAACGTAGGGTAGGGCAGAGAAACACCTCTTAATCTCCGAAAGCTGCAGGGGCTTTACGTTTGGCTCTTCAAAGCATCAACCGCTCCAATCCCAATGTCGTTCACTCCCTCCTCCATTCCCTCTCTTCGTCTTCTACCATTCTCGTCTCTCCCCTCTTCCCATCGTAATCTTTCTTGATCTTATAGCCGTTTTCTCAATCCCTTTAACTATTTTGCCAACGAAAATTTCGGAATTTTTTTGCGTGCGAGCGTCTCCTTTTCCCTCTGAATATTTTTACCTGTCACTCCGATGGCTTCCTCATTTTCATTAATGTCATATTCATATCAATATTAACAGAGTCATTTCTGTGCAAGCGAATCCAATTTTAGGCATTCGAAGAGTGACTGGAACATGGGCCAGTTTTCATTTATTAATGGAATGTTACAAATCCAATAGGCAAATTATTTGAAATTTTCCAATATCTGACTGATAGATTACAAATATTGCAAATATTTTATAAAGTGACTGCGTTTTACATTGGGTCAATGGAAATGGGTTTTTCAGTGAGGGTTTGCTTTGTTGTCATGAATAATTCCTTATTTGTCAGCAATGACGACAATGAAATATACACCTAATTCAGTGCAATCCATATGGTCCTACTTTCCCAGTTTTTTCAATTAATTAGCGGAAATTCAGTACATCTGTACATGTACTGAATTTCCGCTAGAACGGAATGTACTGAATTTCTAGAACTAGAAACTCTTTCCACTTACCAGTCAGTTTTCCAGTCCAAAGCTGTATTCGTGTACGCGTGTTAATTGAGAACTGCTTTTTCCGGCTGTAGAGGAAGTTGTTGGATAATTAGTTATGCAACTATTTCAGAATTTCAAACTATTCACAAACTTTTAAAACAAACTGTTCAACATTTCCAGTATTATTTTCCTACTTCCATGCACTTCTGAGAAAAAGGGCTTACTTCAAGAAAGTAATCTAAGCGGCTTCAACGTTTATCGTTACTCGAATATTCTACATTTGACTTGACTCAGTGATTGGCATTTCATGCATAAGCTAACACTGTTAACTTTCACAGTTAATTTCTCCGAGTCGGATCTTACCCTCTGTGAAGAGACGTGGAGCTAAACTTAACTCTTTTCGTCTGGTAGAGTTTCGATAACTCTAACAGTGAAAAAGTTTTTTTCCTACAATCGAACTCGCCTTCCACCTAAATACCACGGGGATGCTTAGTGTTACTTGGTGTTGCAGGGCCTTTGAAGCCGTTAAACGCAGCAATAAACTACTACTATGACTAATTGACTACTTGAAGCAGCGTCAAATCGTGGAGATAGCACGCATAAATTCGTGGAAATGGACCATTTTTCGCACATTCGTTCTCGCACTTAGGAAATTTTCCATGCAACTATTTGCTTATCACGATGTAATTTTCACTTCTCACCTCTCCACACATTGGGCATCAGAACGAAAGGCCTCTTGTAAAGCGGCCTTTACAATTGCTCAGTTATGATGTACTTCGTGTTTATTCTAATCGTTCACATTACCTTTGCTTTACCTTGTAAACTAGAACATCATTTAACGTTGAGCTGCGAAAGCCCAGTGGGGCGTATTGTGTCACATGGGTACGCTGGAAGTTCTTGATGTCAAAAAGAGAGAGTTGAGGATCGTAGAGAAGGGGTTGCCAATTCCCGAGAAGTTATTTCCACGATTTTTCCGTTATGTGAGTAGGAAATCCTGGAATATTGAAGAACAGAGCTTGATTACAACTACCTCAGAATGTGAATTTTTCATTAATGAACGCCATAAATGATCAGTTTGATCACAGTGGGTGTAGGTCTAGCTAGAGATAAAATTTTATTTTGAGCAGAATTAGGATTTAATGTCCTCCAACTTCTAATGTTATATCGCACCGTCTTATCTAATTTAAATACAAGACAGCGGCGTCGGAAGTGGGGGGCAGGGGGGGCATTCGGCCCCCACCAGAATTTTCCCCGGGCCCTGGAGAACTGAGTCTTCATTTATAAAAATTAAATTTCACTTGTTTCCAGCTTTTCTTTTCCCTTCTGACGCATATTCTGCCACCTTCATATGCACTTTTAGCGGAATTCTAGTCTCTACCCCCACCTATCCGCAAAAAAATGCGGGCCCTTTTCATAGGAGCCGGGCCCTTTTCAAAGTTGGCCCCTGCCAACGAAAATAGTTCCGACGCCCCTGATACAAGACCTTATCCTAAGACGAAACATCCATGTTCCCAACAAGAATCAAACCACCAACCTTAAATGAAGGAAAAAACAAGTTGTCGTATTTGTTCACAATTTTAATTTAAGAATGAAATTCACAAAGCATTTCCACCGTCAATTGTTTACTTCTGGTACAATTTTGCTCGGATACATACACCTTCCATAATCTTTAGTTTGCCAGGCCGGCTTTTTCCCGACCTAATTTCCTCCGTTGGTTATAAATTTGAATTTAACAAAGTTTCCTCGAGAGAATCATGGAAATTAGATAGGGAAGGAGTCAATCGAATGTCATAAGGATCGTTCAGAAACCCCGGAGTATCGTTCCCGCAGTATTGTGCCTTCTTTTGAAAACGAACCCTTCACGGGTTAACGATCTAGTGTACAACCCAGTAGATAATTGCGTTGCTGAGTGAAAGCGGAAGGAAAACGCCTCAGCCCAGGAGACGGGGGATAAAAAAAAATATTTTCCGATTCCGGGGTTCTCGTGTTGAAACCGGGAATATTAGCAACCCTAGGGTGGCAGAGGTGCCTTGAGCGGGCGGGCCGGCACCAGGGCGAAGTGAGTCCATGGAGCGGGGATGACCCATTATGAGGAGGGGCCGTGCCATTGGGCCCCTAATCAACAGCTTGTGGGCGTTTTTAATTGTCAACATTGAGCAGAAGTGGTGTCGCAGGCGGCCCCAGATGGGCGATGCTCGGAGCGGCGGGATGGGGTTCAGTGGAGCGACAGGGCCAGGCGACCAACGCCCGTCGCAAGTTTCTGAATGCCGCCCATCTCCCTCCCGTATGCCGAGGGATTTTTTAAACTGTGAGTGAATTAATGGGAAGAGAGAGAGATGTGAAGAGTGTGGGGAAAACATAAAGAGAACGAACTCCGCTCCAAACGATTTGAAGTCCATCGATCGCTCGTGGGCGTCTTCGATACTCCCTGGTCGTGGGACCTGCTCAACGATTTCACTTCTCGAGAGTCGTCCTTTCACTGTTTTTATTAAACGTACTGGATTCGGCGCATTAAAGGGAAATCAAGTTCGCCCCACTTTTTTCATTCCGAGCCATAAGGTGCGATGAGCTTGAGTTGCTGCTCTGAGTCACCCAGGGATGCGAGGAGAGGAAGTTTCTAGCAGATGACTCCTCAGAATACCGTTTGTATGAATTCGGGGGACTACTAGTAGGGCTCTCTGCAAATCAGTCAATGCTAGACATAGTAGATGTACAGTTTAAGTAGGGTATTAGGCGCTCCAAATACTACAACCGTGCCCGTAGAAAGAATCGAACCCACAATCGTAGTGGATAAATCTGCATGCAATCGGCCTATCTCCGCGGATGCCCACCTCTGTTGTTCTAGCTTAGTCAATTGAGCGAAGGACGCGCCAGATACACCCTACGATGGGAAGACTCCTTTTTTTGGAAACAGAACTCAGACCGTAATACCACTATAGTAATTCTAATTGTATCCCTATGTCAATTTCGTCTGGAACCTATAGTTCCCTCCATAACCGGGTGGAGGGATCCCGTCCCTTTTCTCATAAGTGGCCACGTGGTAGCTTTAACAGTCACTGCATTGGAAGAACATACTTCAGGTGTGGCTAGTTATCTTGCGGTATGTTCATATTCCCTTAAGAGTGGTATTTCGGTGTCGATCCAGAGTTTCGTTTCATTCTACGGAACTTAATAACACCATCCAAACCGATACGATTCTGAACGATTTGTTCCTCTAAAGAAGGAGAACCGATACGATGAAGAACGAAAACTGACGACCTCTAAAATACCTTGCTAATTCGAAAGATAGAGGAATGTTTATGCAGGAAATATTTAGGGGTTAAATGGTGCCATGCTAGACTATCAAACCTCGGTGGTGGCATTCGGGCCGATTTTTTGATTGCTTCGTGGGAAGCGGCTTCTTCAAGTAATCCATTATGGAGTGGGACATGAGCTCTGGAGCTTTTGGTGTCCACCTTAAAGAATCTTCGGAAAAATTGAAAACAGAAAAACAAGGAATTGAAGGGTGAATTCGGAATTAAATTTCTTAGTATGAAATGATTGCTGATGATCTATAGTACGTACATATCGTCAAATACAATCTATTTCTCTTTTTTTAACATCTGTATAATTTGATTATTTATTCCTTCTTCCATTAGATTCATGAAATTATTTCGAAATTCCACCGTAAATTAGAGTAAGAATATTTTTATAACTCATTTGACAAAGTGCCAATATGTACTCTTTCAATAATTATAGAAAGATTTCAACTCAAAGGTCGTTCTGGTCGTTTAGGATAATTTCGAGCAACGGCTGGTGGAATTCAGGCTTTAGGATATAAGGACCAATTACTATTTCTCATTACTGCCTGGGGATTTCCAGGATGATTTGGTGCCAAGAAAAGACAAGGTTCGGTTCCAAGGAACCTGCCCAGATTCCTCTTTTGCATTATAACTTCGGACCTCCAGTTAGCAGTCCAACATTCTTCCAATTGGGCTAGCCGTGAGCCCTTGAAGAATTTATACGCTCGCAAATCCCGGCTAATCTTTGTCCAATTTGTTAATCTGGCCTCATAGAGTATGAAGTAGAAAAGTAATTGGTCCACTCAAGTACTATTTCTCAACGTTCGCCGTCTGAAAGTGGATTTGAGGAAGTATATGCATAATGATAACTTTCTAATGGCGAACACATTTTCTGCAATTTCGAATTTGCGCCATCTCTTGAGAATTTAAGAAAATACATGGCATTTGGAAGGAAACTTGATTGGAGAGGTTATTTGCGCAATTCAAATTAAATGGCTAGTTTGCATAGACAGAGCTTTTTGAATTCGAGAGAGTAGAGAGTCAAAAGAAATATGGTGTTGCAGTAACCATACGGTGTAAAATTAGTTAATGCTGCCCAGGGAGCGTCTCCTCCGATGGACGAATCACTGGCTGTAGTGCCTTCCTTACGGCTCTCAAAAAAACTTATGGAAATAACGATTTCGCTAAAAACCGATTCCACTGCCGGGATTCAGCACCCTGAGATGAAAGGCCAAAAGAAAAGTACAGTGCAGATGAAAAAATAACTTTGCTCCTCCACAAACAAATTTATTTACCTGCAGCCAGTTTCGACAGAGGGTGTCACATGATGTTATGCATGGAAATAATTCACAGTTAAATTAAATAATGTTTGGAACAGTGAAGTTGTTATTTTTCTAGTGATCCGTCATGAAGGGTTTCCATCAAATGAAGCGTGAAATCATAACATAAGGAAGGGAATTACTCAATCCAACAAGAATAATGTAATTTTCTCCGACTTGAGGTTCTTGTGAGCTTTAGATCTCCTGTCTTCAACTGTTACTGAATATGAGCATTACATTTTCAAACTTCTCTAATCGCTCCACGTTTTAATATTCCCACGCAAAATGAAGCCTTCAGTATATGTTTTTTTTCTCCTGCTATGCACACCATCTTTTCTGTCTTCGGTTCAATTTGTAGAGGCAAATCCCCACTCAATGCTATCGATTCGCGAGACATTACCGTTGAAATTATTTTTATTTTAATTTTAAATTCCAAGCGAGACACGCCTCACACATTGGAAATTAAACTCTTCTGCTCGTCTGATTTGATTTCTCATTGGCCCGCTCTCGGTGCGCCTAAGACCGTGCCGTTTATCACTGAGCTTGGTTAATAAAATATAATTACTTAGACTAAACATATGAAGCGGAATAAATTCCGAACACCGCATTACGTATCACTGAGTAATTATCCTTCTCTTGGTGCATCGCTTTCATGTTAATCTGTGCGCGCCCTCAACACAATTTTTGAGAGGATATGCCTCAAAGTTTCCAACCCCCTGAACCTTTTGTCTTCATTCTAATCATGGTAATGTAATTTAGCTGTAAAAGAATTGATATTAAAAATTCATGGCTAAACGTAAACCTATTTCAGTTTCAATTGGGAGCAAAATGTGTTTCAGATAGCTATTATCATTACAAAATGCGTGTGTGTGTGAAAATTATTATTTCAAAGAGATTTTCGGTCCTCCCTAATGAACGCTCCTTCCTCAAACTGGCAAATTCTAAACATTTTCCGAACGTAAACATAGACTTAATTTGTGGTCTTCATCATGAATCTTAAAATGACCAGCTTCAAGTAAGCGTTCACAATGACCCGTTGAGCCCAAAGGTCTGACAGCCCGAAGCATGCACTGGGCTCATAAAACATCTCAGGATCGAATCTCACCTCGGTCATGGGTGTTGTGATTTTTTGTATCGTTATGTTGCAATAACCAGTGCTATGTAACCTCGTAGCACCTTAAAAACTTTATCTATTATTGTACCTCAAAATTGTAAATTTTTTTGTCGTCAATAAGTATCGAAGACTCGTATTCACATGATTCATCCGTAGCTTATAGATTGGTTCACAGTCACACTCTTGACTCCTCACATTTCACTCTTTTTTTACCCTCGGAACGGATTTGTGGACTTGCGGACGCTGTGCTATCCACCGAAGCGAGACAAATGTGGAAGGGGGTGTATTTTGGTTACGGCTCACACTTAGGCTGATTCTCGCGGGTTAATACCAGCTCTTCCCTCGGCTTTTCCAGAAATCATTCGGTGGTCTCAAGAAAAGGATCACATTTGACACGGGAGGGGAGGCATTTGCCTTCCCTCCCACATTCCCAGCGTTTCCAACTCCGCGTGCTCCCTCCCGCTCGCCAGCCATTCGCTTCCTTCGCAATTCATTCCTTACATCCTCCAAATAACATTTTCACGGCCTGATTCAATTCACCTCCGTCATATTTTTGACAAACCCTCTCCCTCCCGTCGCCACTTCGAGTCGAAAGCCTCTTCCGTTTTTCTTCCTTCCTCCCTTCTCTCCTCCACTGTGTATACCAATCCCACTTTCCCATCCGATCCACGAATCCAATTCCATGGAATTCAAGAAAAAGTATTTTCTTACGAAAAATCCTCTCTCGTTCCCCTTCCCAACCCTTACCCCAGGACCCAAACACCCCCCACTCCTCTCTCTCCCGCGCGAGATATAAAATTCACAGCGTTTTTTTCATGCTCCCTCAAACCCCCTTATCACGTTCTCCCCCGTTCTATTTTCCTTCGGCCGACTTTTACCCGATATCAGAGGCCGAGAGTGGGTGTTAGTGGTGGGTTCCGTGTGGGAACCCGCTTTATTTTCCTAGAGCCCGGATCGGAGGGAAAACTCCGTTATTCTCCCAAAGCCGGCGTGTCATGGGGATCCGGAAATCCCGCTAATTCAGAAGGAGCGACCCGGCGTCTCGCGCGTCCTTGAACCAGCGACCAGACATGCATCTTCCATTCGGCTTAAAGAAAATATCTCATGCCCACAAATACTATATTTATGTACCCACATGATTTAGCTTGTAAATTATCTTGGCCTGTTGCGGCACGGGTCTTTCGGGGCTTTTTTTTACATGAAGTTTGTAATTGTATGTGAAATGCGATTCATGGAGAGATGATCAGAGAAAATTGCGCAGTGAAGCAACAAATTGTATGGGAAATTCGTAGAACACATTGCCAATTGTTCGGAAAAGTCCCATTTCCTCGCATTTATCCATGCAATTTCCAAGACTTTACGCTGCTTTAGTTTGTCAATTTGTTGACGTGTGAAACGGCCTTAACCATGTTTTCTCACAAAATTGTGGCATCTCAGACAGATCATATAAGCACGCAAATAGTATGGTGGAATGATATTCACAATGTACACTTGTGTCTAATGCTCACTACGTACATAACTGTGAATGACAATCGAAGAGGTTGTGCGGCAGTTTTGTTTAAGCGCCTGCTGGTTGTAAGGCCCGGATTCAAGTACCGATAAAATCAGTTTAATGCGTCTCATATAATTCGAAGTAGGATATGTATTTTTGGCAGGGTGGTCGGCCGGAGAAGCTACAGATGGCATAGGAAAAGCAAATTCCTCATAGTGTAATTATATATTGTGGGGCGATTATATATTTCTTGTTAATTTCCTGCATACTCTCTAGGGGAGTATCCGAGTAAACAGCAATTTTATCCCTAAAAAAATACGCTACGCATATGATATTTTTTTATTTTGTGATCCAAGATAGATACTCCAAAAGCTCATATTTACGACTTTGTAATACCTTAAAAATATCAAACTTTGAAATATGAGAACTATAGTTCTCCGCGGAGAACGAAGTTCCTACTCCGTAGAAAGGTGGTAAAATTAACCGAATCCCTTTGTCATCGTTTTGCTTATAAATCTGGTATTTCGAGCCCGGGGTCGTAGAAAGGTGGTAAAATTAACCGAATCCCTTTGTCATCGTTTTGCTTATAAATCTGGTATTTCGAGCCCGGGGTCGAGCTCTTTTTCGCAGTTTTACAGCATGGGTCATGCGAGACACGAGGAGTAACTTCAAATTTCTTCCGGCCTTAGTATTTGCTGTTTCATATTTCCCGAGCTAAATTGTACAAGGTGAATTAATTCTTTTTGCGGCAGATATTTTCTGTAACGCGGAGTGGATGTTCCTTTGCGTATATAAAGCAGCATATCTAATTTATTTCACTCTCGGGTAGCGCATTTGAAGCATCCAGGGTATGTTTTCGAACAGTCTCTATACCCGAAATCTTGCATTATACTGCACATTGAGGAATAAGGCGTAAGAAAACTAAGCACTTTCATCGTTTCAATGAATATTCGACCGTATTTAGTTGTATTTCAACCTTCAACACTTCGTATTTAGTGATATTTCAACCTCAGATAGCCTTAATTTCTGTTTATTTAACAGTCAAATGTTTCAACTGGAGGAAAACACTTCTTTGCTCACGATGCAAATTAATGCGTTCGTTTATGGAGAGTGAGGCTCGGGAAATCATACAGGAAAAATCTTCCGTTGCAAAATTTGAACAATGAGCATAATTTTTCAGCGACCACTTTCCATTTAATTTCCCTTCTTCCAGTAAGCATAGTATATATGCTTTAAATACTATTGATTAACGACCACGAACGCCGATGTGGGAGCCGAAGTCTTATGGATAACTGTTTTAGATATGTCGAGTTCCTGTAAGCTCGAATGCCTTTGAAGTGTCCGATTACGTCTTCACCCGACCGAATATTTCCGCCAACACCACTCATGGGTGGTGCATTCTTCGATCGTTGATGAAGTCCGAACAAATCTGGATGACGCACTCATTTACCCGCGACACACTGCTGATACTCCAATCCCCGCTGCACTTATCAGTAGGGGTTTCCCTGTTGAACTCTAGCTGAAGGGCCGGCTCACGTTTCAAAGTGAGACCCCCTCGTCGGACGTCCCTTCTGTATTGCAATCCTGCCATAGGATGACCCCGCTGTGGAAATAGCTATGCTCCACGTTGCGTCACTTGCGAGTGACGAAATACCGAAGTTAGCTCGGCGTTGTCGGATTTACGGGTCCTGCCCTTCGTTTTTTTTCTCCCTTTTCCACCCTACCTCCTCCTGCACGTCTCTTTCCCGCTTCTCTCTTTACGACCTGCACTCCCTACGCACTTGACATCCCTTCGGGCGTTAGAAATCCTCGGGTACGGCACACCACCACGATACACAGACCGGCGTCGAAGCGCCCCTAGTCTTTTTCTCCCTCGTCAGATGAAAGCAATGGCGGGATCATAAAAATCCTTTGCCCTACCCTCGACCAAAGAAGCGGAGTGCCTACGTAGTGGAGAGGGATGAGTATTTGCCCACGGAGCTGCCCGCTTCGGGTGGCTCGTTTGAAGCGGCCGGGGGATGATTGGCCGTCGAGGTGTTTCGACGCGGATGTTCACACTGTGGCCCCGCAGCTTGCTTGACCAGCGGCGGGCACTTCCTCCTCGCATTTCGTGACGAGGCGGAGGGGGCCGCGCGGGGGAGTCTGGGTCGTCGTCGATTGGGAGAGCGACGGGTGGTCCATCCATCAGTCGACAAAGGCGCCCCAATTTCCTCCCTCCCTCCCTCTCCTTCCCTTTCGTCCGTGGAGGGAATGGATTCGGAGTCGGTCCACACGTGTATGCACCCCGCAGGCCGGTAGTCCTGCCTCGGAATAGGATTTCTGGCGCGTTTGACGAGAACGATACCGACTTCCGCTGGGAAACTTGATAGGGGATTTCAGTTAACATCCTTTTTGGGAATCACTTGTCCGGAATGGCTGTTAACGAGGTAAAGACCGAGTCCGAGCTGTGGCAAAACTTTAGGATTCCTTGATCTTTTGAAGCCATAATAATCGTCTTATCAGGGAAACTAATTTGTGGCGGATAGGTTAAAGACATCCTCGGGAATCACTTCTACAAATAATTAGTAATAGCATGCATCAATTTGCTTATCGTTAGATCTTTCTTCATTCCTTCCTTGTCTTTTTATTCACATATGTAATTATTAGGTCATGAATACATGGCTGCACTTCATATTTTATACTATCAATGACCCTACTTTATATTTGGGCTTAGTGAAAGGTGCTTCATTAATCCCGAGATATCTTGAGGGTTTTCATTTGTATTGATTATTTGTTTTCTATAGCTCACCAAAATCCAACGTTCTTATGTGTAACAGAAAAAAGCGTCAATAGCATAGCTTTCGAGTTTCCTTATAGAGGTACTCCAAATGAGCAAGCTTAGAGCGCTTATGTATTCCTCTCTTGAAATACCTAGTGCTATTAGGTTTTTCTAAGGTGCTCTGCTAGGGTCTACCTTAACTTTCTGTCTCGTCCATCTTAACTCAATATTTAGGATTAATCCTAAGATAAACACAAGAATCCATACCCGAGGCGTGATTGGAACCGGAGCCTTTGGGTTGCCAACTCAGGGAGCCACTGAATTTGCAACGGCAGCTTTGGTAAAATACCTCATTTGCTATTTATAATACCAATGTCTCAAAAGTTGGATTTATACATTCAGGTCACAGTAGCACAATTTTTATTTTACAACCTAGTAAACCTCACGCCTTACCGTAATTAGCGGTTGCCTGTCGCATTGAGTGGCTATAGGAGGACTATTGATACGCCCCAGATACGGAGACTACTGTGAAGTCCGATAATTATTGGAGTATTTTCCTATCATTACCATGAATGTATTTTATCATCGAAATAATAACGTAACTAGAAACTCAATTTACAAGTAGGTACGCGAATCATGTTACCCTTGTATTATAAAGGTTTGCATGAAGAGCAAGATAAAGAAAAATTATGTAATCTCCCCTCCTCTTAGCTTTAAAAAATGTTAAGCTTACCTCACACAAATCAGTTCTGAATGTTTAAACTAGCGCTCTATTACTATACATCAATGAGATCATTGTTATAGGTTCAGTGAGAGTAAATCTTAATTGATGAATTAACAGCAGTATCCTATGAGCAATGTCCATTTACCATACGTACGTGTTCTAAATATGAAATAATAATAAATAATATTTCAATACAAAACTAGGATGGAATATTACATAAAATATATTTGCATGCTAGCTTCATACGAGCAGCAGTAGGACATGGTTTTCAAGTTTTCCCACTGCACAGCCTAATACTTTAGACGAATTCATCACCGATGACCGATTCCGGACTCGAACCCGCCACCTGTCGGCTGCCAGGTTGTCAGTTATCGTCCTGGCTACCGAGGCCAATATCTCATTCGAGAGCATGGTAAAACTTTCAAACACGTTAGATAAATAATAGATACAAAACACGTTTAAAATAAAAAACGTTTTGAGAAAAATGCATAGTGAATCAATTTTTCATCCCTTGCAAAATTTTCAGATCTATGTCAATAGTTATCGCATTAATGACTTTTACGAGGTAATTAATAGAAAACTTAAGCCAGCACCTAATGTGATACATTCACAAATTCTTTAATATTTCTTCGTGGGTTATAATTCAAGGAATTTTCCAATTTTTAAGGCGTGTAACTCGGGAATGGACGAGTGCAAAATTCTTTAAAAACAGTTATACATAGTTATCGAGTAGTGAAAATGTACTTTATTTAATGAAAATGATTAAGTGTAAAAGACGCGTTATTTCAAGCGAAGAAATGCTCCTTCACTATTAATTTGTGGACTCAGCATCTCTCTTCTTCATACCCTATGGTCAATATCTCTACGCCCTTGTACCTCTTCTTAATCCATTTTACGGCGTATCTCTGCGGAATCCCATTTAATTCATACTTTCTCTTCAATAAATCTGATTGATCCGATTCATTCTATCAAAATCATTCCCGAAAACTTGTATAATTATTAGATGATTACGTTGCTACCTTACTTAGTGTGTCCATTTTGAAAATCGTATATTTATTCTTAAATTAGTCTCATTTAACTGCAGATTGGTCGTCAGCCGAAAGTAATACGCCCGCGTATAATTAGAGAAAATGCCTGCCGGTAGAGGACAATGGTTTTATCAACATCATAAGTGTCTCGGGGGAAGTTTAATTAATTCAAGTTGAGATACTCGGTAAGTAAGTTTCACGGGAGGGGAATAAAACTGAGCTTTGGCCATAATAAACCCCTCGTTTAAAATATTTAGTATTAGTTTTTCGGAGGGGGCAACGGGGAGCTAAGTTCATTTCCGCCATTAATGATAGATGGGGAAGAATATTTTGTGGACCAGAGGAGTGGAGAGTAGCCCAGCGTCGGTACTAGCCCCGGCTCTTAAGGAAAGAATCCATGTTTTTAACGGGCGTAAACCACCGTTCAGCGTCTCATCTAGCAAATGGTGTACTGCCTTTGAGTTACTTTCCACACAGCAATAAATTTGGAACCACTTACCCGATGAAAAATCTCAAACTGCTTGCTTGAGAAAACGGTTTGAATCCAATTGGTTAGGGGTAGGAAATATTAGCCTCAGTCCCTTCAGAAACTGCTTCTGATCGCCTACTTCATCCTACCCAGAGCTTATGGATTCGTGTTTAAAATAAAGGGTTGTGAGTTGTGTGTTTAGTGATCTTAATGGCTGATGAAGTCCTAAATCTTAATAAAATGTCGAATGACGTTGAGAATGAATTTCATAAGATTTCAGATACGGGAAGGGAGGGATTTTTAAATGGATCGGTTCATTAAAATTTAGACTGAATGGAGGGAAATTTCATAATTTCTCCCCACTTTATCTCTAATCGAGTCACGAAACTAGTTTCACTTCTAGGGAGGTGATTAAGAAAGGACTGGTTTGATTTTGTAGTGAACTCTTGGCTGATATCCCGAGGACTCGGTA
Source organism: Platycnemis pennipes (assembly GCA_933228895.1). Lineage (NCBI taxonomy): Eukaryota > Metazoa > Arthropoda > Insecta > Odonata > Platycnemididae > Platycnemis > Platycnemis pennipes. The sequence continues at coordinate 120,471,666 of OW121846.1, forward strand.
TCGAATCCTGACGGTGGAATTTTAGAGCTATTCCGTTTGTTCTTTTAATGCCGTGAGGAGTGCCCTTCGAAGCGACTTTTTGTCGAATGGTCCATTAAATTATAGCCCTCTCGGCTTATCTTGACTTTTTCGTTATGAGGAGGGTGATAGCGATGCCGGGTTTCCCACGAACCTTCAGCCAACAATTCCGATCCTCAGATATACTCAATGATGCAAAAGTTGGCCACTTTATCCAATAGCAACGATTACAACTGTTAAGAATGTATCATATTCGTTTTAAGCCGTGTGTGGTATTGTGATTGAATCGCACAATTTTGAAGGAATTGGAGATTTGTGGCCAAGACTTTGAAAAAACTTATGGTCGGTCGCCTACGAGTGAGTACGTCTTATCGCCTACAAGGCTTAAATTTTTTAACGTACGCTTATGTATTGATTGTAAACAGATATTGTTTATCCCACATGAATACTAGAGACTCCTGGCGTCTAGCTGGTTAATTACTTAGCCACGCCTATTGACTACTCGACCATTCCTCTCTGTAATGTTATTAAGAAATTAAAGAACCGCACACTGGCTTCGAGAACTTAAACCGCGTTACCCGCGGAAATTGAACGATAATAGAATTCCACAGAAAAAAAATCATTCACCTTGGCATTGACCTGGATCCCCGGATTCGAGTTACGGTCGATGCGCATGATTTTTTCTCTGTGGAATTCGGCTATAATGTTATTAAGCTTATTATTAAATTTGAAATTGCTTTATTCATGTAGATGAACTTAAAATACAATGCATGCATAAAAAAGAATGTGATAAGAACCACGAACGCATGAAATTGAATGAAAAACTTTAACATCTGTGATATTCCTAGCAGTATTGCTGCTAGCGTATCTTCTATTGCTATGGAAGTCTAGTCTAACAAACCCCAACGGTAAAACCGCCATTTAATAGTTATTGAAAACGTGGAAATATAAACACTGATTACGTTTGAATAGAAATATTGGTTGCCCTTCATTTCAGCCTTGAACGTGGAACTAATAATGAATTGGTGGTACATCTACCCATACTACTGTCATTTGTTATTGTAACTAGACCTCTATAATCCAAGCTGAGTGCTTTCCACCAACAGTCCTTTTACTGTTTGTATTATTTTAGTTAATCTCGCTTAAATTGATGTTTGCATTACTACACGAAGTCAGCCGCTATTCCCAATCACTTTCAACATATTTCCAGCCACGCCATGGGCGCTGCTTGAACAGTAATGACGCTCCCGACCGTAAGGCCATCACTGCATGTTCCACCGCTTGGTATTTTCACTGGTACTCGCCGGGAATATTCCGCGGCGGGCTAACGACGCCAGCGGTGAAGGAAACGAGTGTTTACGATAATTTCGCTGGAAAAACACTAAAACAGCATCGGCCAAAGGAACTTGCAAGCCGTTTCACCCCTCTTTTGGTCATCTTTTAATGGCACTTTCGTGCTCGAAAACCTGATTCATCTCAACCCCCCCTCAAATTGCACTCGAAGCGCTGCGAAGGCTGTGAAGAATCTCGGCGTCGAGCTGTTGAAACGATGCCCATCACATCGACGGTCGAGCTCCGGCTTTTCGAGTGCTGTTATCTGTTCTCCAGGCGTGTTCTAAACGATTACTGTAACTCCCTCGGTGATCGAAGTCAATTAGTCGCGTCATACAAGCGGTGCCCGGGGATCTTTTAGAGGCAGCAGACACATATGTGCGCCTTTTAATGTTTAATCGCTTGAAAAAAATACGACCGGTGCATTTCGTTAGCGGTTACCCGAAAAGCGCGTGAAAAATGCGCCAGCACCAATATATCCGAATGGAATACTTGCGCCGCTGCGGTTGAGTGAATATTGGCGCCTTTTTTGGAGCAAGTCAGATAAGACCTGGTAAAGGTATCTGTAGTGGTGAAAGTAATGGCTAGTGGTCGCCTGTTGAGAAGGCTCAAATTAATTTCATCGTGTTTTAGATAATGGATTACATATTGTGAAGTATTGAAGTGAACGTCTGACAAAATAAGAGAGATGTATCACTACTTTCCTAACTAATTTTAGTGCAAAATCTCTCAGTTACTTTGAGTTATCCTGATGACGAGAGCCACGACTGACGAGGATGATAAGCGGTAGTGTTCCCCTATACGTAACCTCCAGTGATCCTTCGAAAGCGATTACATTTTTAAAATAACTGTTTATGTTTTCCGAATAGCCAAGGTGAAAGCGCCAATTTACACAAAAACACTAATTTCGCCCATTTAAACACTTCCTGTCAACATTTCCAGTTGAAAGGGATCCTTCTTCCGCCCCTCTCCCCAGGCATTAATGTGAATTCAACCCCATATGAAATACTTATCATGATATGGATACCTAGAGACGTCGATGTATCGGGAGGAGTGAACAGACTAGTACATCTACATTTACATAATACCCTGCAAGCCACCATAAAGGTGTGTGGCAGGGGGTGAACTCTCACCAAACATGCACTACATATCATGCATAAAAAAGGATTAGTACTGTATTGGTACTGTTCAAAATTACGATTTTTAAATACACAATCAGGGGGCTGCGATTATATCTTAAACCATCCGCGGTGAAGTAAGAATGAAGAAAAAAGGAGAACGAGGTGATGCACCGTTCTGTTAAATCCACATCGAGAAATCAGTAAAATAAAATGGAGAAAGGGGAGGCATCCAGATTAAATATCCTCGGGGAAAAATTAGTTGTAATGTTCAGCGATGACAGCGGTCATGGCCGAGACAAAGAAATGTTCGAATGATTAGGTCAATTAAAATAGGTGTATCAACTAGATATCAACTAAAGAAAATTTCATGGTATTCAGCACAAGAGCTGACAATGCGGTCGTTTACACCTGAGAACGGACAATATTTTATTCGGAAATTGCAATCTTGAGGTGAAGGTTGTATAGGAAGTGAAGGGATCATTCCACGAGAAGAAGAATACCGTAGCACCCGAAAATACCTTGGAGGCGAAAAAACACCTCTTTGGAACTTAATACCTGCTTCAGGCTCCTTCATGGCAATGAGGAATGAATGAGAACAGCTCCATGAAAGGCAGCGTAGGAAGCATTTTAAATGCTGTGTCATTGAAGAATAATGAGGATAAAATGAAAATGCCGAGTACAAAACGAAAAAGGCTCTAAGAAGTGTTGGAGAAAAGAGGAGTCTTTTTCATATTCTGAAAAGATGGGACCGCCTCATCTGACATAATTCAGGACATGATGAGGACAGTCTTCGAGAGAAAAGTTAATGGAAAGAATGGCAAGGGAAATACTCTTTTATGTCATGCATGAACAAGACAGGGAAGGATATAAAAGAGAAGAATTATGTTGATGTGAAGAGGTTAGGTGATAGAAATATCGACTGGAGAGCTACGTCAAACCAATATAAGGGTTCATATATTGACGATGATGATTGGTGACACGTTTACCTTCTACATCTAAAGATATTTGGAGATTATCCGCGAGGTAGAACGAAATGGTCTGTTGAGCACTGGTCACGGGCTCGGATGTGGAAGCTCTTAGGTTTTTAGGTCTGGAGGTTCACGGGCTCTTAAAACAATCCGTCCATAACTCATCGTGACGTAATACCTTGGGGCGATAAAACTCGGCGAGAAATCTCTCGATGTTTACTGGTTGAGGTAGCGATATCGATACGCGCCGGCCTAAGTAGTAACTCAGCCTCGGGTATGGGTGTCGTGTTTGTGCTAAGGCTAAACTTTAGTTAAACAGTGAAATGTAACCTTGGCATTTGGAGCACCTTAAGTCCTAATTCTACGGACACTGATCCCCAGGTAAGGAACTGCCCTATTAAATGTATATCACTCGCCTCAGGACTCCAGGAAGTGAGCTTTAGTCAACGGATTGGTCGCTTATACTGGTGACTTACTTGTGAGTGAGTGGCGTGCCTCCTAAAGCTGTTATCATCGGTCGATTGAGATGTATTTGAACGTAAAGTTATTCCTATACATTTTCATATTCATTAATATGTCAGTCAAGTTAATTTGAATTCGTTAATATTTCATAATTCACTGATGAGTCAGAATGCTTTGGATAAAATTATGGAAGGGAACAAATTATGCAGCTATTCACTTTTGCCGTTTTAGATGAATAAGCCCAGATTCTGTTAAAAGAGCTAGGAGAGGTCATTATAGTGGGAAGGAGTGAAATATGTGTATTCAGTAGACTCTGTATCGTTTTTTCCGTAATTTTTTCATGAGCTGATAATATAATATCGAATTATAATGAGATTCTCTAGGAAAGGAATGCTATATTTTGCGTCAGAGTAGAAGGGTAAGTGAGGCAGAACACATTTTGCGTATTTGTGCAACTTAGAGAAAACGAGCCCAGTAAGGAGGGAATGGGGTGATCAGGAACTCAGGCTAAAGAGGCAAATGCCAGAATAATGATTCATCATTTCCAAGACGCTGGGCAAGAATACAAACATCTGTAGAGTAAACGCGATAAAGTGTGTGGTTCCCAAGCCCGATCCTGGTGAAATGGGATGAGCATGTTGATTTTGTCTCGAGGGAAAAGTTATGCTCTTTTCGGATTTTATTTTCTCATCAACCTTCGGGTTAGTTCGTTGTACCTTGCTGAAAGAGCAAAATGATTAAAACTAATCACGCAGTAATATAAGTGTGGGGTCTTAACTTCCCTGCCACATACCAAATTCCTGGAAAGCAATTTAAAACTTTACATTCACTACATAAATATATATTATTGTTAATGCATAAAATTGAATGTAAAAAGGTGGCAACCTGTACATAGTCCCTTAAAAGTATCGTAAAATTTAGGAAACATTAAAACTACGGAAAAACTTAGTAAAGGAAACCTATTGGGCCCAGAAAACTCCTAAATTTAACTCAATTTTTTTATAAAAGGCATTCCCGTATTTTCTTTTTGAGAAGCCCGGACCACTATTAGACTAATGACAACTCTTTATCTTGTTGAACGCGATTTCTTCGTGACCTCAATACATCTAAATATCAGAGCCTGTTGTGAAATTAAAAAACGCTAAGAAATCTTTGTTTCGTTATTATATTCAAATTCCACTCCATATCGCCGTAATCCTCCAAAAGTTTTATTTCTTTCGTGTATGTAAGTCTCTTTCAACACTGAATAAAAACCTCAATGCCTGTCACGTGTAAAACAAACACCAATGTTAAAAATGAGAAGAACACCCCATGCATACGATTCTTATCTTGTTGTAACCCATGCAAAAGAACGAAGGGCTTTTGAATGAATATTGCCTGGCGTGTTTTTATATCTTTTAGAGCTGCTCATCTTTTTGAGTTCAGGAGGACTGTTTGTTTTTCTTCTGTGAACATTCTAATAAGTGACTAAATAAATGTTTATTTCACGAAAGAATGACTAAATGTGAAGCGACCAACCTCCCCAAATTAAAAACTCATCTCATCTCGGATCCTAACTGAAATTATTCTTATATTATGCTATTCATCCTGGAAACGAAAAATACTCATTTATGTGAAATTGGGCTTCTTTAAATATTCTCTTTGTTTGGCCAGTTAGCAATTTTTTCTTAGATGAGAAACTACCTTACTTTCCTCTGAAATGTTCTTTAATTTTGAATTGAGCCTAAATTCTCTTCACACTATTATCCCGTGTGTGCCGGGCATTTTCTACTTAGCCAAATACGATTGTCTATCGACTTAAAGGAAATTATTCCATTGTGCAATTGTTCATTCTCTTCTACTTTTTTGCAGTAATCGAGTTAAATTTTTGGGCGCTCTCACTGCTAATGTTCTATCTCTATAGTTGTCTTGTCTCCATCGCTCAGTATTAAATCCTGCAGTAACCGCGAAATGCATGCCCTCAGCGGGATTCGAACCTGCGATCATCGGGTCGACAAGCCAGCGTCTTGCCCACCAGACCACCGGCTTCTGTCTAACTGAGAACATGAATTGCTAAGTGATGGGTTTTGTACATATATTTATTTCTTTACCATTTTTGTTACTATTCCGTCGACGTGTATAGGTTTTCCCCTACACGTCGGGCTAATGCCGTGGAATGGATGCTCTTGCTGAGGATAACTTGTGCAAATGCTTCAGATACTCATACATAATATCAGTAAGTCCAAGCCCTGCGAATAAAGATCTTCCTCTAGCAGGGCTTTCCATATCACTATGAATATAATTTTACTGTTAATGTTAGTAAAGATCTTAGGTCTAATTTTTTTGTGCATTTTTTAATTTTGGGGAATACAGGAGATAAAATCAGGTAAAACAAGGGACCAGTGTGTACGATACTTTGAAAGCGACAACGTGCGAAAAAAAACTGAAGAATACTACCTTTTCACATGTACCATTGAAAAAATACTCTTTCTCCTGATATACGCCAGGAAAATGAACCCAGCAAGCTTTCTAAAATAACCTGAAATAATGGCAGTGTAAAATAGCCCTTTCTTATGCTGCGGGCTGTAAAAAAGAGATAACCAGAAAACAATTATTCGTCAATCGATCCTTATCTATGGCGTAGTTTTATGTTACGAAGGTTTTAGATTCGTGGTAGCTGCATTTTTTGCGTATGAAGGAAAGAAAGATATAAGAGGAAATCTTATTTTATTCTTATTCGCGCAGTCGCGAAGTTACCGTCTCAAAGTTCCCACGGACGTTTCTGTTGAAGAGTGAATGTAATCTGGCGCACTTTCTCGAGTTTGTGTACCTCCTGATAGGTTTTGTGGTGAATCTGACGGGCACAGATTGAATTTCTATGTGGATTTTCTGAAATTTAAACTCACTATGTGCGGCCTCCTATGGGTTTGAGAGGGATTAAAGAATATATCATTACCATCGTCGGAAGATTAAACGTAGTTTGTAATATTCAATGCTTCCAGTGTTTTTACGCTGTTATGGAGAGTCTTCGAAATGCTCATCCGGTCGAGGTGTGACTATAAAGTGTGAAATTATTCAATTTTCGCCTCAAAAACTTTGTCGAAATTCCACGTAACAAGCCCACGTACTGTCGCGTAGTAGCAATAGTAATTCAACGGAGACGAGCGATAGCGTGGTCCATTTGCGCCTTAGGTGGGTACTTGGGTAGGGATACAATTTTTCAGGGAACAATGGCAGAGTTGTGAGAAACCCAGCTCTTTTCACAGCACTAAAGGAGGGATCTATACACCAATGAAAAATCTGAACCAGTGTCTTAAAACCATGGACGATTAAAATAATAATAATAATAAAAGGTCTTTATTGGGGCGAGATTGAGACAAAACGGTCCCTTCTGCCATCTAACCCCTCGTCAAAATAAATATATTAATCAAATAGTGGTCAATACCTAAACAATTACAATCTGAGGTTTAAAAAAATCAGTAAAGAATACACTTATAGGAATTAAAGAATTATACATTAATACAAAAGAAATATATACCTATACACAATTTATCAATATTACATATCTAATAGTGTGTAAAAGAATTTACAATGTGGGAAAAACGTGAGGATTATGTGAGGAAAATGGACTAATACTAATGTTAACTCAAGAATTTAAAATAAAGTGTTCTAGGGTTCCTCATCGGGTGATGGAGTCTGCCTCCAAAATACGACGGCAGACAGTCGTCGAAGCGCCATTGCCCTCCAACACCATCACCCGGTGAGAAACCCAAGAGGCGCTTCCCAAGTACTCGCCGGGATAATCAGAAGACCTCCTGGTTTTCTGTGCTATTTTTTATACTTTTATTTATTTTCATCGAGACTAATTCAAAAGAATTTCATTGTTTGGGCTGAATAATGTAGTGGATGAGTTCAATGCACCACGTATTTGCAATATTTCACCAAGTTTCGGCCTCATCCCCGATTTATTTTCGAAATGAATGCAACGGACCTGCCTCAAGAAAATCGTCCGACATCGGCGAAACGGTGAGCGTCCCAGTAGATGCGCAAAAGGATCTCCGCATCCGATTTCGCATTCACACCATCTCGACCGAATGCCAGTCCATTTCTTTTTTTCCACCCTCCGACCCCCTCCCCCCGACACTCAAGTTATGCCGTTCCATGAAAGTCACCGCTGACGTTGATGAGCTAAAAATCATGCTTCAATTTTTTTTATGACCCCTCCCGACTAAGGCGGAGGGCAAAGTGCCCGCTCGCGTAACCCCGGACGCGGGAAAGATTTCCCTCGGCCCCCGCCGACACATCGCGCGGCGTCCCGCGACCGGGCTGCGGAAGCGTGCCGAGAGGCGGGGGTCGACACATAACATGAGGCGCATAAAACTCCGGGAACGGGGACGGAGGAGAAAGCATCGCTGGACGCTGGCCAGCGTCGGTGGAGCTTCCCGCGTCCATCCTCCTATCTCGTGTCTGCAGCGCCTCCTTGCCCGCGCGTCCTCTAGAGCCGCCGTCAGCCGCGAAGTCGCCCGTCACCGCGTCCGTCTCGCACGGCGACACGTCAAGCCCGCTCAGCGAACACGCTCTCCACTCCATTAACCGTTCGCGGCGCGAGGAGAAGAGTTGACCTCCGTGGCGCCCCCTCGGGGCTGGGCTCCACAAACGTCACAGACAAGCAAGGGCACGCTCATCTACATCTACAGAGAACGCTCGAGAGCTGTAACATGCGCTACAAATGTGACAAGAGAAACGTGTCCATGCACTAGGTACGTGCATGTTTATTAATTCAATAAATATTTGGAGAAAGAAGGAATATGACTGTTATCAATGAAATTGGCATTTTTTAAAATATGCACGAAACTTAAGAGAGTAGTAGTCAGCTCGGCATGGCAATTTTTTTTTCGGAGGTTGGAAAATGCGTATTTATGCACATCGAGGGGTGTAGAACCTTCCCGGTAGTGAGGGACTCGACTACGCGCGACGCGCCTCTTTTCTCCTCCCTCTCTCACGTCGGAGCTGCCGGTACGCGTATATAAACATCTAGATAAATAATAAGTAATATTGACCTTATTAGTGATATTTAATGTAAATGTTATGAGTACCAGCATTGCATTCATCGTAGAGCATACAATAGTACCAATCAATGTTCAATTGACCCATTCGTTTCGAAGTTAGCAGGAATTTACGTTGTTTACAACAAATCCATCAATTTTAGTGGTATAAACTATTTGTTTTCTGCAAACTGTTACTACTAGATTTGGCTTCCTTATATAAAAATCGAAAGTTATTGGAAGAAAACCTACGGGAATACCAAGCGCTCAAAGTTGGGCAACCTGATTTTACGCGCAAAAAACGGGTACTTTTTTGAGAAAAAATGAAGTACAGGAAATACTATGGTGCCGAAGATTTTTTAAAGTAAATGATCCTACGTAGAAATAAACTTTCTCTCGTATTCTTTTTGTTGCATTGAAATTGATTACTTCGTTTAGACGATAGAGCTCCTCAAACTCGGGTATCTTGCTTTTTTTTACAGACTGGTGTCATTAGTCACACCCTCTAAAAACCAACCCCCTCTGGAAACAGGATCGCAATCCTTCAGCCGGCTTCTTTTCTTGCTGCCGTTTATAGATGTCTGCGTGCAAGTTTCCTTCGCTGTGTTTCCCGGGTTCTTCATCCAATTCCAGCTCTTCTCCTCCTATACGTCTCACGTGTGGTGGTCAATTGATTCCACCGGTTTCAAGAGATGTGAGCTCCTTGCAGTACCCCGCAGTAGGGTTGCTCGCTTGAGTACCTTGCAGTAGGGTTATCCCCTCCAGGACTCCAGATATAATTCCGTACCGCTTTAGATCTTCTGCTGATTTGGCGGACCATACTCCTCTCTAGTTGAGTTGAGTTCGCGGGTTCGGTTCCCGCTTCTGTCACGGGTGTTCTTTTTGCTCTGACAAAAGAACTTAGGTTGGATGATGCTACATAGTCTTAGCCGTTGGAGGGCCTAAAACGCTGTCTACTTCTGCTTCTAAAATAATTGAAATGATATTCACTTTATTCATCCAAGGTAGTTGTTCACTCATTCAGGGATTCAACCCGAAGTTTGGTTTTGATAGGTGACAGTGGAGCTCACCCCGTACTAAGCCAATGGCGTGTGAAATTCACACATTCAAGGTAGGGGGCCAGTTCCTTTCCCTGGGCCACCTGCGATTTTCTACGAAGTTCAGGCACGCAGAAAATCGAATCGCGAGGATTTTAGATGGGGGTGTCCAGAAAGGCTCTTGCCCGGGATTTGAACCCGGGACCCTCCGGTCAGTAGCTCAGTGCTCCCACTAGGCTACCCACTAGGCTACCATGACCCCCATGTAGGCGGCCTAGTCTATAATGCATCCGCAAATATTTTAACCAAATTAGATTATATTAACAGGTAGTTGTTAATATAAGTTAATTCGGTTAAAAATGTTGCGGATGCATTATAGACTAGGCCGCCTACCTGTCCGGTTACTTTTTTGTTAATTATGATCACAATATTATTTTTTGGATGAAATTCATTGCAAAATAACCGTAAAGCAATCTCAGAAATATTATTCTCGACTGATCGACATAATCGACTGATCTGGCTGGACAAAACGAGAGGGGTGGTTTTTGTCTTTGGGAAAGAAGGACCTAGCTTCCGCGAAATCAAAGCAAATGTTATCGCATGATTGATGCTATTTCTCCCTCTGTGCGGAGGATGTGAAGAGAAGAACTTTCTTTCATTCCAAAACACTGTTTGAGAAGAAAATGGTGGATCGGTTTTGTGCGATGGCTAGAGTACTAGCCTCCCATCCCAGGTTTGAATTGCGATATCTGTAGGGTGTTCCAGCTGAACCTGGGTTCCTTCTTAAGCGCAGAGAAGAGAGGGCTGAGATTCAGCGTTCCGTCCGTCGGATGGGATGTTAAACCGATAACCAATTGGCACCTTTCATTGAGAGTAGGTTAACTCTGACACCGAGTTTCTCTTTCTTTCTTCTCAATTCTCTTCCTAACTCATGGGCATGCTCATTACACAACTATTGTCATTAATGCGAAACATCCCAGGTCCTGTTTATCCTCCGACGACAACAATGAGATGTAGAAAAATATAATAAAAATATTTTTATTACACTCCACTCATATCATAGTGCATATCATCAATACACACGAATTAATGAATCCTTTGGTAGCCTCGAAGATCGTAGACCAGTGGGGAGGCTACCAACATTGCTGTTCCAAATTTGCATAAAATTACATCACTTTTTAATAGAATCAAGTCGAATAGGATGAAATCAGGATACAATGTCACATACATTTATAGTTTTAATACACGGAGAGCAGAAAAATGAAGAAGCATAGATTGCAGCTAGACCTAGTGTTTTTTTTCAGACAGCCTGAACACCGAAAACATGGATCGGGCTGGAAACCGCTATCAAGATATTAGGATGCAAATGTAGGTTCCAGAATGAAAAAAGCTTGCGATTCGCCGAAGACTATTTGATCTTTCTAACACCAGAATTTCCTTTCGCTTAGTTCTCACTTTGATGTTTGACTTCCGTCCGCCTTCTTCTGCCAGTGTGCGGCGTTCCACGGGGGCCCAAGGGTTACCCGGCCCACCGCCCACTCGCCCTTCGTCCTTTGGGCTGGGTATGGGGTGGGAACTTGCCTACCTTTCCGTCACCTGCAGCCGTTCTGGGCCTTATGACGGGAAAGCGTTTTGACGGAACTTTGTCGGAAAGATATGGGAACCGGATGCGATCGTGGATGTTACCCACGCGCCGTCGCAATCCATATGGAGTTATTCCCCTTCGGGGGTCATTTGATGTCTGGGTTCTTGCGGCTCTGCAATTTTAGAAAGGCAGAGTACCATTTTGCTAAATTCAAACGTATCTGGCGTAACATGGTGGAGTGTAACAGCTTTTCAAGGATAAAAATTAAACTGCATAACTGGTACTTTCTACTTATTTTTAATGTGCACACTAATAAAACCACGAAGCGTGTTTCAGTAGGCCTGATGATAACGCCACAGGTGTTGAAACACGTGTTGCTTATGTAGTAGTGGGTGCATTAAAAAGAACTGTACAGTAAACTTTGTGCAGCTTAATTTTAACCCTTACCGTAATAAGCTTGTGTATTGAGGTAGATGAAAGTCAGCCGAGGGTTTAGCTGCCGAATTCGGTATTTAAATGTCCCCGCCTGCTTAAGTTAAATCTCGTGCTTGATCCCAAACTTTAACATTCGTGTCTCGACGAGTGCCGAATCCACGACCCAAAGGTAGGCAGACTAACGGCGCCTTATCAACCAGGCCACAACGTTAGCCCTGAGGTCGCTTACACCTTTACAGACTCGTGGCTGGCTGGGTGGAGATTCCCGAGGGTTTGGGTTCGCTTCCGGTAGTGCCAGAGATTTATGCCTGTCCGCATTTGAGTTTTGTGTGGAAGCACTTAAAGTTCAGCACTCCGTCCGTCGGATGGCCCGTTAAATCGTGGACCCTTAGGCGCATGTTGTTAAGAGTAAGCCAATTCTGACGACAGTTTTCTCACCACCCATCCTCCATTTCCTGAAAAGTCCCCACTTCCATCCAAATACCCACCTATTCAAATGGCACAAGTGACCATAGCTATTGGCCTCCTCCCCCGAATAACTAACTACGACTACTACTGATTATAGATAGGATTTTTGGGGCACAGAAAGGATGGAGATAAGCCTGCTATCAGTGGCAGCCTTCTCTTTACGAAAGGTGACAGGGTCCACAGTTTAACGTCCATCCGACGGACGGATTACTGCACATGAAGTGCTCTCACAGCATTCAAATAAGACTAATGTTTCTCTCCTAATTCTCTCCTAATGCAGGGATTCATCTCCGGGTCGCGGAGATGACTAGAGTATCGGCGAAGAAGGTCGATACTCTAGCCATGACGCCGACATTATCCCTTCTCAATACAGATTTCTAACCGAGAACACAGGCTTTGATTAAGTTCTTTGTCGTTCACTTCCCCACCGCCGCTTTTTTTCTCCGGTTGGAAATGAAATGCATGCATAGCTCCTTGTGTGCTCTCTTGTTCAAAATTCGCACAAATTTCCTCCTTTTGAGCCTTCTCCATAGCGTTCACCCGTAGCATTCTCGGCGTAAACAGCTGGCACGATTCTCATTACTACCAAGCGAATATTCTGCGATTCTACTCACTTCTATTCCCTCTGAAAGACCAAGCTTAGCTCAATCATTAGCATAGCGATATTAGTCCCATTACTATCACTTGCAACCCTCTCCATGTATGTTGCATCTATGCTTTCTATTTATGCTGTACTTTATTTCGTAGAAGTGCATCATACCCATGGCATTGATGCGACATTAACACTCTTCCTGCTTCACAAGTTTTACTGCCGCTTGACGAGGAGGAGAAGAGGACAGTTTTATACGTTTATGTTCGCTTTCGTAGAATTTTTATTCTGTGAAAAGCAGAACACAAAACAGTAAATTTTTTCGACCTTTCTTCTTTCAATTCTTAAGATCCAAAGGTTCTCTACCTTGTGTTTTCCTATCCGTTACGGCCTTTAGCATTCCTCTCCTCCCCACATCCTTCATCCACTTTTCTGCCCTCTTTCCAATTCACCCCGATGACTTACTTTTTACTCGAACTTGCCTCAACTCCTCTTTGTTTCCTCACTGCATAACTCACTTTTATCTTTCTTCACCAAATCCCATATGGGGAAAATAATATCACTAATGGCATCAATTTCTGTATCCCTTTCACAACGTTCCTCTCCTATATGCAGGATGTTCGCTTCGTGCTCGTACACAGCTTTATTTTAAATTCTTCCATTATTTAGTTCCATTCTTCCCTTAGGAATCTTCTCGTAAATATAATTTCCTTCACATTACCTTTAACGAGGATTTTCCTTTGTTTAGTGGCTTATGTACCCTCTTAGGTTCCCTTTAACAAATAGGAATTATAATTCAGCGGCGTAGAGAAAAATGCAAAAGCCTATCAGCTAATCATAGAAAAATAAGTAAAACATCTAATGACTACATTATCATTTCATTAATTAGAGTCATGGTCACCACAAGAAAACCAACTTTTCTTTTCACGCCAAGAACGCTATACTAATTGAGCCTTCAATGGTGCCGTGCATTGTAAAAGATTTTGAGGAACTCGAGCACAAATAAAAATCCCTTCAAAAATTAATATTTTGCAAAATTCAGGATTTGTCCGATTGCCAATCAAAACCTATTTTGGCCGGAAATAAGCAAATTTGCGTCAACTTTTCAATATCATTCATAATGGGCACTCACAGATTCTCGTAAAAATGCGTTTGGGATCAGGACTCCTGGGTACCATGGTGGTCTGCGCATGTGCATGGCCAATCAAGTGGTTCGATTCTAATTCCGGTAAATCTTTTTTCTCTGGTAAATTTCAACAAACCAATGACCCAATTCCACTAGGTTAGATCGGTGTTCGGTTTAGATGTCCTTTCGAGCTTGGTCAGACGGCTGGATTATGGCGTCATGAAGTTTATGACGAAAACACGGTGAAGTATGTATTCGCCTTAAACAATGACGTTTTATTATGTCAGATCAAATACTTTATTGGTATGGAAATTTTCGAAGGTTTTCCATTCACTCATGCCAGCTAAAATCGAGTCTAATGTGGTTTACGAGACGCATACTCTCAGTGATTACCACGTTACCTTCATGTTCACTCTAAATAGCTATAAAATTTAAGCAGACGTTATATGGTATGCAGGTTTAAATAAGTTTGGCAATTTTCCACAAAAAAATCTTTACTTCGACCGGTTTCGATGTGATACATCATCATCAGGTAAATTGTTTTTGTGGAAAATTGCCAAACTTATTTAATTATGTTATTCCACCATATAACGCCTGAAACGTCTCTTTTTATGGTATGCAGGATTTAAAAACATGCGTTTATTTCTAACGTCATCTCCACACTCAATGCTGGCCTATTTCATGAAAAAGTATTCATGTCCGAAATATTTTTTTTCTTTTATATGAATAAATACATTATTATAAATGCTTTAAACAAAATTTTTGCAATATAATAATAATTTTTTACTTAGCAACGAACATAACGGGACCCCATGTCTTGACATCAAGGCATCAACCTCCCAGGGTAAGGAGGCATGCCTTGAATTCAAGGCATCCGCGTTGAGTGTGTTAATGGATGGACAAGACCATTTTCGAATCGAAAATTTCCCCAGGAATAGCGAGTAGGTGTAAGAATCTTTCTATGTCAATTTATTCTGTCTAAATTCTATTATACTATTACATAATTTCATCACTGAATTATATTCAAGTAAATGGGTCCAATATTGGTATTCGATACCTTGTAAAAATGTGTCGAGAAAATTTTTTTAAAGACAGTGGTTGAATTGTCAATTAATATTAATTTGGCCGGCGATAAAACTTAAATTAAGGATATTAAGCACGTGACATGATTTCGAACGCCTCTTAATGAATTACGTCATTGAATGAGGTTCCGGTCATCGTCCCGTCCATTTAGAATGTATACCTCAATCACATTTCAACAAATGAATGCCGACCGACGGTCCCCCCAGGGTTTTGCAATGACTAATCGTGTAATGGACGCCCGATCCCTCGGAGAAGTGAATAAATGCTCTCATCACGAATTATTATCCGCTGCTGAACCCGTGAGCAACCACCGCGAACAAAAAATAATCCCCCGCCATCCCTAGCCGTCATTCTCTCATTGGGCTCACAATCTGAGGGGTGGTTGACTTCACTCCTCCTCATCCCGGTCCAAGACTCCTCCTCTCTTGTACCCCTTCCCCCCCCCCCCCCCCCATCCTCCCCCGCCCCCACCAGCCCTTTATTCAGCCGAAGTACGTTCCCCATTGCCAACAAATTAATCGATTCTCAAGGTTTTCTCGCACTTAAAGCTTCTCACAATTATTAAGGCATTTTTAAATAAAAGATTTGGATGGTCTTTACGAGTAAATCGGAATCGAGATGTCGCTTATTAATATCCAGAGGTATTATCAGTAGATTGTCGTTACACTTTCGTTAATATCCGGATTTGTGCACTGATAGCAGGTCTACGTTACGGCAATAGACTCGGTGATATGTACCATAGAATTCTAGTATGATTATGCACGTTTTCCATGCCTGAAGGATCCACGCGACGCTACTACATTATATAGGATCAACTGTCAGACCGAGTAATAAAAAAGGGATCGGATTGGCGTGGTAGCTAGAGTACTGGCCTCCCATCCCGTTAGCCCGGGTTCGATTCCCGATTTTTTTCAGTGAAAACCGGTCCCCACTTGAGTGCCTAGTGGAAGGCATTTCAAGTTCAGTACTCCGTCCGTCGGATGGGACGTTAAGCAGTGGTCCCCTTCGTGCCTTTCGTTAAGAGTAGGCTAATGCCGACGCCGAGTTTCTCTCCACCCTTCCGCCGTTCCCTGAATCCTAAATGGCGGAAATAACCTCAGCTGTCGATCGCCTCCCCTGAATAACCAACCAAGCAACCGAGTAATAAAGGAATTCGTTTTTCCCTATCACAATACACAACTATAACGCTAGTAAGGTACGATTGTTTCAAACATATTGCATACCGTACTGAATTATTAATGAACGAAGTATTTTTCGGCTAAACTCAACTTCATTGCGAATAGCCTACCACCCGTTGTCACACGCCCTTTCGGCGGCTCGCAGATTTAAATGTAGATTTGATGTAGAAGTGTATTCTGTCTTCGGTAGTCACGTAGGTTAAGCGCCGGTCTGGCAAACCAAAGGTCGTGGGGTAGAATGCCATCCTACTGTGTTCGTGTTAGAACTGAAACGCGTCCCAAAGAAAAATGAACGGCCATCAACGCATCGGCGTACCAATTACTCCCAAGTTTATTTCGGTGAGTTAATTTTACTCATTAAGGTTCAACGTTAGGAATAATATCAAGTGACAAATGATCATATCTACATAAAATAACCCGAGTATCATTCCCGAATTAGAGATTAGTCATAAGAAAATCTTTCTGTATTTTGTCGCCTTGTGAGTTCACACACTGACTAAATTCTTCTCGAATCTTCATCCGGATTAGACTCTCCATCAATCACTCGCTTAATGCATTAAATCAATGATGCAATTGATACGTTTATATTCACGAGCGAACACAAAACGCTCGGCTTGGGGCAGGAATCGAACCCATGTTTATTTGATGCCAAATCACCGCGTTACCGAACTGGTAGCGGAGGCCAGCGATTGCAGAGGGGCGAAACGCGCTGGCACTCCTCTAGAGGTTTTCTAAATTTCTCTGCAGGATGGCCTTTGTATTGGGATGCCATCTTTTCCTCGATGCACCAATACAATGTAAACTCCATATTCTAAAAACGAAGGAATGCAGTAACGTTAAAATTTTGCGACACTCGTCTCTCAGAAAAGATCTGAAAATGACATGTTGGTGTAGCTGGGAGTCCTTTTGAATATTTCCCTGGCTTACTGGGACCTATGGATTTTCTTTTGCTAAATTTCTCCGAACTGAAAGCAAGAGTATCAATAGTAATATTAGGTTTCGTGAATATACAGGTCGTGCATTCTTCAAAAAGTACAATTTTTTCCCAAAAGTTTTTCATCCACTCCTCCATGATAAGAAAGAAATTTTCTTTCCTTCCGGAAATAATTTTTTCAGGTGGAGCAAATATATTAGTTATTTTATTTATCCTGGAAAGAAGATATTTTTTTCAATCGGGGACAAAAAATAATATTATTCCCATTAAATTGAATATTTCTCAAAAAAGATACTGTGGTTAGTTATTGTAGTGTACAAATAAAAATTATTACCGTTAAACACAAAAAAAGAATACCTATGTCAAGATATTCACAACAAGTACACAACAACTTATTAATTTACTCCACGAAATGTAAGGTGTAAAAATGACTATTTTTGATAGAAGTCGAATCAATGTTGGGATATGTTGCCTGTGGTGCATATTTCCTGTGCATACCTATACTATTTTCCCGTTAAATGTGAATTATAACTTTCCATTTAATGGACACCCACTTTTATAAATCAATAATACGCCACGTTTATATTCACCAAACGCGTTGATTCATAACAAAATGCATCAAGGATCAATCGAACTGCAAAGATAAATCTTTCGGGAAATCGTTCTTGGTCTGAGGGCGCTTTTCATGTCCCTAATACACTCAGCTTCGGAAGAGAATAATAGGGTTGGGCGTGTGAGGTAATTTTGAGGTGTTGTGTGATGACAACGTCAGCCGGGGAACAAAGGCGGAAAAAGTCGCCCACGGCGTGAATTTCGGATCGCCCGCAACAAGTGCGTCTCCGGTGACCTCTGATGAAACCTTTGACTTTCAACGTCGAGCGCTTTGGCGGCCTCCAGAGCGCGAGGCTCTGAGGAAACCTTTTTTCATCGTCCGCTTCCGGTCCTTAGCATTAGGACGAATTAGGGTGCTATTCACGTCCCCGGATCGCTAACAAAATACACCTTTGGTGGTTGTTTTGCAGCTTGTGAAGATAAGAGGGAAAATGGAGTGGGACTATGACGCATACGATATTGTTTTTCTTCCACGTGAAATTAAAGATCGATTCAAGTTTGCACACACTCTTTTTCTAGGCTTCGTTCTCTGCTTTTTGAGTTCTTTCTGCATGGGAAAATCGGTAAGCG
Source organism: Platycnemis pennipes (assembly GCA_933228895.1). NCBI lineage: Eukaryota > Metazoa > Arthropoda > Insecta > Odonata > Platycnemididae > Platycnemis > Platycnemis pennipes. The sequence goes on from OW121846.1 coordinate 120,490,208, forward strand.
TAGAAATCAACCACGAATAACCTGAGCGCACCTCTACTATAGGTCTACAAGTAGTTAAATTTACATGAATAAACTAATTTAAAGACGCACAAAATACCCATTCTTTTTATTGATTGCCCGCAAATGAGAACGCATTCATGAATTGACGAATTGCAATGCAAAGAAATCACCACGTAATATTTTTCAGAAAATTATTCTGGAAACTTTTCGTCGCTTTGGTATCCAGTGAATTTAGGGAAATAGCTTCCATGATAAAGAAAATAGCATATATTTTTTATGGAAAATAAAATTATATAAGGTGTAGTAGCACCTTTTTATCCCCTATTCTCCCTCTCTCTTTCTCTCTCTATCTTGAAGCTGTGCAAAAATGAAAATAAAAAGTGCTTAACGGCTTATGTTTTTTTAGGGTACCGCATGCTAGTTCTGTATACGAACGCGAGGTAAGTAATTGGGATACAATTGGCCTAGACGGACACAAGATTGGCGGGAATTTGACCCGACTTTCAAATTAATTATTTAATTCGACCTGACCTGAGCTGAGAGAGGGACTGTTATCGGGCAACACGTGCTGACTTGCGCGTTCCAGACGAATATACTCCTTCGGGCTCCTTCGGTAAGCCCTTATTTCACATTACTATCAACATATTGAGGATCAAAATGTTAATAAATATTTTAAAATACCTATAAATTGTGAAGAGTGATCAAAAACAAACAGTGCCGAGCCAATAATGGAATGAAACGTAAAAAATAATACTGCGTTGGGAACCATACCCGGAATTGCTAAAAATCCGGAAAGTAGACAATTACAAATTGCTTCGATAAAAGCATTAAGTATTCTGCCATTTCAACAGTCATAAAACTCTAAAAGTGAGGAATTTGCCGAAATATTTCCTTTCCATTCCTCGCTGGGGAAATTCCACGAGTGATCTCCTACGTTCCGTTAAAATTCATTTCCCAGTGAACTTGGGAACTAACTCTGGATTATTAGATTTCCACCATAGTAACTCGCAATTCCAGAATGCAAGGCATCGTTGATATTCGAGATGTTCCGGGAATCACGGGAGATATTGTATGACAGACGCGAAATAAAAGAAAAATGGCATGTAAAGCAGAGAGACCTCGCGATTAAGACCTAAAATAACCTGACAGAAGGCCAAAGCATCTCTCCTAGGAGCACGCTCTCACGACTCATATTTACTTAAGTCGAAACCGAATCGTTGACTACCATGGAGTGCAATAAATCTATGGTTTTAGTTTTCCTTCTAAATTTAATTGTATGAGCCGTAAAAATCGACATCTCCCTTCCGTAACCACAGCATTGGGCAATGCTTCTAATATTTTTTTATTAGCACGGGCTCCAAAATATTTGCGGTGAAGACATCCTGCGTCTTTTATGTTTAGTAGTATGCGTCCCCTTGATAGTCAGTTACTGTATAAAAATTTCCTGTTTTTTCCTGGATACTTCTAGCTTTAGATGGGACAGAAGAGTTCATATGATGACATAAAGTGCATAATTATCGTTGTTGTATTATGCCTGCAGTTTTTCTGCAAAAAACTTGTTTTTCATGCCAGCGGAACATTTTATGCCGCCGATGGCAGAATGGTAAATTTGACGTTATAGTTATGTCTCGTAAAAAATGTTTTTATTATACGTCTCAATTTGAAATCACGGTGGGAGAATATCAGAGAGTTGATGTATTTGGAGTAACAGCGCGTAATAGTTTACCAGCTCTTGCTATCACTGTACATCATGTAACAAACACACTGGCAATTCAAGGGTATTAGTTCTTTGGTTACAATGGAGGTTTCTTCAAGAGAGATCCTATCTTGTGCTTGAAAGCAAAAATGTTAGTACAGGATATGTGTAAAAAGGAGTTCGATATGGTGTTTTTCAGGATATACCCCTTAAAAATGACGTGTGTAGTTCACGCCAATACTGTGAGTTGTATTATTTTATTTACATATTTTGGCCTTCATTTTATAGCGATGGGATGAATAAGTCAACTCATGTGGCAGTGAAGGTTTAAGTCAGATTGATTGAAAACGGAAGTATATGGTGATTTAAAGCCCAGTGAACATAATAAATGGTGAAACAAATTACAAACTCTATCTACTGGGCAAAAGAGTTGACATTCGTTTCTCAATAACACTGAATACAGAGCTTATATGAATTGGTCATTAAATTGGATACTTATTAAAAGAAATACAAATTAGAATTTAATCATCTTCTAATTAACTAATTCACCATGACATAGTACAAAGGAATCATTTCAATTTAAAGATCATCTATTACGGAGAAAATTTTTAATCTTCCAAATGTCAAGTGATGAAAAATATAGCGATTCGATGAGCAATCTAAAAAAACATGATTCACAATGCTTCGGTTGGGCCAATATACAGATAGTGAATGGTTCACCAACAATTTATGCACACTACGGCAACAGCTTCAAAACACTTCACGCCATGCTGGAACGGTTAATGAACATTTCATTTTATCCAGAGACGGGAATTGAAGCTATAGGATTTTTTCAGTGATGTATCCATTCGTATATTTTTTAATCCTAACGTCCGATAACTACGACTAGTCCGACTATTGGATTCTCGTGAATAGTTACCCACTGTAATTGTCGAAATAACGCCTGAAATAACTAAACCTGGGCCAATAGTCATCAAATAGTCAAATATTAAATTTTCCTAAGGGTTTCTGGGCATAAACACGGTTTATACAAAGCTACGAACACTGAAAGAATAGAATCATTTCGCTATTTCACTCATTATTAATATTCGACTCTCCTAAGTTTATTGTGAAAATAATTAGATTATTTTATTCATCTCAATCATTAAATTGGATACACGGTAAATGGATACAAGGAAATATTCCCCATAAATCGGAAAGCCCAAAGCATAATTTTAATGGCATTGAATATACCCTTGTCGGAAAAGATGATACCTGGAATCAAAACTGAAAATTTGCTTCGTTAGAAATAAGAATGCCTTCTCACTTTTTTCCCTATAATACCTTTGTAACCTCGTTTTACGTATTAACGTGGACTAAATCTCGGATCTTCATTATCCCTCTTTGAACCCATAAATTTCCATTTTCCCTTTCCAGCGGAGTACGGCTTAACACTAGAACGCCCATAGGGGTCATTTTGACCCAATCGTATTTTTAAATTTATTTTTTGATCTCATTTTTTAAGATAAAAGAATTTCCTCTCGTGACTTTTAATAATTTCATTAGGTGTTTACTTCCACAAATTTTTAGATTCCTAAAATCATCCATTGAGGAGTTAAGTCATATTTTACCTTGAACGCCCAAATGGGGTCATTTTGACCCAAGCTCTCATTTGCGCGCTTTATCTTTGCTAAAGGTCCTTTTTTATTTGCATTTTTGTATCATTCTGCTGCATATGTGTTCACTGCTTTGTCGTCTTATCTTTCTCATTCAGTTACTTATCTTCCAAGTTCGTATCAGTTTCCAAAACAGTTTTGTTTCCTTTCCCCGTCAAGTCCTCACTTTTCGTTTTGCTTACATGTGGAATATTTAGTAATTACTTTGTTGACATCATGATACATTGTCAATCTCTGCGGGGTGAGGAGAATGCATTTTTGTTTACCACTTTCGCACGGAATTTATCTACTTAGTTGACTCCAAATCTGATTATCTCTCTTAGGACGACGAGTGGAGAATAAAACTCGTTCTCGCAATGGAAAATAAAAACCACTTTGTACATTCCACACAAAGGTTTTATTGGTTTCTACAATGATTTCGACAGTATATGTCATTATCAAGATTGATACTGTCGAAACCATGGTAGAAACCTATAAAACCTTTGCGTGGAATGTACAAAGTGGTTTTTATTTCCCAATCGAGTGGTTCCACAAGGTAAACCTCCAACTTAGAACTCATTCTCACAGTTGCAGTAAGTGAAGTTCGTGTATATGTTGCCCATTGATCGTGGCTTCTAGGGACGAATATGCGGTGTGATCGTTATTTTGAAGATAGCTGTAATCAAAAATTTCTCAAAGACCAGCATAATGTTCTGCTGACATTCTTGCGGAGCTGTATAAGATTCAATAAGATGAGTCAGATTGAGAAGTGTGTTCATTTGACAATTCCGACGGCAAGCTGACATTTGAAACTTGTGAAGAATAAATATAATTCTCAGAATGTGACGATAAGTACCCGTTTGATGATCTCAGTAGAGATACTAGGAGGGGCGGATCTAAAAGTAAGCTCACTATTTGATATAATATTCATTCACTATTTTCAAGGCACTCGGTGTCAAAGCAATAGATACCCTTGGAATAATCAAAGATAGCTATGACAGTGGAAGGCCAGCAGAGAATTTCCAGAAGTGTAAAATGATTGCAATGCCGAAGAAGCCAAGGACAGAGAAATGCGAAGAACAGAGTACCTTTAGCCTGGTGTCACACACATCGAAAATACTTACTAAGATTATTAGGAGAAGAATGAAAGGGAAGATCGAAGGGAATCTTTTGGAAAATCAATTCGTATTCACGAAAAACCAAGAAGCTAGGGAGGCAATGCTCAGCTGAAGGATACTGGCCGAGAAAATGATACACGTAAAAAAGCTGTTGTATGTGACATTCGTGGACTTGGAAAAGGCATTTGACAACTTCGAATAGAACAAGATGTTCAAGATATTGGAAGCTATTGGAATGATTGGAATGGAATACAAGGATAGAAGAAAAAAATGTGGTTTCTACAAGAACCAGGTCACCACAATACAAATAAAAGACGGAAGGAAGATAGAAGACAAAATAAATGAAGTATTCAGATAAGGGTGCAACGTCTCCCCAGCGTTATTCAATATATACTAGAAAGAAGCAATAAGAGACACAGAGGAAATTGGTATCAAGGGCATCAAGGTGAATGGCGAAGAAATAAACATGCTCTGGTTTGCGGATGACATCGCAGTTGTAGCACAAAGCCGAGAGGACCTACAAGCATCCCTGACCACTATGGACCAAGTACTTCAAGAATATAATATGAGCATCAACAAGAAGAAAACTAAAATCCTAGTGTGCGGAAGAGAGAAGCTTAGGGCAAATATCACAATTCGAGTGAAATTGGTACAAGTGGAGAAATTCACCTACCTCAGCAGCACTATAACCTGGGATGGAAGAAGTTCAACGGACATCAAGCAAAGAATAGCACAAGCTAAGGATGCTTTTATGAAGAAGAGACTACTGCTGTGCTCAAAGAACTTACGGCTGCAAACAAGGAAGCCCTTTATCGTATGGAGCGTGGTACTCTATGGATTAGAGACATGGAAAATCGGGAAAGCAGACCAGCGAAGAATTGAAGCCTTCGAAACATGGTGCTGGAGGAGAATGTTGAAAATTAAAAGAACTGATAAAGTGAGGAACGAAAGAGGTGTACAGAAGAGCAGATGAAGAAAGGACAATATGGAAAAGCCTACGGCAAAGAAGAACCAGATGGATTGGACATACCTTGGGGCACAATGAATTAGTTAGAAATATATTAGACGGGCAGATTGAAGGGAAGGTCCCGCGAGGAAGACCAAGGGGCAAATAAAGAAGGACGTGAAAGAGGAAACATACCAGAGCGTGAGGGAATTAACACTAAATAGGGTATAATGGAGGGCTGCAGTAAACCAATCATGGGATTGAAATACTGATGATGATGAAAACTATTTTCATTAGGCTACTAAATTTTTTTACATTTTTTCTGATGGCATTTCTAATTTTGGTGGGACAAATCATTCATAATTCAACAGTTCAAATTGCAAAAACAATAAATAAATACATTTAAATAAAGAAGATGACATTTGTTGTTTACTGCGTGTCACCATTTCAGACAAGAAAAAATGAAATTTAAGAAAATCGATAAAATGATTCCAACACTCAAAGTTGGTGTTTCAATAAATAGTTATATCGAGAAAAATATTACTATAATGAACTGAAAAAATCGATGAATGTGAAGAATTAGGACATCATTTAATGAAAACACACTAAAAATGTAAAAATATAAATGCCTTGTGATAAATTAACTTATTAATTGCCGGGGGTCAAAATGACCCCATTTGGGCGTTGAATGATGTCGAGAAGTCCGGGCGTCCTAGTGTTAAATATATCTTGACGTGATGTATCGCGAAAACAATACATTTTTAAATCATGAGGCAATACCGCTGCAATGGTTTTAATTGACCTATCGGTTTATTGTTCGGACTCCTACGATCTTTTGGTCGTCAATTACCTACTCTGATCCTATCAAACCCCTTTTGGTTCACCATTTGGTTTGCCTGGGACAAAGAACCACAGTTAACTCAATCATCGTGGCCGAATCGATGTCGTAACCTTTGGATTGGCAGGAAGTCGCGTATCTCAACTCCCCTATCCCCGCCGACCGTCGACAATATTATGGCATAAGACTTGGCTACTTAATTCTCATATTTTTCACTGCATATTGAAACCGTTGAATCGCCTCATATATTTAGTTTTTACAATTTTAAATACTTGGGGGCTGGTATGATGAGGGCAATTTCCTTTTTTTGTGACATGAAGAAAGTGCACTTACTATCCCACGACCCATTTTCATTGCGGTACATCATGTTTATATTACCATTATACTCGAATTATAATACTCGAATGATCATTTAACTCTCATGAGATTTCTTTTGCAATTATTTAAATGCGCTCGGGAAAAATTGGAAAAGAGAATCCCTTCGTCCACAGTTGCATATTAAACACTGAACTCGTAACGAAATTCACCAAGGGGTTAACATTTTACCCCCTCCTGAGTAGCATTACACTTTAACTGCTCTCCATACGATTACCTATTAGAGACCTGTTCTTTCCTGAAAAATCTCTGCTGCAATCAGTATTCGAACCCTTTCTGTCTGGATGGAAGACCTATACCTTAGCTACAACCCCTGACGAAGTATAGGTATCAATTAATCATGTTCATAGGAAATTCTGCAAAATTTCGAATGAGATGGTGGCCTTAGAGGTATCCAGATTGGCAACGTACAGACCCGGCATCTTAATACTCATGGATTCGAAACCCGCCTCGGGAATGGATGGTGCGTTGCGTAATCGATTACAAACTGTCAAATGGAGCGATTTAACATCTTCAGTTTGAGCGTCAAAAACCAAAACAACACTATTCTCCTAACGGACGTGATTTTGTGTGCCTCTTTTGCTCTGACACGATGTTTTAGTGCGTACTATCTTGTACTCCGTGGAAATTGCGTTCTCTTGCTGTCCTTGCATAGAGAGGCGCCCTGAAACCAGCCGACGCGAATCCTCTGGAGCGGGAAGCAATTCCCTTCACTAGGGCCCCCCACGCCGGCTAATATATTAATCCCGTTTTCACGCGAGGATTGTCACATCATCAACCTCGCGCCGCCCCCTCCCGAGCCACGGACCTTTTTTTAAGTGATTCAAGGCTGCGGGGCTTAGCACAGCCTCTCGATCAGTTTCACCGTTGCAGCCGGGCAGAAGCAACTCGTTTTGACACGCGCGGCAGTTCCGTCTCGCACGCTCTCCTCCAGTGGCAACGTAAGTCTCCTTTTATTCCTGTATTTTGATTTGTGGGATGGGTGAGCGGAGTACAAATCTCGTTCTTGTGAAGTGTCTCGTATGTTTTCTCGCGTAGCAGAGTTGTGTGTATCCAGGGTAAATTCAAGTGATTCGACTTTTTTCGGAGTGTGTTTAGTTTTGTTTGAAACTAAAAGTAAAGGGGAAGGAAAAGATTAACTAAATCTTTTCCTACCCATCTACGGTTTAAGTGTGTCTCGAAAAATACCAGTTCGACTGGATGAACATCTGTTTTAATTCGATCGAAGGCGGTCATGAAAATTTCAAATGGTTTTCACAACATTGGGTCCAGTTAGGAATCGATATCCACAAGGGACCAGTTGAATGCCAAGGTTTTACAGAGGTACCTGTGTAGTCACCCCAGTATTCATTAGGGTTCTCGAATTAGGGTGTGTACAACTAAGCATTCGTTGAGGCGCTCAAATAGTCAGTCACCCGTGTATTCAACCTGTGTATTCATATACTCATTGAGGTATTCACTTACTCATTCTGGTACTCACATATCCGTTGATTACCCATGTACTCATTCGGGGACTCCAGCAACTATAAATGTGTGCATATTGGAAACTCTTACTGTGGGACTGAGAAGTATTCCAACTTGATCTGCGGATTTATTACACTCCTTACGGATCACAGGTTGAATATGATTGTAACACAATATCCTTTTATTCCCTACGTCTAATAATTATGGAGTGTGGATACTATCTACAAGTCCAAGCCAAAAACCATTTTCTTAGTTCTAAGAATTCTTGTTTTTACAGTTTTTTTCACTGCTGAGAATGAATTTAGTATTTCAGGGAGGCGACCAACAGCCAACATTATTTGCGCCATCCAGGATAAGTGAGTTATTGCCTGAGGGTAGGAATATTCGGGGAAAGGAGGAAAGATTGAACGAAACCCAGCGTCGGCATTAGCCTGCTCTCAACGGATGGCCACAAGGGGGCCACGGTTTAACGTTCCATCCGTCCGACGTAGTATTGTACTCGAACCGCTCTAAAAAGTTGGGGACCGGTATACCGATGGAAAATCTCTGCCGGGATCCGAACCCAGGCCCTCGGGACGTTGGATCAGTGCTCAAGTCACCAAACCAACCCGAACCAACTCAATAATGAAACGAGGAGACACAAGTGTCGTTAGATGCTTCCTTAGGGAACGTTACATTTAATGCAACAAAGCAGCACGGCCCAAAACATTATGCACGCCTTGTCCTTACTCCTATCTGTATCGCATCCACCCACTCGCGATTTCTCCAATGGACTCCGCAACATATTACGCTACTTAAAGTATAAATAAATGTCATTTTTCGTTGGTTGCGATGCTTATTTTCGGGACTGCGGAAGATATTCCGCGGTTAGGCTACTTAAGTTAAATCTTTAAAGGATACTGACCGAATAACATACCAGTGTGCGTAATCTTTTACGATTTACTACTTCGCGCATTCACTATTGAGACGGTAGGTGCTGACCCTCAGTTAAAGTTGGAAGATGGTAACAAAGAAGCGCGGCTGACGTAAATGCCTCCTAAAACTTGCCTTGTGAGGCAGACGAAACGGGGCCGAATGTCATTTTTGGCGTTAATGGACACCTTGAACTTCCACCCTTGCCAGTTTCTTCGCATTCCCCTTTTACGCAAAATTCTGGCCGACGAGTTTCTACAGTTTTCGTGGTCATTCATAAGCATACAAACTGACGCGAAAGCTATTTAGAAGCAGGTACACTTGATTACGGAAGACTGAAGTTATAACCGTCACAGAAGACCAAACCCTCTCTACCACAATTTTTGCCATCCTCGAAGCAAACCAAAGGGTTCATCAAAGTCCAAACTAGCCAAAGACCCTCATATTTTCAGTCGTGATATTGAGGATGGAAAAATTTTATTTCGGTGCGTGCAACGAGAGAATTCTTCCTCGAGGATGAGGAAGAGAATTGCCTTTTCAAGTGAACCATCTGATTAAGTCATACCGCACCGCCTTAAAATATGGTATTTCCAAGATTTCCTGAGATGAGCGCAACATCCATGCCCTAGACGAGGGTCAAAAGATCTCATCTTTACAATGGTTACACTTACGCGCGCTATTTTTGCAAAAGTAGCATTGTATTTTGTTTAAGCCCTTGATGTAAAAATGAAGTAACGACAAACTTTGCATCAAATTGGTGTCTGGTATACCGGTGTCCCTGCTGTCAAAACTGTGAATGTCTAATGCAAATATTTTTCTAATATTTCTGTATTTCCATCTTCAGTATATGTAATAGCGTACGATTCCGTATTGACTGAAACTTTCTGCTCTTTTTCCCCTTGAATTTAAATTTTTTCATACAAGGGGATTTGATTTCGGTACGTGTAACAAGAGAACTCGTCCTTAAGGACGAGTAGACAGAGGTAAAACGTGAAAGTCCCCCGTATAAAGTAGGTTTACTCTAAATTAACAATGATAGGTATTGAAAATAATAATAGTAATTTTTACTTTCGTCATGCCTGCTTGAATAACGAAAATCAATCGTCGAATTATATTCTTAACATACATTCAAACATATCAACGTTTGATCTCGGGCACTATTTGTAAGGCGTGGAATAAGCCACTCGAATGACAAATTATGTATGACACTGACATTTATAAAGCAGTAAGTTTGCACCTCTTTTAAAACAGAGTTCTTAAAATAGATTTGAAGTATTATCCAAATAATATGCACTGCTTGCGGAAATGTAATTATTTTTCACTTTGAGAGTGTGGTTTTTAATTACGAATTTCTAGTATTCCGTGGTCACGTATAAATTAAGATTCATTGAACGTTTTTTACACATAGGCCCCCTACACTTAAAATGAAGTAATCATTGAAAAAATACCCTGTGATCTATCCGCCGCAAATGTATTTCACCTTTGAAAAGGGTGATTTTGCCGTCAATTTCAGGGATAGTACCCCGGTGTTGAGTGCTTATAATATTCTCTTCCAAGAATAAGCGTATCTCACCGAGGTTGTAGCGTTGATTCCGTCCAATTGTCCCCATTACAGTCCCCATACAAATCGCAACCCTTGACCAGTCATTCTATTTCATATTCACCCTGTGGAACTGTGGCTAAAAACATGAACGTGCGTGACTCAGGTAGTCTCAATAAGTATGTTAATTTCAGTATATTTGCACACCGTTGGAGTAGTATTTCTTCCGGGAAGAAATATAACTTCAGTATCTCACCTCAGAAGTTTAAGAAGGAACTGGACTTACTATTATCCGCCCATCAAGGCTGAGGTTCTCCGAAACAAATTACAGGGCAGAGTCGTGCTTCGATGATTCAGACGTATCTTCCTGCTTATTTTTTTCAATAATCAAATGAGGGTTCCACTATTACACCAGCATGCACCAACACACTACATCAAATCACAAGCCTAAGTACTCCGGAGGCACGGAATCTTACAGAATGAAATCCAGTGCACTCGCTTCGATGGAATAAACAGCTTAGCACACGAATACCCACGGGTAACTGACCGTGGCACACACGATGAGTGAGAATAGGCGAAGTGAAGGACATTGCGGCCCTTGGTCCTTCCATCGCCAGAGGCGGGTGACTTCTCGCCGCCTAGGTTGCTGTCCGCGACTTTCCAGGCGAACTGGTTTGTTGCTCAGAATTCGGTCTCACTTCGCTCTCGTCTAAATAATGGGGGCGTTTACTCGGAACCGAAATCGCAATTTTGTACACGAAATTGTTAGATGGAAACGAAAAAAGAAATTTAGTGAAAAAATTAATCTTCTAACCATAACCATTCACTCATAAATCAAAAATTAAAATAAGCAAAAGGTGACGCCCACCGAAAATACTGCTGTGATAACATTGACGTCATTTTCCTCCCGTCCTTGACTACTTTTAGGGGAGGGGAAGGGAGTGGAGGGGGATTCTCGGAAGGTCTGCTCGCACAGATGCTGTCGTAACTGCTCCGATTGGCAGAGTCAGCTGTGCCCACCCCTTTGCGATAAGGCGAAGTAGCTTCGCGGGCTCAGTTGAGATTGGACGAAGTCAATATACGTCAGAGGTTACACCGCACCCACTTTTCCGAAAGGGTTAAAAACATTAGTTTTTCGACGACTATTACTCGAGAAATAATTGACGGATCAAAAAACGGAAAAATACGGGTCTTTTTATTTTACAAACTCTATGAGATTCGACAATAAAAAAATATGGTAAACGACCCCATTTGACTGGCCATTCGACCGCCACGCAAAATCTAATGTCGAGCGTAGGAGAAAACAGAAGAAATGACAGACTTGACCTTCCTATCCTGAAGCGGAGGATGCCACTTGTTTGTGCACAAGGGCGCAGCCAGGAATATGTTTTGGGGGGTTCACCTCGATTGGATGGTAGGCTAAAGGGGCCCATCTCTACCTAGGGTTAATGTGTGCCTTGCACATATATTTTATCTTTAGCGGACATTTTATCACAGTAATATTATTAATCTTCTTTCATATTAAATATTGTTCAGCTTACATATAAAAATTAAAATATTTTCAGTGGTATTTTAAAATTTCAGAAAACTCAAAGTATAGTTCTTTAAAAAAAGTGTTTTCTATTGAATTTTAACAAGCTGATAGTGCAAGAAGGTTCATAATAATCGTGAAACGTTTAATAACATACCTTGAAGGAATACAATTCTATCACACTGAGAAAACATTTGGAAAGAAATGTGGAGTCCACGTGATATTTTAGCAAGTTCGTCAAAATGTTTTAGTTCCTCTGGGGGGAGGGCGGTTTAAACTCCAAACACCCTCTCTGCGCTCCTGCTAGTGCAGAATATGGATAAATATTCATTTTTGTTTGTTCTTCTCCAGGTTCTGTTTCTATATAATTCATTATGGCGTAAGTTACTGGGTTCATCCATTTGCGAAGAATGTATTTATTTTACTCATAAACCTTTCCCGACCCTCACTTCGGCTATGATGAGGGAACTCACTTTACGGTACTTGTATCCGCATCCCGGGTTATCGAACTCCAATTCGTAGTGATCCGTTTAATTGCTCCGGTAACCCCATTTCCAAATTCCCTCTTGACCCTGTCGGAACTTCTCCGTCTTTACTCCCTCGCCAATATCACCCACCAAGGAAGACAATGCTACCGCTTAAGGCGCCACATGGAACCCTGGAGAATATGTTGTCAGCACCTGCTAACTCACGCGAAGGAATTCCGAAAAGAAAGGACGAAAAAAAGTCCTTCGCCTGCATAACAACGCCGCGTAAACCTAAGAAACAATGTTACCGCTTAAGTTTGCGAAGTATTGTTGCAAATTTATTTTCCCCCGCATCCCAAGTCTAGTCAATATTAAAATCACTTTCACTGAGCAGCTTATTGAGCAGTTGCTCAACAAGCCGCTCAGCCTCGCGGCCATTTTGGATAAATAATGCTGTCGCCAGGAAATAAATTTTAAATGTGATCCTCAGTGCGGCGGCACAATACAGGTATGCTAATACGTGGTATGGTGAAATATTTCATATGTTGAAGTTAGCCAAGTGTCTTCATTCGTCCCGCAAGACTAAAACTGGCAGATTTTCAAGATCGAGGCGTAGTCGTTTATTCTGTCGTATTTACCTCCTCTACACCCACATGCGACGCTGAAATTACTTCAGGAACCATTTTGGAAGATTAATTCATTTGGGAGAAATGCACTTAAACCTCGGCTACACAAAAAACTCACCCTCGCTGGGAAATTTGGCGAGGTCTGTAGATCCTCTCTGAGAATTGGTTAACCGCGTTCTTGTGGAGGCTTGCTCGGGGAGGTATCGAAATAGTCGGGCTCTGGTGGCGACGATTCGGTGACGTGGCAACCTCGGTAAATTCGCTCCAATTCTCCAATTGGAATTTTTCGGGGATGTGACGTCAATGCGTCTTCATTGTCGAGGCTGGACGGTGCCGAGTCATTCATGAACATCACTCCAGGCCGCGCAATGCTTCTCGGACTATGACTGGGTGAAGAGTGAGAGAATGGAAGCGGTTTTCGGGAAATTCCTTAAAAGGGGAATGAAGGATCGGGTGGATTGGTGCGGGGGAGTGCGGAATGAATACTAGCTAATTTCGACGAGCCTTTGTAAGGAATCCGGCCCGCGGATCGATCCCCAAACTTAACTCCGACACTCCTGGATTCCTAAGTTTCCGAGGGCCCCAGGAGGATTGGGAAAGGGGGCGAGTGGAGCTTTTGTGTTGTCATTCCACCATCCCGCGCTTTTTCGGACTTTCCAGGGGAGCGGGAGGGAGGGATTCTGGATATTTCGGCACGCTTTTCACTCGGAGAGCGTTTCCCGCTCTCGAGGAAGAGCTCGAAATGTGTGAGGTCGATTTCGACGCGCGGGGTCAAACGGAGTTCGCCCCGTAGAATGGGGCCGCTATTTCTCTGCGGAGTGGGCGGGGGTGAGTGCGTGAGTGTGTGGGTGGAATCGGGGGTGTGGGCATTGCCACCCTGTGGGAGACGGAAGGGAGAGAAAGAAATGGGGAGAAATGGGAGCCCTCTTTGGTGGGCCGGGCGATTATGGGTTGGGACGTCATAATGAGAAACAAAACACGACGCCCGCTGTCGCATGGAAATGGGAAAAATAAACTGTGTTTTCCGTGTTTTCCATCGGAGGCGAAAGAGTCCACGCATGCATGAAGGACGAAGTGATGCGAATAGCGCTGACGTCAACTGCGTGTCCAGGGAGGCGAATTTGGAAATTCGAGCACGAGCTCTGTTTACCTTCCGCATTCATTCAAGTCCCCATTTAAACGTTCGTTTTCAAAAGGACGCCGTGTAAATTGAGAATTATTCCGTACTGCGTGACGGCCATCACGTTTAAGGTATGTTGAGTATCGAACCTTGGTTGTTTCTTTAATTTTTTTAGCTGTTGTAAATGGAGGGATTTTTAATTACCACCATTATTGGTCGGACTTCTGAACTCAATACTTGCCTATTGCATGTAGTACTTATCGCAGAAAATCCATGGTGCAAATATATTTTTACACATTGGTGGGATATTTTCACAGTTTTAATTATATTTCACCCTAAGTTTATACTTTGTACTGTCTGTAATATTCACTGACTTAAAATTTTATCGGTGTAGTTAGGTCCGAAGATTTTTGTCTAACTTGGTCCGGCAAATTAATTTAGGCTTGTTCGTTTATAGTGAGAGATATCCTTCGCATAGAAAATCTGTGACTTTTCACTCTAAATTAGGCATTACATTTTACTGTAGGCTTTGAGAATTAGCTCATCTGAATTGCAGTATGAAGCAGTTTCCGCTTTTCCTGGGGCGCTAGCACTGCGTTACTTGAAGCACAAACGATGGATGTCCAAGAAGAATCATTCAATAGGATTTAGTTCTTTCCCGAACGAACTAATGCAGTAAATTCTGCGCGGGTTTTCCACCGGCCCAATTATTCAGTAGCTGAGTATTTGACCCGGTGAAAAACCCGTGAAAATTTTATAACATAAACCGTCAAGCCTATGGTTCTAAATTATGTTTGGCATACTAAGTGAGTATGGGTAACTTGCTCTGATGCATATCATGAATGGTTTATTTTTCAGCCTCAAAACACGTTTTTCCTTCTGAAGTTAAAAGTAACACATCTCCCTCAAAGTAGTACTAATTTTATTGAAAATCTTTCTTTTGCACTGATTTCATGTTAGCAATAAAGACGCTCAAACTCATATTAAGAATATAATTAACAGTATTGGGCCTTACTTTGTGAAAGTAATAATATTTGTGATGACGTGAAGAAGTTCGTACTATTTTTACACGGTATTTAAAAATTGCGCACCGGTCGTGTTGTCAACACATGTCATTTCACCTTAATAAGTGTCATTTCACCTTAATTATGACGCTGGTTTGTTGAAATCATGGTCGGTGGTTTAGTTTTAAATACAGTGTGTGAATAGTACGAGTTTCTTTTTCTTAATCATGAATTAGCTTAAGAGTCCTAATTTAGATGCATCGAAAGTTTAGCCATCACCATTGCTGCCCGCCTTGGGAAGACATATAACAGAAGCCTGTTACCCATTCTTACCATGCATTTTAGACTTTCAACCCGAGGATGAGAATAAACTCATGTACATTTCCATCACAAATGACAGGCTCCAGATTTGAAGGTAAGCAGTGATTCCTGGCAATGATTTCCTGGGGATTGCCGTTAGCCTGTTCAATAATATTCCTTTATTAGACAGCCGTTGGCTTTTGGGTTCAATAACGGCTGGCGTTATTTCTTACTCCGCTGCCAATTTAATTAAAGCTCTGATTCGCTATCACAATGTCCTTATCGGTAGTGCTGAGCCCAGAATCGCGTGGTCGGCAAACTATCGCAGAATGGCGCTTTTAGCTTTGTGCTATTAGTCATCGTGGTGGAAATTTCCTTCCTTGTTTTATTCGTATAACATTGACTGTTTTCTCGAAGATTTTTGCTAGCATCTTTAGCATTGAATCAATGAATCATACCATACCATAAATACCAAGGGTCATTTTATTATATAAAATGAGCTTTTATGGAAATAATTCCCCTTATCAATAAAACTAGGCATGAAACAAGAAAAAAGCATCACAAGCAGGACTGAGGCCAATTTCAACTACGGTTTTGCGTCACTTCAAAATGAGAAAGGATACATTTACTGTTCGTAGGCTTTCTAATTGATTTCTCAATAAGAAAGATACTGCTCAACGGGGTCTGGATACCAAAAATATGTCGCACATTTGAATATTAGATGTCTTTATGGAGGATATGTGTATGATGTTACAAATTTTTTATTTACTAAAAGTCTCATAAGAGTATTACCAATCAGTGCCAGATTATATAGCAGATATTAATTGAACAATCAAAGTTAGATGAAATATTAGTAATTTCAGAGTTTGTCTTTTATTTATGACACTAATTGCAACATGTATGCTAATGATCAATGAACGTTGAATTATTGATTGACGTATTGAAAACTTTCGGAATATGGTCATACATTAGGACACCGATAAACATATTCAACTGCATTTCAAAATGTTTACAAGAAAAAAGCATTGCACTTTTTCCATATTATCATCTAGAGCCGATATGAGAATTGGTAATTTTTAAAACGATAATAAAAAATTATAATATTGTAAATCACCTGTGTTTCACTGGTCATTGTTGACGGCCTAGTTAGAACTGAAAAAATACCTACCTTATAACGGTGTTTTTTTAAGAGAGAGAACCTTGAGTACGCCGGATTTCCTCTAGGAAATGATGGCAAGGAAGAGAAATGAAGCGTTTCACCCATGGAAACGAATTTAAATCAACACACTGAAAATTAAGCTTTCAAACACGGCAGACGTCGTCTGTAGTGGAATCAGAGGGCGGGTATGTATAGTGGCGTCATTTTGAGATCACCTGTAAAAGAATCGTTCGCTTTCAAACCACTCACGTGGCCTTGCTATGCCCTTATTTTATCCCTGCGATAGGTGATTAATCGTCAAGAAAATAGTTCCAGATTTCGGTGACGGCATAATGGGAGTTGATGTTTGGGGGCTGATTTACAAAAGGGGGAGGAATTTGAATGCCGGAGAAATGCCTAGTTATTCTTGACGAGGGCTTTTCGGACAGTCGTTAGTCAATCGTTGACCTCTTTTAGGATTTTCAATTCGCAATACGTCTCCTTTCCGCTCCTCCATCAAAACTTATAAAACATTACGGTCACATTTTTGTCTGGCTCGAGTGCAAACTTGTTCGCTCTGAAAAGTCGCCGCCTTTTGTGATCGAATTAATTTTGTATAACACGTTCCATTTTCTGGTAGGTAGAAATAAAATGTGGCAGGCAAGAAAATCGTATTGCTAAGAACAATCGATTCGGTGTTCGGAGAGTATGCGCTTTTATCTGGGTTTCACCCAGTTTTTTTAGGTGATCGGTATTTCCCTTACGGATTGTCTTCTAAATGAACGCATGACTTGCGGACCATACGCACAAAATCCCTTCTCCCGTTTGTTCCCAGTGTACAAGGTAGAGTATGAACGGCGGACAATACGATAATTGGATGCAGCAATGGATTACTAGGTAAAAAATCGTATTTGGAGCTACTTGGCTTTCGAGAGTTCCTCCGCGTCGAGGCTTAAGGAGGCTACAGTTTATCCGTGGACGCGGAGCAATTCCCAGGAGCCAAGCAGCTTCAAGTATCGGAAACCTCAGAAAAAAATAATCGTATCGTAAAGATGTTGTTGATACTTGTTTTAAAATAAAAATTTTCATTGAGAATTTCGATTTCGGTTGATGTATTTCAATTTAGATGGAGCTCCTCGCTCATTTTCGTGTTTTGCATCTGTAATTGTGGCAGGATACACTCGATATTTCCAATCATAGTCGCAGATAAGAGAAGCGGTCGACGACCTTGGTCATAATTGGAAATCCTCTTTTATGCATGTTGTAATGACTGAGCGCTGTGTTAGGCACTGAACCGATGCTATTTGCTTCAACATTGACGGAAACTAAGATTATTAAAAATTGCATTTCCGTTCCATTCGATCTACCCTATCGAAATTTTCTGCGTAGCAAAATTCCAAATATTCATTCACATGAAATAAAAAATGATGCAGGCTTAAGGTCCGAGATGAATGAGATAATTGCTCTCAACGCTTCGTCGAAAGAACGTCGTTTTTGATCCGTTGCCATTGATTTAATTCCAGTTATAATTAATTTAATCGTCTTTGATGCTTTCCCCAACCGTGACTTACGTTTTACCTTAGTGAGCAGCGTGCCTTCAACCGTTGGTGATCTGTGAAAGACCAGGATTGGGAATATGGTTAGGATTAAATTGAAATTCTTGAAAATCTTGAGTACTGCGGCAGAGGAATGCGGGAGTGTTGGTATCTGATATCGGAGAAATACTTTACTTTTGTATGCAAGACCAATTTCACCGTTTCTCTTAGCTCTAGAAATCTTTTTATACGAACATCTCCTGCAAACCTAATTTCTCTTAATTGGAAATTAGAATTCTCTTTACGGAGTGCTTTTATGTGAATTTTGTGTAGAAGCATTATCGGAAAAATGTGTCAATTCGAAGTTAGTAGGATTAAACTGCATTCATCGGTGACGTTTTGTTACATTCATATTTTGTGTATAGAATTCAATGACTGCATCATTATCAGGTCTCGCAGGTGGAAAAAAAGGTGCATGGAAATCTTGTTCATTCATTTTCTCTGTCTCCTGTGTCAATGCATAAAGCACCAATATGCGACTGTCACCCCCACTCCTAAAAGAAGATATTTACATTACTTATAAAGGTACCCTTATGATATTCGCAGTTGGAGACCCCTCTTATTTAAGTGTTCGCATAGCCCGCGGCTACAAGACTCAAGCACGCCAAGGCCCAAGCAGACCAAGGCTTACGGCATATTACTGAATTGGGAGTCGTGGTTGATTGTGGTAGGAAGTCCTTCCCAGAAGAGTATTAATTTGAGTTATGATAAATAAATTCTGGTTCTGTTTACTTTCGATAAAACTGGGGCATATAAGAGCATGATTCAGTTGAATTAGTGAGGACAATATGACTAATTTTTACTCAATGTTTAGTGCCATTTGTTGCGCATGTTTTAATGATCAAAATGCAAGAAACAGAGTTGCACATAGGCAATCGCCGACCGCAAGTAAAACTAAATTTCCGCACCAATTAAAAGGAAGTATAAAAATATATTATGAATAAGTATTCATGACATTTTAAGTATACAGAGCATTGTAAAATTTGGAACAAAAATGTCATTATCACAAAACATGCAGCATTATTTACCATACAACATTAGATTAAGTTAACTTCATATTTTTTGTAAATAGACTTAAAAAAATTGGCGATGCATTGCCCTTTAACATGAATCGTAGATATTTTACAATATATCTATGAGGTATAATCATAAATAGTAATTATTTGCCAGAAATTACCGCAGTTACAAATTGTAAATGATGATTTCGCTTTGCAGAGTAGGGATAGTATAACCCCAGAGCTAAAAACTAGTCGAAACCTTCACCTGATAATTGGTGCCCAATATGGAGTATACCACCCCCTGAAGGCTGCCGCCCGTGTGCAATGCGCGCATTGCATCCGTGGCAGGCAAGGCGGTCCCGGCGACAACCTTTGGAAATCGGAAACCATTTAAGCTTCATAGCTTGAGTGAGGGTTGATCTTAAGTTGTTTTGCAGATCCCTGATGGAGATATATATATCCCCAAATTTTTCCTGCAGGCCGACTCTTGCTATTTAGAGAATGCAAGCAAACTATCCGGACCCTTTAAGAAGGCCTTCTCGGAGTATGAGGAAATCCAGAGGAGGGCCTTTCTTGTTGATAACCTGTCCGGGAACGATAGAAAATGCAAGCGCAATTTCAAAAAATTATGTCGAAATTCCTACCCAAGGGGTCTCACTTTGCATCTATCAGCGCCAAGTGAAAGGGACAGCTCAATACTGTAGCCCAAATCAAACTGTCCCCTCTTACACCGACCTTCCTCAACCCTCGAAGATTTGAAACTTTGAGATTAGGTTACAATACCTGTGTGTGAAAATAATGAACTCCCCTGGGTCTGCTACTGTGACTCCTCTAACATGCCAGTCTATTGGTTTGATTTCCGAGATCTGGGTTTCCATTATCTTACATGATTAGTAAAATTGATGACTTGTGCGGTATTGAACCAGCCACGTGCACTGTGACGAACTACCTAAACATGAGACGGTAAATGAAGTAAATTTTACCTTCCTTCCCTCGATATTACCGCGAAGTTTGGTTTCTGCTGTGTTTATTAAGGCAGGCGAGCGACAGCTAAGGTTTGCGTCAATAGGTATGAGAAAGTGTAAAGTGTCCCACTATTTGAATAAGCGTTGGCAATTTTTATCTTTTCACAGGTTTTATTCCAACTACAACTGCCTAAAGTTTTGTTCCCGAATCTGTGAATTAACATGTCCCGGAATGGTTTCGCAAAGCAAGATAAAAACGTTTTACAGATATATGAAGTAGAAAACGCACGCATGTCAACAGGCGGCACTACAAAGGCAGTTTCATAAGCTGCTTGTATAGGTATTTCGCCGACGTGAACGCGGTTGGCTCAATGCCTACCGCATCAGTCATCTATCTTCTATCGTTTGCTAATAAAATCAAGATAACGGAAACCCGGTTCTCGGAAATTAAACCAATAGACGGGCCCGCGGTGCTAGAGGATTCATAGTGGCAGAGACTGTAGGGAGTTAATTATTTTTACTCATAAATGCGTTTTCCGTGGTGAAATTCCATGTGTAAATCTAATAAATTTATGGCACACCCACTTAAAACTTTCTTGTCAACTTTCTTTGTGGGATATTGAACGAGTATGGGCAACCGAGATAGTAAAAGAACATCCGATGACAGTTATATTCCTGCAATGCTATTAGTACTTCAGTTTAGGTCTCCAAGACTCATGAAATATCTCCGGAGGTGATTCGTCACGGTACAATTTTGAAGAAAGATTTAAATATCATTTTTATCCACACATAATTTGGTGCCACATTGTCCAGGTTTCCGCGTAATTAATGTAGGCGTACTGTTTGAAAACGTGATTCATTGTAATAAAATCCTTCTTACCATTGAAGTTTGAATCCTGTTGTGAGACCTCCTGGGTGCAGTCTTTATGCAATGGAATTTTTTCCCTTTATTGTTCGTGATTCGTTAAGGTTTTAATCAAGGGTCATAACCCGCTAAGAATCTAACCATAATTTTCTGCTTGTGCTATCTATTTTTTTCCAATGTTCAGTAATCTATTAATAGCTCTTAATATTTCCTCAGCCTTAGAAATGGTGAGTGTGTGGCTCCAGAAACGGGTAAGAGACATTTATTGAAACATTTTGAAGTTGAAGAATGAAGATTGATAATCAGTCAAGAATATATTCGGGCCCTTTTAAGTACATCAGTTAATGGCGTAACCTGAAGCTGCGTCAACAATCGTGTGGATGAATGTGTGAAAATTGAACCTGGACTATTTTCCGCACAGTCATCCTTGCATTAGTGAAGTATTCCATGTAATTTGTTGCTTCACCCATTGCAATGTTCCCTACGTATCACTCTATGCACCAGACTGCACAGTGACCAGTATCGTGTAACTCGGACTTAAGGAATAATTCAAACTAGTGAGCTGAAGTTGGACGGCATAGTTGCAAGGAATGAATGGGGTCGTTTACCTTATGTTTTAATGCCGAAACTGATAGATTTTTAAAAATAAAATTACCCGTATTTTTCCGTTCTTCGATGTGTTAATTAGTTCTAGAGTTATTAGCGGCGAAAATTTGATTTTTGAAATCCTTTTGGAAAAGTGAACGTGCGAAGGACTTGTACGCCTTCCACTTCGTCCAATCACAACTGAGACCACGAAGCTCTTTCACTCAATCACAATGGGAGACATACAGCTGACTCTGCCAATGCAAGTGGTTGCGACAGGATCCACGCGGATTCCGCCCCATCTCTACTCCCCTCCCTTTCTCTCAAAACAGTCAAGGACGGACGGAAAATGACGTGGATATCCTTAACGCAGTTCGTTCGGTGGGTGTCACCTTTTGCTTGTTTTAATTTTTGATTTATGAGTGAATGGCTCTGGTTAGAATATTTATTTTATTCACTAAAATTCATTTTTCGTTTCCATGTAACGATTTCGTGTACAAAATAGTGATTTAGGTTCGCTGATGAGATCCTGTTAATAAGGTCTCTAGTAAATGAATTTGCGGTAGTGAAAAAGATTGTCACTGAGGGTAGGTAATCAATGATTGGGATCTTTAAATTTGTGCAAAGGAACTTATTTAAGAGCTTTTGTATCACGTCAAGCGTTGATTAGTTTCAAAACACGATCTGCGACGAAAGGGATCAGTTGGTAAGTTTAGGAGTGATACGATTTAGGTGGTGGAATGAAAGAATATGAATGGACAAAGGGGAGAGGGAGGGAGCCATTGATAGGGAAAGGAGGAAATTTGTGCAAGAAATGGGAAGGGAGCACAATATTTGGATAGATGAGACACTTTGTGATGCCTCCACATAATTACAGAGCTTAGGACATTTAATAATCATTCAATATGACCAATTGGCAATCAAATAATCATTTCAGGTGACCGAAATTCGATTTCCTGTTGCGGCCCAAGATCATTTGCCGGTTATTTCCTCGATGAATGAAGTTGGGCGATTTTTTTGCAGTTTTCCCTCATATAGGCTCAGTTAAGAAATGAGTTAAATATATGGTTATGAATACTAAAGAAACCGGTGATAAAAACCGGTTGATATAATTGTATGTAACGGCCGCTACCGTCGAGGGAATGTGGTTATTTTTAACTCCGACATCAAGCTAATCATGTTCTTATCAGCAATCGGTGCTTTGTTTGAAGGCGTTGAACTGTTGAGTTAAACGACAACGATGGAAAGAGCCTATTTCCCATGTACTCAGGCTGCGATAAAAGACATAGACCTGGTCCCTAATGCATTACCTTATAAAAATGCCCGTTCTGCATATTATTATTTTTTCTTGGCGTTTTCCTGGGGGTCGCGATGAGAGGAAGGGATGTTGATCTATTCTTTGAGCGATCCAGAAAGCAACAGGTCCGTTCTTCGACCCTTTACGACGAATGAAAGTTGGCACAGAATAAAGGAGACCGAAGCGTTTGCGCAGGCACGAGGAATTTACAATTGTATTTTAAAGATAAAATACCGAAAAAAGTGTTATGAAAGCATTGCTGAAGCCAGCTAAGGTTATATGAGTGGAAGCCACGCGTGAAATTGCGTGCTTGAGGAGGAGTAGTGAAAACTGGAGGGAAGACTACCCATCATGCAATCGAAAACAGGCTATCGAGAGTGGTAATGTCTTACTTTCGGTTAGAAGGAGGAAAAGTCTATATTAGAGACTGGGGCTCGATGTGCGATGATGAGCTCAAGCAGGAAATAAATCTAGTCCAATATGCTATTGTTGTGTATGTCGCCTAAGTAGTGTACGCCCTAACTTACCGGTTGTATTTGCAGTATACTTGACTTAGGGGATGGTATTTTGAAAATAGTATGCATTTGAGTGTTTGGAAACAAAAAGCTTTATTTTATGAATGCTGATGCTACTCTAAAAATATTTTCTCAGCTACATTGGCATGGTTTAAAGTTACACCGCCTGGATCCCATGAGAGTTACTGAACCATTTTACTTCGATAGGAGAAAGTCAGGATCCTCGAATGATACATCTTTATCAGAGGAAAAACTGTGTAGCGAAATCGTGTTTCGTCTGGGTATCTGAAAGTTTGAATGTGTGTATGTGTGTGGCTACGCCGTTGGGCAATCATGAATCTGCGACGTGCGTTACCTGAGATGGATCCGATTTGTATTTCAATTACTTAAGGGTGTCGGAGCGTGTTAAACTGGAACATCCCCAGGTGCTGACATATGTTGACGTTCGCCGACTGGGATTAATTAACTATTGATTCAGGTTATCGATGAGCTGAAGGAAGGAACATACGCCGAAGCTACCTCTCAGTGCCCTCTTTTGCATTCTTTTGCATTAATGATCAGCTCGTATGCTGTTAGTTTTTTTTATCGGGAATCACTCGTAAAACGGTCAATGAGCCCTTTTGGAGGAAATCGGCGTGGCTCGCCCATTCATTAGCATTAACTCTGATATGAATTGAAAACTAATTTAGCATGAAATTCGAGCCCGTTTCCCGACGAAAGGTCAGATTTTCAAGGAAAGTCAAGAGAGGAAAAGTTTTAAAATGATATAGAATTGCCTATGCTTAGAAGAATATGATCAACGCTAACTCAAGCCCATCCTATCTCCTAACATTTTGATTGAATTAACTCTTATTAATCCATTATTTTCATTTCCTGTTACGGAATATGAGAAACATAGGACAGATTTTGAAGGTTTTAAAAGAGAAGAATTATGTCACAATGAAAAGTTGGCCGATAGAAGAGTGGGAAGCCGCGTCAAACCAACCCTAGGATTGTTGGCCTACGATGATGATGATGTTACGGAATATTGCAGCGCGGAAAGATAACAAACCCTAAAAATGAATTAATCGCCGCGCACATCAAAAGTAGGTCAAATGGACGTATGCATTTGTGAAATGGCCATTCACAGCATTCAACCTCGACACGGGATGCACCCTTAGAACTCCTGGAAACGTCTGCTTCAGAAAATAAGTAATAAGAGAGGAAAACGAGAGACCGTTGGCCTCATGCAATCAGAAGGCACCTGAGCCGAACTGAGTAATGTACTGCATATTATACCTGGAAGTTTTTCGGCCCGGAACTCAACGTCTTAAGGATAATGACATCGCCGCCCATCGAAAAGTCTTCAGCAGGTATTTGCCTTACCCAGTGAAAACTGAGTGGAGTTCACGTGCATTACAGCTTTATACACTAAATAACAAAACTTGAAATTTGATGATAGTTGAAGAGAGGTGCTTACTCAAGAGCTAGACGTCAGTAAATTTCTAATGAATAGTAGTGTTCAGTTATGATAGTTGGGTTATTTTTATCGAGTTATCAACTATTGTTTTGATGCCCAATCGTGGAATGGTTGATGCGCCGTGCTGAAAACCAGTGATCTATTTCATGAAGCCCACTCTTAATTCATTTTAATGCGTCTAGCCTGTGCGGAAGTAACGTGTGAGTGATAACAAACTCATTTCTTTAATGGAATCAACGAAACATGACAAATCGTGCTCCACGACTTTCTTCGCCTTGATAGGGCATCGCCTGTGAACTTGCGGAATACGTAAGAAGGAGAGGCGATAAGGAGGCTATTCGGGAGGGTGGGGGTCGGGTTGGTGTAGTGGATAGTGCTAGCCTCTCACTCGTAGCGCCCGGGTTCGATATTCCCGGCAGTTACAGATATTGTTCATCGGTAAAATGGCCCCCACTTGACTGCTTTGTGGAGAACATTCGAGTTCAGTATCCCGCCCGTCGGATAGGACGTTAACCTGAGGCCCCCCTGGTGCCTTTCGATAAGTGCAGGCTGATTCCGACGCCTTCTTCGGGTTTCTCTCCCTGAACCGGAAGCAGGCGCACACCAAATCCTTGATTGCCTGAAAGCTAGTGCTACCAGTTGACGTCGAGGGCCTACCTGGTCGAGGATCATTTAGAATTGACTGACGACAACTTTTCAAAGGGGTAAATCATTCATAACATTGCGCCAGGCTGAAAGCATCATCTTCGTAAAACCTCAAAAGTAGTAAGGTTTCCATAAAAGTTTTTCAAGTTTCACTCAAATTTAACGTTCTACGTTGTTCAAACTTGGATATAGCAACAATTGGTATGGTGATTAAAATACCTTCCTCTGAAATAGCGATATTATGGAAACTAAACGGAATGTGAACAATCAGGAAAACCATGTTTAATAGGAAGATTCTAACAAACATTGCCTCTGCGACATCGCGTCGCAAAGACGATTTCGTATAAGGTATAGACTAGGCTTGTGCGATGAGTCGATTAATCGAAGTCATCGCCGATGATTTCAGTCATCGCGGTGCGATGACTGAAATCGATGACGACGAATGTCATCGACCATCGACTGCGATGAGTCGATGCGAATCATTGATGTCGATGACTCGATGAGTTAATGCGAATCATTGATGTAGATGAGTCATGATGTGCTGCTGACACGAAAAACGCTACCACTGCTGACGACACCTTCCTTGGCGGAGCTCCACAAGTACAAGGAGTTCCCAGATTTATCCAAATCTTCGAACGTCCTACATTGGTATTGGGACAGGAAGGATGTGTATCCCCGCCTTCAGAAGTACGCGAGGAAATACCCCTGTATTCCTGCCGCTTCAACGTCATCAGAGGGGTTCTTCAGCGATGCAGGAAACGTTGTGTTGGACGACCATCTTTTACTCACCGATGAAAATGCGGATTTGAGAATTGTATTATGCCACAAAAAAGAGTTGTTGCTTAATTTGTAACTTGGTGCTTGTTTCGCTCTTTAGTAAATAGACCTTGTCCTTCTCAATTGAGTTTGATCCAATTCAGTCTTCACTTAATAGCCAAAACAAACTGCCTACCGAGACATCTGCACCGATCATCGATAGTCATCGATCATCGTAATTCATGGATCATCGACATTCATCGATCATCGATAGTCATCGATCATCGTGTACACTCTATTCGATGATCGATGACAGCCATCGTCATCGAAGCATTTTGATGAAATTTTGTCATCGACAATCGATGACCAAAATCGGTCATCGCACAAGCATAGTATAGACAGTGTCGTATCTCAGGGTAGAGCGCTCA
This sequence comes from Platycnemis pennipes, assembly GCA_933228895.1. Taxonomy (NCBI): domain Eukaryota; kingdom Metazoa; phylum Arthropoda; class Insecta; order Odonata; family Platycnemididae; genus Platycnemis; species Platycnemis pennipes. Next base: position 120,517,025 of record OW121846.1, read on the forward strand.
GCGTGTTAATGAAGTTTCCCGGTTCGAATACGGGATATGCCTCTAAACACGTCTAGCTAAACCCAAGCTGAGTGGGCACTTCATCTTTCTGGGAAGCCACGTGCGGTACATGTAAAGGAGTTGTTGTAGTTATTTGTGGGAGGCGACTGACAACTGAGGTCATGTGTGCCAAAGATAGGGGGGTAACTGGGTAAAGGTAGAAGTTTTCAGGGAACGAAGAAAGGATGGACACATGCCCGGCGTCGGAATTACCAGGCTCTTAAAGGAAGGCGCCAAGATGACTACGGCTTAACGTCCCATCCGACGGACGAAGTACTGAACTCGAATGCTCCAGGTGGAAAGGAACTGGCCCCCAGACTCATGAATATGAATTTCAAATGCCGTTGGGCTTAGTATTTGATAGGCGTGCTCTACCATCGGTAACTTGACCAACCTTCGGGCTTTGACACTATGATTGAATAGATAGATGGATTATAATTGCAGGAATAGCTTCTAATTGAGTCCCACCGTACTGTTTTTTGATTTGATTCATGTATTATCCATGAAACATCTCCGGAGCCGGAGAGAGTTACGTGATCTTATTAATGGCTACCAATGCTACATTTAGTTCTATGAATTAGGAAATCGGTAAAATTTTGACGAAATATTGCCTCTGACGAAACATTTTTCTGCGCTAATCTGCTCTAAGTTCTTTGAAGGATATTCTTCGCATTTCAGTTTGTCTACGCTAGATTTTGTACTGCAAGTTTTTCTTAAGCGTGGGATAGTTTTTCCAAAGGTTGCGTTGGGCTAATATCCGTGGGCCCGTGGGACTTGAACTGCTGGCTGGAGAGCTTGATAGAACCGTTGACCATCAAATAAGGAAAGCTCTATTTTGTTTTCAATACGTGATTCCTGAGAGAAACAATGTTATAAAAAAACGTTTGTTAAATCAGACTTACTGTGGAAGCACACTATGATACCGTTTAATTTAACTTTTCGCTTGAAAAGTGCTTGAAAGCTTTCCGCTCTCCTGCTTTTTATAAAAAATTAAGAAAACGTTCCTTTACAATATACCGTTCTAGTAAATGCCTCCGTATTTCAGTTTCATTTTTTCGACGCATCTTCCTCTTCTTAGCTCGTTCTCCGCTACAACAATAATGTATTCGGCTCTTTCACATTGAGACGTTCAGCCGTATTTCATCCTGAAACTGTTCATTTGGTTTCCCTCTCATGTCTTTCACGGACCAATCGTTTTAAATCTCCCCTCATCGCTTTCACTTTCCCAACTTAATTCAATGGAACTCTGATTTAAGGCTTCCGGATTCAGACTCTCGCGAACGACTTCTTGCGCTGTAATTTTAATCGAGCTTTTTGTGTGTTCTCTATGTCGACCATGAGTCCCGAATTTCGAGTAAATGTTCACATTTACGGAGATTCATCGCTCCATATAGGAGTTGGTACTTAATATGATGAATGGAACACAATAAGCTACTCAATGGTTTATTTGATAGGTGATTGTGGAGCTCAACTATGACAAAGGCTCTTAACAGGTTAAAATTCACGTACCCATAGAATGAGGGCCTCTTTTTGGAAGCTTTCTACCGATTCCTGGTAAGTCCTTGTGTACATAATCTCAGAGAGAGGGGCTTATCCTGGCATAAATCTAATCTATCATAGGGGTTGATCTATCCTGCGATTGAGTGATCTATCGTGGGGGGGGAGCATCATCGAAATTTTAACCCAAATTCTCCTAAGTACTCGAGCACTGTGATTGCCATGATGTGTGTTAATGGGAGAGGCGTATGTGAATGCCGACTCATAAATAACAGGAACTGGAATAAATTGACACGAAACCGAAGCCAAAAATAGATAAAAAGGAATTGTCATAATTCATTTTTCATACATTTTCATCTCATTCGAATACGTTGTATTGGTGCCCAACTTCATAGTCAAATAAATTTTCTGTTTAGCCGTCGAGTATTTTCTGCGTTCAAAATTTCGCACTTTGAACTCGTTAGTTCCCGCCGTGGCATCTCTAGTCAATGCTATTTTTTCGATACTGGCCTACATTGAGATTATTGTTTGACTACATTCTTTAGAAGACTTGAAAGAGAAGTAGTCTAATTAGGGAAACCTTCATATAATATATAAGCTTCAAAAAAGTTTATGCGCTTACATGGGCTTGGTATGTACTTTTGCATAGTTGTGGAAAAATGCCACTTTTTAAGTCCCCCCTTCGTGGACTCTCAGTGAGTTTTATGATTGTTAACGAAACAAGTATCTTGCAATAGTCGTACGCATGAAATTTCATTGGTTGCGTATAGGAATAATGTTTGTCGCTACGGCTGGCGTAAGGGAATCCTCAAAACACGAAAATCCAGGAAAATCGAAATATTCATGCGTATTTTTTCGATAAATAAATCACTTAATCACATGCGGTAAATTTTTTAAATCATTATATCATCACAGTGTATCCTAAGTTTAAATATTTTTGATATTTGAAGTACAATGTGGATATTGAAAAATATCCACAACGACTACCTATTGTCATTGCAGCGTGTGCATGTTGTTAATCCGAGGATCAGTAGTTAATCGGTACGGTTACTACTACGCGTCCCGTTTGCTAATTACTCAACTGCCTTTTAACGTGCCGCTGTGCGTTAATTGGAAGTTGATTCCAGAGTCGCCAACTGCGGCATCAACAAAAACTGCTTTGACATGTTCCGGCCATAAAATTCATCTCGACTTAATACCCCTAGTGTCATGGAGCGCTCGTGGTCGGAGCGCTAACCTGAAGTGATAGCTTACTCCGGTAAAGTTTATAAAGGGAAATGTTTTAATCCATCTAAGTTTTTTCCTACTAGAGCTTCACTAAAATCCATATATGTGACTTACATTCGCAACGTAGTATTGCAAACGTGAAAAAACTTTTGCTCCACCTCCAGTTTCCTCGTCCCCTACATGGGCAGAGTTACAAATCGCCCTTCGAATATTTAATAGCATAGGATGACTGTTGGGAATTTTTTTAATTAACCTGCTATTTGTTAAAGGAAATAGATTTCCTGCAAGAACGATAAATTACAGGGGGAAAAGGAAATTATCAGCCCTGACTGCGAAGGACGTTGCAATTACGTTGACGCTACCAATCAACGCTTGCGACGTTATTCTCCAAATTCATCTCCGTTTTTACGTGAAAGTTAGTATGCATATCCGTCAGGTAAGTGATTAAAAATCACTCCTTACTAGTGCTTAGCATTCGAAATTGTGCTAAAAATCTAATCACTTCTTCCTCACAGGTCTCCTTCTTTGTTAGAATATATGGTAGGTTCCACATACAATTGGGCTTGAAAATTCGTTCAAATACTGGGACGTGCCACAAAGAGATTGGCAAAGCAAGACAGTATTTATTTTTTCAAAATTCTCTCACAGATGTCATACATACAAATACATGGTGTGTTTTTCATTACTAATTTCTTTATGCAACTGCGTAAAGCGGGTGTAGGAATGACATTTCGTTCCACGGCTAATGTTGTGTACTATGACGAAAGCGGAGGATGACACAATGCATGAGCTTGGCATGGCGTGGGGAAGGGATGTTTTCAGGGGTCACAACGATGATATCCGTGTTACACTGGACTTGACATTCCAACATTTCTCTTGCGCCTACGCATGTATTGCACTCTGCAAGTCAACTCAAGGGTGTGTGGCAGATGATGACTCCCAACAGGTCATTCATATCTACGTGTAAAAAATCATATTGTTGGTGACTACACTTCAATTTCAATTCATTTCAATTCAAAAATCGTTTATTTTCCCCAATGTAACAAAATAATAAATGTATAATATATATACATAAAAAATCACAGGCAGACAGATGTGGCGGCACAAAAAGAAAACACACAAAAGAAAACATACTGTTTTAAATTTTTGGCGGCATGCAACCTCCTTCCTCAGAAGAGTAGAACGCAGTCTAGACTGCGTTCTTTTCTTCTGAGGGAGGAAGTTGCATGCCTCCGAATATTTAAACAAGTATGTTTTCTTTTGTGCATTTTATTTTCACCGTTTAATACCAATTTACGGAAGGAATCGGGTTGGTTTGGTGGCTAGACTGCTAGCTTCCCATCCACAAGTCCCCGGCTCGAATCCCCGCAGGGGTGGAGACTTTTCATTGGTGTACCTGTTCCCACTCTAGGGCTGTGTGGAGAGCACTTCAAGTTCAGTACACACTACGTACGTCGGATAGGACGTAAAATTTTTGACCCCTTGTCGCATTTCGTGAAAATCAGTCTAATACCGACGCTGGGTTCCTCCCCACTCTACGCATAGTGGCTGTCGTAATAGGGAAGCGTTAATAGCTAAGGTCTGAGTGGCAATTAGGATCGGTGGGTAAATGAAAAGTAGAAGGAATATTTGATGAAATATGGAGAGCAAAAGTCGACGTCCACTTGTCAGAGACATGATCAGGGATAGTTGATGGTACGACATGGTACGAAATTGGTGGGATGTGTACACGAAAGAGTGCAATATTGTAGAATTTGCTAACTGTCATTTCTCCAAGTTCAATCATTAATTATTTCCGCAGAGAAGAACCGATAGCTGTTACTTATAAAATATAGTTGATTAGCTAACATTACCTAACCACACTAATTGACATTTTTTTATCTATTTATTAATTTTGCTGACATCCCATAGATTGCCACCTAGGACTCCTCGATGGCTACTCAGGACTTTTTCCCACGCATTATGCAGTAAAAATATATTTTCCTCGATGAATTTCAAGTAATTGGCGGAATATCCAATTCCGCTACGCAATTGTCTACTGAACCTATCTACTGAAATTATAAGCATGCATCACCATGCGTACCGATTCATGCGCATCGTTCGATACGAGAACTCCTGGTCTTTGACCTGAGGTGATATTGCCTCTCATGGAATCCAAATGAAGTCACTATCGTTTTATGATTTTGAAACTTTTTCGCAACGGCGTTAACTAACTAACCCAGTTTATTATCCCATAATCACTGTTTCACCATTCATCATGCCTCCGTCACGTCCGCATTCGTGACTCGGTGACGCGAGAAAATTTATCAAGAGTCTTAACCCTTCAACGACGAGCGATGCAGTCACTACGTCGCGTCGGACACGAACTTTACATGTCATCGATCGAATTTGTGACTACGACGCGGCGGCCAACTTCAATCTCATTTGTTTATGCATTATAATATTTCTCAATCCTTTAAATTGTGACATAACTTTAAAGAGGTATAATTGGGCATTCAGTATTCATAACTATCATTATATTTTTCTTTCAACATATTTTATTGCAAGCGTTTTAGTAACACGAAGTGACGAAAACCAGCGATTTCTTTAAATCTCCTCCATCCGACTAGATGGGATTCACTTAAACCTTCTCCGGGCTTGAAGGGTGGTTCCGGCTTGTGTAAGGTCGAAAGCTAAATTCTTCCTGGGTAATAACTATAGATTATGGAGTGAATTTTTTTCTTTTTTTGGGAGCATTACTTAATTTGCAATTTTGCTCAACTTTACTTTAAAGTATGGCTATTGTCGCGGGGTACATTTGGAGGAAAGTTTGCTCTTTAGCACTCCGACAACAGGTAAGTTTGCCGGAAGTTTCCGCGGTCATCGACATCATTTCTTTCGCTTCGTCTTTGAGGGGCGGGTCAGTTTGCTAGAGTTGGAGTTGACGACAAAGTTTGGAATAGTTTCGCGTGGCGGACTTCGGGTATTCTTAATTGCTAATTCCACTCCAGAAGTAGGAGAGACGCCTGTGCCCACTCCAGCCAGCACCAACTACCCATCTTTAAAGTTCAAAAGGCGTGGATGCTTCCTCCCGAGGCGAGTTTAACCAAGCTTACGTACGTGTGAAATGTTTCAACCCGAGAGGAAGGAGATGCCTGCCCTTCCACTCGGAACTCGAGCGCAGTCACGCCATAGTTGTGGTAGAATGCTTCAAATAAAATCAGAAACGCTCGAGCATTAGCAGGTATGGGCATTGAAAAAACGTTAGGGGAAATCCGAAAGTACGTCTATGATATTCTGATATGTTTGCTGATAATACTTAAAATTTCTTCTCATTCCCTCAAAAACAGTTCGCGTTATTGCTCTAGCAAAGGTGACCTAAGGGTCGTGGGCTCGAATCCTACCTAGTGCATGGATGTTGTTTTCATCTTGAGATTAAGATGTTAAGTTAGACCGTGGGAGCGTAGCCGTCGGTGCGCATAAAAACCCAAGTATAGTGCTACTACTCTAGTAAAAACATCAAGGAAGTCTAATTGAGAATCTATACAAACGTGACATGGGCAACGATGTGTCGTTTTCCGTCCTGTATTCGCAAAGGGAAAATGTCTTTTATTCTTCGATACCTCATTCGTATGTCGCTTTTTACATGTTTATTAGAATACATAGAATTTAGATGATGAAGTCACACGGAAATTATGACTGCCTTGTCAAAATTAATTACCTTTCCAAAAATATACTCCATATTTTACCCAACTTGTCAAGTCTGCGGCGTAAACGTGTGAATTTAAAACCAGAAGAATTTTCATGGTAGATGTTTCAAATGAGATAAATTCCTTAAACTCGAAAGCTTTTATGGGTGAATTCCTGCTGATACTTCCTCGAGATATCTCCGATTTGAAGGCAAGGGGACGAATGACTGATGCTCCGTCCAATATTCCATCAATGGCAGAAACTGCTTGAGGAGCAGGGAGATGGAGACGTCTAGCGAATGCAATAGTGCTTACGCCCCAGTCGCGGCCGGACGAAAGCAGGAGAAACATAGATGATCAACTCAAACCGCTCCGATATCATGATGGACAGCTCACCTACTAAGACCACCTGCTCCCACGTTGGCTGAACGTGATTCCATCCGGGCGACGCCGTGTTGACACGTTGAATCCATGGAGAACACGTCCTTTTCGTGGTCACTACTGCTAACCGTGAGCACATGCCTTCTTCGTGTCCGTCCTCCAACATTTTCTTCCCTCGTCCCTTCTCCTCTGACTTCTGCTCCCATATCCTCCCCCAAGAATCCTTCGCTTTCTCTCTGCTCGCTTGAATTGCCGAGGACACGGAAGGTGACTCATCCGATTGACGTCCGATTCCATTTGTTCTCCCTGCGTGCTTAATCTAATGGGCATGATAAGACGGGGCTTCATCAGACTTTCTTAGGCTTGGTGTACTGCATTTAATCTACATCACCCTGCGATCCACCGCGAGGGTGTGTGGCAGGGGGGTGAAGATCACCAAACATGCACCATTTACTTGCAACTAAGAGCTACCAAGCCAGATACCATTCGACTAAGAGCTACCATGCAATTCTAAACATGCAACTAACCATCCAGATAAGAGCTTCTGGGGTCTACTCACTAATGAAGTTGTTACCGGAAACTCGGCACTTGAGATCCGTACCACTTAGATGTGAATTCCTAATATAGTCAGGTAAAGATAGGCAAGATTTTAACAGTTCCTTATGACAATGCTGCCCTTATCCTTAGCCAACTTTTGAACTCAGTTTTCAATCGCTATATCGTGATCGCGATTCACACCAAGACCGACTTGTATGCAACTTCCATGCTGCCATGCAACTAAAATATACCATACAATACTAACCATGCAACTAAGACTTACTACTACGAACTACTATAGGTTACAATATTTCATTTACCCTTCACTCATCCCTTTTGCTCTGCTGCCTATTATGCTCTCTAAAATTACATTTTAAATATATCGATATGACGATCTATCTCTCTAATATTATTTATCTGGTCAAATCTAGCATAATACGTTGGGGTCTTAATATATATCTAGCATTTTCAGCAATCCTATCCGTTGTAAAGTCCTGCAGGAGATTTAGTCTGTATTTTAACCTCCAATCTGATGTTTCCCAACCTAATTCTTCTATTAATTTTTATACACTGCTAAACATATCGTAACACCTTATAACCACCGTTTTGGGCCAATGAAAGATATATTTTGAGGACGTGGTAGCCCAAACGGTGGAGCTTTGGCTGCTTGTAGATTTCGGGTTCCGTGTCATCTTCTTCTTTGAACACGCTTCTTTGCGAGTCTGCCATGAATACGCTCAGCTGATGTGTGATTTTCTGGTTACCAGATCTTTCTGGAAAACTACCCTGGAAGACATAACTACCCCACTACCCTGATGTGAGTATGTAACACTACTTTCTGTTAATAATTTTTTAGCTTAACCCCCACCTACCAGACCGTTCTTCGGGAAACCCTGTGCTTAGCTTTGTGTTTAGAAGCAGTTAGACTTAGCGAAGACTTAAGTAATTCGGGGGGACGACCGACGGCTAAGGTTATTTTCGCCACTTGAGATAGGTGGGTAATTGGATGTGGTATAAATTTGTCCGGGAACGGAGGAAGGTTTCCTCAACGAAACCCAGCATCGACATTAGTCTACTATTTACGAAAGGTGCCAAGGGGTACATGATTTAACGTCCCATCCGGCGGACGGAATAATGAGCTTTAGCGTCCTCCACGCAGCAATAAAGTAGGGACTGGTGTACTACTAATGCATAATCTCGGCCTGTGAATTTGCCGGGATTTGAACCGGGGTCGGCAAAATAGTAGTGTAGCCACAACACCAACCCGGTCATCTTCGAAGATGTATCAGCCCATTCGGATGAGGGCTCGTCTTGTGACTGGAATGAGTGGGCTTGATTCCGCATGAGGTTTCTATAGCTATTAACAAGTTATTACTTATCGGGTAGTAATGTACCTGGGAAACCGCAGTCAAGGATCCAATTCTAATACGTGAAGTCCTCTCGCTCCCAGATACGTAAACTCCACTCCAATCGGAAACCAACGTCCACAAAATCACCAGAGCAACAGAGGCCCTTAGTTGGAGTTACACGTAAGGATCATCCCCTCGGCGCTTTCCGTAAAACACACCATGGCGGAAATGTCGTTCGCTTTTTATGATCTGTTTATATTCTTTTCAATACCTTCCATCTCAATATTTGGGGAGGCTTCTCGACTTCAAATTTAGTTTTTAAATAAGTAACGCTACACGCTATAGTTGGCTCTCAGTGTAGTTAAATTAGGTTTTGAAGTATTTTTAACGCTCCATTTCTCCGAGTGCAATCATCTCAACACATAATTCAATCTTCTCTCTCGGTATTTTTTCTACCTCCCTCCATGCTATCGAATATTATGCCTATCCTTTTCCTCTTTCTACCCATGAACTTAATATTCTATCTGTCATCGTAGCCTGCGACATTCTATCATTTTTCATCACCTACTCATTTACCAAGCCCATATCCCTGTTGCCTCCTATTGATTTTTTTTTCGCTACCACACCTTGCACATTTGGATCCATCTCGTCTATCTCTCACTTTCATTTCTCTCAACCTCTGCAGGCCCACATTTAATGTTCCTTCAGTGTATTTTCCACATATCTCCTCATCCACGTTCCTGAGCCACGCGACTTCGAATGAAATCATTAACAACTGGAAATTCATCGGACCGAACCTTAATTGCTTCCATTAATGTCTGCGTAAATTTGCATGCTACAAGTTGAGCACAACTTGTAGGCAAAAAAATGTGTATCTGCTGTCTTTGACATCTCCAGAGAAAAGTTTGAGTTGAAAAACGTTAAATTACGTTTTTCTTACAAAATCCTCCATAATTTCCTCATCAAAAAGACGCTGGAATCTCCCTTAGCAGTTTGCAAAGTAATTTTTATAAAATATTAACTTTTTTGAAAAGTTGTCATAAATTTCGGTTCTTGCTGTAGTTTATTTGGATCTTGTGGTAATTTAAAATAGCTCCACCACCCAAAGTAGTGGATGATTTATATATCTTTATGAAACACATCTTTAAGAAAAAAATATTTGTTTTGAAGACAGTCACTCCACGAAGTTGTGATTAAGGCACTAGGTAGCTTCTAATACGTCTTTATGCGAAGCGTTGAAGAGTTTGTGGGACGCTCAACGAACGCCTTATTTTAGAGATGAGCAGTATTTCAATGCATTGGTTTTATACTCAACAATTTATCTTTTAATTATTAAATAAAATTGCCGGCAGCGGTAGTCAGGTCGGTAACCCGCCGGCCTGGAAGCCTGGTGTGTTTGTCTTAGGATTAGGATTAATCTAAGATTAGTGAGTACGATTTAATCATAGTAGTTGGAGCAGCTAAAACACCCCAAGATTTCTACTCCTAAAAGACCCAAGACTACTCTATTATCTACCCACTGCGAGGCACAACGCAGTCGCTTAACGTTGGAAGCGCCCGAGAAACTATCTTACTGAAGCTTAAAAATGTGTCACATTGTTAATTAACGTCTCCACTCGTTTCAATGTTTTGACGTCCACTCCACTCATCTCGTGGGGAAGAAGGTATTATTCCCTCCGGTCCCGCAACAATGGTAAAATAGAATGCAAATTTGATCGATTCAGGGATTTTATAAGCATGAATAACGACCAGATAATTGCCCTGGGCACTTCCTGTTTCCGAGCCCACTAATAAAGATGTAATTAGTTCATGGCCTAGAAAAATCTAGTCGTCATTCAGGCAAGCCATCAGTCCTAAGGTTTCTTGTTTTATTTTACATTACTCGTGAGGAATATGAATTTTTCAGGAGAGAAGAGGGAAAGACATTCAATTCCAGGACTTAATCTTCTGTGTAAATTTTGAATGCCGCCACCACCTGTGCTATAGTGGGCCGGCATTATAGCTAAACTAATCATGGCCATTCTGCCACGGTGAAGTGTCATATGGATGTTTTCTTGAGTACTGACCGAATTGACTTAGAGTTTAATGCTTCAATCTTTGCGTTTCAGTGCATGCACTTTAATAATTTATCTTTAGAGATGGAGTAATTTTATGTAGGTACAATAGATTTCCATGTGATTGCTACTACAAGTGTTGGTTTCAAGTAGAAGACAGTATTAACGTGTTATAAGTTGAGAAAAAAGGTATATCTGTCTTATTGGTCAATCCTTTATTAGTCCTGGCTGTGTTTAGTGAACACATTATCAGCATATATTTTATAAACATTAAAAAAAATATTTTTACTACAGAACAAAATCATCTCCATGACATATGATGGCTTAATTAAAATTGGACACAATAAAGAACTTGTTCACCTACGCAGGAACGTCACTTTGTTTTATTCTGAGCAAGTGATTTTTCTATTGTTTAAACTTTGATAAGTAAAGTTTGCACACTTCTGAAGGATTATTGTGATTTAGCTATATAATATATTGCCTCATGAAAACTGCATCCTGTTGACATACAAACAAATCCAGGTCCTGCATTGTCTCACAGTTTTAGAGTCCAAGCTGCACTCTGATCCAGAATTGGGGGTGGAACATCTGACAGACCTTAACTACCCAGATGCTGATCCACCTTGCCACTTCTGTTGCAAACAGTCCAGCACATCCATCCACGATGAGAACCGGTTAAAGATTGTCAGCGGAGGTAACACATTAAAACAGACCTAATAGAGTATACTATATGGATTTCCCATTGACATCTGCACATGACCTACATACCCTCCTGGAAACACCTAAATGGAAGCAATGCAATGTGAACGTAGTTAAATGGGTGCTTTCATTAGAAAACGCATGACAGTGAAAATACCCCACATTCTTACCAGAATATAAGCTTCTTCCTTCACAAGAAAACACCCATACCTAATACCCCGTTTGGAATAGAATATATTGTGTTACCTCACCTTAAATCCGCACAGAGAAATAGATACATGCTTTTATCCTCTAGTTCTCCCCATATAGAAATGACTGTTACACATGTACCTATGAAATCCCTTCGGTGTTTTGCACATGTAGTGAATGTGTATGCATATTAAATGTTAGATATTCAATATGAAAGGCAGAATAAGGTCAGTATTGATGGCTTTAAATGTATTTATATACGTAGAAAATTTTTGATTCCTTTTTTTGAAAATTTGCATGTGAAATTTTTTATTTACAGCTGTTATTTGATGTTTTTTATGGAATGTGCCTTGAATCCTTTTCTGGCCACGTATAATCTTCAAGCTCTACTGTTGTGAATAATATATATAAAATTTCAATGCGAGAGCATTTTGTTTCTTGCGATCGCTTGATTTCGTAAACGCTACGTGGAAAAAATTCATCAGCATGTACAATTCATCATTCAACATTATCAAGTTTTGAAAATATGAAGATGGCATCGATGAGGAACCGTTCGCAATCACAACTACAAGAATCAAAAAGTGGTAATAATGGTCGAGGATCCTCTCCAGTATTTAAACTGAGGGGTATAGGTTAACCATGTTTATTCCAGGGTCATAGAAGCACTGGAACTCAACGTCTTGCATCCGCAACTCCCATGATGCCAGTGCGCTAATTGTGAATGACAGCCGACGGGTGGTGTAAAATGTAACTGAATGCAGAAGAATATAAAAAATTGTATTCGAATATTTCTCAAGTAGAGATTTGTAGGAATACTTTCTGTAACACATCAGCAGCGATCCAATCACGGCTACCAATGGTAGCACTCGTTTTGATGCGACTCGTACGTGACGAGAAGTGTGATTCCTCTCCTTTGATCTTAACAGCTAGGCGCCAATCTTTGTTGGCCGTAGTGAATGCGTTCTTTGTCTTCGTGTTTCTGAGTAATCAGCCATTGGAAAGGGGTAGAAAGAAAATTGTCAATTCGAATGCGCAATTACGATCGTGGAAGGAACTGAACGTCAGGAGTCACAGTTTAAAGTTGATAATTAATTACGGTGATTCAATTCTGGGTTACCTATTACATTTTCCACTTTAAGCTATTTTGGGCTTCGTGGCTTCCTTCTGTACATTGCTGAAACAATAATGATAACATAAGAATAACGTTATAGGAAAAAATTTTGCAAACCAGCTAATTAAATTTACCTGGAAATTTCTCTTTTACCACCAAAAGGTACCGCATAAAATCACATCAATTTCCAGATTTCAAACTACATTCGATCACGTTGCTCGGATAAAAATAGTTGGTTCTCTCAAATCATAAGCTTCACTAGTTTTCATGGGGCTCGTTGCTTGTCATAAGATTCAACGGTGTGCCTTCCTGAAGTGACAAGAAGGGTACGAGTGTGCCCTGAAGCGAATCCTCGATGTAGAGGAGAGAACGTACCCTTGTAGTCCTCAAGATAGGGACAAGGCCGAAGAGAACAGAGATGTCAAACCGAGCGTGCTCTATTCTTTCCCCTCGGAGAACTGTCCTGCTGAGCTTACGAAGTTATTTCGGGAACGGTTCGAATATTGTAGGGCACTTCTAAGAAACAAGGTGCCATCAATTCCCGCCAATTATTGTTGGCCTATTGTTTTGGACTGTCCCTGAAAAGTATTGCATATTATTGTGTGCTTTTTGAACGATTTTATACGTAATTAGCACCTTTTCCGGAATACTTTTCTTCTTTAAACACTCGAAATTTCCACGTCCATTCTTAGCGTTTCAGCGGCCCCTTTTTACATGCTTTTATTTAGTTTGCTTTTCCTTGGTTCCATGGTTCCATCCACGGATCCCATTCCCATAGGTTTGAATCCCCCAGTTGGCAGTTTTTTTTCCACTCGAAAATCTTAAGATTTTCACGTTGACTTTCATAATTATAAATGAATCGTTACTTATAGTTCATGAAGCGTTTAAATGTGATTTTATCCCAATATATGGGAAACACATTCAAGGAAACCTGTTCAAAACGAAGATTTTAATGTGCCTTTTGTCTGGTCATATTTGTTAGAAATACAAAGCACTTAGCGTACGTTTACTTTTTAGTCCTAGCAAATTAGATGTTTATTTGTCATCAAGTTACCTTAGACAAATTTAAATATAACATATTTAGCATATTTATAACATATAACAGAAAGTGCATACATTTACTTATACAATATGTTGTTTATAAATATCTAATTTGCTAGGACTAAAAAGTAAAAAAATGAAAAAATATTATTAAGCATGCTTTTCTAACGAAATATAAATCTAAGAAAAAGAAATATCATCACATCGTGCTAAAAAAGAAGAAAATAATATTTTATCAAGTTCATTTAAGTTTAGCTTAGTACTGGAAATAATTAAATGCAATTCAAGGAAATTATGCACACAATGATTCAAGGATGTGCCTTGGAACATTAATAGGAAGTAATTTTGGTTTCACAATATAACAATAAAAGTTGTCTATTTATGCAAGGCCACAACGGAAAGCATGGGGTGCTCTTTCATATCCAATATCAATATAAATTAATTAAATATAAAGATATTGGTATTCAGTGGAATAGAGCGCTTCAATGTATAATTTCTAGAAAATCTTTAAATGAACTAAAGTGAAAGAGCGAAATATAAATGAGTGCGCCCTATGGTTTTCGTTGTGGCCTTGCATAAATAGACAAATTTAAATACCTATGTTATATTGTTGAAACCAAAATTACTTCCTATTAATGTTCATAAATAATTCATTGTGTGGATAATTTCCTTGAATTGCATTTAATTATTTCCAGTACTAGGCTAAACTTAAATTCAATTGATAAAATATTATTTTCTTCTTATTGTAGCACGATGTGAAGATATTTCTTTTTTTTAGATTTATATTTCGTTAGAAAAGCATGCTTTAATTTTTTTTTCATTTTTTTTCTTCTTTCTTCTCAGTTTAGCGTTCGCCTTTTTGTAATGGATTACTCTACCTAATCTCTGCGTCGCGTAGGTCCCCTCCTTTGCTTCTCTTCGTATTTCCCACAGCTATTTCTTCGCCTTACCTCACCACACTTTTCAATTTTTCTTTCTCCTTCTCCATCGTATTTTTTCCATCGTTCTGCATATCCACACCAAAAAACCTTCGATTCTACACTCATAACAAGTGAGATTCTAATTTTCTCCCCTGAAAATAAAATGTGTCGTTTAATCCTTTTATTGGTGAATATTGTCAATCTTGGATATTACCATTACAGCTGTTTTTATTAAGGACTGAAAGAATAGTGCTCTGGTTCCAGGGGATTTTAATTTTTTTCTTTTCAAAGGACAGATTTTAATTCTCGGTTATTTATTTCGTGAGGAAGTTTTTCTTGTAAAGAGTGGGACCGAAAAAGGACATGAGGGCGAAAATGCCATCATCTAATTGTTGAGTTCCCCCGGTTAGAATATAAAGAGAAGTCCCGCCGGCATTTCGGGCCGGAGATAATTACTTTTAATGCCATATTCGTGGGAGAGGCCAGGTTGAGCTCTCGCACACCGACATGAACGCTTTGTTGAGATGAGAGTTTTCCTTTTTGATGCTAACTCGAGAGGATAAACCAGTCTCGGGACGGACAGAATCCCTCCTTGACTACGAACCGACCCGCGGCCCTTCATTTGATAAACCGCCCACTAAGATGAGTAAGTTTCCTGAGTCATTAATTAATTTTATTCAAGAATGTGCAAAGAATTAGCAATATCTATCACCCAATCCCCCACGGAGAAATGAGGGAAACTTCAAATCTATTTATTTCTAGTTCCGCTGTGAAGAGAAGCGTAAGTATTATTCTAGTTATAAGGGTATGGCCTCATGTGGAGTTAGATTTTTTGGAACACAATGGAAAATTGAACGACGAGCATGATGCGTAGATATATGCATCTGTGAGCTAATACATTATTTTTCTCCCACATTATACTTTTTTATATGTGTTCCACGTATCTTTGAAGGTGGACACATCCAGACGACAATGACAAGTGCATACTTATTCACGCTTAGTATTGTGAATGCATGTTATGTTTCCCTCACCATGGACTGTAGTAGTTTTCTCATTTTTTTATAGAAATCCATCTTGCAAAATTTCGCTTTTATTGTTTTCTGGCACTTATATATATTTAAGTGGAAGTGGCTTTGTAACATGCCACAACTATGAACTCTGCGACGAGATTTTTCGTCGATATGCTTAGATATTCACACAGGCTCACATAGGCCTGGACATAGGCCTACTACGTGCTATGGAGTCTTGACATTATAATGTAAAGGTTTACTATCATTCAGGTATGTAAGGAGAGTAACTTCAGGTTTTCCTAATGGA
Source organism: Platycnemis pennipes (assembly GCA_933228895.1). NCBI lineage: Eukaryota > Metazoa > Arthropoda > Insecta > Odonata > Platycnemididae > Platycnemis > Platycnemis pennipes. Next base: position 120,533,054 of record OW121846.1, read on the forward strand.
ACATTTACTTGAAATCATTTCCCTAGCCATGACTATTTTGTTTGAATTTTGCCTGTAGTCTCTACCTCTGGATGCAATCAAAATTCTGTCTAAACCAGCCTTTAACAGTTATTTATGCTAATTATTTGAACATTTTCTGAAATCTATTAGCTGCCTTAGTTTTTGCGGACTTAAAAGCGGGGAACAGAAAAAAAAATTGTTTAGGAAATTACACCAACAGGCCTAATAAAACCACTTAGTGAGGATATTTTCTGATGCTTTGGCATTTGTTTTTTTGGCTGTGAAGGTCTGCTGGAAAACAGAGATTAAAAAATAAGCACAGTTCCCCACTACTCCTGATTTCATTTAACTCCTGAAGCATGAAATGATGGTTAAAATTTTGAAATCCATTACTTTGCAGGTTTGGTACGTAGCCGTGATGGAAGTCGAGAAGGGGGAGGGACTCACTACATGAACCTTCCTTCGCCAAATGTGCAGAGTGAGGTAAATTTGCAATTTTGATTCTAACACTTGTACTATTGTCTCATCTTACATGTTGTACAAAGCATTAGAGCTCGAATTAATTAATTCCTTGTCTAAATTTGAAAATTTCGACCTCCAGACTCTCACTTGTGTGTATTCTTAATACAGTAAAATCAATTAACGATAGCATTTCAGAATCGATGTGGTGAAACTTAAACATCACGAAAGGTAAAGAATCCTTTGCAGTTTTCCACTTTTTACTTTATTAATACTTTTGCACGACCAATTTCGATGTTTTACAGCAGTATCAGACAGTGTTTTGGTCTCAGCAAGGTATGGATACATCGGTGTTGGGGAAGATGGAAGGGGAAGGAGGAGGAAGAGGGGGAGGGAGAAGAAGAGGGAGGGAGAGTTGATGGTTTTTCAGGCTGTGGTGTGGTACCGTCAGGGATCACGGATGTGCGGAAACCCTCCGAAAGATTTTTAAACGCCTTGGCCGTTGCAATTTCTCATGAAGTTCCGTCTTTCCGACGTGGGCCGCCCGTGGAGTTTACTGTCCTCTTCTCGGTTTGACACCATTGGGGGGATGGAAAGAGGAGAGGGTGTGGAGGTTGGTGACTCTTGAGGTCATTTGTCTTTGGGCGATCTTTAAGAAGCTGATCCCTAACTGTTCCATTCTACAGCCTGAAAAGCCATTATTTATCCCTTTCCACTTCTCCCCCTCCTTTCCCCCTTACCCCTCATTTCCCCTCCATTCCCACCAAACACATATATATGCGAACCTTAATGGTACCAAAAAGAGTCGCACTTGATAATGATGTAAAGCACTGAAAACGTTCGTGCAAGAAAGTAGTGATAAAGTAAAAATAAGAAAAACTTTGAAGGATTCTTTTTCTTTCGTGTGGTAGCATTAAGATGGCCTGACAAATATTTGGCTTAGTGATTCCCTATGGAATAGCATTATGAAAAAATAATGTGATACATTTAGAAAATATTTTGAATGGAGAGTTTGTACCTCAGCCCACATTTCTACTTAGCCTAAATTCTTGAACTCTTCGTTGAATATAATATCAGGATTAATCTCCAATTGACCCCATATTGCGTTTCACTACTTTGTTTTTAAAAGACCATAAATGGCTTGAGATAAATGAATGAGACTTTTTTTATTGCATTTAATGGATATACATAACATAAAGTCATCTTATTTCACCATTCATTTTCATAAATCCCCACTCAAGAATCAATCACTTCTGCTCACATACATATTCTTGCTTTTCCTTTTACTCAGACTCTCTTCATGGTAGTTATCTCCAGGAAAATTAACAAAACTGCAACCTCCCAAATCATCCCAATGAAGAAAAATCGCTTGGAAGGGACTATGATTAGTGAATTATCAAATACCTGTCATACTTCGGATAAAGAGACTTACGTGCAGTGATGCGCGCACAGATTCTGTTGAGGATAATTAAACTGGCGGCAAGTAGTGATAATTAGTATTCCTTCAGGAAAGATTTTGAAATGGACAATAACCATATTAGAATTTTTGCAACAGTCCGTATTTACTCATGTAGGTATACTTGGAGTTTTTAGGCAAATATTGAGACAAAATGGGGTCCAAACTTCAAATGAGTGATGCTTTCATGTTTTTGAATATTTCTATAATTAATTTGGCGGAATCAATATAAGTTAAAACAATTATTATATGTCCAGACTTCGCTTTCATGCAGAAATGTACATTTTTCGTATTGGCATATCTCCTATGAATGGGTGCGTACCCTCTCAGAATGAGTGCATTGGCTTCCACCCCTGGGAGAAGGAGTTGAAAGAAGAGGGGTGTAGAGACAACTAGAAGGACAAGGATAAGTCAGGGAGATGAATTTTCATTATTCCCGTGAGTTTTCTTTAAATGAAAGCCAAACCTGCTGCTCTGAATGCCTCTATCCACATGTTTGTTCGCATACACTGATGGAAATTCTTTGCGCCACTACCATCAAGGCACAATATTTTGGCCATGGGTATGCAATTCACGCACACGGCTCGGCATTCGGCAAGCAGTCGCTCTGTGCTCGCCGAATACTCCATGTCTGGCGTTGCCTTCACTTTGACAGAATTATCAATCAAAAATTCATTCTTAATTCAAATAAATTCATCAATCGCCATTCATCAGTCCTAATATTAGTTTGATGCAACTCTCCACTCTATTCTTTGATAGATTAATCTCTTCATTTGTACGTAGGTCTTTTCTTTAAGAACCTTCATTACTTTCTGCATATGCTATATGCGACCATGAAATATTAATTGATAAGTTAATAATAGTTTGAGAAATAAACAAGGCATTAAATGAGATAATCTTGTTTCTCATCACCCAAAAAAATGACATTATCAGCGCTAGATAATTTAGGTTGGTGGTCTCAGAGAATGTTACGGAGCATTATAGGGGGAGAGGGATGAAAAAAGTGGTCATCAGTAAAGTGGTTAACAGTCAAAAATCTGCATTGCATAATACATGGCTGACCCTGTGTGTGCTAACAGTATCCCCTGAGGTATGAGAAGCCACACATTTCAGATATGTATGGTGATCAGCCACTTTACTTTCATTGCATTAAATTTCTGAGCTTTTGTTAGGAGTTAGAATTTTGAATTCCCTTAAGAATTTCCAGAGTCACCACATGCTTTCATGCCTAGGACTCTCTGATCAGATGTCAAATATTCAATTGACTCTGCATTGTACTGTAATGATGATGAAAATAGTGGTAACTGACTATATAATTAGCAAAATATCCTCTCGTGCAATAGGTAACAATTTACGGACATATCTCACATGCTTGAAGTAATTCAAATCAAGCAATGGTTAATTGTCATACATCAAATGAATGGTGTCATTATTAAAGTCAAATTATTTGAATGTAGACCAATCAAATTGTGAAATATTGAAGTATTTAGTGGTACCTAACTGAAATTAGTGCATTTCAATGATCATTGTGTCATGTAATGGAAGATGGAGATGATTTTATAACCGTGATTGGTCATGAGTTTGAATCATGCCCCAGACATGGTCTTTTTACTTGTCTTCCTAAAGTAAAATTAAAATTGTGTTCAACCTGAAGGTTGGTCTGATCAGTATAGGTAGAGGTCACTAAATCGGTACTGACTTAGCCCAACGGAATTTAAAATTCACACATCAGGGTAGTGGGGCCTGTTCCTTTCCCTATGCCACCTGCAGTTTCTCAGAAAGATTCGATTCCCAGTAAATAAGCCCACTTTAGTTTTTCTGAAATACATCCAAAGGCCTTCCCACCCGGGGTCTCCAGTTAGCAGCCAAATACTGGGCTATGATGATTGCTTTACTTAGGATTAAGATACTTTGGAGATAATATAGTAGAACTCAACAGTTGGAGCACAGTAATACTCATTCTGTTGCTGCCAAATTAGTTATCATAGCAAAATGCATTGACCTACCCAAACTGGAATGCATGTTTAGCTAATTTCACACGTCTTAGAGTATTACTAGGTGAGCGTCACCCTCCGTAATGAAACCACCTGTCAGATTGATGCAATTTTCTTTTAGATAACTGTCCATTGTAGTTCCATTCTGTTTGTATACTCCTCTTAAACCTATGAAGTTGTTAAAAAATATTATGTCTAAATATGGCAGTCTACAATGGTATTATCATGATCATGGTGTTTTCACCACAAGGATGGTAGTGAGGTTTTTTGCTGAATCATAGCAAGTACGCTGCAAGCCCCTGGGCTTGAAGATAGCAATTTTGCACTACTACCTCCCACTTGATCCTTGGCCGAAAATATTTTGAGTCTCTCAAGAGCATAAGTGATTTTTAGAATGTTCAGGCATATGGCCCAGAACTAGAAATTATGTCCAGGCCTCTCTCTTATTGTTCCCCATGTCACTCAGAAAAAAATGCTTTCTTTTTGAGAATATGTGATGGGAAAGGACAAAAAAAGAGGCTCCCACCCCTTGGTCTACCCATTTGTCTGGAGTATAGCCATGGAGCTGCTGGTGGCAAAAATGATTTACATACCATTTTCACCTTAGCATGGGCCTTCTTGCTTATTTTCAAGTCCTATTGGAAAATTCTCATTTTTATCATAGGCATCTCCCTTTTCTACATAAAATACAGTTATCTTTTGATTTATGAATTACAAAAATAAGAATTGTGTTCTAAATTACTCCCAGGAATGACATATCTGCATGGGAGAAAGTGTATAATTTTGATATATTTTGAAATTTGGTATTGGAATGCAGAAATGTCCTATTTAGTGCCCCAAGTATCAGTCACCCTGACCTCTTTTGTCAACAACATTCACTCTAATTTGAGGGCCAAAAATGAAACAAATAAGGGTTTTCACGTAGAAGTTCTGTAGCATTATTCACAAAATGAAATTAAACATAACTGCATTGCATCTCATAGATTCATGCATCATCATAAGCTTTGAATGTATTATTCCTGCTTTAGTGGCTAATCTCTTTCATCTGCCTATTCATGTAATGTTCAGTTACCCCCATGGGTACCACTTTTCTCATGTTTTTTTATATTCCATTCACTGGTATTTATGGCTGTATGTGGTGATTCATCTGAATTCTACATCTTTTTCTGAGCTGACTGGACACTTCTTCCAATATGGGCATAAATCAGGAAAATTTGGTGGCCTTCCATTCTTAACCAGAGCACAAAGTCCATTGTTATTTTTTTCCCCCAAAACTCCCTTCTGGAAGCACTTCTATATTTTCTGACTTCTTATTCTTCTTCCCTCTATTCAATATATGTAAATAGGAAGAAACTATTTCAAAACATTGTTGAGCTGGGCATCTGTTTACTCATTGTATAAAAATACTCCATATATTTAGAGGTTAAAACCTTATGAGTGATTGCATAATCATCTGATTTGCTGGAGTAATTTTGCTGCTCATGTAATTCTGCATGTTTTGAGATCATTGTATATTTTAAACCTTTAATTACCATACGACGATATATTGCCATTTGCTGTTTATGCCATCATTGTCAAAAATGATATATCATCATCTATGATGAGACCTGTCTAAACGACTCACAAATTAACATTAGATATAACATCAGATTTTTATTGTATTGTATTAAGAAAGGAGTCTTTACTTTTTAGAGTAGTATAAATTAAGATCAAAGAGTAATACATTAATAAGAGGTGAATTAAAAAAAAGGTGTGCAATACACTCAATATATTCGTGGCACTTCTTGGTGTACCTCCCGAAAAATTGGGGGCACTCAAAGGGTTGATTTTGCTTCCCCATGCTAAAGAATATTCCAAGCTTTAATTAATAATCTCAATACACACAGTGATAAAGAAATTCCAGCACTTAGCCGTAGTGCAGAGTAAACCTGTTGGACATTGCCCACATTCCTCTTGTCTGCCTTGAACATTCACTTTGCACTATAATTTTTTTAGAAGTACCAGGAATAAATATTTTTGATCTCATACCGTTAATAACTCTCGTATAATGTTGGTTTCTTACAATCCCCCGCCTGTCACAAATGAATACCCCTCACATTATAAAATTTGATGGTAGGGATAAAATGGTAGAAATTTTAAAAGAGAATGAAACTACTTAAATAAGAATAAATATCAAAATATTAAATTATGTACTGTACATGACATAATTTTTTGTATTTGCTCACCAACCATATAACAAGTCATAACAATGAAACAAAACAAGAAATTTTATTACTATCGCATAGATCATTTGGCATTTCAATGTGATGTCATGTTCATTCATGAAGTGAGATACATTTATAGTAACATCCTATGAGAGCTATAGACCAATTTCAGATGCACATTCAAAAGACTAACAAGAGAATCTCTCAGAGTATCAACAAAATATCATCCATTGGGTTACTTATCACAATTTGCAATAGATACATGCCATAAGTGCCAGCAACAATGTATCATCATCTAAATGACTCATAAACTAACATTAGATATATGTAACAGTAGATTTTTATTGTAAGTAAGAGTAAATTTTGAGCTTCATTCAACCTTCTTGCTCTCTGCTGAAACTTTTGCCTCTATTTAACTAATGAAATCCAAATATGGATTTAAATTTCCCTGGGGGTTCTAGTATCAAAGTACTTCATTCACATCGACCATACATCCTCAAACACACACTGACCATCAGCATCAAGCGTGTGACCATCTTCAGTCTCTCATCAGTCTTGATCAAAGCTTCTGACCTTCAAGCCTTTCTCCGTGCTTCTGCCAAGATATTCCTTGCACACCCATTGCCATAGAATCACCTCACTGCACCACAAAATATGTATTTATTAGGGAAATGATGAAGGTGTGTTCAAACAACAACCACTCTCCTACAACGAGGAGGATGAAGATGATGCCGGAGGTGAAGGTGACTTAGCTGGTGCCCTTGGAGGGGATAAGTTGGCAGCCGCCGCTGCCGCAGCAGCAGTAGCAGCCGTGACCAAATCCGGTTCCCTTGGAGCAGCCAGCACCATAATGAACTTGGGCTCTCGTCCCAGAACAAGATCAGGGGCCAGTGGTGGTGGAGGTTCAACCCATATTCCTCTGAGCCTGGGCCCCAACTACAGCTTTGGCAGCTCTCAACAGAGGGACTCAGATTCAGATTTAGAGGATGATCTGGGCCCACCAGCATCGGCTCTGACCAGGAGGAGGGCACTGATTCCACCCAAACTACTTTCAGATGGAGATGAAGATGGGGGAAGTGCGGATAGCCGAAGGTTATCTAGGTCAGTTTATTAGTTGTTACTGGCTGAATCATATTTTTTTGATGGTGCTAAAGATTCAAGTGTCTAAACTGAAGAAACAACACTTGAACTTTTGTGCTGAATTTATCGAGTATGATGAGTTTCACCATCTGATGGCATCATTTGGTACATCATTGTGTGCCTGGTGTTGCCATAAGACTACAAAAACTGCAAAACTATTTTTGCCCAATGAATTCTGTAGAAAAGTATGAGTCTTTTTTACTTTGGATGCTAATTGCTTCCACAAAGTGAAGCCTGCAATTGTAGAGTGTACGCTTCTAGTATAGAAGTCACAGCCAAATATTTCCTTGTATTGCTTAATTTTTCTGGATGTACCATGCTTAAATAGTCTACTCACTTTCTGGTTTTTAGAAGTAGGCAAGTCAAAGTTGAAATGAAGGAGAAATGGGTATTACAGATAATTGCAATTTTTTTGCTAATTGCTCTCATGCTACTCATCTTCCCAAGCTCCAGAATTTATTAGTGACATGTTAATTTCAACCTTGTGCAGTGATGTAAAAGCATGATGAATGAATGAGTTTTTAATGAAATAATACATCCCTCTAGCAACATTTCAGAAGTCTTCTAGGTAAAGATTATATGTTAGCATGGCTGTATAGCAGGGAACAAAAATAGTAGCCTACCAATGCTTGTGCCTTAATCATTCATTTCCTCCAACTCTTGTCTTTAATAATCAGAGTTTCACCTCAACTTTGCCGCCTTTTTTAAAGGGAGCCTGTATTAATATTTTTGTGAATATCTAATGACAATGAATAATACAACCTTTGTAACCTCTCAGAATTTCAAGGAATTATTTAGCACTTTTGCTGACAGCCCCTTGCAGGTAGACTGCAAAAACTACCAAGCCCTATTTGCATGAAGTTTGCCAGACTCTTGATATTACATCATTTTATGAACTAAATTTTTACAACAGAACTTCATTTCAATCTAATTGATGATGATTCATTAAGGATTTGTGAAAGTGATATAATTATCATGGCTTAATTATCAGAGACAGAGACTCTGTATTATTACATATAAGTACAAGTACAAAACGTTATCTGATAAATCAGTCCATGGTAGCATAGCACCCTAAGAAGGTCAATATAGTTACATATACCAACTGGCAGTAAAAGGGTTAGTAAAGCTTTGCATCTGATTTATTACAGTAATAGAAGGCTGTTAAGTTGCCTTATATATTAAAGAAATGAGCCTCTTCATTTTTGTGACATTTATCTCTTGATTGATGATAAAAGAATAATATAGGATTAACAGAACTATATTCTGAGGCCCAGTAGAGCATTATAGGGTTGACTTTGGATGCTGATAAATTTTCTGAAGCTTCTATTCACATTATGACTACTAAGACGTATGTGGCATTTGAAAAATTTCAGCAGATCAGATGGAAACACCCCCAGAGCTCGCAGAAGTTCCATTGTTGTCATTCCTCCAATGCAGATATGCCCAGGTGATTTGCTGGTGTACAGCAAAGTGCTAACTCAAAGGAATGACCTATTAGGTAAGCTTGAAGAATTTTTTTAAAATCACAGATGTGCACTTGGACTTGCTTGTCTTGCAATGTTGCAAGTCTTTCACTGGATACCATAAAATTAAGAATATAATGACAGCACGGCATCTTTTTGAAGATACTGAGGTGTATTATTGTAAACTTTAAATTGGTCTTACGAGTTTTTCAAAAAATATGTGCATGTATTTTCTTTATGCATTGTGATATTGGTATTAACCATTTAAATATGAATTTCTCTTTCTAGATGTTGATGGCTCATCGCCAAGCCTCACAGTCTCAGATGCAGGTAAGTTTCAATAATTGTTGTACCCCCATTAAGAAAAAATCCTATAACAGCAACACTTAGGTTAATATTTTCACAAGCTTCTATTCACTCAAAGAATCTTTTGGCACGCATTGTAAAAAGTCAGTGGGGACAATGTGTGTTTTCATTTCAAGTGCTTAAATCTTCATATAGTTTTTATTCAGGCTACATCTTTATTAGGTATTAATTAAAATGTAAATGCAGCTTGTAGTTTTTCAGTCCATCATCTTCAAACATCCTAAATCGTGGCCAATGTCTTGATAACAGGTCACTATTATTTTGTAAAAATAAATTATTCTTTAGTTACATAATTATTTATGTAATCCCTAATGATAAGTATGAGTAAAATGACATGTCTACCTTGTGTATTTATGATAGATACCTCATGCCTAACAAGTTCTATCATTTATAACGAACTGAGCCATATCCTCAGACCACATACTCATTATTATGTAACCTATTACCATGTGTATTTCAGAATATACAAAACATTTAACTGTAATATGAGACTTGCATAAAATTCCTTATTTAGATTATTAAGTACCCATAAACATCAACTTGTTGAATAAATAGAGAAATATGCCATGACATTTTTGCATAGTATTTACTACATGTCCAGCAATTTTCCACTGATGGGAAAAATATTAGATCATTTGCACAAATTTTATTAAATATTTGGGTGAGTAAATTCTTCTTGGATCTTCATCTGGGTTAGGTTCTCCATCTCCACCGATGTTTCGATGTACGACATCATTCATCAAAACATCGGCAGAGATGAAGAACCTAACCCAGATGAAGACCCGAGAAGAATTTACTCAGTTAATATGCCGGGAAAACACAAGAACCTAATTATTTGGGTGTTCTCCTCAGTAGTAGGTACTCTACTATGTATGCTGATCTCCTTGATCTTCCTGATATGCGGATCTTTGTTCCTTTGTGTGATCATTATCATCCCCTTCAATCGTGCCCTGAAAATATCTTAGCCAACTTTTATTGTACAAGATTCCTGGCTTTTGCATAGTGAAATTCATACAAAATAAGTCAGTTAACGCTTAACTATGGTTATTTTCATGGCATATATCCTTCCAAGAGTAGTCTATTTCCGCACCTACTGATAACAGTTTCAAGTGCATTCAGCAGGGTAAGGGTTTAGATGCTGGAATAGCCATTGTTGTCCAGGAGAACATAGGGATGCCAGGAACGATGAAGGAGAAACGTATATGTATAGCCATCCCTTCATTAGAATTTTTCTTTACTTCTCTGGCCAAGAGTAAAGTGACTCTGAAACCAAGAACATGATAAACATATAATCACCTACACTTTCTCACGATGCTGTTAATACATTTTTTTAAGGCTCAAGGATTGCCAGTGTAAGTGTAGCTTAATTTTACTTATATGCTATTGTTGCTATGTTCTGAAACCAAAAATGCACTGATTATTGAATGGAAAATATTTAGTCTAATTTATATATGAGCATAGAATTCTTAAAATCCTCGTATATCCTCATCATTCTCTACAGAAGAAAAGGGGAAATCATGCATGCCATGAAGAGAGATCTATTTGCTCATTTGCTTTACAGCAAATTTAAAATAAATCACAATTATTATAGCAGTGAAGCATGTCTTAATAAGAGATTGTGCTTCTGCCATTTAATTTTATTTCTAATTTTTTCAGAACATGCCCAGTTGTTTCACTTTTTTCTCATTGCCTTAAAAAAATGCTCTTTGGTTATCAAATATTGAATGGCGAATGGCAAATTTTTTTAAATACTGTTCGGAAAATTGACCCTTAATTATATGTTATTTATGAGTTATGCTATATTGAATAAGTACACCAGACCAAGCAAAGGCTCGATTCTTCTTTTCCTGGTCTTTACCAAAAGACAAAAAAAAACTTGTCTCTCTTGAAATAATATAGGTATTCTCATATCTTGTATTCTCATATCTTGTATTCTCATGTTAGAAGGTGAAAATGGAGCTAAATTGCTCAAAAAGAAAACCCTGGCCCATAATTTCTCATTCTTAGGTACGAATTTTCATAAAGTTTGAAATATCATTCCATGATTATTTCCTAATAGCTTCATTAAAAGTTCCAGTTTGGAGGCCTGAATGGCATTCGATCTTGAAAATTGGCTTATAATCAGTGTGGTACAAAATAGGTATGACATAACAGACTTGAGGGAAACCACTCAAGGGCTGACTCACACAAAATGTTGGGCTGTCCATAAATGAGTACCTATTAATTTTACAATAGTTAGCTTAGTAGGAAAATCACAATTTGGTAGAGAAATTTCTAACATGAACATCATAATGTGCATTAATGCCCACAGGGTTTATAAACAATTTTGAAGTAAAAGTGTTGAATTTTTGCAACACTAAGCTTATTCTCTGGAATTACGGAAAAATTGCAAATGGATGACCAGCAAAAAGATTTTGATAAAATATCTTTGCAGAATGAAGGATGGCTAACTGATTTCCTTAAGCATTCCCCAATTTAGATGTAATATTAGTAACAGTAACTGAAGTGTGTTTGGGAACTATTGCCTCATTAAATCCATTCCATATTCCATCCAATCCATTAATGCCATTTCTTTCATTCTATTGATTTTAATGGTCTTATCTAATATTTATCGGCAGTTTATGTGTATGAAATAGAATTACTTTTCAAAAATTAGGAAGCAATCTATTGCCCCGTCAGTTTGTGTAGACAAATTTGAAATCACCTTTTAAGCATAGTTTACACTGGTTCCTACAGGACATGCAATATACTCCGCCATACATACTTTGCCATTTGTGTTGATGGAATCTCTCAATAGAGAGAGCTAAGAATGTTTAATCATTGATAGAAATGATTTTAGAGGAAAATTTAGTGTAAAATCCTTACTTTTCTTGAAATGGCAGTGCCAGCCACAAATGGGCATTAGCCATATCAAGACCATGCATCTAAATGGCATGCACTGAATTCAATCATGAAACATATTTTTATTCTACAGGGTACAATCTTTTATTGCTTTTACTTTTCAAATATGTGTTAGTTATAAAAATTAACATATGCTAAATAGTAAAAGAGCTATAAATGTCCGCAAATCATGTGAAGTACACTCTCACTCCACACATAATACCACATTCCTAATAGAAATTACTGCCCTGTGAGCATAGTAGAAAATCTGGAATTTCTTTGAAGGATGTCTTTGTCTATTTCCAGATGCAGTGAGCTCTAGAAAAGGGAAGAATACATGGTCATTGTTACGTTTGGTGAGTTTGAGAAGAGATCTATTTGGAAATTGCTTATTAGCTTTTTTATGCTATTAGCAGACTGTAGATCCTCTGTGGAATGGCAAAAAAAGGCAGCAAATATTTTCAACCAATGCTTCAATTTTTGACATAATTTCTTAAAAGTTGTTCCTTAAGTTGACTTTTTTAAGAAGGATCATCATAAACCGGCAACTTTTATTTCTTGTGACTAATGAAATTTAATTTTTTATCTTCGGCATGTTGATAGCTTAGTTTATCTTTTTATCTACTTGGAATATGCTACAAAGATAAAGCCATTTGAATTCACTTTCGGCATGACAGTGGCAACACTGCATAGTATTAGCCAAAAAATAGAATTGACTGATTCTCATTGCCTGGTATAATTGCCATAGTAAGGAGCTTTTTCAGGCACAAAGTATGCATGTTTTTCTCCTACCCTTATCTTTGCGTTTGGGCTATTTGCTATTGCTGCTCAGAGATGACATGAGGCCTACTTAATTCAATTTTAATGCACAACAATTTCCTGTTATGCTTTGAAGAAATTTAAAAAATGCTCAGATAACTAATTTTGGACATCTTTATTTTCATTTGATACAAGAAATTAAAATTAATCTCTCTCAGTGGATATAATAGTCCGATGCGTGCTTGATAACAGAAGTATGGAATTTATCACTTGTTCCCTTAATTAATAAGTGATTTGTGAGATTGCTTGAGAACTAAAATGCTTGAATTAACAGTAACTGCTGATATTATAAGTTTTCTGCGAGGAATGAGAATAATGTAATAAAGCAGATGATGTATTGCAAGCATAGAGTGAACATTATACAATGCCACAACATTATGTAAAAATTGTCTGACATATGTGTGCATGTATTTAATGTCATAGAATTATTCTACAAGAAAAACTATTAGGAGAATTGAAGAATTCTATAGAATCAGGCTCAGCTTTTTGAAATTTACTTTTAAAATTTTTATTTTTATTAGGAGAATTGAAGTTCTCTCTCAGCATATTTTCTCAAAATGTGGCTTAAAGTGGCTATATATTATTAAAGTCACTTGCATTAAAGCTTATGGCTCCAGATTTTTCAGTTTTATTCTTATAATAAAAACTGTTATAGATTACCACTGTATCCTTCATGCTTGTTAGAAGGTATATACTGTTGATGAGTGCACATTTATACCAGTAGAAGCTTATCAAAATTTTCATGGAAATAATTTTATTGAATTCAGTTTTGGTAGTCTTGCGCATAGTTTTCCCAATGATGAAGAGCATTCTATTAAATGAACATGGTGACATGAACGTGGAGATGATTCTTTTTTCTGAGTTTTAACATTATCACTTGAGTTTTGAATATTGGCATAAAAATGATTGTTCATCTCTGACTATATTTTATTGCAGTTTGATAGATCAAGCCGAGGAAAATCTGAAAGTCTTTGTGGTTTGGAGGAGGTGTTAAGTTGCATGCAGAAAATGGAGTTCAATGATGAGCAGCTCCATCGTTTCAAGGGGATGTGTTGGACAGACTTTGTTAATTATATAGACTCTGACCGAGGTGGTCGCAAATCTAGTGATGATGAAACAAGTGACAGTTCTAGCTCTTCTTCAAGTCCATCTCCATCACCTCAACCCACTCAAAAATTAGCCAATGATGAAGATTCGAATGTGAAACGCATACCATCTCCCACACCAGAACAAATTGTAAATGTCTCTCCAGTGATCACAAAAGCACAAGTCAGTCCACCGCCATGTAAACCTTTGCCCATAGAGAAACCAGGACCTAGAATTCGAATCCCGTTGATGAGGACACAGAGTGAAAAGTCCTTTGAACGCCGTGTGGCTGGTGCAATGTGGCGAGGGCTGGACAAAGCTCTTCCTGAGAGGGTTTTGCCTCTTAGGCCAAGTCCATTGGTGCAAACTCTGAGTGAGAAGAATCTTCTTGGCTCTAAAGAAGCATTGGCATCACCAGTTTCAACAACCAGCAGGAATGAGAGCAAAAGAAGAGAGGCCATCTGGGATCTCTATCAAAGTGAATGTACTTTTCTTTATGACCATCTCATGGTGCTTAAAAATGTAAGTGCCTCAACTCACCCTGTTTTAACTTCCAATTAATCATTCTCTTATATTTTTATTTTAATAATTTGTTCAGGTCTGAGTAGTTTGGCAGAATGGTAGAGTATTGGATTAAAGGTGGTATCATGATGAAAAATTCAATTAGTGTCTGTGAGAAGTAGGAATCATAATGATATTTTTTATGAAGTGAATGTCTTGAAACATATTTTTTATGAAGTGAATGTCTTGAAACAATGTCCTGCGTCAATCCATGCAACTTTGCAGAAATTCTGAATTAATGTTTTTAGTAAATTTCACCTATGTAAAAGTAATCATTTCAGTCATTGCAGAAATTTAAAAAACTACAACAGTTTGATTCAGGAATTTACACTAAACCAAAAATTAATGATTGCCATTTCTCTTAAATCTGATATAGTATCATGGCATAGCTTAGTGTCATTTTGAACCATGAATTTATCAGGGTTACCAAGTGGTTGATTGCAGCCAGCTTAGGCACAGTGAGGGAAAGTTGCCACTCTCCCATTAAGAATTATTTTTAGTTTTCTACCAGTTTACATAGGTTTAAACCAGGGATGTGTCGATTCTCGACATCTATTCTCGATACCACCGATTCTTGAGGATTGGAATCGGTATGTAGAATCGATCGCCTAAAGTCGATACCGATACCGCCGATACTAGGGATGGTCGGATCGGATCCGTCGGGTTCAAAGATCCTCGGATCTTTCATTTTACTCGGATCCGGATCCAATACATGGAGTAAAATCGGATCCGGATCGTAGATTTTAAATTTTCGCGGCTTAACGCTCGAAGCGCTCCGTGAATGGAATGTAGGTGCGGTAGATATTGACAAAGAGAGGTTGAAAATCTCAGGTCACGAAATTAGATGAAAATTTTTCCGTGCAACTACAAGCAAAATAAAGAAATATGACTTTTTCCCATTACCCCAGCATCGTGAGAAAAAAATACGTAGAGTGTCACGCGGGCAGCCAACATTCGCCGGGATCAGGCGGACATCGAGAGCTAGTGTACTGAAGGAAGTTCGATCCCTATCTGAGTTCATATTTTCTTTCAGTTATTGCATCGAAAATTTTATCATTCAATTTAAAACCCTTACATCTGAATACTCACTTTCTTATACTTTTATTATTTAAAATAATTTACGAACGTATCACTCAAACATTAGTGGTCGGGTCGGATCCAAATACCCACGGATCTTTCATTTCATTCGCTACCGAAATCAAATCCGAAGACAGTATAAATTCGTATCCGAATCGAATATTTTTAAATTTCGCGGCTTAATGATCAATGCGCCCCGCGAATGGAATATAGACGCGGTAGATAGGTACTGGTGGATACTGACAAGGAGAGGATTTGTTACTCGGGTCACGAAATGAGATGAAAATTTTTCCGTGCTCATCATCATAAGTCATCAATCCTCAGATTGGTTTGATGCAGCTCTCCACTGAGTTCTTCTATCGGCTAATCTCTTCATATTTACGTAATTCTTCTCTTTCACATTCTTTATCACTTGTTCCATATATCTTGCACGAGGCCTTCCTTTGCCATTCTTCCCTTCCCCTTGTCCCTCGACGATTGTCTTTTCATGTCTCATGGTGTGGACGATCAAGTTGTCCCGTCTTCTTTTTAGGGTATTCAGAAGACTTCTCTTTTCTCCCACTCTTCTTAGGACTTCCTCGTTACTTACTCGGTCAATCCATTTAATCTTCATCATTCTTCTGTAGCACCACATTTCGAATGCTTCCACCCTTTTCTTTTCCGCTGCTGTCATTGTCCATGCCTCGCTGCCATAAATAAACACTCTCCAGATGTACTTCCTGATGAATTGTTTCCTTACTCTTACGCTTGCATTTCCAGCGGTAAGTAGATTCTTCTTTTGATAGAATGCCCTCTTCACCTGGGCTATTCTGCTGATTATTTCTTTCTTGCTTCGTCCGTCATTGGTCACTCGGCTTCCAAGGTAACAGAACTCTTTCACCACTTCCAGCTTTTGTTTTCCTAGTTTAACGTTGGTCTTGGCCTCTTCTCTCTTGCTGCACACCAGTATCTTAGTCTTCTCATTACTGATCTTCAGCTGATACCTGGCCATAGTCCATTCCATGGTTATCAGCATCTTATTCAGATTCATCTCTGTCTCTGCTATGAGTGCTATGTCATCAGCGAATCTCAGCATGCTAATTTTTTCTCCATGGATATTCACCCCAGAAGGCTTCTCTTTTATTTTATTGATGGCTCTCTTCATGTAAACATTAAAAATTACTGGAGACAGTGCACAGCCTTGTCTCACTCCTTTCTTTATTCTTGCTTCTTCACAGCCGCTTCCAGATTTAATCACAGCTACTTGTTTTGTATACAAACTGTGGATAATTTTTCGATCATTGTAGGACACTCCAATTCCTTTCAGAAGTCCAACCATTGAATTCCAATCCACATTGTCAAAAGCCTTCTCTAAGCCCACAAATGCAATGAAAGTCGGTTTCTTCTTCTCCATTCTCTCCTCTATGAGCAGCCTAAGGGCCAATATTGCCTCTCTTGTACCCTTACTTTTTCTGAATCCAAATTGATCTTCATCCAGGAACTCCTCTGCTTTTCGTTCTATTCTTCTGTAGATGATCCTTGTCAATATCTTCGATGCATGTGTTGTCAGGCTTATAGTCCTAAAATATTCGCATTTCTCCGCTCTCTTCCTTTTGGGAATAGGAATGATGATGTTTGTCTCAAAGTCCCTGGGTCTTTCTCCTGTTGAGTACATGTCGCAGATGATATTGTAAAGATGGGTTAATGTTCTCTCCTGCGTTTTTTATTAGTTCTGCAGGAATATCATCAATTCCAGAAGCCTTATTTATGCGAAGGTCCTTTATTGCAGCATCAAATTCCATTATTAATATTGATGCTCTCTTCAACTTCGCTTTCATCTTCGATCTTTTTCGTGCTAAGATTTTTTCCACTGTATAACTCTTCCAGATATTCTTTCCATCTCTTCACTTTGTCTCCATTTTCAATCAAAAGTTCTCCATTCTTGTCCCTTATGGCATTGCATCTTATGCTCCATTCTTTGAAGTGGTTCCTCACTATCCTATAGGCAGTTTCCACCTTTAAACACCTTTTTAATCTATACAGATAAAAAGCAACAATTGTATTTCCAAAAAACAAGTAAATTTATAGTAGAAAAAATCAACTTCCCATAAATTGTGTGGATAATATTTTCCTGGATAAAGATTTACGGATGCAACAGCTATATGTTATTACTTCTAATATAAAGTTCACTTTCCTTATCACATACTCATCAAATCAATCCACCTTACTGAATATTGATTTATTCAAAACTCTTATAAATATATCTTGAACTATACTATCCGAGTCCACACGCCATACCCTCTTTCTCACCAAATAAAAACCTATCACCCAAGGATATCAACTGCATTCACATCACAGGCATACCAACTGCATATTATCTCACTTTCATCTTGTATCCTTATGTTCTGTGTACTTTCAACTTCTCAATTCTCTTTCCAAAACTACTCACTCTTCCCATATACCCAGTTTTAAACAGAAAATTAACCCAGAGCTTGCCGTGAAACTTGAATGCATTTCATATTTTACCATCCCTGTCTCTGATGCTTGTTTTATTAGTTTTCCTGATTAGAGAGACTAGTTTGTGACATGGGCACCCCTACTACCCTGATTGGATTATTTTGAGTTGGTGGAAAACAAAAATGCCAGAATTGGCTATATTACAGTACAGTTTGATAAGTACAGTTGTCATCATACAGATATCATTTTCATGATGTATATTATTTTAAAATTATTTTGGTTAAGATAAGATTTGCAGTTATCTAATTAGAGGAGCCAAATACACTCCCAAGGAGGAAGCATCCAAGTTATGCCCATTAGGGTTGTTCAAAAAAGGGCTTATCTCACAAATCATTTTCTGAGGGGTGCCAAATGTCTTCTTTTGCTATGACTAGGAAGTATGCACAAGATTTTTGTGCAGGGTTGCAGCTTTCCACTCTTACCTGACAAAAAAATGAGTTTTTACGCACATTTTCAGGAATTCTAGACTTTTTAAGGGTTAGAGTAGAAAGTCTCAACCCTGCACAAAAATTTTGTGCGTACTTCCTAGTCATAGCAAAAGAACATGTTTGGCATCACTCGGGAAATGATTTGCCAGATAAGCCCTTTTTTGAACCCACCCTAATGCCCATGCTTGGTACCCTAAAATTGTTGGACAGCATTAATTTTTTAGATGTAAGAAAACTGATCACAGCATTTTCCATTTATACTCATGTACAGTTCAATCCTTGATTTCTTTGTGAAAAACTTTGATCACATGAGTGTGCATATCAAAGAATGTATTTCATTTTTTGCTAATGATAATTATTTTAGGGAAGAGGGCACCAGGGTTACCTTTAGGGTACCTTGGTAACCTAATGCACTAACCTCGTTGCAAAAGCAATGAGGTAATTGCTTTATGATAAAAATGGAATGTGAGAACTTCACTCACTAGGCTGAGTGGTATTCATAATTATATTGCTATGAAAACATATTTGCAGTTACCAGATTGGAGGAGCCAAATGTACTCCATGCATCACACCTACACAGTAAATGTAGCATAATTTTGTGTTATAGTTTCAAGCTCCTCCTGTGTCTACAAACCACTTCAAAGTTTTTTGGGATGTGGTTGGTTTCTATTTATCTAAGCAAATTCTTCTGCTTGAGCACTCCGAGGACTTGGGGTTCAAATCCAGGAAGGGACAGACATTTTTCACAGGAATACTAGTCCCTTCTTGAGTGATTGATGGAAAGTGCTTCATGTCCAACACATGGAATGGGACATAATTATTAAGAACTGAATACATAGTTACGAAAATGCTGATGGTAATGGCATTTTCCAAAGTCTTACAAATTGGTTTGTTGTTGCTTAATCAATGTTTCCTGTATTTAGAGTACTAATCTTCCTTTCCAGGCCAAAAGGTTTCATTCCAAATGGATGCATTTTGATGCGAGATCACCTGCTTCCTATGTTATTCTTATCTTCTTTTATTACAGTCACAAGTTTATTGGCCAGTTTTCACCACTGGATATGAATTCATATCACATCAGTATTAATTGTTACTCATTTTCAGGTATATATGGAGCCACTGAAAAAAATACAAGTAGAGGGCTATGCCATGTTTGCAGAACCCGAGCTTCTGTTTGGGAATTTGGATGAGCTATGCTGTGTAAGTATTTCCTTTAAATAATTCTTGATTACAATTTCTTTATATTTTGTCATAAGGGAATGATACTTAACACCTACTTAATGACCTAAGTATTCATAGAGTTCTTTTCCATCTAAATCAATGTTTAAGCCTAGCGACAGCTGTTAAATTAAGCATCTAACTGAAATTGTGGAATATGATTAACTTTGTATGAATTTTTTATTTCTTGTGGCAATCCTGTTTTACTGAGCTAACTTCTCTAAAACGAAGGGGCTTCTTTGATGTCAATCAATTTTATGCTTATTGGCAAAATATTGGGACACTGAGCTGCCCTCCCTGACTCTCTGTGACTCAAGCTTATCTACATCTAGGTACTTGTTACCCTGCAAGCCACTGCAGTGGCCGTGTGGCTGAAGGTAGTATCAGCCTTGAAGTAGATATTTAGCTGAAAAAAATAACTTTAAGAACCAATGGGGAAAATTGTAAATTATACTTTTGAAAGAATTACACTTTTTTGTGCAGTCAAACCTGGATAAGCAATAGTAGAAGGGACAAAGAATTTTTTCTCGCTTATCTCTGTTTTTCACTTAGCCAGTTTTTCACTTATGGAGGTTAAGGAGCAAATTCTCTCACTTACAGAGAAGTAATAAAACAGGGTAGGGATAAAAAATAATCACATTATGCATATATCTAAACACTGTTTAACAATGTTACACTGAAAGAAATCAGTGAATTATTTTTTTCTAATTTGGTATTTTCAACATGTTTTTCAATGTCATAAATGTTACAGAAAATGTATGAGAATTTCTATTTTCATCTGAAAAATTCTTTATTCCTAGTTTTTGGTGAAGTGTTTAGCTTTTTCTTTATATTTGTTTCAAAATGAGCTATGTACTTTCCTTTGGATCTTATTCAGTTCCTGAGTTAAATCTTCGCTCATTGTATCCCAAATGATCAATAGGTACACTATGTGAGGCCTTATCAGTGCAACATAACATCTTTCTTTAACTTTTTCGCTCAAAAACTTTCCCACAATTTGTCCAGTAAAACCTTGTCTCTTCAATACTTTGACGCAAGTATTTCAAGAGTGATTTTGCCAAGATAATTTGAAGGTAGAATGATACCTAGGTATTTAACTTACTTGCTACACTGATACATGTCTACTCCACCAATATTTTAAATTTTGTGCTTATTTTCACTTTTTCTGCAAGAAATGTATTACGCTGTATTATTAGATTTTATTCCAGCCCTCGATCTTGGCACAAAGAATTAATACAATTAAGATCAGTTGTGACATTCTCAAAGTGTATTTTTATTGAATTCTTGAGAGATGACATGACTCATGAGTATCAGCTTAGAAGCTTTGAGGAGGGCTACCATTATGCCCAAACTTTGTCCTAAAACTTTTTTATTTTATATAGTATGCTAATACAGTAGAAGATCAATAATCCGGAATGCCCGGGACCAGACACGTTTCGGTATAAAGATATTTCCAGTGTATAGATCGCTTTACTTGAAGTAGGCAACCCCACAAGACAGTAGGCAATGGAATCATCAATCATGGAATAAGATCACGTGAAGGTGAAACACGTAGGGCTATTCATCTCCGGGAAGGAAAGAAAAAAGTAATCAAATTACGACTAGGCGAATGAGGGGTAGTCACTATGTAACATCTACTCGGCCATGATACATTGAAATTTTGGACGCGTGGCGCTTGCAATGTAAGCTTTCTCCCCACTCCATTCCTCTCATAGAGAGATCGCGCAAGTTCGCGGAATAGACATCGTATATCGCTGATGCCATGGGATGGGTAGAAACACCATTATGCATTCCATGAATAATAATATTAATATAAATAATTCCTGTATATGAATAATTCCTTGATGAAGCCTAATACCTCTGAAGCAACACTTACACCGCTTACAAAGCTGTCTTTTCGGCGGTACGACTAAAAAATTGCATGCCCAAAATAACTCCGGAAAACCTTCCGTTGTTTGGATCTTCTGTTATTTAGAATTCTGGATTATCGATCTTCTACTGTAATAGTTTATCCTCATTTATAATTTTATTTTTTATATAATAAAATTTATACTGTGCACACTGAAAAATTACCTTTTTTAAATACACCCTAGCAACCTGTCTACCTACTGTTTATTTTTTGGGATGGGTGCCAAGCATGACTTTATAAGTTGAGTGGAGTGCAGTATCACTTCTTACTTCAAGATTTAATAAAGTGAAAAAATTCACTAATATATTTTCATGCATAATTTTATTCTTTC
This sequence comes from Platycnemis pennipes, assembly GCA_933228895.1. Lineage (NCBI taxonomy): Eukaryota > Metazoa > Arthropoda > Insecta > Odonata > Platycnemididae > Platycnemis > Platycnemis pennipes. The sequence goes on from OW121846.1 coordinate 120,554,941, forward strand.
TGGGAAAACTTTGTTCATTGATATATTGCATGCCTTAGAATTTAGAACCTGTTACAGTGATGATTGAACTCAGGCTAAAAATCTGATATTTCTATATTTTGCAGGTTACTTATGCATTCTGCAAGGAATTCATTAATTTGATACTTCAACACGTTGGTTCAAATGGTGATCTTCCTACTACTGAAGTTTTAGTTAAATTATTTCAAAAGGTATGCCAATGATATATATTTTGAAAAGGAGGTGGGAATAAAATTACCCTCCTTGGGTCTTTAATATCAAGAAAAGGAAAAGGGTTCATAAAAGAGATTCATAAGAGCATAATTCAGAGGAAACAGAATGGCAGCCTCTCCTTGTAGGTGCTGTCGTTCAATACTGAAGTAAATTGGAACTTCTGATGAAATTTTTATCCAATGAATGAATAGTTTCAAATCACTAATGTGCCAAAAACTAAAAGACATCCAAATTAACCAATCCAAGGAATATGTTTAAAAGAGAGGAAGAGGAAGAAATCAAAATTAGTGCAAGGTCATTAATCCATAATTCGAAGTGAGGGAACTAGATAAATAATTGAAGGATATCTTGCAAACCTAATTTTTCTTGTTTTATTACTGCAAAAGTGGTTACTTAGCTGTTCAAAGAGCTGCCATAAGCGCTGTTTGTCTTTTCCAATACACCATAGGTTGCTGCAGAGATAATATATGCCTCTGTGGTGTGCAGGAATGATTTTAGTAAATAAATGCACAGTAATTGTTCCTACAGTTCCTGCATATAAAGCTCAATGTTTGTGTCAGTATATAGTAACTTGTTATTTTTTGTCATTTACCTGAATTATTTTTCATATTATTTTTCCACTTTATGGGACATAGTATTTTACACATAATTGATTTACTATAACCTTATAGCCATACCACATACTTAGAGGAAATATCTGTATAAGATTTAAGTCTATAAATACCAGAAATATTGTAACTTTAGTAGAATTCCCTGATTTTCAGATTAACTTTCATCTTCTGTATTTGTAATGATTTCAAGGACATATGTTAATTACTGCCTTCCATGTTCCAGAGTTCCAAGGCTGATTCTGTATCACAGGCATACCACTGTTATGCCCTAAATTATATAAATGCTTTAAATTACCTAGAAACATTGAGGCGTCACATCGACTTCTGTGAATATGAGAAGGTAAGAATGAATGGTAATGAAAGGCTTTGGTAACTTTTTACTTTCTTAAGGTGCCTGGTGGTTTTCAAATCACATTTTTGGCAACAGTCTAAGAGAAAATCAAGTATTAAAATGAGCCATTGATTGTTCTTTGTAAGCTAACCTGTGGATAGGAGATTAATGAGGTGGTAGACCAATAATTATTTTAGAAAGCATTGCATTTTACGCTAAGATGGATAGTAAATTTATTTTGTGCAATCTCATAGATAATGTGGATAATAAATCACCATCAACATTTTATCAAAATTATGCCATTCCCTCTCTCTAAACTACACTATTTGGACATGCCATGCATGCAGGCTGGGAGTAAAGAGTTAATCCACTGGTAATTAATTCAATTAAAAATAATTGATGTATTAAGTAAAAGTAAAAAATTCTAGGGTAAGGATAGTACTTGAAGAACTGGGTCATTTTTTTGATATTTTGGTCAATAAATTTCATGTTAAATTTTAAACTACGTATTTCCCTTTCATTTACTTTTCATAGACATACCCCTTTAAAGAATTTAGTAACAGTATTTAATGGTTTTAAATTGAAATTAAATATGTAGATCATTATTTTTGTGATACCTACACAATTTACAATGGGTTGTGATTCACTTTGTGATCTTTCTCTGCACCCTACCTTACTTCATCACTATTATTCATGAATATTCAAATTCCTTGAAGTATTTTGAACAAGAGGTAACAATACTACACTGAAAAAAAATGCTATCTTGAGTGTGAATAGAGAAAAGTGCATTCCATAACTCAAATTTGTAGAGGTTTTCAGTTTAAAGAATTTGCACAGGAATTTGATGTGTGGTGGTGAAATTAATCTACATCTACTGTACTCCATGATCCCTCTTTGGAACTAATGTTGTGGGATAAGCCATCGCCTGGATTGAAATATAACATCTAAATTCTTTTCTCAGAAGAGGAGTTTCTGAAGGTGAAAGTGGAAATTGGAATGCCGAATGCATATGAAAAGGATTCCAAAAGAAAACAAAAAAACAGCATTGAAATATGGTGATTCCAGTGTTCATTCTTGAAAGATACACTGCCAGGAATCATTAAGTAAAGAGCCTCAAGGGGAAAATGCTCAAGATCTGAAAAGAGCTGAAAAAGGACTATTATGGTAGAGCAGAATGTCATGAGCCTGTAAAAATGTGCCCAGAAAGCAGATGAGGCCTTGGGGATAGATAGTGAGAGAAAAGTGTGAATCCATTACTTACTGTCAGTGTCAAAATGATGTGCCACTGCACTTTGAAAATTTATATCTGGATATCCGTTCATACTAATACAATGTAATACATCATTTTGATGGTAATTTTATTGCCCTTTTAGTTATTATTTTTAGTCTATAACACTTTTAAAAGTGTAGACACGCCAATGAAATAATTAACTCTGTGCAGCTGAAAATTAGCAGTTTTCTCAAATTAATAAACTTTGCCACTCATTCTAGGGAAAACTACTATATCTACAGCATTCACCTTTTATCAAAAGTTCAAAAGTTGCAAGAGTATATATAGGTAGATACATATAACTGCAAAAGCATATTCATTAAACACACATTTTGTTGTGAATTAATGAAAATGTTTAAACATTATCTAGTCCTACAATTTGTCCCAAATCAAAAATTAAAGTTATATTAAGACTTTTCATCTTATTTTTGATTTTTCTATGATCCCTAATCCGTAGAAATAAGAATATTTGAGCATGTTTATGATTTTGATTAATGCTGTGTTGCCAAACTGTGTGGCGCTGGATGCCTGCCTGTCCCAAAGCAAGGCCATCGAATGGGGGGAAAGCAAGCATTTTCAGACTGCGGCACAAACAAATTCAATAAACCATTCCTTGTATATTTATAATCCACATGCCTATTCATTATAAAGACAGTGAAACCATGATCAACTCAATAAAAAATGTCTTTCTCATATTGGTATTCATGAAAGGAAATCTTTTAATAGCTTACTATGATAACTCATGAAACATAAAATGATAAAATCTGTAAATACAATTTTTGTCTGGTATACACAGCAAAAAACTGACTGAATACTGACTCATATATAAAGATGACATGTGAATATATAACAAATAATACGTGTATACTAAACATTATGAAAAACTTTGATGTTCCCACCTCCCTATCCTGTGCTTGACAATTTATACACATTGGACCTCCCATCTCCTCCACCCTCACCTTCCTTTCACCTGATGCCGGGTCCGGCTTTAAACAGTCCTTACATCCTTAAACAGGAGTGCACAACCTCAGTAGTAATCCCTCAATAGAATTCCGGCAGTCCACGCTCCCTGCTCCCCCCCCCCCCTCTTATCTCCTACTGAGGTTTTTCCCAGCCTGCTTCTTCTCAGTGACCCATGGCCAATGGCATTCACCTTCCCCTACTCACTTCCTTGGTTCCCCTCCTCCCAGAATGTTTGTATATATATTTTTCTTCTTCCTTTTTTTAAATTGTCTTCGACATGATGATGACTCTGAATTGAAACACGTAGTGTGTTTATTTAATCTGTGTATAAGTGCTGAAAGTTTTTCATTTATGGGAGGCATCTTGCTCGCACTGAATTTTGAGCTGAACTTAAATAGACTAAAATGACAGCAACAATGGGATGTACACTTTTTATAAGAGCAGGAAAAGGGAGATAAGAGACAAGACAATGGGATGTACACTTATTTTTTTATAGTAGGGAAAGGGAGATAAGAGCATATGAAAGGATAACCACACCTTGGGACGCAAAGCGGGGGGCAAAGAAGGTGTTTAATGAGTCTGAATCATCACTGCCGTGTGTAGGGTTTGGAAGGGAGGTAAGGGATGGAATTTATGACCTTTCCTGAGTCTTTTCAAGGAATATTTCCTCTCTTCTTTCACATACGTTTTCTCTTCAGGCTCATGATTGTCGTATATTTAGATTGATGTGATTAATGGGCCTTGGTGATAACCAGGAATGCAAATATGTGTTAGTGACTGGTGGTGCATTGTTAAGAGAAAGATTGAACATGAAGGACAGGAATAAATCCAATTACCAAAGAACCTCAGTGTAATTGACATAATAATACAATGATAAACTTGTTTTTCTTAGCATCCTCACCTCTGGAGGCTTGGGACCCGAGGTTAGTGACATGGAGGTGGTTAATGAGTCTGAATCATCAACTCCGTGAACAGGGGTTCAAAGGAAGCAAGGAATAGCATCTCTATCCTACCCAAATGGTTTTTAAGGATGAATTGCAGTTGCCGTAACATACATTATATCTTCTGAGTGGTGCTGGATTAGCTCGTAGAATTCTTAAACTGAATAAAGGTGGACCCTTTTTAAAGGATAAAAAATAAAATAATACAGTTTAAAAGTATTTCTTATCAGTTCACTTGAAATTTCAATGAAATGTCATCAATTTTCTAAAACTCGGTGGAAAATTATTCAGTCGCAGCATACTCTGCAAGTCAGATCGTACATTTTAAGTCTCACGTGCAAGACGTGGCAATGCAGTATGCATTCATTCTTGGATATTTTCATGATGCCTTAATATAATTTATTCTATGCATAAATAATATATTTTTGTAGGGCTGTGCGAGTCTCGACTTTTCGAGATTCGAGCGAGATAAAAGTACTGCTCGAATCTCGCTCGATTTCGAGCTCAATACGCTCGAAAAACGAGTCTCGAGCTTGTCTCGAGATCTCCGTCGTGGTGGACGTAATTTTACGGGGTCTTGCGTTATAATGCGACGTAGTAAATTTATATTTATTCCCTTCCTTTTACATGATAATTTCATGATGTCATGTCATAAAATGTAGAGATATCTCTTAGTTCTAGGCCTAGACTCGAGAAGCTCGGAGACCCTAGGCCTCGGCGTAGGGCCTAACCGAGTCCCTGCTCTATTTCGTAATCGGAGGCCTAGTACCTACTAGCAAATGACTCATAAAATAGGCACGTATGAACGTAGGCTACTTCTAGAACTAGTATAAACCCAATAAGTAAAAAAAAGTTACAGAAAAATCCGGTTATTCTTGCCTATCTTTAAAGGAAATCTTCAATTTAATCCCGTACTACTGTGAATTTCAACCGTAACGAATCAATACATTGCATTTTAATGGAATATAGGTATATTATTATTTCATTTTCCCATCTTTCAGCACGAAAAGTTATGGGTTCAAAGTGTTTACTTGTTTATGCAATGGTAAATGCGCCGGAATCCCGGAATGCTCACGCAAAGCTGCTTTATGACCTTGAGATAGCAACCCTGTCAGCTGTTCCGAGAGACGAGATGAATCTCGCCTTGGGGTCGCCTGTAAGCACGCATGTCTTGACACTTGCGCGCGTTGTTGAGCGGAATAAAGTAAATGTTTGTCCTTGACCGATGCCAACAACCGAGGCAATTGGGAAGATATGTGACATGGTAGAATTATATAAAACATCACATCTGGTGGTATCAGATGGCTAAAACTCTGTTAAATGCTTGGCAACAAATTTTTCCGGTATAAACATGTTCACTCACTACTTTCCCCATGTCTGCGTATATAGGTCTGTTTGTTGTCTGTACTACTCCAATCTAGAACTTAAAGCGGAATTCGATAAAAGGTTCGGGTTAGCCAAAAATTAAAATAAATTGAAATGAAGAACCAAGGAATATGAAAATGATAGCGAACACACTGTAATTTAAGACAAAGAAATTACAATTTTTAATAAATGACAATTACAATTGATGTTATCGTAGATGCTACCTGCGCTGTTTTTAAGTACCCTTTCACGCTGGAGCCTTGCAATGAAAAATGCTTCCCTAGTCATTAGTACCGTGAGCATATCCTTGTATTTCTCCGTACGGAACTCACTCTTGGCAAGGAATCGCACAGACATACTCCTCGTTTATCTTGTATCACAAGTCAGGGAAGCCGGACCCTTTCCTCGATCTCTCGGCAGAGGTGATAACGACCCTTTTCTCAGTACCATCCCCACTCAGCCAACTATTCTTTTACCCATTTACTAAAAATATTTGCCGCCTTATATGAAAATACAGGCCCAGCAGTTCATACCGAATGTTCTGTTCTGCATTTATTAATTTTAAACGGAACTTTACCGTTATTATTAACAAACTTTTTGCAAAATGAACACACTCGACAATTTTTTTGATAATAGAGTTCCGTTCAAAATGTGGAAATGCACAGAAAAAAACTTTATAAATGTAACTCTGAGTTCATACTTTCCCAGCATGCTACAAATATTGATACTTATTGTTATCGTTATATATCCACCGAGTATGTAAACAAATGCTTGACCACGGACACACAGTGAAAGCATGTACTATGCTGAGACGAAAGATTGAAGATTACCCCTGTCCGCATGCCACGGAAGGGTCCAGCGAAGAGCGGGGCGGGGAAACGATAAAGTAGTCATTTTTAGGGTCGATCCCTCAGTCGGGTCTACATAATTGACGCAACTGAACCTGTTTTCCCCAGAAGACCCCCTTCACCCACGAAGAGTTCTTCGTCTCTTATCCCTGATCACGACGAAATTCATCTGGGCGTGACTCATTCAGCGAGAAAGAGGAGTAAGTAACCCGAGAAGATCTCTCCGCCTTATCAGTGTCTACCCCCGCCCAGCTTCGCTTCGACCCAGGTGGCCACCACTAGTGGGGGAGGAGTTGGGTCACATTTTGGGGCTTCTGCAGCCAACACTTTTTATGCTTGCTTGCATCTCGCTTAGCAGCGACATGCAAGCGATGTTGACATGCCGTTAGTTCACTTGCGTGGAAAGATCTACGCCATTTATTAATGACATTCTTATGCTTCAATTGAAAAATCTACGCGTGGGCGCGTTAAGTTCGCTGCGAAATGGCGGAATACGAAATTTTACCGTTCAAAATGTTGCTTGGATTTATTAGTTATCCCATCTAACAGACGAAATTTAATATGAGAATAATGAATTTTCCTCATCGAAACGGATGAACTGACAGCTTTCTAACAAGTGCGAAAAAGTGCTGCAATGTTGCGACATTTCTATGCATTGGCGCGACGCGTAGCTATTTCGCGGATAGATTTCAACGGGCTCTCATGATTTTTCATAAGCACATTTGATTTACACTTGATTGCCACAAGTTTAAATGAAGTGCTGCGTGACGATGAAGAAGATGAAAGTGATGAGGGCATCATCCCAAAAAAGAAGACATCCTCAAGCCATTAAATACCTTGCAACATTTCCCATTACTTCACGAAGTTTATGATGATTTTATAGATAATTTAATAAAAAATTTAAAAAGTAATCCACTCAAAATGGAATGGTAAAAAGTGCAAAAAAACATCAAAAAATATTTTTTTAAAGTTAATTCTGTAAATGAAATTTTACTTTCAGAGGGGTTTTTCTTCATTATCATTTTGCCCAGGCAGTTTATTTGTTTGCTATGCAATGCTAGTTAACTTTCTTTGAGTGGTGTACTTTTTTATTTAATTATCTTGGATAACTTTTTTAAACTGCCTTATTTTCAAATTTTATCTCTGTTCAGTTCATACTCTTCCACTTGCATGATTTTCTAATTATTTACACCCTTGATTAACACTTGATTGCCACATATTTAAATGCTAAATCTGTACTTTTGCCTGAGCAGCCAAAAAGCTAGATGATTATGTTCTGAAATTCTATTTTACATTTTGATTTAAAATATAATTATCTCTCCACGATAATTAAAATAGTTTTAATTTTTACAGTGTAATATGTATTGCAATAATGATCCCTTAATAGTGAAAATAGTTCCAATGTCATTGTGTTCTCAAACGTTGTGAAATCTTAGCATATTTTTCAAATCCACTCATATCTTGATTTTATATAACACCCCATTTTTTGGTTCCCAAGGTGTTATGTAAAATGAAGACTACTGTAATGCTTAAGATTAAAATTATGTTTGTGTAAGAACAAAATTAGTACATGCATAGATAAAAGTCTCTACTGCAATTTCAGTGTGCTTAAATCTCGCTCGATCTCGCTCGAGATTCAAGATTTTTTCAAATTCTCGCTCGATCTCGCTCGAATTAAAAAAACCCCTGCTCGCACAGCCCTATATTTTTGGATAATTGAAAAATCGAAAATAAATTGATGTCCTAATATAAATTTAATTTTTCGATTTGGGACAAATTGTCGGACTAGTTAATGTTTAAACATTTTCATTAATTTACAACAAAATGTGTGTTTTATAAATATACTTATTCACTTATATGTATTTATATATACTCTTACAACTTTTGACAAAAGGTGAATACTGTAGATATACATAGTAGTTTTCCCTAGAATGAGTGGCAAAGTTCATTAATTTGAGAAAACTGCTAATTTTCAGGTACGCGGAGTTAATTATTTCATTGGTGTATCTACACTTTTAAAAGTGTTATAGACTAAAAATAATAACTAAAAAGGCAATAAAATCACCATGAAAATGATGTATATGACATTGTATTAGTATGAACGAATATCCAGATATAAAATTTCAAAGTGCAGTGGCACATCATTTTGGTATTGACAGTAGTTATAGATGAAAAAAAATTAGATAGAATTATTATGATGAAGATGCATAACTATGGAGTCATTGGATATTGGCATTAAAAAAAAGGGCACTGATGTAAGAGATCAATATTCAGATAGTGATTTTCAATTATGAGATAAGAGTTGCTTAATGCATTCCTTGTATGAAATTGAGCTTTTTTTATTTTTTTAACAATATCTAAAAGTGTTGTCACAGTGTAGAAAGTTTCAAGATATAGGAATTGCAATCAAGTTTGGCTCATACTGAAAACAGTGAACCCTAATGATTGAACATTTGGGGCTTAGGCTGGAATTAGTCTTCACTAGTGCATCAAGAAGAGTTGGATGTAGCTAATTGCTCCCTCTATCTCCTATCACCATTAATTTTTTCAACAACACTGAGGGAATAAATTAGCAACCTAAAAATTAAGCACAACAGATATATTGCTTGATAATTGTTTTGCCATTAGATTGTCTGCATCTTGATACAGAGCCAGCATGTATAGTAATGCTCATACAGCCAATCAAACAACAGTAATATTCAGCCCTCTGTCACTCAGATGATCAGCCAACTGTCCTCAGGATCAGAACTTTACGGTGACTTTACAGCATGAAAAGACCTCCCCTCCAGGCAGGGATTCCAAGTCAGGAGAGGTGATGGCCCTTAAGGTTCCAAGACAGGATGAGACACTTTTATTTTTTTGAGAATTGGTTCAAAAGCTAAATCCTGATGCTCTTCACTGCTGCACATCTTATTTGGGGAAAGCCATGCACACAGTGTTTTTCTATGTGTATCAGCAATTTGCTGGCAACAAGTTTGTGTGCACCATTCCTCTGGCCAATAGTAATTTAGACTCCCATCAAGATTTTACTGCAGTTACAATTCACAATAGCACAGTTCCTTCTTACAAATGGGTATCACACAACTTCTGGGAGGCATAAATGCACAAAAAGATCAAGTTACCTAGTTCCTTGGTGTTCTACCAAAACATTTTGCATCGGATTTCAAGTTCTTTAGAGAAACTATGTTTTCATGATTGTTGAGCTCACGGTCATCTGATTTTTTGGGCAAGAGTGAAATTTACTCCTGTATGGCTGTTGAGGAAGGAAATATTAAAAAGTTGGGGAAATGTGGTACAAATGTAAATTCAAGATATAAATGTTCTCTTATATTGTATATGCCTGTAAGTGAATTAATATTTACTCCCTTCAAGAGAAAATAATAAGAAGAATTACAAACTTGTAAGCATATTTTTGTATGGAAAGTAATTACACAATTTAAAAGCAAGTGGTGTACTGTCAGTATTTAAGCATGTGAAAACCCTTACCATATAATTTCCACTTAAAAATCTTATGGAAACCTATGAAGGCTCTACAAAAAGATGAAACAGCATCGCTAACCAACATTATATATGACAGTATAACAGTGACGTGAGAAAATTATGAGAGTGCATGGAGAGTTTAAACTGTGATCCAAAGTATGAAATAGCTCGCTGTGAAAGGTTACCAATTAGAAGACGAAATTATTTATTGGGTAAAAAAGATGTAACACCTAATTATTGGCAGAATGGGGATTGATGTCTCACCCAATCAAAAACTGATGGAAATTCTAGACAGATGTAATCACCAGTATTTTCACCCCACTATCAGGCTCTGATAGGAGTGGGTTGCATGGAATATGGAATAGGGCACATGACTTTGTGTATTATAATTCTCCAGATTTGATGATTTCTCTGCCCTGTGGTGTTGGAACTCATGACCTATGAGCAGCAATCATGTGCAAATTTTTATGGTGATTAAAAGTCAATTACTTTTGCATCCAGACATCAATATGGAGTTATTTAGCACAATTATCTGTATGTTATATAGGTAATTATTGGCCAGTAATTAACATGTTTGGGGAAAATGAGAAATTTCCAAAGAGCAGCAAAATAACATAACAAGTATACTTGAATATGCCATCGTGGACAAAATAATCAAATGCTGTTTATTGGATGAAGGAGATTGTTTTGACTGATTAATCATCACTATACCTATATATCTAGAGAAACCAATAATAGAGGAGGTTTTCTCTCAAATATTAGAATTTTTTTCTTGTGGCTGCTAAAATTACTACCCTGGTATCAGACGTACTGCATTGATTCCATTGGTGTATCATCAAGGGAGTGAACCGAAGAACTTCAATTTAGATTTTGTGAGAGGCTTGTGGGTGTTTGTGTACAAAAAATAAACCCTAGTTGCTGAATGTTGCTTTGATGAAGGAGCTATGAAGTGATGTGGAGCACACCTTGTAGTAAGGTAGTGAATGTCACTCATTTAAGGTGGGGGCCTCTTGTACTTTCTTATGGTTCCCTAATGATTCTGACTTCAAGAAATCCACACTGGCTGTACCTCCTTGGGGATTTTCAATGGCATCACCTGTGTTTTAGACTTTTAGTGAGATTTACCAGCGGTGGAATGCTTTATTCATTACTCAAGTCTAAATATTGATTTTAATGATAGTTGGCCTGGTAGTGGATTATCTGGAAGAGAAGAAGATACTAAACAGGAATGAGGAGAGTAAAAGTACAATTTTGGCCTATGTTTGCCTCATTTGATGGGCCCAAATTCTACTTTGTGTGACAATGGCCCTCTTATCACAACCACCTCATCCTAGAGTTTTGTGAAATAAACAGCTATGTACTCTGTCTGCTCTGCATTATCTATTAGTAAATTGGTCAGGAGATAACATTGTAATATAGAGCAAAGCTCCAAGAAATAAGCAATCATTTCCTTGTATGACTAACAAAAAGGTTTGTCCTTCATTGTTTTCTCCCAAATATAAGGAATACAAGAACAACAAGGAGATATCATATTCCATCTAATAGTTAACTCCCAAAGATTTAGACCGGCTTATGTGAAAGCTAATGTGGAGGTGAAATGTGTCTCAGGAAAGGGGGCACCAAATACACCAATATTCTGAGAGGTACTAAGGTGACAAAGAGATGCTGCCATTGCCCATTTGTGCTGACGAGAATCAAGTGGAATACCTCATGGCATGGTGAATGGAATCAGGAACAATTACCCTAAAGCCAAGTGAATTGAATCAACCAGTGCAAAAAGGCTAAGTCATGGAGGGTTGGGAATCCAGAAGGGAATGAAAAAAGAAGATATTGAATAATTTGTTGTGGTGTGAGTGATGAGAAAGTGTGAGCTGTATATAATATCATAGAGTTCTATGATCCAGCAGGGAGAAGTGGAAAGAACTGTTAATGTTCCGGAAGCAAGTGATAAGGAAAAATTGATGATTTAGGGGAGTTACAGACCTGAAAGAGGGGCGAGGAGAAAAAGGAACAGAATTAATTATAGTCCACTATGTAAACCTTTCTCTGGTCCTCCACAGCTTGTTTTCAAACTTTCTTAACTGTTTTCCCCAATCAGATTTATAACTAACAGGCATCATAGAGATTACATTTAGAATAATTTCAGTGTCACAATTTATTATCCTTAGCCATCATACTTGACATTATTTAATAAGTTATTTAAGTATACAATTTGTTGCTAAGTATATAAAAGGAAATTCTTCGATACTGAATTTTTTTAATACTTTTCAAGTGTCTGTTACTCACTTCAATGGTTTAGCCTCAGAAGTATTTATTAAATATTTGGACTCAAGAGTTTGAGAGTGTTTTGTGACAATTATTACTAAAACTTATACCATAAGTATTTGTACTCACTTACTGAAATAGCGTGAGATAAAGAATCATATCTCACAGAATTACTTTCTTCTGTTTCTTCCTTTTATGAGGAATTGTAATAAGGCGATGAAGATATTATATACTTTGATATTCAGTTACTGGGCAACAAAGATGTGTAATTCTTCAGGCATGTTTGATTCATAGCCCATGTGCTTCCCAGAGACATCACAGAACTATAAGCACCTCAGCTTGAACATTAGTTTTCAAAATGAAGTAAATTTACAGCACATAACATGTAAATGTTTAAGAACAAGCATAATTGTTGTGTTACTCATGGCCATATGGAATCAGATGGCAAATGAACGATGATTGAAACCCTCTTGGAACTGTGGCAAATGCATTTGTAGATGGCATTTACTCAAGCTATAACTTGACGTTTGATGTTCTAGTGTTTAGAACAGGTTTTTGATAACATCATTTGCAGTAGAATTGAATGTGTCTCCTATTATCACATTTCTCTCTTGGTTTAATACATACCACATACATGCTTGCATGGAGTTTAATTATAAAATGATTGCTGAAAACATTATACATGTTTTGAATGAATTTATTCATCCCACTCATTTCTTTGTAGTGGTGCAACAGAGATCCTCGCTGCAAGAAACTTCAACTTACTGATTTGCTTGTGGCTCCTGTTCAGCACATAATGAAAGTGCCCCTTATCTTGAAAGATATAGAATCTCGAACAGAAGACCCTGCAGAACGTGAACAGATTGCTCAGATTTTAGAAATGGAAGAAAATTCATTGAGTGAGTAGGAAAGTGTGATCTTAGACATAGTGATTCCATAATATTTTGAAGGATATAATTCTTCTAAACTTTTCTAATCACCTGCCCTCTTTACAACATAATTTAAAAAATAAAGAGATGAAATGGTGGATGCTTAATGAGGGGCAAACCTGAAGATATATTGAAGTTCAATTTAGTGGTGATCGGTCCTGTATGGGACTCAGAGGAATAGTAATGAAAAGAATGTCAAATTTGAAAATAATGTGAAAAAATTGCATGTCTGGATGTTAACTGAGTGTCATCGTGATAGGATGCAAGTTGCTTCTTAGAAAGTGATAGTAAATATTCTTCTGCTTCCAGAAAGCAAATCTCATGGGCAAATATGCTCTCATGTTTCTTAGAAATGCATTTACACAGTATATAGTATCCACTATATAGTGCTTGAGTTATTTAAAAAAATGAAAGTAGTATCCCTTCACAAAAAATTCTAATTTTTGCGAAATTAGTTAATGTTTTTTATTTCCGATGCTAATCAAAAGAAAACTGTGTAGCTGCAAGGTATTTGAATTCATATTATAAGTAAGTAGCAGGAATGGAGCTAAATATGAGCTCCAGCCTAAAATAATACTTGATATTTATTGTTATTTTGTAGAATAATATGCATGAAATGTCCTCTAAAGTTAGAAAGGGGTTATTTTCCTTTTGTTTTTTATGATAGGAGATATAATATTAATCACAAGAAATCTTTTTATACTGGATTCATTCCATCATGGATACGGTGCACATAAACCTAATGTATATTTTTATTATTCTAGGAGAGTTGGATGATAAGATGAAGTGGCTTAAAAACTTTGAAAGGCTATTGGAGATCCAAAGGAATATTGTATGGCCTTCAGTTTTGGAGTTGGATCCTAAATTATTTGTTCCAGAGTTCCTAAAGCCTGCATTGTCTAGGCAGCCTTGTGATCGTATTATAGTAAGCCCAAGAAGACAAATTATCTTGGAAGGACCCCTGCAATTGTGGGATACAGGAAAACCTCAAGAAATGTTTGTAATCTTATTTGATGACATGCTTCTGATTACGAGGCGGAAAAAAGGACTCAGTAAAAAGGTATTAGCATGAATTTCCCACTGTCTCCTTTAAGTTATCACCATGAGGTTATTCCTTATATTATGATTTTTTTCTTCCCTCTTAAACTTCAGAAATCATCTCTGACAGAGAATTGGCCAAGCTCATGTAGTCGTGGATCAGGATCAGGTGAATCTGCCTTGCGGTATATTGTATATAAGCAGCCTTTGTCTCTGGACAGATTCTTTATCCATGATGTAAGTTTACCTGAAAGTGCTGCATGCCGCATTGATACTGCATTTATTATTGTGAGCCTAAACAGGTTTCAACAGATTGTGGCTGTGCACACATTTCAGGCACCATCTGATCAAATTAAAGTAAGTGTTTGATTTGAACATTTATAGGTCAGAAAAAAATGTATTTGGCATTGGATGTAATCATGTTTTCTTGTCCCATTCAGCAAACATGGCTGCTGAAATTGAGAGACACCCAAGATAAGTGGAAGCGTACATTGCAGCACACAGTTTTCCGCTCACCTCGACTCTCAACATGCAGCAGTCGCAAGTCGACCACCTGACTAATGGAAGAAGATGAGGAGTATGAAAACCAGGGAAAGAAATAGCCTCATCCTCATCTTACTGGCAGATAAAATACAATGGAATGATTCTTGCATAGCTTTATTTCTTTGGTCAAGACACTGTTCTCTTGAAGTACTTACAGATGAGTAACAGTGAATTTGTGACTGATGCACAAAGAATATTGAAGGATAGAGATATAGAATGAGATGAGTGGTGTTTAATTTTCTATTACTTCAAGCATCAATGAAGTACTGGTTTTCATTTTATGAACCAAAGATTGAAAGTTGTAATGTCAAATAATGATGATGAAAGTTGAATGCAAGGGGAAAGATATAAATTGATTTCACTTTAAGAGGAACTAATTTTCGTGGAATTTAGGAAATTCTATATTCATATATGGTAAAGTTAAAAGATCATATTCATCTTATCCGGGCTTACTTTAATGCTATCTGATACAAATACTGTCTGCATAAAATTGAACAGACTGCACAAAATAGTTTTCAGTTGATGCTCTTTCAAGTTAAACCTTGAAATTCCTTATCAACTGAACCATCAAACATGTGCATAGCGACATCCAGGAATGCATTTCCAATTATGATATACATGTAGTTATTATGTAAATGTGTGATATATTGTAACTAAAAATCAACGCTTCCTTCGACTGAAGTGAAAAATTGCTGTTTCATCAGCAGAATGACTTAAATATTATCACTTTGAGAATGAATGTGTGCTTAAATATGCTGATGGATTAGATAATTAAGACTATCGGATATTTTACTTTTGAAGAAAGAAAATTGAATCTTAGAGCCTGCTCTATATTTAATGTTATGATATATTCCCCAAATATTAGCATATTTCCTGGCTACTTCTTCCATTCTTTATTAGTGAGAGATCTATGTTGAAATACATCTCATGTCACAGAAAACACAACTTACTGATGAATTCCTAGAGTAACTCAATGAGCATTTATGTTGGCTTTGATGTCAACTATAAAAATTACTGGATGGTCTAAACTATCACAATATTTTGACAATTGATGCTTGAATTGAAAAAGTCTTAGTCTCCAGATAATTATGGTGGTAAGTTAAAAAATGAATTCTAAGGAATAATGTCAATTTTTAGCATCACTTTTCAATTTGTAGATGTGAATTTCCCTAATCACATTCTCATTGTATTCTTGCATTTCTGCATTGATCAAGTGGTTAAAAATCTTATTTGCTGACATTTCCCTTTGAGACAAAGCAAAAATGAAGGAAGCTGTTCATGTTTTGTGAGACATTCCACTCTAAATGCTGTGTATAATCCATCATTAAAACTCAAGCTGCATGATGATTTGTCATAATTGACCTATTGGCCAATCCATAAGTAGATTTACTGCAACCTTAGGCTGTTAATACACCCTGAATGTATACAAGGGGATTCTTTGATGCTTGAAACATTACATTATTCAGTTTTCAGAGAAATGTTTTGATTTGAATGAAATTCCTGATGATTATAGCCTATCAGATTCCTCTAAAGATAGAGTTTTCTTCATGGATTCCTTGGGAAAATTATTTTCATGCATGAATATCTTTTTAATGAATTCAGGTATACCTCACTTATTTGGTTATTTTTTACTTATGTTTTGTCAAACATTGTGTAAAAAGTAGATGACATTATTCATAACCCAACAAATTTGTGCTCATGATGTGTCATTTTAGGCATGTAGCCACATAACTGAAAATTCTCCATATTAATAGGTAGAATAGGTTCAGTATTTCCCTCTTGGCTGTATTAATATGTTTTCAAATCTGTAGGATATACCAGTATATCAATGTAGGACTATATTGAATTTTGAGGTATTCCCACAGTAAACTAATGTCTTGAATCATTGCTTAACTGATGTATTATAAAAATGAAGAAGTACTGTATTTGATGGCATATAAGACACAATTTTTGTTCCAGAATAATGGCTGAAAAAAATCATCCACGTCTTATAAGTGAGGGTTTGAGGTCCATAGGTTAACATTCAATTGAAGTTCAACATATTCGTTAACCTTGTGGTGCTGCCCTTTTCCACAGATTGTGAAAACTTTTTCTTCTGTATGCCCCTCAAAAATGAGGTTGCATCTAATATGCCGTTAAATATACTGATTACATTTCACAATTTCATGTTTCATGGAGCCATGGTACTTGCTAGGAATAGCAAGGACCAACCTACTGGAAGTAAGCAACTTTTGATCATCGTTTGTCTCTACAAAAGTGGCTCTAAACTCACAAATTTTTACTAATTATTCTTATTTAATATTTCTCATGGTAAACATCCCCTGGGGTCATAGTGTTTTCACAAACAGATGATTTCATTTGAGAACCCATCAGTTTCATTGATACTGAAAGGATTAACTTCTAGCCATGTACTTGCGGCCTCATAACATAATGAGAGTATGAGACAAGAGATAAAGGAGGAAAAAGGATGGCCAAGGTTTCCTTTTGATGCCTTCATAGGGAGCATATATCACTTCAGCAATCATTAATATTTCATGGAAAAAATTTCAGATGCTTTCTCAGCATATGATGTTGGTGAAGGCTATTCAGGTACTCCAGCAGGCCACACTGCATTTCTACCAATGTGCAATTGGGGAGTTGTCCATCATCTTCAGAGTTTGACATTCAACCATGAAATCGATGGCCTTCACCAACAATAGCCTTCACCAACAATATTTCACAAGTTTACTGACTACTTACAGATAAAATATTGATTAGTTCATTGGCTCAATATCTAATGAAAATAAAAGCCTCAAATTAAAAATAACTAATTTTACAGGACACAACAGGCACAGTTTGACAAAATATTTCACAAAAGTAAATAATCCTGCTGTCTCTTCGGAGAATTCGTAGAGAAAATCTAATTGGCAATCTTCTGCTTGATTTGAACAAATATGGCAAATTGTGTGAAATTTGTTTGAGCTGCCAATGGAAGATGTTCTGAAGTAGGTTCATGAGTATTGTTTGATCACAAATCCATTTGCCGTGGTTTTTAGGCCAAGTTTGAAATTGATATTGACAATTTAAGATAGTGAATGATTTCCTGTAAATATCTTCACCAAAGAGAATTAAATGCCCCTTCACGCCAGACAATATGGGAGCATAGGAAATAAGTGTCAGGGGCGCTGTAGCATTTTTGTCACCCTTGTACTCAGTTTCGTCCCATGGATTCCATAATGGCTCTAGTCTCAGCTTAATTGTATAGTTTCCTTGTGCCCCTTGCATAATCCAAGGGCTAACGTCTGCCCTTATGTAGCTGTTTTGAATATTATATACAAGGTATAAAATTAGGTTCCCTAGCTGGTCTTTTGTCCCATTCTGAAATTTTGTCCCCATCGATGAGAGACTGTATGTGTAACTGTATGCTTTCCCATTGATGGTGGATAATCCTGAAGGAGTCAAAAGGTAAATAAGCTTAATGTGTTTCCGGAGGACAGGAAGTGGCTACCTTCCATCCCTTCGAATACTAGTCAGTGATGAAACCTGTAACTTTCTGTACATTCTCAGTCAATTCTTCAAAGTGTCCCCATGAAGTCACCCATTTTCCATAAAACTGCACAGCTGAGACACCAGCATCCATATTCTACATTGCTTCCTCAGCTAATTTAAATAGCCAATTGGAGTCTGTATGGTGGAAATAGAGAAATGGGAGAAGCATTTTATTATGAAGTGGAAAATCAATTCAGTCATGGAGGTTTTCGCTTAAATTAAAACAGTAATGTGAACTCAGTTCATACTGATTAAAACACTAGATGAGAAGTTAGGAGTTAAATGACTAATGGTTAACTATAGCTTATTGTAGGGTCTTGTGACCATTTTGAAATCAAAAGAAACATTCCATTAATTTGGCTGGGAGCATGTCAGTACATTCCCCACACTCCACCATCTTAGCTGAATTACAAGAGAATTCCCTTTACTACTACTTTATTACATGATACTTATACAGTCCTGACGATGGCTCTACTTTGATAAATCGAGCAAGGTTTATTTTCTGTTTTTCATTTTGCCTTTGATTCTTTTTGCTTTTATTTATTTAGATTCTTACAGTTCATTTGTCATGATTTTTGATAGAGCTAAAAGCTAAAGCTAAACTATTGCAACAAAGTATTTGTTTAATTATTTTGCTGGTCCATATGTTCAAAGGAAAACTACCTCTAGCATTTAGTGAGGTATACCTGTATTTATTTGATACTATTTCAATGGAAAATAATTGAGCTTTACAGAGATCATTCAGAAATTATTAAATATTTTCCACTCAATTTACTTCTTCTTTAAGTAACTTGTACTTGGAAAGGAATTTCATCCTTAAAGTAAGAACATTTGTCATTCTGTGAATGAGTAGACTCTGCATTAAACTTTGCTTCTCAATACTTGCATAGTTAAACCTTCATTTTTTCATAATTCCGTGATTAGTTCATATAATAATAGTTGTCAATTAAATGCTTAAATTTGTAAAATACTTAAGGAGTTGGACCCTTGAGGTCTGGAAAACTTTTAAATCTGAAGTATTTTTATACTTTTATACTTATCTTAATTATGATATATAGATAAAAATAATTTTTATTTTATTTAAATTATAAAGAAGTAACTGTATCAATAGGAGTGCATTTTCAATTTCTGAATTGTATATGATATAAGTCCTGCAAAAATATTAATTATTTTAACATTACCAAATGAAATGAATTATTATCAGATCTGCATTATAAAGTCATGGGTAAGTGGATAAGTGAGTGAATCACAGTGTCTTTTCCAATGGGGAGTTAAATTGTGGAGGAAGAATATGTCTGCCCCCAAAATATGAGTTCTGGGATCTCATAATTCCCTTTTCCCCTACTTGTATGCTGAATAAGAATAATTTGCAATTCTTATAACTGGCCTGTGCAGTATTGTTTCTTTCAGTAAAAATAAGAGCCGATTTGGACTGTAGATTGATCAAGGCATTGGGTAATTATAAACTTAAATAATTAAGCCTGAGAAAAAAATAATTTTGACCAGTTATGGTTATCAATCTAACCATGTCTATTTGATTTAAATCTGTTGAATTGAGGAAATCATTTCTGTGTGATATCATTCAAAAGTTTAATACTCCATGTGAGCTATCTCACATTAGTGTGAATTTGTTGTACATAGAAAGCTAGCCATTTAACAGCAATTTTCTGCTCAGATTTAAAGTTTTTTCCTTGTGACTTCAAAATATGCTGTCATAGGTGTAAAAAAAAACTGCATATACAATGTTAAAACTTGCATCGGTGACAAAGGCTTTAAACTTAATGTGTTGATGTTTTTCAATAGTGTGTTAAAATGTATGTTATTTGTTAGCCCCATGTGATCAGTGGCATAGGAATTATGACTCAACATTTTTGGTGTAGCATGGGCCTGGGTGGCATTAAATACTTAGTGATTCAATGCAATTAGGGTCACTCAAAGCACTATAAATTCCAAAGTTATCATGGACATTTCCAATCAATCAAAGATGTTTTTGTTCTTATTTCAAAGTAATTGGTATATAGCAATTGCATTCTTAGATGGAAAGAAATAATGAAGCATATCCTCGATGATCATAATGGTTGAAACCCAGGCCCAGCACAAATGAGCTACACTACTGCATGTGATATTTATAGTCACAGTGAATGACTGTTAGCTGTTCATGTTGATGTGTCTGTATTATATGACCAAAGATGCATTCATACCAACATACCTTCCGTCCCCATTATTACAGAACTCAGCAGGAGAAAAAAATGAAAAAGGCTTCCATTTCTCCTCTCTTGTGAGAAATAATTATCAACTCTTACTGTATTCAAATTTCAATATGGAGCATTAACCATTGTTCAGAAAGAAAATGGTGAACACTGAACTTCTAATGGACCAAGTATATGAATGAATACATAATTAATATGATTAATTCAATGTCACCATCAGCTATCAGGAGCATAGAAAGCATTTAAGCATTTTTTAATGAGCTACCATGGTTATGAGCACACCCAACACGTCTTGATTTAATGGGAAAGTGATTTTAAGTAGCCTGAAGAAGTAAAGGCTGGTAATTTTGGAGAGTATTATGTGGAGGAGGGTCACTATAGCATCTTTAAATCACTTTTAAACTAATATGTCTCAGTTGTATTTCAAAATAGGGTATATTTCCCAAGTCGAATCTTAAAATATTTAGTGAAAACTTCTGGAATGTTCACAAGGAATGAAAAAGTTATTCACTCTATTTGATGCCCTGTAGAAATAAGCATATTGTTCAAAGTACAATTTTCCCAGCAGGTGAGAGAGAGTCAAAATACTCAAGTGACTATGCAAGCCTTTAAAATAGCCAGTTTCCACACTAAGAGATTGGCAATTCCCGAGACTTACGAACAATAGAATCTTTTGTTTTCAGTATTGCTTTGAATATTTTTCAAAATGAATTTCCTCCCAAAGCAAATATTTGATTCAGAAATAAAATAATCATCAGTAACAACTTGTTCTCTTTTGGTGCTTTTTTCAAACACAGAGCATAATACCCTTTGTCTGGATTTCAGACATCCAGCAGGACCCAAATGTTGCTAAGGAATGATTGCTGTGTTATCTAGTTGCATGCACATATTTCTAACTGATAGGGATTTTTTTTGGAAGGCATACAATTTTTATGGTAGAAAAATTAAAAACAATTTTATCATAATAATATGTTTCTTAAGAGCTAAGAAATTACAGCCTTATTGCTATAATCATCAATGTTAAGACGTGCTGAGGACCCAAATGTAACTCATCGTGTCTCTTTAAAAGTTAAAGTATAGTAGGTACATATTATTTACTCCATTTTAGTACTGTGAGTGGTTTATAAATAGTCCATTTTTCACTGAAGTTATTATCTAATCTGAAAGAATGAACTTTTTGTTCTCCTTATCATGCAGCTTTTTGAAAATAATCTTGAGAAAAGTAATTGTTATATTTCTTTATGAATAAAATTTAAATTTTCTCAGTTATTTTGGCCACTTAAATAAGAGCAATGCCATTTAAAGGCAATGAGATGAGGATAAATTATGTCCATATCTTTTTTTAAGAGGGCATGCTGCAGAAGTAAGAAAAAAATGTTTTTAGCATGATTCCTTCATCGTTTTTGTTCTATTTTATAGAAAAGTAGACCTCTTAACTCCATTCTGTGTAACACAACCTTGATCAAACACAGGTAAACATTTCTGAGCCTTTTCATCACTGAATAATAATACATTTTAGACAAACCCTCATTTTAACATAATTTTGCATTTGGTCAAGTTCGTACTTCCAAAATTTCAAAATTTGCAGATCAATATTTATTAGATGACAGTAACTTAAAGTGAAATACCCAAGATCTGCTTCACTATATAAGGGATGAGTGATCAATGAAATGTAATTATGATTTGCATTCATCAATGAGAGACTGGCAAAAATGAAGTTCATAACATATAGGAAATGAATTAAAAGTATGTACATTCTACACTGTTTTATTATAATCAACTGATTTATTATAATCAATTTTAACAACCTTGATAATGATAATAACTTTTCCCGAAACCATGGTCATTTATAATAAAACAGTGTGGAATGTACAATCTTTTAGATCGTTTCCTGTGAGTATGTTCCATAAAGTTGAGTCTGCAACTTTAAATCATATTCATCACTCATTTTCAAAAGAATTAAAAATTTTTCAAGCACAAAGGAGGAATAACATAATAGGTACCAATATCTGGTTGTATAAACAGGAATAAATCATTACCTCTTTAATAGGTCTTTATTATTCAGCGATTCTTGCAATAATGGATTGTTTTAAGAATTGTGTAGTCGCAAAAATGTCAAAATTTAGCATTTCCTTTCAAATATAATGCCTTTTGAGATTTCTCCATATCATGATGCCCCTTGACAACAACAGTCTCACTAGCCATCCTGTTGGAATCTTACTTAGTGATTAATGCCTTTCAGAATGCCCTAAATTCCTTACATACTAGTATGGAAATGCTGCTGATACCTTCTACACAACTTAGCGCCCAAATTATTTCATTCCAAAAATACTATCTGATATCATTTTTAAAATGGAAGCCCTGCACGTAATTTTAATTTGCATGTAAAAAATTATCTTGTTATCGTTTCTTAACTTAAAAAAACAATTTTTTTTTATAAGTGATGGGTTGATGGCCATGATCTCATTCTTCAGCTTGATATTGTATATGAGTGAAAACTCTTGAGAAAAACTATCTTGTTTTTCTCAAGAGGTTCTTCCATAGGTTTGTTTAAATTTTATTTATTGAATTAATATCTTTACATACAAGTTCTATTTTTTCTTTGGGGAAAAGTAGGTTTAACATGATTTTACTGAAAGACATATGAATCTCCATCTCGAACATGAATATCTAAGATAGCCTTCAACTTCACTGACTGATTTCTGCTAATTGCAATAGAACTTAATTTTAGTCTTCTTCATTACTGTTTGAAGTTTCAGTTAAAATCAAAGAATTGTATACAGTTAGGATGTTAAATTCTAGCTGTTGTGAGTGTAATGCGTTAAAATTATCTTTGCTAGAATCCTTTTGCTTCAAATTTGCAGCCACTTGTTCTCTGTATACCTGAAATTTTTCTGAAAAGTCTCTCAGCCTCTAAAGATTTACTTCTATATCACCTTTATAAAATATACCACAGAACATATGCTAACATTATTTACTTTGATTAAAATGCATAAATGCCTGTTCCTTATGTTTCTGCTTCAAATTAACTTTCATGATTTAGAGTAGAAAACTTAAATTTCAAATAAATTGAAACAGGAAGAATGAATAAAAATTCTCCATGGGCATCAATTATGAATATACTTTGATTTCCTTTCCATCTGTAAATGACTGAACTATATTAGAAATTAAAGTAGCTCTAGGAATCATCTTATGCTTCAGTCCCCACTATTTTGGCTTTTGAATGGAAATGAGAAATAATGCTTGAATCTTAATATGAAATGAGTAAGTGTAAAAAAAAGATACGTGTTAATCTGATAAATGCAGTGTAGACAAAGAACTTCTGGGAAAGTCTTCGGAGTTGAAATTCATTAATAAATTTCAGCAAATTGAATGAAAGGCTAAAAAGGCAATTTTTAAAGTTGACATGAAGGTGAAATTAGTGCATTTTAGTTAGGCATTCAAGTAAGCATGCATTTGGCCAATTGAAAAAAGACTACTCCTTTTATTCTGCTATGTACCTATCCAAGCGCATGGCTAAATGGCTCATATTCCAATTAACCTTTGAAAATTAATCAAATGAAACATGGTTGATTGAAGCATTCAAAAGGATTTTGTTTTTTAAATTTAAATTAAACTTTTTTCTGTTTTCTTCTACCTTCTACCATTTTGGAGCCATGGTACAATGGGTTTCTTTAATGAAAATATGCTGGTGCAGCCTTTTGTTAATTTATTGATGATTATATTTGTTTTATTTTCATTTCCTTAATAACTCATTAAGTAATATTATATTTACGAGAGACTGTTACTAGACAATCACTGAATTTTTATTTTCATCATTGTAAATACTAAATGTGCTCTAAAATACCATGGTACATGGACTATATTTCCGAATCAATCTTCCTGCTATTCAGCAGCTGACTCGATGTCACCCACATTGGCTTATAAAATTGCCAAAATTACAGTTGCATTCACTACAAGTTCCAGGGTTAAATTTCGTCCTGTGTGGACACAATCACCCTAGCTCTTAGAAATATTTTAATTATCTTTGAAAGATTACTATTATGCTTGCATATATGGCAAGAAAGAATTGCCTTGAGTGGAGATATTTTTATAAAGAAGTATTATCTTTCCTAAAACAAAAGGTAAATTTGAAGAAAGAAGATAAGGTAGATTAACTAAAGACTTGATAGGGCTAGAGGATCATATTCAGAGGGGATGTCATACAAGCCATGGATGAGAAGACCTGACCTATACTGGCAGGTGGCTTGATTCTCCCAGTTATTCTCAGTTGTAGAATGAATTTAGGCATGTTAGTTCAAATATTAAAAAAATATAAATTATCATTATGATTTTGAAACTGTTTAAACAATCAATCGTTTTAGAAGCCTTTCATTATGTGATATTGAAACTGTTATCATCTTTAGGAACATTTTATTACAGTGGCGCAAACCTTCAGTGGTGGATGTTTGGGAAAAGTAGAGCACTGAATATTTTTTGATAGGGTAATGCAAACGAGAACTACTCTTAGATAAATTACTGTTTGCAGGGATTTTTAGGACAGCTTTAGTGGGAATATGTGAACTTGTACCATACTTTCCCAATTTCGTGTCTAAAGAGAAGGTCATCAAGTTTGAAAGTAGTAAAATATGGTCATCAGGGGTAATGATGGAATGAAACAAATGAATTTATCCAAGTGAAAATAGGTGGAAATGACTTGAAACAGAATTCTGATAATAATTATCAGTTTACAGTCATTAGAGTCAAAAGAAAATGGATGATTTATTTGCTACAGTTATTTTAGGTAGAAAGATGAAAAGAACTTACTTTTAAATATTGAACTCTGTGGTCTTTTAACATTCAAAATATGAAGATATTGTTTGAAAGACTAGAACTTCTTTTTCATAACTACTCTTTGTTAGATTATTTACTCCTAAATATGACAATTTTTCTGAAACAATGAGGTACATTCACAAATGATATAAAATGGTCTTGAAATCATGACCAAAATTTTGCAACTGGTGCTTTCTTTTTAACGAGAAAGATTTGTGAAATTATTCTACACAGCTGATGGGTAGACAACTAACAATGAAAACATTGGAGAACAATGGATATTACCAAATGCTATATCTTCTAAGAGTATAAAGTACATTTCTCCTTGATGCTTTCAAAAACCAATCATATCACGACATTAAATTGGTCCATTAGAAAATTGTAGGCTAGTGATGGCAGATGTCCTAACTTCTTAAGGGGTGTATGATTCTGGCTCTCATGAGTATCATTTGAATGATTATGCAACAAGAAAAACATTAAGGCCATTAGAAAAAATGAGTAAGCCTGATTTATGAGTGACTAGGGATGGCATATTGAATCTAATGCAACTATTGATTTTCCAAGTAATGATGTGCAAAAATAGAAAATTTTAGCATAAACAGAAGTAGGAGAAATGGATTAAATATTATTGCATTTAACTTGGTCAAATGTTATCTCCTTTGTTAAATAAAGCTGGAAATCGAATAAACAGGAGGCAGTCTGCAAACATGACTGATGACTTTTTTATATCTTAAAATTTTATTCATTTTTTTATCTATGTTTGTGATTTTTGCTGTGTTACTACATAAAAGGTGCATTTTATTGCTATTAGTTTTCAATCAATCAGAAGAAAGGAATTACACTAATCCATATTATTTTCCCCTACGTGTCATTTAATGTGCTAAAAATAAGTACAAAATTACAAAATAGAATAATCTCGTGATGTTAGGCAGTTAATTATTTTTATACACTTGGGGAGCTGTATAAAAAGTATGTTACTTGTGATAAAAATTACTTATTCAGTTCAGTAAAAAGCATGTAAATTAAAAATTTTTGTATCTTCCTGAATTTTATAATGATTAACAATGTTAGAGAGAAATAAAAGGTTTTAATCATTGGAGGCAGCAACTGGTCCCAAAGTATTGGGATTTTTTTTAGCAAAGGAGATCAATCAATCAGATAGCCCTCAGCAAAATACCTGACTCTTTGTGCCTCTTTTGTGAGTCACACTGATGAGGAAAATTATTTTTCATTGAGAATAGATGTAAGAAAGTACTAATGATTTCAGATAAACTAGTGATACAAATAATATTGAATTAATTTACATCAAGTGCTTGCTGATGATAATTGTTTGGTCAACTGTATAAGAAATAGCATAAGGAGATCATGCAAGAATACCCGAAGGCTACTGATGACCTCTAAACTCTGGGAGCCAAGAACTGTTGCTGAAAATTGCAATGACTGAGTAAGGGCTTCATATTTAATGACAGAACAGCTTTGAATTAGCAGTTGTTTGGGGTCTAGCACACTAAACATCCATGCCAAATCTTACATGTTTCATGTTTCATAATTATAAATTAAGTGATTAACATTATGTCAATGATCCCATGAATGTGCGGTGTTTTTAAAATATGGTCTCTCATGTGTTGTTTCAAAAATCTTGCTGGAGAGCTTTGCTTTTTAAAAAACTGTACAAGAGCTCAAACTATAGAATTCCTTGTCCTAAGAATTGCTTTCCATAAAGCATATTTTACTGGACAAGGTTTCAGAGTAATCATAGAAATAGGTGTAATGAATGTCCAACTAAAATAATTGGCTTTCTTTAGGCAGACCATTCAAAGAAATTTGCAGATATTATTTTATTTATTTATGTAAGGGCGTTGTTTCAAGAAATGCTCAGCACTTTTCACCTTTTTTCCTCTATTTGCTTGCAGTTCCTATTCTATTTTTCATTTAGACACAAGCACTGTTGCTAAGCTTGGCATAAATTCTGCCAAAATTTGTTGGTGCATACCAAAGCGTTTTCTATTCTTGAATGTCTCCATTTTACTGGTTCTTGCTGCATTGGCCAGTAGGTACTCAGTTGGTAACAGTTTTGCCAGGATTCCAACAGGCATCTTCAGCTTGAAGGATACTTCTGGTGGAATCCTGGGGACTCTAGTCAACTGGAGACTGACCAACACAGGAATAATCAGAAAAATGGAGTCTTCTAAAATTTTGACAGAATCATTGCAGCGTAATGCAAGTAGTTCTTTGGTCAAGTGCTTCAAGTGATTTCCCATCAAGTGGAAAATGAGTTCAAAGAGCACTCACTGAAATCCTTCAGCAGCCATGGTTTTTTTAATAAACTCAAAATTACAACATGGTTTTAAGTTTCATTTTTTCTGATTTAGGTAATCTGAAATACTAGCTATACCTTATCACATGTTAAATAGACAACAGTATAAAATTTTGTGAACTTGAGAAACCCTGAACTCCTGTTAGCTTGGTGAAGCTTCTGATAAAGCCAAATTATTGCCAGCTTAGATCGCAGGTTCAATTAAAGGTTAGACTCAGGCATGTAGAAGGTTGAATTCAGGATTTTTAAGCTGGGTTGTTTGTCTTATTATGCCATGGGTGGGAAGGAGAAGGGCTTTTGCTATAAACAATTCCAGAAATAGAAAAAACACTATAGGCAACATCGTAGCTATTACTCAGTGCTATAATATTTCAGTCACATTACTGCTGCCAGTGGATTGTGAATTATTTTAAACTATTGTTTTGTGCTTGTTATTTTAAATTTTTATTTTCAATATTTTCAAGTAATCCATCAGCAAAATGAAACCAATAAAAATGTTGGAAAGTAAAACATATTGTACTACTTCATGGTTACTCTATAAAAACTTTCTATAGTTTTCTACAGTTAGAGCAAATCTATTGATGTCTCCTGGATGTCATACGTTACACTGTATTTAAAACTTTTAAGTCCCTAGTCTAACACCTGCCTTGGGCAAACTGCATAGTTAACTGTAATCGTGTAATGCAATGGGAATATTTATGATTTTAAAAAATGTGCTATAATTAACAGGTGCTGTGTCATAAATGTTAAAGAGTACTTGTTGTTCATGGAATGAGTCAATGAGTATTGATATTCATGAATTTGGAAAAAAATGCTGTGAGAAATATTTTCACAATAAAAAATTACTAAGGATGTTGTAATAAAGAGTTGGCAAGAGAACTGCTTTTTTATTTAAATAACCCTATATTCCAGTTGCTATTGCGTGACATCATACTTAATATGCGTAAATGCTGGTGAATTTCACTAAGCCTCTGTCATATATGTTCTTATGTATCACACCAGAAGAGTTTTTATGAATATAGCTATCCAAATAAAGCACAGCTGAAACTCAGAATACCTACTCACCAGGTAAATATGTGTCTGCCATGCAGTCAAAAAGGAAGGGCTGAAAGGTGAACTGGACT
Organism: Platycnemis pennipes; assembly: GCA_933228895.1. Classification (NCBI taxonomy): domain Eukaryota; kingdom Metazoa; phylum Arthropoda; class Insecta; order Odonata; family Platycnemididae; genus Platycnemis; species Platycnemis pennipes. Next base: position 120,583,747 of record OW121846.1, read on the forward strand.
ATTTTTCCAAATACTTTACATTTTAAGACCACACGCAATTAGTTCAAACTTTTCAACAAAATGCCTGTGTAATACTGATTTTAGTCAAAAAATGATAAAAAGGCCAGGGATGTACAATATCTTGTTGCACAATAGATTAAAATATCTTACTACTTTGTTCCTTGAGATCCCAAGCAAATGAAGTTGAGGGAAAAATACACAAAAAGATTTCTAAATCCCTGAAACGTTAAAATTGTAGTCTCTCAACTGAAGTCCAACATTAATGTAAAGACACTTTAGTAAATAGAAGAAGATTGAAGAGATTTGATTAAATAACATATTACTTGCCTAAAAACTTATGAAAATTCCCCTCAACAGCATTCATGCGAAGGATTGTAGCCTGGTGAATTGAGTCTTTGACTGATGACTAGTGATAGTTGAAGCCCAAGAGAGACTACAATAGATGCTTCTCAATCTGCTCTGAGTGATTTTCTGGGTTGCAGATCTTATTGGAAAGTCACATATCAAACACGTCAGCATCACCTCTCTCCATGATTAGCACTAAGCAAGCTCTGCTCTTGCTGACCAAACCAACATGTGTTGAACCAAGATTTGAATCAAGGTCTTCACCTTAAAGATTCTCAATTCATCAAGCATAATAAAAAATAATACTGGCTTATAACAAAATCAGCAGGGGAGAGAAAGTGGATAGAGTGTGGATAGAGGGCACTGAATTATAAAAAGAATTCCCATATATAGAGCCTATTATGACTGTTTGCAGTGCGTCCAAAAGTTTACATGCTCCCAATCATACTCCCTGGCTGTTTTCATGTTTCTAAGCATATGTGTACCAATGTGATAATTATCAAGTAATGAGTAAAGAACAATAACGAATAAGAATAATAATAAAAGGTCTCTATTTGTGCGAGATTGGGACAAAACTGTCCCTTCTGCCATGTAATCCCTTGTCAGGGACTAACTAAGTAAAAGTAATTTAATCAAGATCTTTTCAAAGTCTTCCTTCACATCTCCTGAAAAGCAGTCGGTGCTCTAGGGAGGTTCATTATTCCCATATTGATTAGAAACGTCCCCTTGATATCGTTATACTCTGTACAACTGCTCTTGTTGAACCCCTAATGAAGTTCCATACATATTTTCCATTGTAATCAAACTAAGTGAGACACACATAGGGGACCAGAAAACTCTCCAAACCAGCGGAACAGGGGATTTAAGCCTCCAAGTATAGATTTACAATTGGTTTTACATTCTTTGGGCAGTTTTGGCCGAATGGCCAAACAAGAAATTTGGAATTCATCCCACATCATAAATACTTGATATGGAGCCCCGAATATTTGGAGTATTTAAAAATTACCTGGTGCAGTGACAGAAAAAAATGCCTGTGAGGGCAATACAGGATATCTGCAAAAATATCTAATTTCATTAATAAGATTGTTAATGCAGTTTGGTTTACACGTAATAATTCGCCAATACCACTACATGCGCGATAATGGCGATTATGTGGAGAAAAATATGCGTCCAAATCCTTCTAGAAAACAATGAAATGGAGTTGTGGCCAATGATGTCATATTTCTCTTTTGTCATAAATATCTATACAAAAGCAAACTTTTGGTAGAGCTTCTATTCCTTCTCGAAATATTCTTAAAATTTGAAATATCTGCCGGGGTAATTAAAATTTAGTGTAGTGTTTTTCCTCAAAAAGTACTATATTAGATCAGAGAGTAACTCTGAACTTAAATGCAGAGTCATTCCTTATATTTAGCTATTACATTGGATTATCCTCTAAATAGGAACGATGCATCTTATGACACGTGCAACATTTCGAATGCCAGAGAGGCAATTCGGAGCAAATCCATTAATTGGGCATGCTTAACTTGAATTAATATTTTAAACAATAAGAAAAACGTTTGTCTGACGTTCAAGCGTAAGATAGCCGAGCATTGATTGTGCAATAGAGCGCAAATCCATGACTGTCGCGGAGGGTGTCAGCAACGGCCCCTTAATTTAAGAATTCCGCAACCCACATTACTTAATAATGTTGTGTGAAATATACCTCAAAGGATATTATAACTGCCATAGATGGCCATGGAATAATGGATTACTTTATTGAGCAAATTAGGACATAAGAAGCTCTCTCTTACAACTAACTTAACGCATAAAGAGATCCTACCACGGAAAGTAAAAATCCTACGAGGTAGGATTTGAAGCCGCGGCCTCGGGATTGACATGCTTACCTAGGGCTGGACGGTTTTCCGGTGCACCGGTTCACCGGTTCGGTTTTTTTCAGGACCGGCGGGCCGATTCAGATGTAGAAAAAAAACCGGTGCCCCGGGGAATCGGTTCTGAAACACCTATGATCGTTCACTCCTCTGCTTTCATGCCGCCGTCTCTGCCCACAGCTAGGCTGGCTGGCGACCACGCCTGTGAACTTTCCTGTGCTATAAGTTGTCCGCCTGACTGTCATCTGCCAGAGCCGCTAGGGTGCAGAACGAGCACTTACCCATGTAAAAGCATTTTCATGTACGGAACTCTACAGGATGTGACGTTTTTCACGTTATTTTTTTTCAACGAGCACAACAAATAAGAAAGAGCTAATAATCCTTCAGGTTAGTACAGTAGCAAGCTTTATCAAACCAATCTGTTGGTTTTGGCAGACTTCGTGGAGGAAGGAGCATTGTTTCAAGTTTCTACCCCTGCCACACGTAAGAAGTGAGAGGATAATGCAACTGCTCTCGACAGCCTCAACATTCGCGTCCGCAATTTATGAATGAATGGGAATTATAGTACATAAGATGCGCCAAATGCAAACGAAATTTGAACATTTTGGCGTTGATTATACATGTTCAATATTGTAAGTTCTTTCCAAGAATTATTTTATGCCAAATGACAGTGGAGATATTTTTAAATGAATAATATTTTAAATAATAGAAAATTTAAAGAAAATACGGTTGGAAAAATTTTATGTGACACCCTATGTCGCCAGAAATTTTAGGGTGGTTTGCTGGCTGCCAATTTTTAACAAGGTTTCATAAAAGGTGTCATAGTGTGACCCTCGCCCCATAATCGTTGCTAAGATGAAAGATAAAGGAACTGTTGACTAAGAAAGGCAGATAATTATGAGCCACAGACGAAAGCAATCAGCCTCTCCACACATCAACTATCTGGAAGAACGTAAATCAGATCTTAATTGGGGGGATTTCGTTCATATGCAGACACCAGTCGCTCTGCCTCTAGAGAGCTTTTAATTCACCAGGCATGAGTTAGTAACTTAGTGCGACGCGTTTTGTTGTTACAACAGCATTATCATAAAGGCTGATCAAGGAACCTGATAATATTTTTTTAACATTGAAATGCGTCGTGCTAAGTAACATGTGTGGAAATTTTGCAACGTCTTCCTTCAACGACAATGTGAATTTCATCGCCGTTACAATTACAAAAGGCAATTTGTATGTACAACAAATAATAAAGAGCTAATAACTTTTCTCTACCTTCTGGCTCTTGATTGAAGAACTATTGAGATGATGCATGAACCCTTAGACCTATAAACCAGAAGGTAGAAACCAATGCATAACAGCTAGATCTGGTGTACACTTCTTTTTCACGAATAGAATTTGATTTTCACAGAAATCGGAACTCCTTGAACATATAAAACAGCATTATCATCCGCGAAGACAAATAGTACCTCAAGTGGTGAATATTTATTATAAAATCTATTTAGAGAATTTGAAAATTGGATGCGTATTTAATATAGACATTCCCAGCCACAAGTTACGTCATTGATACAATTTACTCTAGATATCAGTTTCAGCATAGCACCGCAAATAAGCCACAAGAGTGTTTGAAAACTATTTCCTAAGTGCCACATTTGAAACTTTTCAATTACTACGTGAAGCCGATTTATTGGGTACGATGATACACTTTTCTGTAAAATACGCTAGATCAAGAATCGAACAAAATTTTCATTTATGTAGATTAGAAATGAAGAAGTTCATTAGGATTTTATTGATTACTAGATATGTTATTACTGGATGAAACGTCCTGACTATGAGTGCCCATTGGTTAGAGAAGCTATGTGCAGAAATAGATTTGATGAAATCAAAAAGTGGTTACATCTCGCAGACAATTATTATCTCGAAATGTAAATGATAAATTTGGCAAACTCAGACCTTGCTTCGTCAAACTAAATGAAAACTTTCCAAATTATGAATATTTGCACATGAACTATCCACTGAGCAGACGATGCCTTACTTTGGACGACATTCGAGCAAAGTATTCATGGAGGGGAAACCCATTCGATTTGGCTTCAAAATATGGTGTCTAGCGTCAGCTAGTGGTTCTGTACTTCACTTCAAATCATATGCTGTAGTGGATGACAAGTGAAAAACAAATGTGAACGGTGGGAAAGAACTACGATTGGGAGAAAAGGTAGTGCTTGATTCTCTCTCAGTCGAGCTCCCCTGGAGAGCATTGATTGTTTTAAATGATTTTTTACGAGCCATAGCCTCTTGTGCCTCTTACGTGATATGGAATTTTTCACAACGGGCACAGTTAGGGAAAATAGAGTTACTAAATGGCTTTTTTCATATCCAAAAGAAATCAATGAAAAAGAGAAAAAAGGAAGATATTTTCACGCCTTTGACACAAACCATTAAATATTTGTCGTTCGGTAGGTTGATAACTCTGTTGTTACAGTTGCTACGAACTGTGGGTTTTTACTTCCCTTGAAGCAAGCCAAGCGCTGGGATCGCACTCTGCGAAAACACATTTTCATACCCAGCCACAGGTAACATAAGAATATAACCAGGGCATGGGCGGAGTAGATCTCCACGACAATGTTTCGAATTACAGAATAGAGACAAGGGGAAAAATGGTGGTGGCCTTTGTCCGTAAATTTTCTGGATATGACGACTGTAAATGCCTGGAAATTTTTCCAAATGGGAATAATTAAAATAGGTTACGGGCAAGAAAATTCCACAGCTTGATTTCAAGAGCAAAGTAGTTCAAACAGGTGATATAGAGGAAGCAATTCCCAGAACTGTAAGGTGCATTAATGATGAAGAATAGAACAGTGGCGCAACAAGTAAAGTGGACTTGGGTTGACCACAACAAGGTTATCTTCCTGATGATATTCGAAAGGATGAAGTGGGTCACGTCACTACTCGGTCCGAAAACAACAGCAGACGGAGGTGTAGGCTTAGCAAATCGCAAAAGATATTTATGTGTAATAAGTGGACGTCCCTTGGCACTCAACTTGCTTCAAAACATTGCACGAGAAATTGTAAAATAGGAGTGCTAGGACAACATAATGAAAATATGTGTTTCTAAACTTTATTTCATTATTTTTGAATTACTGGTGATTGTGAAGTAAAATACATGTTTCATTCCTAAACCTGACGTATACATAGTTTGAATTGTGGCCTTGGTAACCCCATTTCTGCCCAACGTTGCGAAAACGCAACATTTTTTTGGTTAACTATTACAGTTATGAATTATATCACGCTTCATCATCATCATCATCAAGGACCAAAAATCCTAGGATTGTACCCAGGATTCCCAAGAATATTGGAATCATCCAGGATTCTTCTATCGGCCAACCTCTTCATATTAACGTAGTTCCTCTCTTTCATGTCCTTTACGACCTGTTCTATGTCATATGAGGCCTGCCTTTTCCATTCTTGCCGTTCACTTTTCCTTCGACAATTGTCTTCATTAGGTCAACGTGTCTTAATATGTGGCCGATTAAGTTGTCCCGTCTTCTTTTTATAGTTTTCAGCAGACTTCTCTTTTCTCCCACTCTTCTTAGGACATCTTCATTTATCACTCGGTCTATCCATTTTATTTTCATCATTCTTCGATAGCACCATATTTCGAATGCTTCCACCCTTTTCTTCTCCGCTGCTGTCATCGTCCATGTCTCACTGCCGTAAAGAAGCTCCAGATGTAAGTTCTTAAGAATTGTTTCCTTACATCTACGATTGTATTTCCAGCTGTAAGTAGATTCTTCTTATGATAGAATGCCCTCTTTGCCTGGGCTATTCTGCTCACTATTTCTTTCTTGCTTCGTCCATCGTTGGTACCTCTGCTTCCCAGGTAACAGAACTCTTTCACCTCTTCCAGCTTTTGTTTTCCTGGTATAACGATGGTTTTGGCCTCCTCTCTCTTGCTGCACACCATTTTCTTAGTTTTATTCCTTTTGATCTTCAGATGATAACTGGCCATTGTCCTTTCCATGGTTGTTATCATCTTATTCAGCTCCTTCTCTGTCTCTGTTATGAGTGCTATGTTATCAGCGAATCGTAGCATACTGATTGTTTCTCCGTGGATGCTCACTCCAGAACACTTCTCCTTGACTTCATTGATGACTCTCTCGATGTAAACATTAAAAATTACGGGAGACAGTGCACAGCCTTGTCTCACTCCTATCTTTATTCTTGCTTCTTCACAGTTGGGTCCAGATTTTATCACCGCTACTTGGTTTTTATTCAAACTGTGGATAATTCTTCGGTCACTGTACGACACTCCAATTCCTTTCAGAATTCCAAGCATTAAATTCCAATCAACGTTATCAAAAGCCTTCTCTAAATCCACAAATGCAATGAAGGTCAGTTTGTTCTTCTCCATTCTCTTCTCTATAAGCAGCCTAAGGGCCAATATTGCTTCTCTTCTGCCCTTACTTTTCCTGAATCGGAATTGATCTTCATCCAGGAACTCCTCTGCTTTTCGTTCTATTCTTCTGTGGATAAGTCTTGTCAATATCTTCGGTGTATATGTCATCAGACTTTTAGTCATAAAATTTTCTCATTTCTCCGCTCTCTTCTTTTTGGGAATAGGAATTATGCTATTTTTCTCGAAGTCCCTAGGTATTTCTCCTGTTGAGTACATGTCGCAGATGGCCTTGTAGAGATGGGCCAATGTCCTCTCTCCCGCATTCCTTATCAGTTCTGCGGGGATATAATCAATTCCAGGAGCCTTATTCATCCGAAGGTCCCTTGCTGCTGCGTCAAATTCCGATCTCAGATTCTTCTGCTGAGCTGTACCCGTATCTTCCAGATATTCTTTCCATCTCTTCACTGTCTTCATTTTCAATCAAAAGTTCTCCATTCTTTTCTCTTATAGCATTGAAGCTTGCACTCCGTTCCTTGAAGTGGTTCCTCACTATCCTATAGGCAGCCTCCACCTTTCCAAGGGAAAGGTTGTTTTGTACATCTTTGCATAGATTGTTCATCCACATTTCTCTAGCTTTCCTGGCTTTGCGACTTACTTCATTATTTATTCTTTTGTAGCAAAGCTGCCCTTCTTCAGTTTTCGCATTCTTGTACTTTCTTCTTTCTTTAATCAGCACTAAGACTTCTTCCGTGATCCATGGCTTCTTCTTAACAACTTATGTTCTTCCAAGAACTTCTTTTGCGGCTGGCTGCAGTCCACATTTAATGTTTTCCCAACGCTCTTCTACTGGTTTCTCAGTCAGGTCCTCTCCTATGTTGTTTTCTACCACTTTCTGAAATTCCAGCTGATGTTGAGTCTCCTTTAGTTTTTCTACCTGCCAATTGTTCTTTACTGTTTTCTTCAATCTCTTGAATTTTAGATGGCATTTCATCATCAATAAATTATGGTCGCTGTCGATGCCTGCACCTGGGTAGCTTTTGCAGTCCTTCACCTGATTCCTGAACCTCTGCTTCACTAAAATGTAGTCTATGTGAAATCTATCTCTGTCTCCTGTCATCTTACACGTGTATTTTCTTCGGTTGTGATTTTTAAACAATGTTTTAGTAACCACTAACTTATGTTGTGTACAGAACTCCATCAGTCTTTCTCCTCTTTCGTTTCGGTTTCCCAATCCATATTTCCCAGTTATTCTTCCATCTTGACCTTCTCCGACGACAGCGTTCCAGTCTCCTAAAATAATTAGGTTTTCTTCGCCTCTTACCTGTTTTATTACTTCAGTGATATCTTCGTAGAAGTCTTCCACTTCTTCATCTTCTTAGTCCTAGGTAGGCATGTAAACTTGCACCACAATGGTATCTGTAGGCTTAGTGTCAATTTTAACCATTATAATCCTTTCACTGTACTGCATGAAGCTCTTCACACGCAGTCCTGCTCTCTTCCTGCGCATTATGCATACTCCAGCGTTGCCATTCAGTGATCCGGTGTGAATAATTCTATAACTTCCACTCCAAAAGTCTCCTTCTTCCGGCCATCTCATTTCCCTGATTCCTAATACATCAAGGTCCATTCTCCGCATTTCCACCTTTAGGTTCTCCAGTCTTTCGCAGGTCCGAAGTGATCGCGCGTTCCACCTTCCGACCCTAAAATGACTATCACACGTGACTGATGTACTCTCTCTGGTAGTCCCCGCCCGGAGATCCGAATGGGGGACTATTTTACCTCCGGAATGTTTTTACTCGAGAGGGTGCCATCACGTCTGATAATAAAGGAAAGAGTGGAGTAGCTGCGACTCTTCGGGATAATAATGTAGTAGTTTCCCCTTCCATGTCGCAGTACTACAGCCGTTAACGTAAATGTTACCACGCCTGTAGTGAAATGAGTGTCGCTGTACCGACCACTGTGGTCTCCACCTTCACTCATGTGAAGAAGAGCTGCTGCCCTCTCCTCCAGGTGATGGAAAGCGTAATTGTTGGCGGCCTTCGTCGCCAAGTCACGGCATCTTCACAGGTTCTGTATTATTTAGAGGCCTACCTTACCCAGGGATGGACCTATACCCCCTCGGAATGCCGTCGCTTTTTGTCCACTACTGCTTATTCGACGAGTAAACTCGCTTATCTCGCAGCTAACCTCTATACCTAGAGGTCGACCCACCATCCGCAACCCGGTGGACGTATTCCGTGGCTTTAAGCTCAGCCGCGAGATATCACGCTATATTATGTTAATTTATGTTCCAATTAGTAGTTATTATGTAATAGGCGAAGAAAAAATAATTTCTTCGTGTCTTGGGAAGAAATGGGTTAAGGATTGTTCGTAGTCGACACTTGCCTATAGGTTGTATTTTTCCTACATGATTGAATAAAGTAATCGTTCAATACATTCGAACTCCGCCATACTGGCGGTGGGAAGTGGACGAAGTGACTGATGGTAAAAAAATCTCGCCAAGAGCTTCATATTTTTTGAGGTGTTAAAATGGCGATTTGCGGCTAAAGGAGGCTTCGGAGTGCAAAATGGACGAACCCCTGCGGGACTACATAAATGGGGGACTCTTTCCCGGATCCATTGGCGTGCCAATGAACTTCACATAAAAGATCCAGGGTTCGAACCCCGTAGTTTCCATGCGTGTCACATGCCTCTAAGGATACTATACCTAAGCCATCATATCTCTCCTCTGAGTGTCTTCTATTTTGTTTTCCCATCAAGTCTACGGGCGAATGGTTCTTTGGCAGAGAAAAAATTGTTTGAAATTGGACGACAGTTCTACATTCAAGGGTTAAAACAATTATGCGTCGCTGCATTATGCGTACACTTTTCATTAATTTATTTGATTTTGCTGTCGCACTTTCATTCTTTCGCGCGTTTCATATCTTTTGTCTGTGATCATGCTCATTTGGTGCAAAAATGGTGTCCTTTCGATTGTCCGCTGTTGTTGCTTTGACTTTCGTTTTGAAAACCAGGCGATATTCGTGGAACGATGGGAAAATATCTAGTCTTCCATCAGCAATATTCATCCCGAAGGCCTCCACGAGGGTGAGTGGCAGCGCAAATAGTTATAGACATGCACTGCGTTGCATGCGGTCAGAGGATTACGATCGACAAGGAAAAATAATTTTTTAAAGTTAATACTATTCAAATGCCATGAATGCCAGGGTTTTTTGATGTTGACAGTATAACATTGACGGAAGGGATACGGCCGTTCGGAGTTATCAAAATCGCAGCACATTTATAATTACTCTTCAATCTAAGCTACCTATACCTACCTACCTGTTCTTTTGTCTATGCCTGTTCGTTAATCGTGCATAAATACATATTAACTTGTTCATCAGTTAGTCCAGGGGTCTCCAAACTTTTCAGCCCGCGGGCCGCATTGACTATCAAATAGCAGTTTGGGGGCCGAATACACACTCGAGGTCCAAATAAAGAATAATCAAATCATAGATGTTGTTTATAATTATTTATTTAAAATTAATTTATTCTGTTATTATTATATAACACATAGATATACTACACATGAACACCTGTATTAGTGGGAATGGTGAAATTGTGTCCTGAATGCCATAATAGCGGACATTTCTGGCTTTAGATTTGATGTCCCTAACATCAACAGTGACCTGAGACTATCATCAGACAAGTTTGTTCTCAAATTGTTCTTCTCGTATTTCATTCTTGAAAATGTTCGTTCCCACAAGTATGTTGTTCCAAAGTTATAAAGGTATCTTGATGTAAAGTTTTGACTTTAGGGTAGTCTTCCTTGTGCAAAAACTGGTAAAAACCCACCAGTCCTTCTTTGAACTTGTCCCTAAGGGGCTTAGTTGCTGCGCACCTCTATTTTTATTCGGTAGAAACGTTACGTCCACGTAAGCGACGGTTGATCTTGGCAGTATACACGTAAATTTGCGTAATTTTTTTCCTCAGATAAAAAGGTCTCCACGGGCCGGATGAGAGGGCATCGCGGGCAGCATCTGGCCCGCGGGCCCTCCTTTGGAGACCCCTGAGGTAGTCTATCGAAACTAACATTGTGTTCAAAACAAATATATTGTACGGGTGTCCTCAATATATTTTTCATGTCGTTGGCAAACTTATCGGGTTCAAAACTGGTTTATATTTCAGCTGTCCTGTCTTGAATTCTGAAAGTTATACAAACAAGTTCTAACAATAGGATAATGACCGTTAATCATGCAATTATACAATTATATAATGACTCTTATGATTATGATAAAAAGGCGTAAGTATCCGATTCAATTCCACAAAACTAGAACTTTAAGGATGAAAAAGCATCGGGGTCCCGCAATCCCTGCAACTCCAAGCTTTCGAAAGACCGCCACTTATGGGACGGAGACAACCAAGTTCACAAGACGGACAACAGAGAGCGTTTTCGCAGAGCGACACTCGAATGGTGACAGTAAACAACGCCACCACCTCAGGGCAGAGTTACTACGACGAAGTTGCTGGCTCCGCACGTTAGGTGGCAATTAGTGAATCGCTCAAATCTTACTTAGAAAGGAACACGGAATTTACGAAAGAGCAACAATTCACGACGCACGTCACTGAGATAGCGATTACTGTAATTATCAATATGAAGTGCCATGAATAACGTCATGCAAATGTTTTTCTTTCGACATTATTCCTCACTTGTCTTTCAGTTTTCGTGTTTTTATTCTATTTTATTATTGGTTGAGACACAATGCAGGTATAATGTATGTAAATAATAAAAAAGGGGAGTAAGAGAGATTAAATAAATACGCTAAACAAATCTATGGGACATTTGGAAATAATAAAAAAGCGATGCATACGCATACATAACATACTGGGACTTGACGTCATTTATTGTAAAAACTAGGAAACTATGGTGGAAGTCACTGAAAAGGGTTATAATACGTGAATTGCGTCAAATCGTTAGAAAATGATTGGTGGTCCCTGATACTGTTCATGGTTACCGGGGTGGTGATGGTTCATAACATCGTCATTGGTCATCAATCCTCAGATTCGTTTGACACAGTTCTCCACTGAGTCCTTCTATCGGCTAATCTCTTCATATTTACATATTTCTTCTCTTTCACATCCTTCATCACTTGTTCCATGTATCTCGCACGAGGCCTTCCTTTGCCATTCTTCCCGTTCACTTTTCCCTCGACGATTGTCTTCATCAGGCCATCATGTCTCATGATGTGGCCGATCAAGTTGTTCCGTCTTCTTCTCAGGGTATTCAGAAGACTACCCTTTTCTCCCACTCTTCTTAGGACTTCCTCGTTACTTACTCGGTCGATCCATTTAATCTTCATCATTCTTCTGTAGCACCACATTTTGAATGCTTCCACCCTTTTCTTTTCCGCTGCTGTCATTGTCCATACCTCACGGTCATAGAGGAACACGCTCCAGACGTACGTTCTGATGAATTGTTTCCTTAGTTCTACGCTTGTATTTCCAGCGGTAAGAAGATTCTTCTTTTGATAGAATGCCCTCTTTGCCTGGGCTATTCTGCTGAATCTTTCTTGCTTCGTCCATCGTTGGCTACTCGGCTTCCAAGGTAACAGAAATGTTTCACCTCTTCCAGTTTTTGATTTCCTTGTTTAACGTTGGTTTTGACCTCTTCTTTCTCGCTGCACACCAATACCTTAGTTTTCTTCCTATTGATCTTCAGATGATATCCGGCCATTATCCTTTCTATGGGTATTAGAGTTAAAGGAGACAGATCCTTCTCTGTCTCTGCTACAAGTGCTACGGAATTAGCGAATCGCAGCATGCTAATTTTTTCTCCGTGGATATTCACTCCAGAAGACTTCTCCTTAATTTAATTGATGGCTTTCTCGATGTAAACATTAAAAATTACAGGAGGCAGTGCACAGCCTTGTCTCACTCCTTTCTTTATTCATGCTTCTTCAAAGCTGTGTCCAGATTTAATCACAGCTACTTGGTTTTTATGCAGACTAAATAATTCTTCAGTCATTGTAGGAAACTCCAATTTCTTTCAAAATTCCAAGCATTGAATTCCAATCCACATTGTCAAAGGCCTTCTCTTAATCCACGAAAACAACGAATGTCGGTTTTTCCTTCTCCATTCTCTTCTCTATGAGCAGCCTAACGGCCAATATTGCCTCTCTCGTACCCTTACCTTTCCTGAATCCGAATTGATCTTCATCCAGGAACTCCTCTGCTTTTCGTTCTATTCTTCTGTAGATAAGTCTTGTCAATATCTTAGATGCATGTGTCGTCAGACTTATAGTCCAAAAATTTTCGCATTTCTCCACTCTTCTTTTTGGGAATAGGAATGATGATGCTTTTCGAAGTCCCTTGGTATTTCACCTGTTGAGTACATGTCACAGATGGTTTTATACAGATGGGTTAATGTCTTCTCTCCTGCATTTTTAATTAGTTCTGCAGGAATATCATCGATTCCAGGAACCTTATTCAAGCGAAGGTCCCTTACTGCTGCGTCAAATTCCGATCTTAAAACTGATGCTCCCATATCATCCTCTTCGACATAGCTTCCTCTTCGATCACTTTCGTGCTGAGATGTTTCCGTTGTACAACTCTTCCAGATATTCTTTCCATCTCTTCACCTTGTCTTCATTTTCAATCAAAAGTTCTCCGTTCTTGTCCTTTATGGCATTGCATCTTTCGCTCCATTCTTTGAAGTGGTTCCTCACTATCATATAGGCAGTTTCCTCTTTTCTAAGAGCAAGTTGTTTTGTACATCTTCGTATAGGTTTTTCATCAACATTTCTCTAGCTTTCCTGGCTTTGCGATTTATTTCGTTCTTCAGTCTTTTGTACCAAACCTTCCCTTCTTCAGTTTTCGCATTCTTGTACATTCTTCTTTCTTCAATCAGGTCTAAGACTTCTTCCGTGATCCATGGCTTCTCCTTGGCAACTTTCATTCTTCCAAGAGCTTCCTTTGCGGCCTCCTGTAGTCTACATTTAATGTTATCCCAACGTTCTTCCACTGATTTCTCAGTCGGGTCCTCTCCTATGTTGTTTTACACTGCTTTTCGAAATGCCTGCTGATTGTGAGCCTCCTTCAGTTTTTCTACTTGCCATGTGTTCTTCACAGTCTTCTTCAATTTCTTGAATTTTAGATGGAATTTCATCATCACTTAATTATGGTCACTGTCGATGTCTGCCCCAGAGTAGCTTTTGCAGTCCTTCACCTGGTTCCTAAATCTCTGCTTTATTAAAATGTAGTCTATTTGAAATCTTCTTGTCTCCTGGCATTTTCCACGTATATCTTCTTCGGTTGCGGTTTTTAAACAATGTGTGGGCAACCACTAACTTATGCAGTCAGCAGAACTCCAGTAGTCTTTCTCCTCTTTCATTTCGGTTACCCAATCCATATTTCCCAGTTATTCTTCCATCTTGACCTTCGCCGACGACTGCATTCCAATCTCCTAAAATAATTAGGTTTTCTTCTTCTCTTACATGTTTTATGGCTTCCGTGATATCTTCGTAGACTTCTTCCAATTCTTCATCTTCGTAGTACGTAGTAGGCATGTAAACCTGCACCACTACGGTATCTACAGGTTTGGTCTCTATCTTAACCATTATTATCGTTTCATTGTACTGCAGGAAGCTCTTCACACGCATTCCGACGCTCTTCCTTAGCATTATGCCTACTCCTGCATCACCGTTTAGAGATCCTGTTGCTTCCGCTCCAGAAGTCTCCTTCTTCGGGCCACTTCATTTCGCTGATTCCTAATGCATCGAGGTCAATACTCCGCCTTTCCACCAGTCTTCCACCAGTCTTGCATCAGTCTTCCGCAGGTCCGAAGTGATCGAATGTTCCACCTCCCGACCCTAAACTGACTATCGCACTTGACTGATGTACTCTCTCGAGTAGTTCCCGCCCGGAGATCCAAATGGGGGTTTATTTTACCGCCCGAATATTTTACTCGAGAGGGTTCCATGACGTCTTGATTGGAAGAAGAAGTGGAGTAGCTGCGACTCCTCGGTATAATAATGTGGTGGTTTCCCATAGCCTTCCACATAACAATGTTTTCATAAAATTCTTATTCTATTGGTAGTTTATATAGTTATAGGTTCATAACAATGTTTTGAATAGTTTTTACAATTTAATATCGATTATTGCTAATGCCTCAGGATTTAATGGCGCTACATAAAAGAAGAACCTTGCAAAAATCATTAATATTCCGCCTCCTACCTGCCTACATTCTATAGGACTCTGGCGACATTTTTCCTTCATAATGTTCTTTTTCATACTAGTGCAATTTATATACCCGTAAAAAAACTTATTTTTCTATATGTGAACATGGTTGATATTTAGCATGATAAAATATCTGCAACAAATTTTTATTGGATTTCGATATTTTCTCAAGAACGTATTTTCTAGCACAAGTGATTTATGGGATGAGAAGTAAAAACTTTAGCGTTCCACAGGGTAAAAAGATTTATTCCGACATGTTTCACTTCACTGAAGCTTCATCAGGTACATGTACAAGAAAAAGGTGAGACACATGAATATATAGGGGTCCAAAGGGAAGGGGGGAGGGTAAGGATCGGGCGGAGAGTGGGAGAGGGGGGCGGGGAAAGGGGATCAGGGGGGCGAGGGTGCTAAGACGGTGCTAAGGTTTGTCCCTACAGTGGGTGGGAGCGGTCGGCGGTAGGTGTGTGGTGGTGGCCGTAGGAGTGAGGGCGGAAAGGGTGAGGTGGGATTGCCTGAGGGTTGAACACCACAGGGAGTGGGGGAAGTACCCTTCCGCCGAGTGGAAACGGAGTGAAGCCATGGGATATCTAGGAGGGGGGAGTGGTAAGGAAACAAGTTCATTCACATTAGATCATCGGACATCATTCCTTTAAGACCTTCCACCTCATCACACCTATTGACAAATTATCCAACCTAGAAAAACGTTTTTCCTCGAAACAACATTTCAACGATGCGTCATGCTTAGTGCCTTGCATAGATTAAGAAAATAATTATATTTATGAATACATTGATTTGTAAATGCGTAGAAGGCAAAGGAGAGAGCTTTATTCCGTGGGAAATCCAATTCGCACTTCGAGGTAAGGGGCCATTCCTTTGCCTAGACTTCCAGAAAATGACAACAAAACACAATCATTGAGAAAATAATGACTGGAGGTCCTTAGTAGGGAATGGGGGTAGTGTCATTGAAGGCTTCGCCCGGATTACAACTTGTTGGCCTGCGACTGGAAGCCACACGTTCTACCCCACTGAGATACCGCAGCTATTAGAGTGCGGATGTCTGGATAGAAGACAACATTGCCGGGATTAGAAATCGTCTTTTATGTAATCATAATTCATCGGGTGGAGCACAATGCTCATTGTGAAAATCACTAGATCATTGTTATTTCCTTGGAAAGAGCTGAAGCTAAGATTCTCTCTGATTCATTATAGCACCCATCAATAGAACAGGCAAGAAAACATCAACTAATATCTCTTATTATTACTGCCGCAAGACTCATTAGTTAGATATGCCCGTCAATATAACTATGGTTGTGGCTCATAAGTGATACATTATGTGAGACATAATTTGGAATGGCTCAAGTAGCTTCAAAAGTGTCTGTATGATGCGCTTTATTTTTCAAGCCATTATTTATGCGTGAGAATGTGCCTATCGATTGCTCTCTTCATCTTCCATAGAAAGTATACATTACGTTCACCTCAAAGAGGTTAATAGCTACACCAAACTTAAAATTTTCATCATATTGATATGAAATGAACTTTAAATGAAGTTAAATATAATTATTAAAGCAAAAATTGTTTTAAATAATTAGCTTACATTTCATTTTTACGCATTTACTATAATGATAAAATATTTAGAAAGATGATAAAAGTCATGAAAAAAGAAAAAAATGAGGTTTTAACTGAGGGCTGAAGATTAAAATGTCCTCTCCAAAGCGTAGTCAACGAAGGTCTTGAGGTAAGAGACATTTATTAAACGTGAAACTAAACAATAGGTGTGTAATAAGAGATGAACGCAGGGTAGAAGGAATCACAATCATTGGAAATGAGACACTATCGATCCAGGAGAGGATCGATAGAGAAAATGAGAATGCGCCTATCGACCTATCTATGAGCAGTCAATTTAATAATAATAACATATAAATGTGATCTTAAATTAATGTTTAAAAGGATCATGAATGAATAACGATGGCTAACAAATGGAAAAATTTATAACACGATCTTACTGTAATCAGTCTGACGCATATACGTTTAATTCCAAATAAATTAAATATATTTGACACAATTTCACAAAAAAAATTCATCGAGGACCAGGACAATTAAATAAGCCATTATTCACATAGTAACAGTAGCTTCCAGATAATCATTTTCTTCCTTCATGCCCCTCATGCCACTCATCTTTGAGGAAGGCACAATAAAAATTGGTTTTTAGCGTAAGCCACCGAAGAGAATTCGATCCTTATCATTTAAATTTTCAAAAGTACCATATTCTTGTTTGAATATTAATAAATAATTTTCCTATCCCCGTCAGAAGGGGGTAGGGCCAGTCTTACTGCATCATAACTTTACTGCTCATTCATTCAAAAGGCAATTATCTGGTCAATTATTCTGTAACACTGTCCAAAGAATATTATTATTCTTGTCCCACCGGTTAAAGTAAGTTTAGGTGGGCATTCAGTTCTTCGCGCGTTACCTTTCATTTGTTCCTCTTCAGCTCCGTATACTTCCCATCTCTCATCATTCGATCCAAATCACCATCTCGTATCCTTTGTTCTACGCTCTTACCAAACATTCCCCCTCCATCGCGGTGACCTTAACACAGTGACATAGAAACCCTAGCCCAGTTATTCGTCCATTCCATCCACTCTGTCTTCTCCCATTTCTTTCTCCCAACCATTTCTAGAGCTCCCAAGTTCTTCTCCCTTTTCACCCACTTTAATTTCTCCATCTTTCTCCACATCCACATCTCAAAATTCTCCAGTTTAGTTTGAAACATTTTCCTTCACGTCTTCGTTTTCTTGCCATGCACTACCATGCTTCATGTTAGACCTCTCACGAGTCTTTTCTCAAAATCTGTCCACATCAACACTGTCATTTACTGTCTAGATAATGAATACTTCCTTTGTTACGGCTATTCACCTTCGAACTTTGCAGGTCCAAACCATTTTTCCTTCGACATACTATCGAAGTAGCTAATCTGCTCCACACATTCTAGCATGCGGCCTGCTTTAATCTTTATCTGATCTTCTTGGTCCTTAAAAGTAATGCCAGCTTTTTTTAATGTCTATAAGTAACATAAAATATTTACTATAAAATACTAAAATAATTTTATCCTAAGCTTAAATTACTCAAATTTCCGTTGTCAGTCAGAAAATCATCACATTTTTAACTTAGAATTTCTGTATCCTCACCTCCAAATGAGCTTTCTCATGAGCATATAAGCAACAGTAAAACTATGAAGGTTTATGTAATACCAATAGCGAAAAGTGTCCGGAGCATACTTTATGCAAGAAGTTATTGAATTAAATGCTATGAATTCAGAAAGAAAATTAGTGTTTCCGGATGAAGAAACAAAATGGTGGAAGTCGAAAATCTGATCAAGTGGGAATTTGATCATAGACGCGAAGGGAATATTGATGTAAACTATAATGCCGACTGGAGCTTTGCATGGTCCCGCAACCTGTTTTTTTTGGAAAAAATAAGGATAGTGGAAGATACAATTATCGAGGACGGAGAAAAAGGACTGGGTGAGGTACAGGACGTTGAACGTACCTCAGCATTAGAAAGGGAGGAAGACATTGGCGGAAGAAATGCGAATGGGGCAGATTTAGTGGATGAAGGGCGTATTTGGTAGGGATAGGAAGTGGAAAATGGGAGAATGTTGCGTAAGAAAAGATGATGAAGGGGAATGGGGTTCATGAGGTGGCTATAGTACTGCCATCTCATCTCATGTATCAACTTTGCAGTTTATACATTCATTTAATGACCAATAAATTTCATTTATCAGGAGTGACATGCTTGGTTAAGCGTTCGTGTTTTACTTCTTGAACCAACTGGTTACATAATTCTATTTATCCTCTGAACCCACATTTCTGCTACAGGTTATACATATTTTCCCTCTTTACTAAAAATCTAAACTTCAAAACCAAATATGATCATACTGAGGTGATTTCCCAAATCTTTACTTGTGTCGACTGGGAAGTGATAACTAGACAGTAATTTATACTTCCCGTGAAGGGCTTGTTTGGCTAGGGTGGTTCTTCTTTTTACAATCAAGAAACATTTTCCTTAAGCATTGCACTGCGCAGGAAGCGTAATTCTTTCATTTACTCTTTCGCCGATTTTACCCGTTTTACGTTGCACTTGCACTTGAACTTGCACGGTAGCAAATAGAGAAACCACTTTGAACGATTCCACAAAATTTTATTGTAACACCGACCTAGGTTTCGATTGTATACCAATCATCTTCGATGGTATATAATCGAAACCTAGGTCGCTGTTACAATAAAAATTTGTGGAACTTACCAAAGTGGTTTCTCTATTTGCTACTATCATGCGGTTCCACCAAGTCAAGCCTGAGGACTTTCTTTTTAACTTGCATGGTTTTCTTGAACAAGTCATTTCATTTTGGTTTCTTTGATATTGATGTGTTCAATTTAAATTTCAGTTCCCTTCCAAGAGTAGTCAGTAAGTAATTTCTACCCTAATAGTCAGCGAGCAATTAATACCCTACTCTGCTTCCACCGGAACGAAAATGTAATCTGCATACCGGATACTGTGGATGCATCTTCCAATGACCATTATGTCTTTGCTCACGCTTTCAGCTCCTCCAATCATCCCTACAATGAACAGGCTGAGTAGATGCGTGAGGAATGGATTTATGGGATAGATGCGTACGAGTTTAGATGAAGTAAATGCGGCTACTACTATTGAACATTTTAGAGTGGAGGGGATGGAAGTCATCGAAGAGTAGCTTTAGGAATGCACATGATACTAGAAAAAAGGAAATGGATATACAGCAAGTGAGTGATGCGATTGTACAAGTAGAGATGGACGCAATTCGTACAATTTCGTCGTTATGCAATTTAGTCATGCCGGTATGGATGACATGTACGTTGATGACGTGCGCGAACATCTCGAGGAAATAACGAGTAACGTTGCGAGGATAATGCATTTAATTGTAATGGATGATTAGAATGCGGTAGTCGGCGAGTGCGAAATGGATACGAGGCAGGAGGAAATGTCAGGGGCGATAAAACTGCCGGGAGGAGAAACGGATTGTATTAAATTGCATAATCGTTTGCAGTCTCTCGTGGTGTTCGAATATCTGTTCCCTCGCCATCGGTCCTCTCACTCGATTGAAATGACTAACGAATGCGTTGAATGCTGCGTAGCTTTTAATCGGAACCAGAAGTACCTTAAATGCAACTTCCGTAAAGCTGTGTACCATCTTCATTGCATATCCCTGACTGATGTCGATTTACAAGTTCTGGAAGAGTTGAAGAAGGCGTGGAAAGCTCATCCGGCCTCACGAAAAGCCAAGCTGGCCGTGATGAATGCAAATCAGCACTTGTTCAAGCCACAAACCCTGTTCGCAGTCAATCATCGGATCCAAGAAGTATCCTTCTAGTTGAGATTCTAGACCGCATGAAGAAACTTCAGGTAGATCATACAAACCTGAAGAAGACCATCATGGCATGGCAGAGTACCCTCGAAGACCATGCTGAAAAGCTGGAGAAGATGAACACCCTAATTTCATGCCCGGATAATAAACATGGAGGAACAATTAAATAAAGTGGAATCAAGTGTCAGCCTCTTCCACCACGACCTGACAACAACATACTTCCAATACTCCGGGAAGTTCTATGAGCAGAGGGATGGCGTTGTAATGGAATCTCCTCTCTCACCAGCCATCGCAAACTTCTACATACTTTGAGGAGAAGCCCTTCGCCTTAACCAAGTGCCTTACGAAAACCTGAATTTATTTTTGTGAAAGTGAGAGGGTATTATGCGTCCAAGCTCTTTGTTCAATTTATCGCCAACCGCAATGTGGCTTACTGGCAGACTTTGAGAACGCTCTTTCAACACTATATGCATATAAAATAAAATTGTACTGACCGGTGATTTCAATGTTGACATGCATCGAAACTATTATGAAATCATGTTCCATAAATAACTTTCTTTTCAACATCAATCTACACTAGGTTCCATCTGTACCCATTCATCATACTGCGACCAGCCGTACCCTCATTGAACCGTGAATTGATGACTAGCTTGAGAAAGTTGTGAAAAGGGCTCAGTACCTTGTTCCCTTTCTATCCTCTCATGGTCTCGTGCACATTGCATAAAAATTCACCGCATATCGTCGACCTCCAATATCTTTTCTCTTACGCGATCTGAAAGAGCTCGTCCCTTCAGAATATAGGGTGATATACTTCCCAAGGACTGGAGTCAACTGTTTGCCTCCAACTTCATAGATTACACAATCCCGGCTGTTAATCCCAACGCTGTGAATTGCATTAAAACTCACGCGCCGAAACCGAGTCGCACAATCAACCTCGGTCTCACTGGTTAAATGAGGAAATAATACTCATCAAAGAGAGAAATAAACTACGATGCAGGTCGCTCACACGAGACAAAACAAGTATTTTTCAAAATTTAAATCCTTAGGAATGGGATCGCTAATTACTCATATTAGCGACCTCATTCCTCAGGACATCATATAGGACATCACATATACTTGCATGTACGTAGTGCATGTTTGGTGTGAACTAACCCCCTGTCGCACACCCTCGCGGTCGATTGCAGGCTAATCAGTAGATATACATCTACGTAACACTCTGTGAAACACCGAAAGGGTGTGCGGAAGGAAAGTAACTATCACGAAAGATCCATTATCAATCAGAGAGAATAAATATATGCTGAGTGCCATTCAGGTAAGCAAACTACCATGAACCAAAAATATTACTCCGTGCATATATTACCTGCATGCATCCCAATGGTATTATGCCACTAGTTTCGGATACCTTCCTATCGATTTAAGAAAACTGTTACACCAACGTACTTTATTCAACTTTTCCTTTAATTAATCATAAAATATTATTAATTTTTCCAAAGGTATGTACGATAAATGTAGCTTCTAACTAACGCTAATGATTAAAGTATTTCAGGACAAGTTGAAAACCTGGGAGTCATAGTAACCACTAAACTAACTTGGGGAATACACAGAAACAATTGTGGGCCCGCCATAAAAAAACTTGGATTCTTGAGACATGTGGAAGAGTAACGCAAAATCTGAGAAGAGGTATTATTTCGTGTGAGTTAGTTACACCAAAAGTGGAATTGGCCTCCAGTTGTAGGAATCTGTGGAAAAGGGGATTAATAAAAAACGAGGATAAAATCTATAGGAGATCAGCTGCATTTGTTTTCACATCTTGGCCTTCACCAACAATAGTGTTCCAATCTCCTGAAGTTATTAAGTTTTCTGCTCCTCTTACCTGTTATATTTCTTCATGCTATCATGTTAGACGCACAAGGGTAAATCATTAAGTTCTTACAAAATGTTCTAAGTGTTCGAAGTATAGAAACAAGTTGGTTTTCTATGAGTTCCATCCCCAAATAGACTGCTGCAAAATTTCCAATCATATTCATCGCGAGGTTTCATTATAACAATCAATTGAAGCAAGAAAGGTTTTTTTATAACAATGGGGAAAGCGATTTTCGTGCGGTAATTAAGCATTTCCATTGTAAATGCTTTAAACAGGCAGAAATCAAAGATGAGTTCGATGAAGTTTATGGCACATCATTACCAGCGTTTAAGACTCTGTGCAATTTAATGAATCAGTTTAAACGTGGTAATACTCCACAAGTGAAGAAAATTCTTTGGAGCATTCATATGAGATGACTTCACCAGAAATGATCCACGAAATCGACCATAAAATTGTGATAGACCAAAGTGAGCGAACTTGTTGGGGTCACAGGTATGCCACATTCCGATCACAGGGACAGTGATTTCAATTTTTCACAAAAAAATGTGCGAGAATAACAGCAAGATGGGTGAAGAAATAAACGCAGTCATGTCGCCGACGACTCGTTTGGCGCTTTTCCGTCATAATAATGACGAGTTTCTGTACCATACATACGTAAACTATTGACGAAATATTAAGATAAAACCACCAACCATCGGCTTAAAAAAATGCAAAGATTGTTGAAACGTTGAAATCGGCCGGCAAATTAATGGCCACGCGTTTTTGAGATGCTCACGAATCAACATTGATTACTGGGAAAAATGTTGCTCCTTTGCTAAAACTCCATATTTTTTATCATTTTGAACAGATTTATTTCCCCTGCTGATAGATCCTGTTCTGCACTCATGACCCTAGCGTGGTCACTTTTAATATTTCCTAACCTCCGCGGTATACCACCTTGGTTCTGCATTATCCATTGTTAATTTAAGTCTACCCAGCAAGCCACCGCGAGTTGGTTGGCTTGGTCTACCGTGGCTTGGCCTTGTGAGATCGCCGCCAATTATATCAATATAGTTGTAGTATTATATATAATGAAGTTCGAAGCCGAGTTATGGCCCGGATTAGGACGATCGTGAGGAGAGACCCTGCTAATGACCGTCCTCCTGTGTGTGTCCCCAGAAAACTACCTTGGACCTAAAATTTAAATAATGGATTAGGATTGGGAAATAAATGGATTAAGAACTTTTTTCAGAGGCAATAATATAAAATATTCTTTATTGGGGCAATATTTAGAACTGATTTAGTGAAGTTTAGACTAGTATATTAATACTAATCCTTTTTTATGCATGATATGTAGTGCATGTTTGGTGAGAATTCACCCCCTGCCACACACCTTTATGGTGGCTAGCAGGGTATTATGTAGATGTAGATGTTCCTTCTGCTACGTAATACACTAGATTACCTACACCACAGCTACCTAAATCCGGTGGTTATGTTGCGTACTAAGATCACGTATTGACCAAGAGAAGAGATACATTTAAAATATCTCCCTGCAGGTAAATGCATTGAATGGTATCTGAAGAGGGAGGATACTGGGAGTCCTAGGAACAGGAAAGTGTGTAAAGCAATTCCAGGAAGTGGCCGAGGCGTATAGAGCGGGTAAGAAAAGTAGAGCGATGAAGAATTTTGTAAAACGGAGGAAATTTCCCAGTCCTTGACCGTAAACTGTCTAGTGACTGCGCCGCCCATAACGGGAAACGGCGCGACGGGCACGTGCGCATTCGTAAACTTTAAGCTATACTTGCTCACTTAAGCAATTAATGCTCCGTGAAACTCTGAAATGTATTTCATCTTTACGGTTTTATATTCCTGTCGATGGAGAAGGAAGGGCGAAACTCTTCTCGCAAATTTATTGCCCTTCAAACTTCAAGTAGCTTTTTCCAGCTCGTTTCATCCGTGCCCCCCATGGTACTTACTAGGGAATCACGCACGTTATTCTCCTGCAAGAGGTGACAACCCCTCGAACGTTACCCTAAGTTCTATTTTGAGGGTTTGTAACACACATTCCATTGGGAAATGCATGTTTTGTCAATTTTCCGAAATCTTCTTTTCATGAAGTGATATTTTCAAGCATGGGGAAACTTTCTGTATTAAGATGCCCGATTTGATAATCCTCAAGATGGAATGTTTTCAGACCCTAGATCTCATATTCGTTCTGTTAACTGGCTTTGTAAGTTCAACTTGTTTTCTTGGTGGCGATTAAAAAATTAGTGCTCAAAAACAAAAAGCAGGCAGCTGTCAAACTACATCAAACTACAAAAAAAAACCACGCAAATAGTATGATTCCCTAACATTTTTTATAGACCTTACCTTTGGGAGAAATGATTCACTTCACGAATTTATGTTAACCCAACCGGTTTCGACGTTAGCACGTCATCATCAGGGGTATAATCTCCGAAGTTTCTGGGAGTGCAAGTCACATATTTACAAAATTCCTGGGGATGGGGGTTAGGTGAGAAGTGGTTGAGGGAGGGAAGAGTCACTGAATCGGCAATGTTGGGTCAAAAGGAGTTGACGTAGGGTAGTGGCTTGGGGTTGGTATGATCTACACCATTACAATCATCACACTCTAGTGTGATTAGTGTAATGGTGGTTATGTTGGACAAAAAGGTCGTAAATTCACCATCAGAGCAAAAGAACACAAGAAATATTTATTAAATAATGACCCAAAATCCGGGTTTGTTTGTATTGAGACTGGACACCATGGTAATTTTTCACCTAAGATTTTATATATAAATGAAAAAGGGTTTAAACTGGATTTTTTTAGAGAATTTTGAAATTTTTAAGAGACAAGGTGTTCCCAATGTATTGGTTTTAAATAACTCTTCCGAATTTAAATATTCTCCTTTTACCTCCGTGTTGCACCATGACCGTCCGCAGCCCCTTCCTCTTCACCTTGACCATCGGCGATTAGCAATACCCCCACCTATTCTTCCACCCTCCCCCCCGGTCCCCGTTCTCCCCCACTACCCCAAGCCACTACCCTACGCCAACTCCTTTTGACCCATAA
This sequence comes from Platycnemis pennipes, assembly GCA_933228895.1. Lineage (NCBI taxonomy): Eukaryota > Metazoa > Arthropoda > Insecta > Odonata > Platycnemididae > Platycnemis > Platycnemis pennipes. The sequence goes on from OW121846.1 coordinate 120,608,878, forward strand.
TTGCCGATTCAGGGGCTCTTCCCTCCCTCAACCACTTCTCACCTAACCCCCATCCCCAGGAATTTTGTATATACCTATGTGACTTGCACTCCCAGAAACTTAGAAGGTTGTACCCCTGATGATGACGTGCTAACGTCGAAACCGGCTGGGTTAAAATAAATTGGTGGAATAAGTACAAAGTGAATCATTTCTCCCATCATGCCGTCATTCCATAAAGTAGAGCCTGCAACAGTTGAAGACTTTTCCTTTGTTCCCACTTGAAAAGGGGATGAAGTGATCGAGATATTTACTCAATCTATATCAGTAAATTTATTTTTAGTCCCCTAAATCGTTTTCGTAATAAGAATTCGTATCGATATCTCATTCCCTTTGATAAAATATAGTTCCCCTTCCTCCAGATTTTAGCTATAACTGGCGAGAAGTGTCACTAGATTCTAAAAAATGTAACACCTCCGGAAAGAAATGATACTGGAAAATTTAGTTTTCTAGTCAATTTGGAAATAAATGTAATTTACATACGATTACATTTTAGATTAGGTTAGATTATGATTCGTCGGCATTAAAATCATCTAAATAACAATTTGGTCAATAACTTGTAAGTTATTTAAATATAACTTTCATTTCGTGTCTATGCAAGAGCCAATTTTGGCCAACAGTACAAAGAGGGTTAATAACTATTTTCCGTAATACTTTTTTAACGATTTTGATGGACCTGGTTAATCCCCTACATAAGTGTGCTATAAATCTACAAAAAAAACTAGTCTTAATGAATTTTAATTCAAGAATAACGAGGAATTAGTCGGGCTGATAGCAAAAAATGTATGGCTAAAAAATGGAGGGAGAATTACATACTCTGAGTGGTGACTAAAAACGGTGTATGAAAACGAATATCGTATGTATCATTCGTACACATGGAGAAGATCTTCGTCAAGGGAATTCCACCATTAGGATAAGTATAGACGATGGAGCAGATTGAAATGATAGTAAAATATTGTTGATAAGAATGAACTAAACAAAATTGCCTCAAAGTACATGTGACGCATGCAACTACAGGGACTGTATAAATAATACAAGGCCCTTACAACTAATTTACTAGTACTTTGCTGAGGAATTGCTATCTTTTTAGATTTCAGGACCGCTTTTCAAAGCATTTCCCCACTGCAGGCAGCAGGGAAACTACTTTCCAGTCAATAGCGAACAGCATCTATTTTTAGTGTCGAATCAGTCGTGCGCATCTCTCTCAGAAGAATGCTAAATTTAACTTTAATCCATCCAAGGACAGACTTAATGGCAGGGGTTGATAACAAATAAGTGGATTCACTGGCGAGCAACGTATGCGTTGAAGGGATGAATCTAGGGACCTTGACCCATAACAATTAATGTCGACGGAAATAGGATCGAACAGCGTGCCATTCGTAAATGAAAATACACTGAAAAGTGGCACATGGTCGGTAGGGGTGCTTGGGCAAACGATAGTGGAGAAGGCGGGGGGAGATCAAGGGGGGGTGGAATGCGTGTCAATGAAGAGTCGTCGGCAAGGGTATTGCAATTAAATGCCGACAAGGTGTGAATACTGCTCAGGAAGTGAATCGGTCCCAAAGAACGATCCAGAGAAATTGTTTCAAAGGTATCTGACACCATAAGGCAGTGCTTGGGGGCTAGTCAAGGTTTTTTTTACACATCTTCGGTTATGATTTAGTGTAATTTCATTATAGCAGAAATAAAAATTTTGCATACTAAAAAGAAGAAGGGAAAACTTAATCGGCCATATCTTGAGACACGATGGCCTGATGAAGACTATCGTCGAGGGAAAAGTGAACGGGAAGATTGGAGAAGGCAAGCCTCGTATGAGATACATGGAACAGGTTGTGAAGAATGTAAAAGAGAAGAATTACGTCACAATGAAAAGGTTGGCCGATAGAAGAATCGAGTGGAAAGGTGCGTCAAACCAATCCTAGGATTGTTGACCAATGATGATGATGCATAAAAGTTTAAATATAGTTTTAGATACCATTTATAAGTTTTAATACAACCTAACCACGGTTCAAAAACGTATTGACCCAATTCTCAAGGGTTCACTAAGTAGTCCTATTCAGGAGGTGAACGACTGTTAAGATCTTTCGTGCCGAAAAGGACAGGAGGGTAATTGGGTGAAGCTAGAAATTTTCAGCGTAGGGAGGGAAGGCGGAGGGAAACCCTGCGCATTGGGGCGACACCGCGGCGTCTGAATTACCCTACTCTCAATGATTGGCGCCTAGGGGTTCACGATATCACGATTTAACGTCCCATCCGACGGACAGTGTACCGTACTCGAAGTACTCTCCCCACAACATTCAAGTAGGGGCCCCGATTCCACTGAAAAATCTGCTGCTCCCGGGGTTAAAACCTGGACTATCGGGTTGGGATATCAGAACTCTAGCCATGACATCAACCAAACCATTAGGCAGCTCAAAACTTCTGGGACACACAACGAAGGTCAATGAGACATTGGGAGAGTAAAATACCTAATGAGATACCATTCTCTGTATTCTCCTTCACTCTTAAGCTTCATATCACAACAAATATAGATGAATTCGTAGAGAGAACGGGATTTGGGTAACTTCTTGAAGACTCTCAGTCCTGGAATTAACGAAACTCCGCTCTTCACCAACTTTTTCCATCTGCTTTTCTAGTCGTGCATTCAAATTTTCATGCGCCTCTTTTCAGCAACTTCCACTTCGCACTCAGTTTTCCAGCACTTTTTTGCATCAAACTCTTGAGTCACAGAATGACCAATCCAACTAAGCATTTACTGCATCAAAGTTATCCGCAGAATTTTTCATCTTCATTCCGATTCCGAGCTATTGTGTACATTGTTTGCCAAACTATTTTCATAAGTGACCTCCTGGGGCATCACAGTATCTTCACTTCGAATCTTCTCTACGCCACTATCAATGGCAATTTCTATCGGAATGGAAGAAACATAATTTTATTTTATTTGTTTCTGAAATATAGTATGATTTATTCGCTCATGTTTTGCACTGAGAGGATACCTCTCTGCTTTTAGAGTTCCTTAATGCGTTTTTCGATTCAGTTAGCAGCATTCATCTTGACTTTCCGATTCCGTTGACTCTGATGCGAAAATATATTCGGACATATATATATACACTGTATATACATATACACTGTACCACCTTTTACCTGTACCACACTGTACCACACTGTATATATATATACACTGTACCACCTTTTACGATTTTTCCTACTTTATTCCAGCCAAACCTTGTGAGTCAAAGGATACTAGATCATCTCGAAGCTATCAATCCATTTCACCCTTTAATCATTTTCACAAGTCCTCTACCACCTGCAAAATAATAACATTCCTCTTTTCAAAGAACTAACACTACGGCATCATTTACCATAATTTTGTGCGGGTTTTTCCCTGGTACTACATTCTGGAGAAAAGTCGCGGAAATGAGTAAAATAGCTTGAATTCATATTTTTTCCTCTCTTGTATACTCCTGTATCCAAATAATAACAATCGCTTGTTTCTCATGCGTACCGTGGACCATTTCTGTCACTGAGGCAAACCTTAAGCGAGAAATAATCCTCTCCCTGGGAACAATGGTATCTCCGAACTCATGAATGACATGTAAAGTATTTTTATCTCTATTTACATTCTCTACAACCCAAGAAGCAATGCGTCCGAATACTGATCCCATGCCTGACCTTTTCCGTAATACCTAACTAACTTATTTAGAAGCTTATTTCCCCCAGTAGGCGTTCTGCTCATAATTTAATGATTATTTTTTTTGTTTTATGCCAGACAATCCATGTCCATATCCAAGTTCTTATCGACCAAAAATATCTATGAATTTTAAATTATTGTCAGATTAGAAACATGTTTTCATACCCCACAGGTATGAGGGGCCTGTGAAAAAAAACAAATACAAAAAAATCAAAATAGCAAACTTAACATATTTCAGATAATTGGTTTCATGAATTCCATAAGAGGATCGCCACAGGTTCAGGAATGTGAGTATTGAGGAAGCATTGGGGAAAAAGCGGATAGATAATGGTATTAGACGAAGAACAACAATGGCGAAAGAAGAAATTTCGGTTAAAGGCGGTTTTCTAGGGCATGAAGCATATTTTCTACTTCTACTTAAGAGAAAAACACAAAATAGAATTTTGCAACAAAACGCTTTCCTCTAGACTACCTCGGAAATTTTCTTTTGTTGACTCACTGTGAATTTATGGACACCAAAAAATTTTAAAATCAAAGAGTCCATAAAGAAGCAGCGACCTTCCTAATGACCCTTTAACTACTCCATGACACACAAAACTAACTTTAACCAACATTTGAAATAGAAGGTACCTGGTATGTGGCAAACAAATATACATACCCGGTATCATATCATCCTTAAATTCTCTGCTTCTTCGCTCTTGATGTGGCTTGACTTGATGATGTGGCTTCAACGGACAGGTCAGCTCGAGCGACAATTCTCCATTCGCAATGGCTTCTGGAAGTGATGACTGGATAGGAGGACCTGGAGCCTGGAATTTTTGAAAATGCCAATAAGAGGAGATAAGCAAGACTCTACTATGTTAAAACTCAGTACATTCAAAACTTTGTAACTGAACTCTTGAAATAATTCAAGAGAAGTTGTGTATAGGTAGGGAGAGTAACGGATATCGTCGGGGAAATTTGAAAAACGCAGAGGAATTAGGACAATATACTGAGAGGCAGTGAAATATAAAACGTTGTGACAGTGGAGATGACATTTCTGTACGATGGAGGAGAGCAGGAGATAACTGGACAGCATAAGAATCATATGGCCGTCCGCGTTTCTCAGGTGGTTAACGCTCTGATCTGGCGACCAAAAGAAAGTGGATTTGTATCCCGCCTTGGAGTTTGTATCCTGTGCTCATTATTAAAATAAGCAGAGCATTAAGATAGGCAAGACGATTAGATTGAACCTAAGCATCTGAAGCACTACAGAACCTAATTTTACTGCTATTCAAACTTTGTTTCATACATTTTTGACGTTAATTTCGAATTCTGTTGAAGGAAGGAAATAACGGAAGGCAAAGAGCGCAACAGATGAGGAGGAGCTTTTTAGTCCACAAGGCTTCGTAATCTTTCGACCGTTTTTGTTTCCTTACGTGAAACCGTTCAAAAATCCTATATTTGGTAAATCATCATCATCATCATCATTGGTCAACAATCCTAGGATTGGTTTGACGCAGCTTTCCACTCGATTCTTCTATCGGCCAACCTCTTCATATTGACGTAATTCTTCTCTTTTACACTCTTCACAACCTGTTCCATATATCTCATACGAGGCCTGCCTTTTCCAATCTTCCCGTTCACTTTTCCCTCGACGATAGTCTTCATCAGGCCATCGTGTCCCAAGATATGGCCGATTAAGTTTTCCCTTCTTCGTTTTAGAGTTGTCAGCATACTTCTCTTTTCTCCTACTCTTCTTAGCACTTCCTCGTTACTTACTCGGTCGATCCATTTATTCTTCAGCATTCTTCTGTAGCACCACATTTCAAATGCTTCTACCCTTTTCTTCTCCGCTGCTGTCATCGTCCATGATTCACTGCCGTAAAGAAAAATGCTCCAGATGTATGTTCTGATGAACTGTTTCCTTACTTCTATGCTTGTATTTCCTGCTGTAAGTAGGTTCTTCTTTTGAAAGAATGCCCTCTTTGCCTGGGCTATTCTACTCACTATTTTTTTCTTGCTTCGTCCATCGTTGGTTACTCTGCTTCCCAGGTAACAGAACTCTTTCACCTCTTCCAGTTTCTGTTTTCCTAGTTTAACGTTGGTTTTGGCCTCTTCTCTTTTGCTGCACACCAATATCTTAGTTTTCTTCTTATTGATCTTCAGCTGATGTCTGGTCATTGTCCTTTCCATGGTTGTTAGCATCTTATTCAGCTCCTTCTCTGTCTCTGCTATGAGAGGTATGTCATCAGCAAATCGTAGCATACTGATTGTTTCTCCGTGGATGTTAACTCCAGAACACTTCTCCTTGACTTCATTGATGGCTCTCTCGATGTAAACATTGAAAATTACGGGAGACAGTGCGCAGCCTTGTCTCACTCCTTTCCTTATTCTTGCCTCTTCACAGATGGGTCCAGATTTAATCACAGCAACTTGGTTTATGTACAGACTGTGTATAATTCTTCGGTCATTGTAGGACACTCCAATTCCCTTCAGAATTCCAAGCATTGAATCCCAATCCACGTTGTCAAAGGCCTTCTCTAAATCCACAAATGCAATGAACGTCGGTTTGTTCTTCTCCATTCTCTTCACTATAAGCAGCCTAAGGGCCAATATTGCTTCTCTTGTACCCTCACTTTTCCTGAATCCGAATTGATCTTCATCCAGGAACTCCTCTGCTTTTCGTTCTATTCTTCTGTAGATGATCCTGGTCAGTATCTTCGATGCATGTGTCGTCAGGCTTATAGTCCAAAAATTTTCGCATTTCTCCGCTCTCTTCTTCTTGGGAATAGGAATGATGATGTTTTTCTCGAAGTCCCTTGGAATTTCTCCTGTACAATACATATCGCAGATGGTTTTGTAGAGATGAGTTAATGTCTTCTCTCCTGCATTTTTAATTAGTTCTGCAGGGATATCATCAATACCTGAGGCCTTATTCATCCGAAGGTCCCTTACTGCAGCGTCGAATTCCGATCTCAATATTGATGCCCCCATATCATCTTTTTCCACTTCGCTTTCCTCTTCAATAGCTTTTGTGCTGAAATTTTTTCCATTGTATAGCTCTTCCAGATATTCTTTCCATCTCTTCACTTTGTCTTCATTTTCAATCAAAAGTTCTCCATTCTTGTCCCTTATGGCATTGCATCTTGCGCTCCGTTCCTTGAAGTGGTTCCTCACTATCCTGTAGGCCGCTTCCACCTTTCCAAGAGCAAGGTTGCTTTGTACATCTTCGCATGGATTTTTCAACCACATCTCTCTAGCTTTCCTTGCTTTGCGACTTATTTCGTTCCTTATTCTTTTGTAGCAAAGCTGCCCTTCTTCAGTTGTCGCATTCTTGTACTTTCTTCTTTCTTCAATCAATTCTAAGACTTCCTCCGTGATCCATGGCTTCTTCTTGGCAACTTTTCTTCTTCCAAGAACTTCTTTTGCGGCTTCCTGTAGTCCACATTTAATGTTTTCCCAACGCTCTTCCACTGATTTCTCATTCAGGTTCTCTCCTATGTTGTTTCCCACTGCTTTTTGAAATGTCAGCTGATGTTGAGCCTCCTATAGTTTTTCTACTTGCCATATATTCTTCTTTGTTTTCCTCAATTTCTTAAATTTTAGATGGCATTTCATCATCACTAAATTATGGTCACTGTCGATATCTGCCCCAGGGTAGCTTTTGCAGTCCTTCACTTGGTTTCTAAATCTCTGCTTCACTAAAATGTAGTCTATTTGGCATCTTATTCTGTCTCCTGGCATTTTCCATGTGTATCTTCTTCGGTTGTGATTTTTAAACAATGTGTTGGCAACCACTAACTTATGCTGAGTGCAGAACTCCAGCAGCCTTTCTCCTCTTTCGTTTCGGTTTCCCAATCCATATTTTCCAGGTATTCTTCCATCTTGACCTTCGCCGATGATAGCGTTCCAGTCTCCTAAAATAATTAGGTTTTCTTCTCCTCTTACCTGTTTTATAACTTCCGTGATATCTTCGTAGACGTCTTCCACTTCTTCATCTTCATAGTCCGTCGTAGGCATGTAAACCTGCACCACCACGGTATCTACAGGTTTGGTCTCGATCTTCACCATTATTATCCTTTCATTGTACTGCAGGAAGCTCTTCACACGCATTCCGGCGCTCTTTCTGAGTATGATCCCTACTCCAGCATTACCATTTAATGATCCTGTATGTATAATCCTGTAGTTTCCACTCCAAAAGTCTCCTTCTTCGGGCCACTTCATTTCGCTGATTCCTAATACGTCGAGGTCCATTCTTCGCATTTCTACCTTCAGGTTCTCCAGTCTTCCACAGGTCCGAAGCGATCTCACGTTCCATGTTCCTACCCTAAAAAGTGTATCACATTTGACTGATGTACTCTCTCGGGTAGTCCCCGCCCGGAGATCCGAATGGGGGACTATTTTACCTCCGGAATATTTTACTCGAGAGGGTTCCATCACGTCTTGATAATAAAGGAAAGAGTGGAGTAGTTGCGACTCCTCGGGATATTAATGTGGTGGTTTCCCCTGGCCTTCCACATCGCAGCATTACAGCCGTTAAAGTAAATGTTACCACGCCTGTAGTGAAATGAGTGTCGCTGTACCGACCACTGTGGTCTCCACCTTCACTCATGTGAAGAAGAGCTGCTGCCCTCTCCTCCGGGTGATGGAAAGCGTAATTGTTGGCGGCCTTCGTCGCCAAGTCACGGCATCTTCACAGGTTCTGTATTATTTAGAGGCCTACCTTACCCAGGGATGGACCTATACCCCCTCGGAATGCCGTCGCTTTTTGTCCACTACTGCTTATTCGACGAGTAAACTCGCTTATCTCGCAGCTAACCTCTATATCTAGAGGTCGACCCACCATCCGCAACCCGGTGGACGCACTCGGTGGCTTTAAGCTCAGCCGCGAGATTTGGTAAATAACAACCAAAATTATTATTTTTACCTGATGATGCTTTCAAGTTGGTTCTTTTATCGCATTCTCGATATTGTTTTTGCTGGATTTGGTAATTTCCTCTCCTCTTAAATTTAATCAAGTATTTCATAAGCCATGAAGAGTTTACACATAACTGTTTGAAAAATAAAATTTGTATTTCCTATCAAAAGCAAATTTATATCCATTGCATTATTTTTCATCACATTTTAAGTATTTGAAGGGTACGTAATTAAAATCAGTCCGCTTTGAGCTAAAAATCTGGGACACGCTATATGCACTCATTTGATCGCAACCACTGGCATGAATGTAGAATGTGCTTGGCGTCCATACTTCCCTCAATCATACATGCCCTTCTGATCTAATAATCCTCCCCAAATCGTTCCGTTCCACTTCATTTAGCATTCCCAATACGAATCCTCATGACTTCGTCCGCATTTGGCTCTGTCCTAATCTCCTCTACTCAAGCAGTGCCCTTCCGTTCCCTGTGTTATCCATCGTATATCTCAGTAACTATGGGATTACGTTTAAGTTGATCCAACTGCTAAGGTTATATTCTGCCGTCTAATCTCAAGTTTCAACCCAATATTAACAGGACACTGATGCCCGAAGATTTCAACCCACGGGGATCGGGTTGGTGTGGTGGCTAGAGTACTGGCATCCCATCCTAAGTGTCCGGGTTCGATTCTCGGCAGTGGCGTATTGTTCATTGGCACACCATTCCCTACTTGAGTGCCTGGTGGAGGGCATTTAGGTTCAGTACTCCGTCCGTCGGATGGGACGTTAAGCTGTGGTCCCCTTGGTGCCTGTCGTTAGGAGTAGGCTAATGCCGCCACCGGGTTTCTCTCCTCCCTTCCTTCATTACCGGAAATGCTACCATTAAGCAATTACCCACCTATCCTATACGGCACAAATGACCTCAGCTGTCGGTCGCCTCCCTGAATAACTAACTAACTTTGAACCCACGCATGGATCCTATTGGTGCTGTGACTAGAACACTGGTCTCCCATTTCGAGGACCCGGGTGCGAATCCCGACTGTGGAAGAGATTTTTCATTGGTAAACTGGTCCCTACTGGAATTCTGTGTGGCGAACACTTCAAGTTCAGTAGACAGTAAGTCGGATGAGACGTAAAACATTGCACCCCTTGCCACCTACATTGAGGGCAGGTACATGCCGACGAATGGTTTTGCGCTGCCCTTCCTCCGCTCTATGAAAAATTGTTACCTATATCCAATTACCTAACTATTCCTGATGGCACAAACGACCTCAACTGTCAGTGCCCTGAAATAACTATTAACTCGAACCCGTGCGTTTCCGTTGTTAGGCTGTCTTCTTCCCCTCTCTTTGCACACTCAATCCCGTACCAGGTACGCTAATAAAAATTTGTTTGCAAATTCATATGGAGTTAAGAATTAGGCACCTTAATTTGGAAATCGAAGGTATAAAATCATCCATGCATTACAAAACTAGTTGTGCCGAAAAACATAATGACAAACGTTGAAGAACTTAAAATATCAAATTACGACACCAAAATTTGTTGGTAACATGTCTCACAAAAAAATAATTACCTTTCCATAGTATTATTGGCTTCATATTAGCCCTTGCAGGGCATACATGTGGTTTTGCTCCTTAAAATGAAGCAAAATAAAGTCGCTGTCGTAATTAAGGGAGGTGACGAACAACTAGGGTTTATTTGGCTACTAAGGATAGGTCGAATTTGGGAAGAGATAGGGTGGGAATTTTAAGGGAAAGGAGAACGGGTAAAGAGAAACTCGGATCTTAACGAAAGGTGCCAAGAAGTCCATGGCGTGACGTCCCAAACGTTGGACGGCGTATTGCGTTTAAAGCGCTCTATCAACGGCACTCTGCGACCAGTATATCATGTCAAAATCTGCCACTGTGGGGATTTGAGCCCTGGCTCTCGGGACGGGATGCCATCGCTCTATCTGCCATGAAAACCCACTCTTAGGAAAAGGTTAAATGGTTATAATTTTTACTATGCATTCCACCATAGTACCACCAAAGGCTCGCGGCTTCATTCGCTGTAGAGAACAATGTATACGACTAAATCAGACGGTTGAACTGGCGCATAACAAATTCAGACGTATTTCAAGGTGGATTACTCACTTCCTCTGAATGGAAAACTTAAGAACCTAATAGACGGATTTGAAGACGGTTGAAGTACTCCTGCGCATTCAGCACCACATCAAATCTTTCTGTTTTAATTTTCAACATCAGTTCAAGGGGCGTGCGTCTTAAACCCCTGCCATTTTTAGTGACTTTCGTATCCCCGAGTACGTGCATGGACACACCTTGAACCCGCTCGCAGGATCAGGAAGCCTCCGAGGCACGAATTGGCGCATCGAATCGTGACTTAGCCTCCACCCTTGAAGGGTGCAGCACGAGCAGAAGCGTCAACAAGCAGTGATTCCGGGACACACTTCGAGCGAGGGGTGAACGAACATCTGAACTCTGAACCGCTAAATGGTTGACGGTCGAAGAAATCACTCAATAGATATCAATGGCTTAATTAAGTGTTAAATGTGATTTATGGAGTTTTTACATGAACTAATCAAATACGGAAATCACTTTCACTTTTTGATTCTGAATATTTGAAGGAAAACAGTGGTATGGGCCACTTTCATTTCCTAAAAAAACTCCTACGAGTTATATAACAAATTGTTAGGCTTGACTTCGTGGAACCATATATATTGATACCATAGTGGAACCATACATATTGATAATGTAAATAAATTCACTTTCTAAAATTCCACAGATTTATTAAAACCGACCCAAGTTTCGACTTACACCTTGATAATGACCTTGGTAATCCCTGGTGAAAATAAACCGTGACAGACAGTGTGACAGACAATGTGACAGAAGCGTGAACACAGTGTGCTTAGAATGTGACAAGAGTGTGATTACAGTGTGCATACACCGTGACAAAAGCGTAAATTGGGACTCAAAAGCGTGCAGAAAGCGTGATAGACACTGTGACGGTACAGTGTGTTCACAGTGTGAGGACACCGTGCACACAGTGTGAAGACACCGTGCACACAGTGTGAGGACACCGTGCACACATTGTGAGGACACTGTGACTAATACCCATGCACAGTGTGCTGCACATTGTGGTCACACTGTCCATCACACTTTGAACGGAGCACAGTGTGCGTACACTGTGACTAATAGCCTTGTACAGTGTGCAGCACATTGTGGTCACACTGTCCATCACACTTTGAAGGAGCACACTGTGCGCACAGTGTACATACACTGTGACTAATACACTTGCACAGTGTGATACACATTGTTGTCACACTGTCCGTCACGGTTTATTTTCACCAGGGATAGCCTTGACTTGGCCTTGATAATGACTGTGTAGGGTGAAACCTGGGTCGGTTTTAATAAATCTGTGGAATTTTACAAAGTGAATTTATTTAAAATATCCTACGAGTTACTCCCACGACTGCGTGAGCGATATAAACATGTCACGAAAATGAGCAAAATTTTAGATATTTACCATTAAACAGAGCCTTTAGCGCAGAACCTCCAATCCTGGGCAGAACATTTATAGAAAATTAATATGAATTATGTCTTTGAGTTGCATGTACCCTCCAAAACTATGTGCGTGAATTGGTTTTGATATCGATTAACGGCTAAATGACAAGGAATGTATTGGTATCGCTTCAAAACTGAAGCGTAAGGCACTGCATGATAATATATTTACAAACGTGAGTGATATAGCCATGATCAATAAATCCACCGCGTTATGAAACGGCTCTCGTTCTGTTCGCCCTTGGACTAAATTATTACCGGAGGAAAAAGCAGCGGAAGAGAAGCAAAAGGCGGAAAGATGCGCGTATTTCAGAAAACATATGAAGGAAGGATACGCGCAGCCAGTTTTTTTAAGCAAGTTACGTCCCCGCCAAGAATGAGCGTTTTGTAAACTGTTCCCTCCAAATATTTCCTTTCCCTTAGATGTAAGTGCACCTAACTTTCATACAGATTTATCTAAAATTTACTCCCAAATGTGACATATTTTATGGTCTATGAGAATTGAGTGTCGTAAAGGCATCGTTTCCGTCAAAACTTATGGGAAAATATAGGTTACTGGCGTAAAAACACTGTATCTATTACCGCAACGATAAATGAGCACAACCGACTCATACAGAAAGAAAATGAATGGGCAAGGAAGATAAAACGGGACTCAATGCCAATGGATTACGAGAAAGGAGATAATTGAGATGTAGCGCATGGAGTAATACGCGCGTAGTCCCAGGGAAAGGAAAAATTAAAAGAATTATCCACACTGGAACTTTTTGGGGTGAGATAAATTGCATATGAGTAACAGAGAGAGAGAGCAAAAAACAACTCCGAGCGCGGGGGCTACAATTAAATGAGATGGGATGCATGCTCTCTGCGAGGGGTGGAATGGAACTGGACCACAATGGGCTTGAGATGAGGAGCAATTTGTGCGGAGAAGGCTAACATGAACTGGAATTCAATGTGGAAAGGTGAGCCGCGAGAAATCTTCCTGGAGATGGGATAGGACAACAAATATGCCCAGGATGTGTACTCGTGCCACTGGTTGCGAGGTTATGGGGAAAAAGAAGCGGAGGATAGTGCTACGCACCTAAGGCAGTTCTCCGATGATTAAATTGGTGAATGTGATAATTGCGCTTTCTCCAGATACCTCCGGAACTACCGACGGAGGTCGGCGGCAATCTGTGGCGAGGCAAGGAAACGGAGGTAATCAGAGGAACACGAGGTTTTCCGAGCTATGACTGCCGGCGCCGAATCTCAACCACATGCTATTTTACCAATTCGCCGTATTTTCAGATAAATGTAAATACACAAAAATAATTGCATGCACATATCTTTATATATAGGGTCATTCCACCTCAATTCAACAAATGTTTAGGGTCCCTTAGGATCTCAGATTTTGATAAAAATTGGTGTATGGGTACAAATCAAGTCAAACTGAATACCCTCAAACCGTTTTGTGAAAGAAAATTCTTTGAGCGATTTATGCATATTTTAATTTTTTCGCATTTTTAGCAAAAATCCGAGCCTTAAATCATATTATCACTTATATCTCCGCTTGTAATTGTCATACGGCAATGATTAATAGCTCTCATTAAAGCTAAATGGAAATATATCAATAAAAATAATTTTATTCTATACCCTATTGTTGTTATTTACTAATGTTTAAAACATTGTTAGTAAACTTTTCTCAAATACTCCATCTCAGAATCGGCCGAAACGTTTTTTCCATAATCTAAAAATACCCAGCTAACTATTCCAAAAATAAAATTTTGTGGAAAATCATAAATGCGTTTTTTATAAATATTTAAACATTTACCATTTTCTCTCGCGCAGCCCATTGCTCCCCCATTAGGAATACATGCAGCAGACACGCGATGCAAGCCTAAAGATTTCCTAATTGCTCAAGGTCGTGGCTATCTGAGATAAAAATATATTATAAACTATAAATGTTAACAAAAATTAGCATTTGTTCTGTTAAATTGATGTTTGCAGAGAAATTTACCATCGAGCCCCACTTAAGTTTCCAGGCGGATTAACTTTTATTTGAGCTAAAAATGTGTAACAATTAATATGAAAATACTTTTTAAGAATATTCAAGTATAATTCATTGATGAAATGAAATGAAAATAAATTTTACAATGATGAAAATTTTGCATAATTTGTTCTAGCAGAAAAGTTTCTTCGTTTTTGCCATCTCACTCTATTTATCTCTAAAGACAAATGTACTGTAAACTCCGATTTTAATGTCAAAATATTTTTTATCCATGCATAAACATTTCATTTTAAATTATAGTCGAGAGCCTGCAGCTGTGGATTTTCGTGCATTGAGATGTTTTCCGTAACCGGAGCTCTCTCTAAAAAGAAATATTTTATGGCACCTAGGGATTAGGGCAAGAGTGTAAAAACCTTGCCACTTCCTTCCTATTTTTATGACCCCCTTGGACCTAAAAGCTGGAGTGTGGCAAAAATTCAAGAGGAATTTAGATCAACTCAATATTTAGCTCGAAAAGTGAAAGAACAATTAACATTCAGTGTAGACAGGACTAAAATGTTTTCAATGTAGGAATTAGCTTCATCAAATTTTTCCTTGAGTTGACTTTGCATTTCACACCCTACAATATCTAATTGACCGAAGGAAGTTTTTGCTTTTTCCCCTACTTTCCCGATTTATCTTCGATAAACAGAAGTAATTTTATGATTTTTTTTCAGAGTACTTTCTACTTCTCAATTTTTTTCTAATTACTGGTGATGTACCGATTTCGGATAAACTCAGGTTGATTTTTTTCTAGCACAGCTTGACGAGGTGAATAAGGTGCACCATTGCTCACTCCTTGTGAGTCACTGCAATTGCTGGAATTGTTTGAAGATAGGTTTACAAGAGCCTCCGCAAATTGCAAGCCAGAAGCCCCCGGTTTTGACAGTTCTGCTTCTGCAGCCACAAGCTGCTCAGGAACGTCTTCTTGATGACTGTTGGGAGACCTTGGGGTGTCACCTTTAGCGACTCCCTTATTCAGAAACACTCTGCACTGACGACACAATTTTCTGCCCTAGACCAAAGACATCGCTCTAGTGTTGAAAATTTTCGATTTGTAACTGGCAATAATTGTATATAAATTACCACTACAGATATTGCAATGTAGTTTAAGTGAATTATAACACTGTTTTTGATGCTTTGAATAGAAAGCAAGAAAGGATTTCTCATGGTTAACGCACACGGTTTCCACTTTGACACCACTTCTGTCCTCGATGAGCTGCAGATCTCTCCGAGAGTAAGTATTCTTTGATACATTAAAGACACTGTCTCAGGAACACTTCCCTCCTCTCACTGCGCCGATGGAGCAAATTTTTACACACGACATTTTCATATACAGGTATCGATGAAATTTCAGGAATTAGTTTAAAAAAACTACGTACGAGAAAAAGGAGAAGGTCGACTGCTCTCGATTAAGGAGATGCACACGCGATGACAGACCAAAACAAACTGAGATTTCTTTGGTGAATAAACGCAGCTGTCAAAAAAAAACATGTGCAGCTAGATGGTCTTCCTTCAAACTTTAAGGCACGGACCGCAATGGGAAGAATTGGCCACCAAGGGGGTCATAAAAATAGGAAGGAAGTAGCAAGGTTTTTACACTCTTGCCCTAATCCCTAGGTGCCATAAAATATTTCTTTTTAGAGAGAGCTCCGGTTACGGAAAACATCTCAATGCACGAAAATCCACAGCTGCAGGCTCTCGACTATAATTTAAAATGAAATGTTTATGCATGGATAAAAAATATTTTGACATTAAAATTGGAGTTTACAGTACATTTGTCTTTAGAGATAAATAGAGTGAGATGGCAAAAACGAAGCAACTTTTCTGCTAGAACAAATTATGCAAAATTTTCATCATTGTAAAATTTATTTTCATTTCATTTCATCAATGAATTATACTTGAATATTCTTAAAAAGTATTTTCATATTAATTGTTACGCAGTTTTAGCTCAAATAAAAGTTAATCCGCTTGGAAACTTAAGTGGGGCTCGATGGTAAATTTCTCTGCAAACATCAATTTAACAGAACAAATGCTAATTTTTGTTAACATTTATAGTTTATAATATATTTTTATCTCAGATAGCCACGACCTTGAGCAATTAGGAAATCTTTAGGCTTGCATCGCGTGTCTGCTGCATGTATTCGTCATGGGGGAGCAACGGACCGCGCGAGTGAAAATGGTAAATGTGTAAATATTTATAAAAAACGCATTTATGATTTTCCACAAAATTTTATTTTTGGAATAGTTAGCTGGGTATGTTTAGATTATGGAAAAAACGTTTCGGCCGATTCTGAGATGGAGTATTTGAGAAAAGTTTACCAACAATGTTTTAAACATTAGTAATTAACAACAATAGGGTATAGAAGAAAATGATTTTTATTGATATATTTCCATTCAATAACGATTTAGCTTTAATGAGAGCTATTAATCATTGCTGTATGACAATTACAAGCGGAGATATAAGTGATAATATGATTTAAGGCTCGGATTTTTGCTAAAAATGCGAAAAAATTAAAATATGCATAATTCGCTCAAAGGTAACTTAAGTAATTATTGAATAAAGTTGTTGGCCATTTTTAACCCGCATTTTTTCAACTTTGAACTGACTTCATATTTGTGTTATTAGTATTATAAGTCCTAATTTGCAAAATGTCATAAATATCGAAACACATCTTCATATTTAGGCCATCTTTGGGATTTGGGATCACTGCGTTCCGTTGGGATCACTAATTACCGACCAGAGTAACAGTCTATCTTCAGAAACAACTAAAGCCTTGATTTTCTGAATAGAATTAAAAAAACATCTAGTATGAATAAATAACGTACTATTTCTCAAATGAACCCATGAAAATAGTTTCATCGAGATTTCCGCTGAAGGCAGAAAATAGCCCGGCCGATCTCATAACGGCACGGATCATAGATCTGATGATGTATCCTGCAATGGGTACGAAACGATATCTTCCGAATATTGGAATAACGCCGCAAAGAAACACGTGAACTCAATACCTACTTTGATCGACATTGTTGAAAATGTGATTTTTACCAGCACTAGTTAAGTTGAGAGAAGTTGCATCCTCTGATGTAAATCTCGAAAGCTTATTTACAGCAAAGACTTTTCAAAGAATGGATCAAAAACAACCTACATACCATTTTAAAGCTATTGGTATTCCCTAATCATCTTGATTTTAATTTGAAATTGATCCGCTATAAGGGCACTTCTTCATGGGATGATCCCAGTTAAAAAGACAGCTTAACAGTACCTACACCCGATAAGTCATCAATTGTAACAAATACCGGAACCTGTGCCTTGGCAAAACATGCTCTAGAAAACAACCATTCCTTCAAATTTGTAGACGCAAAATCCATTGATTTTGAAAATAAACTTCAAAATAGGCTCTTTAAAGAGCTGATTCATATGACAAAAAATCCTACTGCATGTAATAATAGAACAGATATACAAAAATTAAGTAAAATTTACCATATCCACAATATTATCCACAACATAAATATATCTAACCAAACATAAACATGAACTTGTAAATTAATATTCATTCAATATTCACTTTCGTTAAAAATATTGTATAAGTATTTTATGTAATAATTCAAATTTTGGTTGTTCGGTTTTTAAATAAAAAAGTTTGTTGATGAATTTTTGTATCTAAGAAAGTTAACATTGTTGTTGTTTTTAAGAAATTATGTCACCAGAGGTATGTAAAAAGAAATAATATTGTTCTGGAACCTTTCTTCTTTTTGTTCTATTCTAAGTCTGTTCAGAAGAAATTGAAATTAAAAAACTTACATTATGTACTTAATACCCCTGAAGAAGCCGAAATAAAGAGGTGAAACGTTGGCACAAATTGGTGTTTATCAAAAATACGACCAAACTACTCCATAAAAATATTTCTATCTCTACATAAATAAAGTGGTCAATAAGAATACCTTAATATAAGTTACATATAATGCTACTTAATTAGAGATTAATGGTGAGGTGTTGTATGAATCGAATGATATAGCAGGACCATATACAGACACTTATGGATGAAATAGAGGTATCAACGTTAAATTTGGCCGTAAGAATGATTACATGATATGCACTGCTGGCCGATACAAATGAGTGAGGTGAATGGTACTTAAGTAATGGCTTTCTATCCCGATGAACTGGGTTCAAATCCTGGCTGTGGCAGAAAAGTGTCTCTGGTATACCAGTCCACACATTTACTGCGGAGTAGAAGGCACTACAAATACAGTATTCCGTCCGTTATATAACACGTTAAACCGTGGACCCCTTGGGGCCTTTCGTAAGTTTAGTACCGATGATGGGTTTCTCTCCACCCTTCACCTGAATAATTCCTTCTCTAGTATCTGGCAATCTTAAAATAGCGCTAATGACCTTAGCTATTGGTCACCTCCCCGAATTACCGTACTTTTGCCACAAACGAGAGATTTTATTGGTCCCGAAGTATCGCACTCTCACTACACACGAGAGATTGCGTCATTGCAGTGCTCCGGTTTGCCATCCCGAGAGCCCGGGTTCGGATTCCTGAGGCGGTAGAGATATTTGTGTGGAATTGGTATCGTACATTTGAGTGATGTGTGGAAAGAACACCAATTTCAATACTTCGTCTTTCGGATTGGATGGAATTGAAACCGATGAGCCGTTCGTAACTTTTGGTAAAAGTGGGATAACGCTGACACCTCCCTATTACCGTTCCCTGGAAAATTCCTATCCTCATTCAATTACACGCCATTCGTAAATAAAGCAAATTACCGTAGCTGTAGGTCATCTCCCCTGAATAGCCCACCAACCAATTCAATTAACTTGTTTCAGGTTTTAATGAAAACTTTGATCTAAACTCGTGGATCGAGCTTTATATGACGAGTTCTATAAGGTAACTCGAGTGAACTACACCCCAGCCTAGAGTTACGAGGTTTTTCAGGTGAAATATACACTAGGTTACCATTATCATATTATCATAGTCAGCAGCACTCTTTATATCTGAAACATGCTGGACTGGCAACTCGATGGTCACATGTGCCGCCTTACGGCGTTCGTCTTAGATTAGGTTAGACTACAACAGTTAAGGCTCTGAGAAAATCACAATTTTAAAAATGTGATTTTCCCAAAGGCAGATTTGGTGTAACAACACTACCCAAATACTTACCTTCAATCGCTTCGCTTATATAAATGCCGCTAGTAATATAAATATGAGTTTGATGCAAGTTTTTCATTCAGGAGAGTATTGCCGCATAGTTTTCAGATTTTTATTAAACGCTTCTTCCGTGAGACCAAGATATATGGTATCGAGTGAGAGGGCCTTGGATTCTGCTTTTTCAGGTATTCCTCCATAGATGTCTACATCATCAAGTAATACCAAATGTTTCCAGTAATCGTTATCGTTTACATAAATATCAAGGAATAATATTGGGCTGACAGCTAATTTTTGGATTGGTTTTACGAAATGCTGTTTACGAAAACGACAGTAAGCTTTAGGTGACAATTAAATGTAAGCAATGCTCATGATTACAAAATCGTCTTCAAATCTAAAGATTGTGCAAGTTATGAATTCAAGTTTTGATGATCTCGCCTTGTGAAAGACTAAAACGTTTCTGCTGGCTTACAAACTTACAAAGTCGTATATTGTACAAACATACTCTATCAGATTTGATGAGACACATTCCCGTACGTACAGCTATACAAGTTTCTTATTTAGAGGAGACACATAATAATGTGTCTGGTATAAGTATTTTTCACCACAGTACAACGCTGGATGATGACACATGGTTGTGAAAACAAAAAAAAACACCATTTCGCAAGGGAAAATCAAGGTTGCATTGGATTTTGGGGGGCAAGGGCAATGAATGTAGGGGACTAATCGAAACACGTATATTTGTTTTGGCCCCAGCATCGAGAGACCATAAAAGTTTCCGAGGTGTGTAGGGAGAAAGGCGCGCCCAGCAGAAGCACTGAGCTGCGACAACTCTCCACCACAGGCTTCTCCCAAGCGCAGTGCAACGGATCTTCTCGAAAAACCAAAACTCCTGCAGCTATCATAGGTTTAACAAGGATCAGATGGAGATGTATACATTGATATGTAATAAATCATGACCCAGAATGGCGCAGCATTGGGTGATTCATTAGCTTTGAATGGGGGCGCAGCATGCCATCATTCAAAGGAAGAGCATTGCTGGTAGAAAAAGCATCGGTTAGCGGCCTTGAACTTAACCTATATCAAGCCGATATTTCTAAATCTACGGAGTATCGTGCAAGTCACCGCAAGAGTATGTGCCAGGGGGTGACTTCACACCTTGTACGCATTATCGATGAGTAATAAACAATCTTGATGTTAGTAACTGCTCTATTGGTTTCGATACTTGCTATATTACCCTGGGAATACGCCGGCTCCACTTATAATATAGCCTCCCTTCTCATAACAACAGAATAAGGGACAGATTATGGACAAATATAGTGCATACAAATATCTTTTTTTTCATCCCCGTTTCATCCTTCGAAGTTCATGCACACATATAGCGAGGGCTGAAATCCACATTTCCTAACCCAATTGTCCGGTAACTTCAATTCAATCTAGTCATAAAGGAGAGGTTTGGGGATGCGTGGGGATCGAGTTGGTGTGGTGATTAGAGTGCTGACCTCCGATTCCGAGGGACTGAGTTCGACAGTGGCAGAGATTTTTAATGGTAAATTTGTCCACACTGTGTGGAGAGCACTGCATGTTCAGTCATTCGCCCGGCTTTCACATTAATTGCCATGCGAAAAAATTCACCTGGAACGGGAATGGAACCACTGACCTTTGGCTTTCCGTGGTTCGATTCCCGGTCCAAGTGAATTTTTTCGCATGGCAATTAATGTGAATTTCACCGCCGTTCACGCGGTAGGCTTGAAATATCCTACATTCGCCCGAATGATGGGAGATTTAAACCGTGGACCTCTTGGCACTTTTCGTCAAGAGTAGGATACTGTCAATGGCAGGTTTCTCTCCACTCTTTCGCTGTTACCGGTAAAACCTTTTCCTCCACCTAATGACCCATCCATACTCAATTGCGCAAATAACCTAGGCTTCAACCCGCCTCCCCCGAATAACTACCGCTTAATTGTTATCTCAGTTTAGCACATACTTAAGAAAAGTAATCGATTAATTAAAAACAAAGGACTTCACTAACTGGGAAAGGAGACTGAAGAGTTTATCAGCAGTGGGTGATGAGGTAACAGGCAAATAGATAAAAATTCAAAAAGGGCAGTTTTTTTGCTCAATGTCGACTCTTGGCTACGCTGCCTAATAATTGAAACCATGTGCATCTTAGTAACATTTGGCACCAAGGAATGCAAGTAATTCTTATTTACTGAGGTTTCATCTTCTTCACTGAAATTCATTTCAATTATGATTTTCAGATGTCGTTCCATATTGTCTTTCTCTGAATTTCTCTTACAATTCGCTTCTCATTCGGGCTCACTTTAATCACTATATAATGTTTCTTCTTGATATCACTTCCATTAAGCCAAAGCGTTTCGATATGTGTCGAAATTGATTTTATATTAATGCCATTAAAACCTCGTCAAACACGACAGAACTTAATTTAAATCGGATTTCACATCGAAAATAGTTAAATATATTACTTATATACACCAAATAGTTTTACAAATATCAATAGTATAGAATTAATTAGTTATAGTGTAAGTATAAATGCGAAAGCCTAAAACTATGTTTATAAAAATGTGTTAAATATAATGGAATAGGGTGAACATCATTCAAAAGGTTTTTATCTTCCTACCATCAATGCTACATGGACTGAATGGCCTGGCAATTCCCATGAATTCGTACGGAAAATAAAGAAAGTTTGGCTTCAGAATTTGCGCCGTCTTCAAGGGGACCGGTTGTTGGCAACCCAAAAATTTACCGAACGTTAGTGCAGGCATTTTATGAAAATGTGCTCTATTGAATCTAAAAAAATTACGTAACCCCAAAATAAGAATTTTTATGCGATATCCTTTTTTTGTAGGTACTTTTAATGGAGAAAAATCTCTTGTGGGACTGAAAAAAATCTGAGAGGGGACAACTTTAATGGGATCACCTTGAGGCACAATCGTCTTGTGAGGACGAACGTCGTGAAAAAAGGGAAAGGGGTGATCTACACAAGGAGGCCTCGGATGAGATACATGGAGCAATAATGAAGGATGTAAAACTGTGACGATGAACCAAATTAATACGAAGCGATGAGCCGACAGAGGGATCGACTGAAGGGCTACGCCATATCAATCTTGCGATTGATGACCAATGATGATGAGAAATGGTCGCATTAAGAAGAGCCACTACCATCGGCGCCAGCTGAGCGCCGCATGTCGAGGTCGTATTCTGATGCTTATCTCATTTCGTCTCCGGCCAGCAGCGAATAATAATTTCGCGTTCCAGCACGAGAGTTCTGCTCTGCTAACATCTACGCCCATATGTACGGAGCTACCTCGAGGGTGTGTGGCAGGGGGCGAATAACCCCCTAAGCATGTGTATGCCACTAATAGGTACTATCCTTTTTCCTTTGAGAAACATGATAGCTATGCATCTACCAAGCATGTGTGACTAGACTAGCATGTGTGACTAGAGTTATTAGTATCCACGTTGAAATAAGAATTATAATTTGGTGAGGAATTTATTACAGCAAATCTATTGCAAGGATACAGTCAACGGAAATGTGTAGTGAAAGAACATATTCCAGATACACTACTGGCTACTTTACCCACATTCATCCGGCTTTATGTCGCCTATTATTATGCGTTAATGTTTGTAGGATCAGAGACATTCTAAAAATATCCGTGCATCAGTCTGTCTATCAAATTACGTTCCTCTAATCAAACGCGGGTTTTACATATGTATATTTTTAAAGTCATTAGACCAGAAGATCGAATTTACTTGAAAGAAAAACTCTAAATTTTAACCCATGGACTGATAGTAATACGCACGTAATGGAAATACCATTACACGTTCTTCTAGCAAGATCGTAAAACTAGCATGATTACCATGAGGAATATTCACAAATCTCGCCAATCGTCTTCGGAGACGTTCTTATTCCTTGACCAAATCCTCCTTTTACGGATGCCATACAGTAAAGACATATTCCCAATGAGATTTGACAAGGGACAAGTAGCATCTTTTCCTTATTTCCTCATCGCATGTACCGAGAACCCAAACGAACCCTCTGATTCCTTCCCACGCACCCCAGCTTCAGAAAATTCAGAGACGCGCCTAACCTGTCGCGGAGGCCGATGCCGATGACGGCTTTGCGCGCCAATTCGCGAGGTGGTAATTTCTAGCAATGTCGACCATCCATTAAAAATAAACACGATAAGCATTGCGCAGAGTGGGGCAAGCTGGGGAACTTATTGGGAGTGGAGTGATTCAGCCCGCCTTGCATTGAGGTGGAGCCAAGATGCCAGCCGTTCGTGAGTAGACACACGGCAACTAAACTCCGCCGACGCTAATTTGGCACGGGTTGGACCGGCCGACGCAACTTGAGAACGTTTAGCGCCGCGAGAGAACGAACTCTTCCTTCCCCTCCCCGGGTCTTACTGCACCCTCCACCCCCCGCGGTTAATCGACGGGCGTCGCGGCACCTCAATAGAGCGGCGTCGTAGTGTTTACTAAACCGCAGAGTTTATCAAATGATATTATTATGCATGTAAATTAAGTACAAAATTATTAAGTTAATTTGTCGGGCTTATCCTCAATCACCATGGTTTGCGAACGACAAATGCATCATGGGACAAATAGGGATCATGTTGTGCACAAGCCAGTGGAACGAGATACACGGGATGTAATTGAAGCGTTTGGCGTAGAGATTTCGAACATACGTTCACGCAGGTGTTTCCTAAAGCTGTTGCTACGCATCTTCATCTGCACACATCTTTCACGGAAGTAACTGATTCAGTGTTTCGCAGTATTTCGACCAGTATATGGCTGTTTCTGTTTCGATTCTTACAAACCTTGCTTATATGGTTAAGATATGGTCAAAGCTGAAAGTGGGTGCTAAAAAGGATGCTGGTTTGCATGACACGCTTCCTCCACAGAGCATTGCTGCGCGAGATGTAACTTTGAAGTTTTTACCGGCATGAATGAACTATATATGTATAAAATATACGGATATCATTTTTCAAGTTTTTACTCTTGAGGAATATGAAACGCTAATTCTGGAAGCACATCATTGTAACTTTACATCGTTCTTACGTGCATCCGCACACCAGATCGAATGATAAAACGCTACTGCATAAAAAATAAAGATAAGTTAATTTCCTTCATGATGGAGATCCGTGAACGACCCTAGACATCAAATCTATGCAGTTTACGAATACTGGAAATAGAAAATGAAAAATTTCAGAAAACGCACTGAATTACAAGGTGTATTCGATAAGTAAGGACCGTTTGCTTATATTCGGAGTGGCGTCGACGCCGCTCTCGTAAATCACGCGCCAACCGCGGGCGACCTCGCGCTGGAGAAGGAGACATCAGCGGTTAGGTGCACCCCCTTTCCTGAACCGCCCCATCCCCGCGGGAAAAAACACTTCAGGAAGACTCCTTACTTGGTGGAGGCTATTCGGGTACTCCACCGGGTCTCTCTCTCTGCATTTCTGCCGAAGTTTCAATGGGCGAGTCGTCAATTGTCTGAGAATGGGGGCGTTTACTCGGAACCGAAATCGCAATTTCATGCACGAAATCGTTAGATGGAAACAAAAAAAGAATTTAGTGAAAAAATTAATCTTCTAACCACAACCATTCACTCATAAATCAAAAATAAAAATAAGCAAAAGGTGCCGCCCACCGAAAAAGCAGCTGAGATAACATTGACGTCATTTTCCTCCCGTCCTTGACTGCTTTTAGGGGAAGGGAAGGGAGTGGAGGGAGGTTCTCGGAAGGTCTGCTCGCGCAGATGCTGTCGCAACTGCTCCGATTGGCATAGTCAGCTGTGTCCCCCCCTTTGCGATGAGGCGAAGTAGCTTCTCAGGCTCAGTTGTGATTGGACGAATTCGTTATACGTCAGAGGTTTCACCACGCCCAGTTTTCCGAAAGGGTTAAAAATATCAGTTTTTCACCGCTTATAACTCGATAAATAATTGACGGATCAGAAAACGGAAAAATACGGGTCTTTTTATTTTACAAGCTCTATCAGATTCGGCAATAAAAAAACATGGTAAACGACCCCATTGAATCCAACCCTAAAGACACTCGCCCCGTCGGCAGAAATGCAGGGTGTGACCCGGTGGAGTATCCTTCACCAACACTTTAAGTCGGGAAAGCATACGAACCCTCTTCGACTTCCCTCTTCTCCATCAATATCTACCTGCGTGCCCCCGCAAGGCCGTGTGGCAGAGGATGTTAGGTCAAACTTAGAAATGACTTCTGATAGAATACTAAGAACTTTTGCTGAAAACGAAAGGAAGTAAGGGAAAATTTGGGAAATTATTTTGGGGTGTAATTCGTGTTTTTTTTATTATAAGGATGCGTGCGCTTTACCCGTGTATAGTACGTGGGAACGAATTCATACATCTCTCAGTGAGACCGCATAAGATAAAGATAAATTTATTACTCCTCTTCAATACAAATACAGTTAGAAGTTTACCAGTGCAGTGATGGACAATGATTACTTCAATGGTGTACACCATTATGAAACTACCAGCAACAATTTATGCGATGGAAAAAATATCATTCAAGAGTATAGCATTAGCTCATTTTAGCCATGAGCAAAAATATTTAAGAACAAAGAATGAAGAATATGACAAAATAAGAGCTAACTTTTTGTAGCTCATCAGCAGGACCAAGAGAAGCGATGAGCTAGGGGGTAGAAGTATTTCTGCATTTCCTCAGTCGCTACAAGCCAGTCTCGCACTTCAGACCGGAAGTGTTCTTTGTTTAGCAAGGTAGAAGAAAGCGATGGACTGGGTACACCTTGAGACACAACGAGATGTATATCGTATGCTGGAAAATTTAAAGGAAAGTCCCAAGATGAATACCGTGGGACGAACATATAGGAGAAATAAAGAGTTTGAAAAATGCAGGGAAGTAAGAGAGATGACATGAAATAGGATATAATAGAGGACTGCAGTTGATTAATCTTAAGATTGATACAACGATAAGCGACTGGGAGGAGAGGTATTTTATGTGTCTGGTTGGTGTAGTGATTAGAGTACTCGCCTTACGGGCTTGGGATCGAATCCCGGTAGTGTAAGATATTTTACCTTTGTATACCGGACTCTACTTGAGTGCTTGGTGGAGCGCATTCGAGATCAGTACTCCGTCCGTCGGATGGAACGTCGAGTCGTGGTCCCCTCAATGCTTTTCGTTAAGAGCAAGCTAATGCTGATGACGGTTTTCTCTCCACACTTCCTCCTTATCCTTCCATTCCCATCCCGGTCTGAAGTGCCTATAATTGCGGGTATAGACTTGAAAGCACAGATAATTGATGTATTAGGGGTGGGATTGGAAGGGAAAGGCTAAAAGTTGGAAGAACACCGGCGTCGGCATTAGTCTGCTCTTCTTTGCAAGAGGCGCTAAGGGGTCCACGTTTCAATATCTCATCCGACAGACGGGGTACCGAACTTGGAAATGCTCTCCCCGCGTCACAAAGTGGGCATCGTTATTCCATAGAGAAACACTGCCGGGATATTAGCCCGGGTCCTATGGGAGGGAGACCAGTGCTCCAGTCACCACACTAATCAGGTCCTCACCCGTTAGCCCTTCATCCTGACCGCCCTGACGCAAGATAGCTGCCACTTTCGGGACTCGAATCTGGACCCTCTTGGTGAGAAGCCAGCACGCTAACCACCACACCAACTCGACCCCCCAGGAGGTCTCCAGACGGACCCGTTCCCCACCTTTACCGGTCTCCCCCCATTCCCAACTTCCCGAAATGAAATCCTGGCTACGTGCCTGCCTGGAGCCGGCGGGGAGAGAGTCTGCCGAAGACTCGCGGAGGAAGGAACTGGGGAAAAACTGGGAGCGGGAGGGGGGAGGGGATAGTGTGTGAAGGTCGCGGGGGAGGGGTGGGGAGGGTGGAGGAGGAGGAGGAGGGGTGTGGTGAGGGGAGAGGAGGGCGCCGGAGGAGGGGAGGGAGGAGCTGAGACCATCTGGCAGCGAAGGCATTCTGCGCATACTTCTGATCCATTATTTACGACCGCCGACTGGCGCCAGTGGACCTGCCGCGACCTCTCCCACCTCCCGCCCTCCCTCCCCGCCCCATCCCACCGCGCGCCGACTTCCCACAATGCTCCGCGCGCCGCCCCCCTCCCGTCTCCTCGTCCCGATGCTCATCTCAGCCATCTCACTCGCACACACAGACACGAGTTCCACCTCCGCCTCCCGAACGCCCACCCACTTCCAGTCCCGGCTCCTTGTTTCCGTCCGCCCCCACGTTACACACCACCACCCCCCACTCCTCCTGGACCGCCTCCCCCTCCCCCCGCAGACTCCGAGGAGACCGGCGATACCTTCCCGGACCGCTGCACCCGTTGCTCGCACCATTCTGGATGACGGGGAGTACTTAACGGAGGGACCCTCTTATAGGGCCGTGGGACGATATCTCGGCTTTCGCTCCTTGGGCGATAAGTACTACGGGCCCCAATGTTGACAAAAAGAAAATAAATTTTGTTTCAAATGTCACCGTTAACCATCCGGTTATTTGACCCTCATACAGTGCCGTTTACAAAATGACCCGCATACAAAATGTTGCCTTTAGCTTCTTTAGGCGATAAACAAATTTCGCTTCATTTAGGTATTTATCTTGCGCTATTTACATATTGAATATTTAAGGCATTATTTTAATCGTTAGTAATTATTAATTCATTTTTAAATAAAGCACTCTATTTTTACATGAAAAAAGTCCGAATGTATACCCACAAAATGAAAACGAGTGAGGAAATTTTCTTTGGTTCTTCATCCGGGTTAGACTCTCCATTTCCCAGACGTTTCAATGACCGACTCGCTCATCGTCTTCAGGACAATGAAAACTACAGTACATTCTTTGTATCACCTAGCGTAGCTTAAAATGTCTGAGGCATTCATCATCCGTGTGTTTGAAATTTTTTGGGGCTAAGGCACTGTTTTATAATGCCTGGTTTAAATAGTTTGTATCTTTAAAAACTAAGGAGTTTATGCACTTCCGAAGTTAATTTTCATGCCAACTAACCGTGTGTCTGAAGACTTTTTTTGTAGTCCGAAGACTCGAAAGTAGCCAAAGTAACCTTAATTCTAAATGAATCAGTGGTTAAATTTAAGTAGGAAATTATAAAACCGGGCCTAAAATGGTTGAGTCCGCTCTCCATCATCCGATTGGAGACACCTCGATCGAAATCCTTCCGGACGATCGCTCACAATCAGCTTCGGCCGGAACGCGGGGCGGATTGAGTCGAGAAGTCTTCTGGATTGCCTCCGAGCGCGCGGGGAGAAACTTTCTATTTACATGCACACGATCAGCCAATCGGGTGGCGGAAATCGTCGATGGCAAAACCCTTGCTTTCTTTCCCACCCCTCTCATCCCCACCCTCCGCTTACCCGAGCTATTTTTTCCAGACGCGGCTCGAAACACTTCCGCTAAAAAAATCCACCGTATCGCAATCTAGAGATGGAACGCTCGGCAATCTGGAGAGACCGAGAGATTGCAAGCGATCTCAAAGGGACTGCAGTTGCATCGTGGAATACCCCTTACCCCTTCCCCGAACACAACCTTTCATCCGTAAGCATGGACATTTGGGATAAATTATTAAGTGGGGATCTCGGTGTGCGCGTCTCGGAATTCGATCCGGAAGACGAGGCATCGATGAAATACATAACCCGACAATCCGTGCAATGAGTGGTTATTTTCCCGTGAGGGAAAGGAGAGACTCGTGAACCTGAGGTTGTTTGCTGCCTTTCTTCGCGGGACTTTTCAATTAGTAGCGGCCGCACTCTGGGGGATGGAATCATACGACCACATCACTTCAAATAGTCTTCACGATTCCGTGGAAATGGAGAGTCTCCCAAGAACATCCACGAACCATCAGATTTATCTTCATAAAAACCGAATACGAACCGAGCATAACTTTTAGGAGCAAAATTTGAGAGGAATTTCCTTGATCTTTCTCCTTCCATTCCCACAAATGATAGAAGAAAATAAAACAAAGGCTTAGTACGCCCTAATTGCCCAAAACACAGTGTATCACTCTTGGATGTTACTTGTGTCGGAATATGCTCGATTTGCTTTGCTTTCCCATCCAAAAAAAATTTAGAAGGAATGATGAACCAAAGGCATCTACATCTAAATAGCAATTCGCCTTGAAGATGGGTGGGAGTGAATGATCACCATAAATGCACAACGTATGTGCGTGTTTTAATGTATGAAATCTTAACTTAATTAAAGAAACCTGTTATGAGTGCACCAGGAAAGTACTACTAAATGAACAATAACTAGGAAAAAATAATTGTTGTCTTATGGTCTGCGCATTTGATTAACCCTCCAAAACTGTTTTTGCGTAACACGTGTAAATGACGCGTTAAAATGGCTTCGAGGAGATACTAATTCCAGCCAGGTGCCCTGCGTACCAAGCTACCTATACTACACCTACCTATCATTTTAGTAGCAGTAACTAGGTAGCTTGGACCATTTTCGCCACTTAGGACGGATTGGTTATTATGTAGAGGCAGGATTTTTCAGAGAACGGAGTAACAGAGGAGAAAAATCTGGCGACGGCATTAGAATCCTCTTCACGAAAGACGCCAAGGGGTCCACGGTTTAACACCTCATTCGAAGGACGGAGTACTGTGCATGAAGTGTTCTCCACACCGCACTCAATTAGGGACCGGTATAACAAGGCAAAATCTCTGCCACTACCTGGATTTGAACCTGGGCCCTCAGGTCGGTAGGCCAGTACGCTACCCTCCACACCAACCCGATCCTCACCTACCTATCATGTTATTCTGTTATTTACTAAATTATTTTCTTGTTCGAGAGTAAAGAGATATTTTAATCAATCCGAACGGTGGTCTATCTCTTTTATATTGCTGTCGCAAATAAATCGGGCGTAACACGTTGGTGGTCTAAAAATATTCCAACGTCAGTGAAACAATGATCGTATTCATAGGTAATTTAATGATTTAGCTTAATTATCCTAAATTGCTGGCAAAATTATGATGAAAGGAAGAAATTCATTGCCTGTAATGTGGCGAATTGCATTGCGGAAAATTTGAATCCGGGTTAAAAATGGGAATGTTAAACTTGACGAAGTTCCAATACAAATTTTATTTCCGTAGACGAACATTATTTCAGCTTAAATTCGTGTGAATTTCAAAAGCCATATCTTTTGCTTTGATCAAATCCACGTTTACCGTATAATTTTATTGAAAGTGTTTTGCGGAGTATAGAGAGGTCACTGGCGGTGGCATCATAGGGTTGGGGCATCTAGATCCTCAACGCTTTCACCACGTCCGCACTGTAACTAGCCAGCGATGCACGCGAAAGTACTTGGCGGGCTGGCAAATGAATGCATACGTTCAGAGAGGACGGTGAAATTACGGGTTGCCAAATGGAGCACTTAAGCAAATCCTGCGTCAATAATTGCACATCGTAAAAAATCACAAGGCGATAGAATTCGTTACGCAGTACTAGCACATTAAGCACAATTGATAAACGCGTCAAGTCCACATTTACAAATTCATCCATTAAGCCATGATAACTTTGCGTAGTAGTAGTAGTAGTTGATCGGTAGTAATAATATTCATGTGCGTAGAGGTGCAACGACGGCTAAGGTTATATCGCACTGTCTAACCTGATATCTCAATCCTAGGACTAGCTCCACATCAGTGCCTTGGGTGAAATTCAAACCCGCAATATTTGGCTTGCCAAGACAATGCGTTTCCAAACTATCTACCACGGCCGGCTGTCGTTTTCTGGGTGAGCCACCGGCAACTTGGTTAGTTCCACCATTTAGGATAAGACATTTGAGGGATTGGATATGGTGGAGTGAAACCCGGCGTCAGAATTAGTGCGCTCATTACTAAAGACTCCAAGGGGTCTACGGTTTAACGTCCCATCCGACAGATGAAGTACTGAACTTGTTCTCGCCTCACAATGGAAACAGTTTTCTCCTTACAACAGTAAATTAGCGACCGGTATACCAACACAAAATCTACCAATGCCTGGATGCGAAGCCAGGCCCTTGAGATTGGGAATACGCGACCTATCGCACCAAGTGATGTTTACACCGCCTCCGCCCATCTGCGAGTGACGGGCAAACGCGTCGCCGTGTAGTGGGTCAAACTTGAGTTTCCCATTGCGACCAGAAATGAAATGCCTCTGCCGGTATTAACTTTGCAGTTAACGTTAGATAACGCCTCTCCCGATCACACACCTTTAGGCATTCTGGGAGTCAACCTGTGGCACACTCCGTCGGCAATAAGCGAGCAAAGTGACTCTTCCCTCGGACTCAATCACCACAGCTGGAGGCTGTCGCAAAGCATCCACGCCCGTGTGAATGCGCAACGATTTAAAAAATAATTCAGCTCATATTCAGAGGAACCGTAAATATCCTTGGACTGCATTAGAAATAATGCAAGATTAAAGTTTCTTGAGAAATGAAATCACACGAATTCGAATCTGGCACCCTCCCCCAAAACCTCCCCAAGGAGAGTCAGAAGCAACACATTTAGAGAGATCAACTATCGTAACGAGCGATAAAAGGAATCATTTTTGCCACGGACAGTACACAACTGCAATGCAAACAAAATAAAAATCCTTCCAAACGCATTATGCAACATACTTTAGCCTTGATTGAAAAAGTTTTTTCTCTCAGCTAAATACTACTTCACTCGTCTGGTGAGCTATCACCCCCCGCCAACCGCCCTGGCTGCATCATTTAGTCCACTTCCTTGGTGGATAGCCAATAGGCTCGAAACTTCCATTCATGCCTTTTCCGTTGCGTTCACCATATGGTGTGATATTCAGAATGGTGCCACGTAAGCTCCTCAAGCGAGTAACGGATATGAATATGGAGAGTAGGTGCGAAGAAAAATGCTTATTCCCACTTTCCGTCCGATTCATTCAGCATACCTTGTACGAAAGCTTTATGTTTTATTCGACAATTTTACAACTATTGCACAGTGCATTGTTTATTGGCAATCGTAATCTCTCTTGGCAGAGGAACCGCCGCACAGTGGTCGGAAATCGAAAATTTTTGGACAAAATTCAAAAATAGCTTTTTTTGAGATATAGACTTGAAACTTCGCAAATATACTCACAAAAGATTGATGATTAAGGAATAGTACGTCATTTGTCATTATTCTGAACCTTTAGCTAGATAAAGGGGATCAAACATGACCAAATTTCCAAAAAACTCCCGACTTCCTTTTTCTCCGAATATCTTCAAAGTTATGTTGATGGTGTTGTTGTGGGATGAATTTCATCGAATAAAAAAATGGTATGGTCTATTAACACAATGCTTTGCCTTTAATATGCTTTAGTTTCGAAGATTTTTAAAAACATTTGTGTGCTAATACGTTACAAAATGGCGGAAGCTGTTTTTGGACAAAATTTCACATAAAGTAGAGAATATCTAGCATTATATCAGTTATATCAGAGCGTTTGTTGAAGACTTTTAGATACGAAACTGAAGAGAAATAAAGAATAAGTTTGCGACGCCGAAAAATACATAAGATTTTCCGACCGCGCGTCCGGGGTCCGACTCCGCGCGCCGGAGCTGGAAATGCCGAGACTCGCCTACATTGCTCACGTGGAATGAACCCTAAAGCTTCGGATTCGCCGGGATTCTGATGTACAAATTGTTACTAACCTCCACAGGCCCTCTATGGACGAAAATGGTGAGAATATTGTATCGAGCGAGCGGATAATGGTACGTGTAGTAGCGTTCAAATTATTTTCGTGGCGAACGTTCGGGAAACATACATCTTATTTACAGCCTTTAACCAAAAAATAGTGTCTAGTCTTCTTGTGGACCATGCATCCTTCTAGAAAGACACCGCCTGGGATTGTTTTGTATTCCTTTTGCCTCCCTGCCCGCACGCACGCTCTAAAAGATGCACCGAAGAGGTCACAGTCCAAGCCGCTGTCCCCCCCCCCCTCAAAAAGGGTCCTGCGAAAAGGGACATTTATGACATTTCGGAACCTTTGACGGTCTTAAGCGGGTACATCAAGTGAAACATGTGTTTTTCCTTCAAGAAATACATTTTTGTAAATCAGTCCTCTATTGGCAGTGGTGTAAGAAGGTCATGCAGTAAAGAAATTGCAGGATCTCAAGATTTTGATTATGCTTGTGATTGTGACGAGCCTCTTACACTTTTGGCAGCTTTTCCTGTTCTTCGATAAGAAGTGATTCATATTTATTCATCTGGTTACTTTTTATGAGGTATGTTGTATATTGTTTTTGTTTCCGCAGAATTTTGTAGCTATGTGACCGCTCCTATATTTTTTTCATTGAAATGTCGTAAAGTGACTAAGTATTTTCATTAGAATACCCTTCTCAGGGCATCTTTTACTGCGTGTACTCCCGTATCAATTTAATAAATAGTGATGAAAACGTGAGTTTTTTTCATAATTTTCTTGGTAATTTTTGCCCTTAATACATGTCACTTAAGAAATTTCATTATTTAATGGCTGGTTTTCTAGTCTCACGCCTTGAGCTCCATGAAAAACTTATGGAGTCGAAGAACAAGTCAGTGACTGAGAAGAAAGAGTATACGTTGGAATTTCTATCAGGAAGATTAAATTTGGCATAACGTACAGACGCCTTAAATTCTCTAAGTGGGTACATACGGAAAAGTTTTTTGATACCATGCCTAAAAAGAGGGAGAGAGTACCTTTACACCTGTTGGTATGGTATTTTTGAATAAATGCTAACCTTTCCTAATACTAAATTTTTGATAAAGTTTAACTAAACAATTTTGCAACTTTGAACTTTGTATTTTAAAAATGTATTAATACTTTATTACTCGCAACCGACCGGTAAAAGAGTTCCACGCTTCTTGTGATAGAACAAGGAGAAGAAAATCTCAAATTCTTAAAACTATTGTCTCTACTACGGAACTCACTTTAACAGCTTCCATAAGTCTAAAGAAGAAAGGGGACAGGGGACATTTCGGCAGCTAAATTACTCACGGAAATAACAACTACCACACCAACTAGGGCAACAAGAGTCTTACGGAAGTGGAGGGAAAGTAATGTTATTCAAACTGAGATGACTGTTCAGAAGGCTTTATCCCTTATTATTTCCACGGAGTTGACCAAATGTCAATACATAACTCTGCGTAGCACAGCCTTAAGCCACGGACATGACTTATATCCTAGCTATGACCGAGTACTACGAGCAAAAAGCGCCGCATACCCGGAAGGAATAGTAGTCACAGAAAATATGTGCGAAGTAAATCTTCAAGATCTTCTGAATCAAACTGAATCACGGATCCTGGCGTGTGTTTCCTCAACTCAACTTTCGCGAGAGGAAATAAATTGCTCATTGATTTGCAAGTATGGGTTTGAAGGCAGTTCGGGCCATTCTCAGTACAAACAAGTGTGGCAACGAGGGAATGCATCTGATGAATTTTTATTCATTAGCTCCTTCGTGCCATTACGTTAGTAAATGATACTGCGGGTAACATACTCTGGATTCTCTAGTCATCACTTAATTTCCAAAAACTTGTTTATGACGAATTGAAAATAATGCATAGGCGATAAAACTCCCGTGTCCTCTAATTCTAGGTGAGATAATTTGGTCTAATCCTCGGCATTCATCTACAAGATTTTGCCGGCCGATTTGCCTTCAGTGGGTTAAGGAGACAAGGGAAATAGCAATTGCAGAAAGGAATCATCTTCAAAAACAAATTGATGGCCTAAAAGCATCCAATAATGGAATCTACTCCATCAAATTTTCTTTGCAGCTAACTTTGATTAACGGAAAAGTAATACTGATGTATTTTATAGTGAAATTGTTATTAAATTGTTATTAAAGCATTAAAAAGACCAATTCTCTGAGGTATGCAATGCATTGACCGGTAGTGGAAGTATGAGGTTATGCATCTGCGGAGCAAAAACGTCGGAAATGAATACCTTAAGAAAGATGAAAGATCGCCCTGCTGATGAGGAAAAATACTCTCTCGGACTATCACCGCTAAATTGCTATATATATATTTAAGGCCTTTTACATGTATCCTATCGGCTTTTTATTTCATTTTTTATTTGCTTTCTGAATATATTTTTCAAATGTCGTGACAGCTGCAGTCATGCCACTTATGTCTAAATTTTACTCAATAACATATCAACACATTACAAAGAGGAAAGGTTCGACGGATGTACCCGCTTAAGACCGTCAAAGGTTCCGAAATGTCATAAATGTCCCTTTTCGCAGGACCCTTTTTGAAGGGGGGAAGCGGCTTGGACTATGACCTCTTCGGTGCATCTTTTAGAGCGTGCGTGCGGGCAGGGGCGCAAAAGGAATACAAAACAATCCCAGGTGGTGTCTTTCTAGAAGGATGCATGGTCCACAAGAAGACTAGACACTATTTTTTGGTTAAAGGCTGTAAATAAGATGTATGCTTCCCGAACGTTCGCCACGAAAATAATTTCAACGCTACTACACGTACCATTATCCGCTCGCTCGATACAATATTCTCACCATTTTCGTTCGTAGAGGGTCCGTGGAGATTAGTAACAACAGGTCTCTCCCTAAAATGCTAGATATTCTCTACTTTATGTGAAATTTTGTCCAAAAACAGCTTCCGCCATTTTGTAACGTAATAGCACACAAATGTTTTTAAAAATCTTCGAAACTAAAGCATATTAAAGGCAAAGCATTGTGTTAATAGACCATACCATTTTTTATTCGATGAAATTCATCCCACAACAACACCATCAACATAACTTTGAAGATATTCGGAGAAAAAGGAAGTCGGGAGTTTTTTGGAAATTTGGTCATGTTTGATCCCCTTTATCTAGCTAAAGGTTCAGAATCATGACAAATGACGTACTATTCCTTAATCATCAATCTTTTGTGAGTATATGTGCGAAGTTTCAAGTCCATATCTCAAAAAAAGCGATTTTTGAATTTTGTCCAAAAATTTTCGATATCCGACCACTGTGCGCCGTTGCGACATGAATGTGTGAAAAAGTGTGAGACGGAAAAATGGTCTGTAACTTTCGCTTGTGAGACGAAATTCGTCGACGGTGACTGCTAATAGAGTTCAAACATAATATAACAATCCGGAATGATTGTCAGCACCTTAAGGAGGTTGATCCGAAAAGTGAAAGTCATGTCATTTTTTTATATTTTCAGCACCTATAGAACTAAAGTTCCTCTATCTAATAAAGTAAAGATAATAACACCAACCCATACTCCTTTTCCCATAAATTGCATTTGAAATTACATACGATTAACGGCGAGAATGGCCGTCACATGGGAATATAACGTTTAAAAATACCATAGTGACATGTCAGTTTTGCAAAAAAGTGATATTTTATGCGCAATTTCCCAAGAAATAAAATGACACGAAAAAAAGGCATCAACCCACCGTATTTTTCGCTAAATCCACCAATTTCTGCGCTTATAGCAGACGAAATGCGTTAGTTGTGTTCAAGTGGCGCTGCGGTCGCTCTAGCCAAAATGTATGGCGTATGAATAATATCATTACTAATGAGATATTAAAGCATATTTCAGAAAAATATTATAACATAACGTTTGATAGTATTACTCTGGTGTTATACATTAGTAAATTCTTTGAGTACATGAATTTATTTCTTTAAAGTAAATGCTGAATTGACTCTATCGTCGAGCTGATTAAAATTATCATAAAAAATAAATCCTTCGACTTTCCATCGTATTTCTTGTGATACTTATGACTTTCAATAGCTTAGGTAATTTTCTTTGTGAAGTTAGGATCACTTAGCAGGCATATACTCGTACTTAAATTAATAAGATTCCTCAGAAAACTTGACTCAAGCAGTCGCGAGCCAACCTCCTTAACTCGAACGCTGGTTCCATCACCGATTGAATTCCCTTATACTTTACATTTAGTACAATGACTTCATTCGTTGAAAGCAAATACTTGTGTACTTTCCGAATATCCACTCATTGAAGACGGGCAACAACAGGGAAGAATTAGAAGGGGAGTCAATGACCCCTTTTGAGCACCTCCAAGAAAATCAGTACGGCAAACATACCACAGATAACAATGTCTACGGCTGGCTCCTAAATTAAGCATGGAATGACTTGGTCTACCAGAAATACTAGTTAAGAACATTTTTTAAACTCTTCCATAAGTACGCAGTTTTAATGTAAAACTAAAATAAAATAAAATTCTTTCAAAGGGAATCTACCTTCTTCATTACATTGAGGGCGTATCTATCTTTTCGATAACTACCAAATACTTTACTCAATACTACACCACTCCTCGACCAGTTCACAGAAAATGGTCAAATTGGAATTCAAATATCATAATATTAGAACTCATTGGAGACAATTGGATAATTACAATACCAATATCATTCGGAAAGTCATAAGCACAAGTAAGAATGTTTCTGTACGCACGGGTGAAGTTCAAATATTGACCACAAAGGCAGGAAAACAAGGCTCTAATATATGCGAAAAAGTTTGAACCGCTAATTAAAAACCAAAAGTGACTCTTTGGTTCTTAAGTTAAAATTGCTCGTATTCATTGCCCTCGTGTCGTCTCAAAACAAATAAGAATGTAAGTGTGGCATTATTACCATTCATCTATATCTATTGGAAACCTTGCGAGCCACCTTGAGGGTGTATGGCAGTGGGCGAATAATCACCAAACATACATCAAATATGGATACACTATTAGTTAAATATTACTAAATAAGGGGAACTTTCAGCCACCCATCCATCAGGTACGTGCAACTGAACGATTATTATCAACGAAAACGTGTATATTTCATTAGCGAATTCGTCATGTGTTGAAATGAATGAGATGTAGTTGCCTAAATAGGCATGCTTGTGTTTATATTTGCCTTTTCGTCAATTTGACTGCCGGCCTTAATTTTGAGGAATGGTGGAAAGCCTCCCTCGTTGTTTCAGCGCTCATGACCTCTCATATTCTCTTTGGAGCTCAAAGAAACTTTTCTCCACCGAGGTATATAACTTCATATATTTACTTTTATTATGAGTAGCATACTTACACTCATACTTTAATCCCTTTCTCCTCACACCCACCGCAAGAAAAAACTATTTTTCAACTATACATTATCAAGTTAATTCCAGGAATATAGGGCTTAGGGATTCTCAGGAATAAACTCAGCGAAATTTTTGTACGGCTACTAACTAAATTCAAAATCAATTCAGATACAGGAAAAACCGAGGAGCTAGGGAGGCAATACTCAGCTTAAGGATACTGGCCGAGAAAATGATACACCTAAACAAGCCATTGCATGTGGCATTCGTGGACTTGGAAAAGGCCTTTGACGACGTTGAATGGAACAAGATGCTTAAGGTACTGGTAGCAATTGTAATAGACTTCAAGGATAGAATAATAATCTATAGCCTCAACAAGAACCAGGTCACCACAGTGCGAATGAAAGACGGGAGGAAGATAGAACCCAAAATAAATAATGGAGTCAGACAAGAATGCAACCTCTCCCCAGCGTTATTCAATATATATCTGGAAGAAGCAATAAGAGCCGCAGAGGAAACTGGTATCAAGGGCATCAAGGTGAATGGTGAAGAAATAAACATGCTAATGTTTGCTGATGACATCGCAGTTGTAGCAGAAAGTCGAGAGGACCTACAAGCATCCCTGACCACAATGGACCAAGTACTTCTAGAATATGAGCATCAAAAAGAAGAAAACTAAAATCCTAGTGTGCGGAATAGAGAAGCTTAGGGAGAATATCTCAATTCGAGGAGTGAAATTGGAACAAGTGGAGAACTTCACCTACCTCGGCAGCACTATAACTTGGGATGGAAGAATCTCGACGGACATCAAGCAAAGAATAGCACAAGCTAAGGAGGCATTTATGAAGAAGAGACAACTACTGTGCTCAAAGAACCTACGGCTGCAAACAAGGAAGCACTTCATCAACACATTCGTATGGAGCGTGGCACTCTGTGGATCAGAGACATGGAACATCGGGAAAGCAGACCAACGAAGAATTGAAGCCTTCGAAACGTGGTGCTGGAGGCGAATGTTGAAGATTAAATGGACAGATAAAGTGAGGAACGAAGAGGTGTACAGAAGAGCAGATGAAGAAAGGACAATATGGAAAACCCTAAGGCCAAGAAGAAACAGATGGATTGGACATACCTTGAGGCACAATGAATTAGTTAGAAATATAATAGAAGGGAAGATTGAAGGGAAGGTCCCGCGAGGAAGACCAAGGGACATATATAGGGCAAATAAAGAAGGACGTGAAAGAGAAAACATACCAGAGCGTGAGGGAATTAACTATGAATAGGGCAGAATGGAGGGCTGCAGTAAACCAATCTTAGGATTGAAATACTGATGATGACTAACTAGATTATTGTTGATACATTTTTTCATTGAACAAAAACACTCTGGAAATGGCAGAGTTGTTTCAAATCAACAGATGACAAAAAAGAAGGGATGTTTGTAAATTCAGAGTGAGTGTTGGGGTTCAGTTCTATGATAACGCTCAAATTTGAAATAAAGACCGTCTCTTCCTCTGCATGCCGTACAGTATAACATCTCCAAAAATTACAAAAGTGTGCAACGTCAAGTACCTGAGAAGCATGAGCACTTTTAGAGGCTTTGCTTGTACTTACTGGCTAACAAAAGTATTTCACTATCGTCAGGGTCCCTTGTTTTCATTACTGAAATATCATACAATAAGTCTGCTCTGCTTTGGCCTGAACAATTAACCCGATTCATTCACTGGCTGTAGAGATCAGCGGAATGTACCGACATCTGAATCAATTTACACCATTGAGAATAGGTAGGAGCGGGTAATAGGTTTGATTTGTTGGGACGGGCGAAAGAGTAAAGAGAAACTTGGCATTGGCAATGGCTGGCTCTTAACGAAAGGCGCCAAACTAAACCCGGTTTATTACCCCATTCAACGGTCGGAATATTTCATCTAAAGTGCATGTAAACGCCAACCAGAATTAAAA
Source organism: Platycnemis pennipes (assembly GCA_933228895.1). NCBI lineage: Eukaryota > Metazoa > Arthropoda > Insecta > Odonata > Platycnemididae > Platycnemis > Platycnemis pennipes. The sequence continues at coordinate 120,649,198 of OW121846.1, forward strand.
TAAAAGCCCTCTCTCAATCGGGGAGAAAGACCCATACTTAAGCCACCGTACCAAAGCAATCCATTGCACGATGAAATATTCAGGTGAAATATTTGATCGATAGTTTCATACAGGTTGGATAGGTTTGGATGGAGTGCCTCTCCTCTTCTTTGCATTTCATTCCCCTAACTGCTACTTCTCCACGATGTTTCTCTCCTCAGATCAGAGGAGGAGCATATTACCAAACTCTCTTAATGCCATCAAAAATACCTTTCCTTCTCATCCCCTTCCTTGCTAGCCAACGACCTGAGGTGTCCCATTTTCCCCAAGTACCTGTCCAAACCACTTACTCTACTTACCTCATCCTAGTTTCGCATAACAATCCTCTTCCCTCCCCCACCATTCTCGTCACTTCTTCATCCACTCTCGTTTCCGTCCATCTAACTTTCATTCCCATCCTAGCCCACATTTCCAAAGCTTCCGAACTTTTGTCCCCATTATTCCATTGAGTTCAGTGGGGTACGTTTGATACCGTCGGGATTATCTCGAATAGGGAACCAAGGAGTCACGTGGTACAAATAAGAATGGTTCGCAAATGTGGTGCGTTTTAATCGCTCGCAACAATCACTCTCATTGTTTTCACTCGAGTGTTTCTCATCCGAGGGCTCTATACTCGTGATGGATGAGAAAAACTGAAGCGAAAACAATGAGAGTGATTGTTGCGAGCGATTAAAACGCACCACATTTGCAAACCATTCTTGTTTGCACCATGTGATTCTTTGTTTACGAACTCGAGATAATCCTGACGGTTTCAAACACGCCTGCGCAGGTGACAGACAGACAGGTGACAGAAGTTCTTTTCTCTAGGCCAAAGCGTTGGCAATGCTTCCCCGAATCATAAAAAGAAGAAAAAAATTGTCTATAGGTGACATCTTTGAGTAAAATCACGATCGCCATACGTAAATAACAGAGTCACAAAATATGAGGGGAATAGAGAGCTGCAGTGTTGGAGCTGGACTCTTACACTGAAGGAAAGGGTTGGGATTGAGTGAGAAAGGATATCTCAGTCCGTATACTTAGTCTGCCGGACAAAGCCATCTGGGGCATGAGAGCCCAAGTCCTTCACCAACCCCTATCTCCACAATCAAGTCCCAAAAGCTCATTCTTATTCCCAAAGTATCGCTCTTGTGCACAGAATGTCAAAAGGCCAGAATCTCGATGCTTTTCGGCCCGAGCTTCAGCCAAAAGGAAAATCCCAAATGACTTTATTCGACGCATATAGTTAGGATCCGCATCGTGTGAAGACTTGCAAGGAAAGACGGTTCCCTTGGAGGGGCGGGGACATACTCCAAGGCGTCGCCTTCTCAAGAGACTTCATGTCGCCGTGCAGACACTTCATCCCCGTCTTCGAATTTGGGGGAGAATCCGAATCACATGCCAAAAGATCTAGCCGCGGTGAATCAAATCCACCAGGAGTATTTACAACTTGCTTGGTTTCTCCATGCCACGACGTCACCGCAGGCCATGCCACCGTGGGCTTTCTTCATTTTCTTCATAATTGAGGAACAAAATGAAAATCTAGTACTGTTCACGGAGCGCTGCACTGCACGACACTTTGCAATTACAAGTGAAAGTTCACTTTCACGTGAGGATTTAAGCCTCGCTTGAAAATGACGCCAAGCGTGGAATCGCGTCGTAATTAATGAGTTACGTGGGACTCAATTGCTGTCATGACTCCATTTAATAAGTTCTTAATGCCGGTCATCAATTTATACGAATGGAATAATAACAATTTAGCCTCTCCGTAGGTCACTATTTAATGGTTAATCTCATTTTAAATTTATTTCAACTTTCTCAGAGATCCTTCAATAGGATTGGAATTCTCTCTCGAGACTGGTGGCATTTGGTAGACTTAAAGTAATGCGAACCATTCTCAGGCTTCCTTTTCCTCTGCCACTTTTCTTACACAATGAAATACATAATTTTACCAAAGGGCCTCATCTCCATCCACAAAACGTTCACGCTCCATCAACAGATAAAACATTAAAAACTTTCTTCTCATTTTCAGTTTCTCTTCTGATTTTTTCCTATCTTCATTTCTCATCCAGGTGAGCCAAAATTTCTTTGTATGAATTTTTATACTATTTACACACATTATAATTAGTAAAATAGCTAAAACAATTCTGTATTTAGCTGTAGTAACGAAATATGTAGATGAACTTGTCAAATTACATTCATTTATTTTTTCATGGCCATTAAGAAGACACTTGATTGTAAAAAGTTTAAAGTAGACAGAATATCGTGAAAAGTATTGAAGTATATCGGGAGATGAGAGAACGATAGTCGAAAATGGAAGGTATCGAGCGTAACATGGAAAAATCAATTTCGAAAGCTGAAATATAGAGGAATTAGGATATTGGTTTTATAAAAGGTCAGGAAACGACGAAAAAATGAGTTTCACTTTCAAGCATAGATTATGCAATGGGTATTCCTATTAAACCTATACTTACAACGAAGTAGTGTGGCGCAGAGTAATCTAATTACATGCCTGTCCTTCCACGTATCCACATATTTACTCCGTTCCTCCCACAACATTCCACGCATTTCAACCAAATTTCACTTACTTGACCTTTCCAACAAGGAAAACACGCTGAAAAGGTTTCATGCAACTCAGAGCGCAGGTTTTGTCTCCAGATCGTTCGGAATGTCGCCCATGAGAAACGCATGTACAGTTCGTTTTTATCTTTTGAAGTCCTTATTTCTTTTAAAAATTAAAGTGGAAACAATATTCTTGTGAATTGAGACAAGCGCCATTAGAAAGGAAGTCAAATAAAAATTCCTATTTTGGCGATGGATTATTGTTTTCGATTTGGTATTGCGAGAGTATTACAAAACACACAAACATTTGGTAAAATTTTGTGTATTTCAGCTATCCGTCTCCTTGACTACCAACGCGATGCTGAAGCCAATCTCATTAATTTTCCTATGAGACTACATGGAGAAGTTAGGTCCATTTAGAATAAATGGGATGAAGATAATTATTTTTTCTCTTGATGATTGTATCATTAAAACTTGGAAAATTCAAACTTTTAGGATTTTGGTGATAAGATATTCATTCTTTTTTATAACAATGAATATTTTATTCGAAATTTCTTCAGTGTCACTCAAGTAATCTAGTGGAAATGTCTCAATGATATTGTATTTATCTCTAAACTTCCTTCACTCACTCCATCGATAAGATATGGACTTAAGATTCTATTAACGTTTAGTTCTAAATATGTTGACGGAGGGTTCATTAGTTATCCATAATGGATAACTTAGTCCTCTCCATGGCATGGCCTTTGGTCATGCCATGGAGGGGACTAAGGACACATTTAGGGCTTCGTTTCAAGTTCTTGAGGGCAAGGATGACTCGCCGGCCGCTGATCGTGACGTCTTGTCCGCGGAATGGAAAGATGAAAGAATTACGGGTATGGAGGTTACATTCACACCACTGGGGGAGACGACGACGCTTAGCAACACCATAAGAGAAATCATGTCCTCAGATTGTTTTTCATTTTTTCTGCCACTGAATCTCAAGCGACAGCTCTTTGTAATTGGCAATTACGGCGGAGAGATCATTCAAGTTTTATTGCGATAAACGCGTGATTGGTTAAAAGCCTCCACCGATCAACTATAGGAAGTCACGAAATTGCTTCTCCGAAAATTTATGAAGTGAATAAAACAGGCCGCCCCCCCATATGTACTCGCTACTCCTGTAACCACTCGTGGAACTTGGGAAATCTTCCATCGCGTTTCTCGGCTCTGTTGAAGTTCTTGCGCCACAGTTCCCTGAGCGTTCCCCGTGAAAATTACCACTAAAGACGAGAAGCTGGAAATCATCTATAGACGTAGACTCACCAGGAACAACGTGACTCAACCACTACTAATTCACTGTCACTCGATAAGAATTTTCTTGACATTTATGGCGAATAATCTCGTGAAAATTAGCTTCAAAGATTATTACTAGTCGCACTGTATATGCAACTACGAGAAAAGCCTTCTATAATATTGATGAAAACTACCGAAGTAGTAATGATTCATCTACGTCCACATAACCCCTTACAAACCACGAAAGATTCTGTGTCAGGGGGTGGGCATGCATAATCAAGGAGTAAGTAATCCAATGGCTTGCAACTGCATTACGTGTTTCACTGTAAACTTAATCACATTCACCCGTGCCTCACCAGAGGAACACCGCAGCTGCGTATGCGATACATTTTCCTAACTCAAACAAACGCCATACGAATCAGACAATGCACGAGCCACAAATAAAAGTTTTTGATCACACACCAAGCATAAAGAAATCTAAACATTGTAGCCATACTTTATACATTAGGAGCTTGCTTTAAACATGGCATTAAAGGCTGAAATATATTTTACCTAGCGTAATTATGTCCCCAGTAGGTGTCATTACAGTAGTGGTTCGGGGGAGGCGACAGACAGCTCAGGTCAATTACGCCATTTTACGATAGGTGGGTTTAGGGTAGAAGTAGGAATTTTCTGGGAATAGAGGAAGGTCGGAGAGAAATCCAGCGTCGACATTAGCCCCCTCTTAACTAAAGGCACCAAGGGTCCATGGTTTAACGTCCCATCCAAAGGACAGAGTCCTGAAATTGAATATCTCTCCGAGCTGCAACAAGTAGGGACCGGTATACCAATGAAAAATCTCTGCCACTGTAAGGATTCGAACCCGAATCCTCGGGTGAGAATCCAATATGCTAGAGGTAGCTATCACACTGATCCATTCCCCCTGTATTTTAATTTTATTTAACTTTCCCTTATTGTAAGCAAAACTTGACTTCCGAAACCTCTTGTTTCGCTTGACCTGGCCCACCATAATACCCTGTTTCCAAGAGTTTAATTGTTTCAAATGCCTCAAATGAATCACTGAAAGTAAACACGACGGAATATATGTCATATTCCTTCGTTGTTATTAGTCATTCGGTTACACGTGCCTCGTGTATAGATAATTGACACATTTTTCTCACAACATAGCAACATATCCGTTGCTGTCTGTCGTGCATATTTGGTGATGGTTGGCACACTGATACACACCATCGAGATGACTTTCAGAATAATCTGTCGATATATGTGAATTAGTAAAAGAAAGATACATATGAAATAGCAGAAAATGCAAAATGGAAGACATTCTACAGAAAGCCTCCCTAGTAAGTGAAGGTCAGAACAGATCTAATAGGATCGTAAGCGTAATTTTGTTGTTACCCTCCTATAAATTGGTTTCAAAACTGCTCTCTTTGCTGGGGATATTCCGAACCACTTTACTGCATGCTGTCCTATAAACTGTTCACAGTATTCTGTCCATGGAATGTGGACAAGTCTCCACCCTGTCGGATTCCACGCCTTCAGCAAGACTCACGCTCGATTTACGCATAGAAAAGCTAACGCGGTCGTTGCTCCACTTCCGAATGTCCTCTATCGGATCTAAAGAGAGTCAAAAGAGCGTTAGAATAAACCACTGATCGCCTACGAAACCGATTCTCCATCCGTGCTTTTCTTCTCAATAATTTCCATTGACAGCAACCAGTCGCTGCGACAATAAGAAGACGAATGCATGTACATAGACATTCCCATAACTAACCCCAGTAACCTGAAAGACCAATAGTCACATCATTCATGCGACCAAGAGAATTCTAACTCATGATTTTACTTGCCTGCTGGCTTTGAATTCGAATGGAGATTAAATTAATACGAAGTATTGCAACAATCATGTATTCAACAAATAAAATAATGCGAGGACTTGATGCGAGGAAAACATTTTCTCAAAACATAGTCACAAATAGAAATCAACTTCGTTGAATGTGATCTTTGACGCATAACAGCAGTGATACAAAACATTCGTACATTTATTACTAGAACACGTATTTTATGTTGCCTAACGAAACCAGATGGGTCAAGTTATCCAGTCACCAACTTTTAGACAGTATCCTCCAATGCTTCATTGAATAATAGTGACCAAAGTCAATGAAATCATTCGCAGTAAAAATGGCTAAATAAAATTTAGTAGCCTTCACTCTCAACTTTATGAATATTGGTGAGCCTGTCCCTAATGCATTAGGATAGATTCTATGTATGGAGATTGTGAAAGGGATTGCTTAGAGGTTTAAGCAGAAGTTAACTCATATGAACTGCTGCCAAATGTCTCTAACGGAAAGAAAGACTAGATTTCTTCATTCATGATTTAGTCTGGAATTTTTCTCCTTTCGTAGCAGAGGACTAAGCAGCTAAGTATTGTAGTTATTTGCGGAGGGTTACCGACTGCTAAGATCTGTCACTATTCCATGCCATTGAGGATAGGCGGGTAATGAGTAGAGGAAGGAATATATCAGGGAATGGAAGAGGAATGAAGCTAAACCCGGCATTGGCATTAGCGTAATCCTAACGGGAGGGACCAAGTGGTCCACAGCGTGACGTCCCATCCGGCGGATGGAGTGCTGCGCTCGAAGTGCTTTCCACACAGCACTCAAATAAGCACTCGCAAAGTAGCACTCCGCCTTAGCAACTCATATATCGTGGGTTAGGATTCCTCCTTGGGCACGCGGGTCATGTTACCTCAGGATAAAAATGGACTTAAATTAGACGGTGCGATATAGCCATAGCCATTGGAGACCATGAAACCCAAGTCTACTGCTACGATTCGAGATGCCTCAACAGAACCCTCTCGATACCCACAAAGGAGAATACCCTGGGTGATACCCCTTCACCCTGGGTGATACCACTTCATCACCCAGATCCCATTTGTGACTGATTTCTTCTCGTAAATGAGACAGGAAAAGTGCAACATAGCGAATTTATGGGTCACTTTAAATCATTAAAGCCGACAATTCGTTTGATAAAATTGAATATTTATTTACAAACACTCTGTGAGATGGAGTGGTAATCATAATGGGTGCAGAGTTTGCAAGCTGACCGCAAGGTCTCGGGTTCAAAGCCGATTGCCTCTTTAGATTACGCCATCAATACCCAAAGCATGCATTTATAGTCTACCGAACTTAGAGAAAAGTCAAAGGCGAGCCAAGGAAATGAACTGGCCTCTGTACTCTGATACATTGCACGATGATGGTCTCTGTTGTCATGAAGTGGATCCTATTCTAACACGTCAAATTGACTTTGGAGATGAAAATCTCTTTAATTTTGCGCATGATAACAACATGAATAACACAACAACCAATTCTGACATCCGCATATCGACCCAAAGACCATTAAATGAAAAATACCCGTTTTGCCTGAATATATACCACAATTATATTATTAAGTTTTACACCATTTCAAGGCACTTAAAGAAACCGTTCGAGAAAACTGTTTTGGACCAAAATACTGCGCCGTGGGACACCCATTTGTTTTATCCAAAAAATTGGATGGATCGGTATGGATCAAAATATTTGATAAAAATTTCACCGTGGGATACCGGCTTAAGAAAAACTTAATTGGTAAACAGTTCGTCAAACGTGCATGGATTCATTCATTTCGATTTGGCTGAGTAGGTTAATGAACCGAAAAAATCGAGAATTTTCCATCGAAGCGTGTGTCTCAACTCTATTGTGAACGGGCGCTAAATAACACACTTACGTGTCCCATTTCTGAGCTTTGTCCTTTTCCAAATATTTAAACTACCAAAATATTTAGCAGACTCTCAGCATAGCAACAAGAACGTGGGATTACATTCATTGTTTCATCGTAAGATTCGTGAACTTCAAAGTGTTGTGAAATGCATTCCATTAAGGCTGGCATTCGCTTGCTCATCCAGAAAGATTCATTGGACAAGACACAGCAATTTATTGACTATTATTATTTCTTTCGTTGTATATCGCATTTTGACTTTGAGTAGCTTATTCGCAATTTATAATTTATTGAAGATGGCTTTTATCTGAGGTAATCAGCATCATAAGAAATAGTCGAGACCTGAATCCTCAGTTGAAGGACGCCAGTAGGAGTGCTGCTGAAACTATTGTGAGAAAAACAACGCACGCAGACGCAACCCGGAAGGACGCTGGTCACTGTTCAAGCCACGAAAACCTGAGATTGAGCATCATAAGAAATACGTTATTAGGTTTGTTCATAGTTTCTAGGAGCTATCTTCCCCTTCCAGAGCCCTTCATAACCAGTAATAACATTTTCTAGATTAAAACTCACCTTAGCTCATCATATCCTCTGCCTTCCTTCACGTGTCCCGGAACAATTATTCTTTTTCCTCCCTTTCCGCTTTCCCCTAATTATCCTTTCAACACTGTTTCCTTCCAAAATATGCCCATCAAACTTTAAGGTTTTCATTTAACTTTCTGTCACCTGAAATTAAATAATACCTCGCGAATCACCCATGTGGTGTGTAACAGGGTGTAGCTCATCAACAGACCTGCATTACCGCACGGTAAAAAATCCTATTGAAAAATAAATAAATTACCGCTGTCACTGCCGGCTTTAATACATTTCTTTCTCCCGGGAAATAAAGCAGCTTCATATGCAGTCTGATTAAATACCTCCCGAATGTGTTGTTTTCATGGCATATCTCCAAGGTTTTTCACATATTATACGGGAACGATTTTGATTTTTTTGATGCAGCGCTCGCTCTCGCCAACAGATTTCGTAAGTTTAGTCGTTACTGCTATACCATATTGCGCCAAACTTGAATGGCATTCAAATAACTTCTCACTTCATGTCCTTGAAGGTTATTCCATATTTAGAATTTTGAAAATAAATCTAAAAATCGGAGTGAAGAGTCTAGAGCTGGGCATGGTACTAATGCATGTACTACTAATATCTATATGTACTCCATGGTATTAATACAATAGTACCATGGAGCTGGGCTGATTCTCGCTTGGTAGAGCTCGGTCTATTGCCAACTCTCGCCATCCGCGGTGAGAACCAATCGGATTTCAAAGACAACAGTCTTTGAAATCCGATTTGGGATTCTCGGTCGACCACCAGACGTCGGCATTTCTCCCTCCGGATCGTGAGGCTCACAGACTGATAGGAAAATTCTGCTTGTCCCCTGGCGCCCAATAGGAGTCAAGGGTTAGTTAGAAGCGGCACGTGGCTCCAAGGGAGAGGGTGGGAGCAGGAAGACGCGACGAGACGAGACACGGGGTCGGCAAGAGCCGCGACTGGCGACTGGCCTCCGGGCGACACGTGCTGCGCGGCGCGCGTGACAACGCGAGAGGATTTTCGACTGACTCGCGACCTCATGCATCGTGTAGAAATTCGCGCGCCCCAAAATTCGCCGTCCTTTTAAAAAATAGTGGCAGAAGTATTTTTGTGAGAGGTACTTCGACGTCTACACACATTTAACGCTAACCCTGCAAACCACCTCGAGGGTGTGGCAGAATGGGAGAATAATCAACAAGCAAGCACTACGTTCAAGTTCACACCAATTCTCAAATTACTACTCTATTATAGATTTCTATTTATATCAATTAATAACATTTACGCAACATACAGGGAGGTTTTCAAGGAAATATTCATAAATGCAATGCACAAGTAGGTAGTCGTTCATTCAGGTTTGAAAATAAACAAAAATTCACTTTTCCCATCAAATTATCATCCCTGGAAACTTCGGTGCAATTTATATTAATTTCTTCACGTGCAATGTGTACAATTGTATTATCATTTGAAGGGAAGATATTTTTATGAGAGCATGTGTTAGTGCCATATCTTAAAATCAGGTCGTACTGGGACATACCAATACTTCTTGTCATGACGGGAAATAAGACATGCCATTCAACACCCATAAGCCCTTGATACTGAAAAAGTTTTATATATTTTTTTATCTACGCATCTAGCTGGTTATTACCATTATTACGGTAGAAGAGAATGTTATAAAAAGAATGTTGTCCCTAGTTACTCGTGAAGTTTTGATGTTAAGTGCGTCTGAGTAAATATATTTAATGTATAAGATATTTTAATTGGAACAGATTACCGCTAGTATTTACTTTTTTTAGTTTAAATTTATCAGCTCTCACAATTGGTGTAGTTTTCAATAGCACTTTACTTTCAAGAACATTTTACTAGTTGAATTACATACTTTATTTCTTTACTTAATTTGAAATTATACACATTTTAATGAAATATTCCGATGCAACTTGCTGCTCAATACTTATAAAATAATCATCATCATGGGCCAGCAATCCTAGGATTGAGTTGACGCAACCCTCCACTCGATTCTTCTATCGGCCAACCTCTTCATATTAACGTAATTCATCTCTTTCACATCACTCACCACCTGTTCTATGTAACTCATACGAGGCCTGCCTTTTCCATTCTTTCCGTTCAATTTTCCCTCGACGATTTTCTTCATCAGGCCATTGTGTGCTAGGATACGGCCGATTAGGTTGTCCCGTCTTCTTTCTAGGGTTTTCAGCAGACTGCTCTTATCTCCCACTCTTCTTAAGACTACTTCATTTGTCACTCTTCATTTGTCATTAAAATAATACTTATTCCGGGGATGATGCTTTCAAAAGGATTTAGGAAGTTTAAGAAGTCATAACATAAGAATTTAAGCAAGTTTAAGAACTTTGAAGTGAAATTTAGGAAGAAGCAAAAGTAGTTAAATAATGCACTGGCATATTTCATTGTCTGGCATGGACTTGGTAGAGAAAAACTGTTTTGAAAAATTCCGCGAATTGATCATACCCTCTTACGAGCTACCATCCCGGAAAAGACTCACGAAGAATAACTTACGACCATCTAAACGATCTCATTATGTTGATATATTCTACTTATTTGCCGAAGGAACAGTACAATGTCGAGAAGGAAAATCTGGCCCATCACCTGTAACAGTTTTTGCATACAATCCCTCCTTATTTTCTGTCAGCAATATTCTGAATACATTCCTCGGTCCGCACCATCTCTACCTCTTTGAAGTAATTATTTAAAAAAAAGAATCTTTTAGTGATGTCAGTATATAGGAAGAGCTTGGCCTTGTGGCACCATTTAGAGAATGACTTCCTAAATGTTTGACACAGTGAGAATTTAAGGTTTCTGCAATATTGTTACGATTTAATTTCCTATGCATAATTACCCAACACCTCTTCTTTTTTTGTAGCATTGGATGAAAACTCTTTGTTGAAAAATCTTGTCTTTCCCCCTAAGTTTCCTTGGACTTACCACTCCGGGTTCCGAAGGAACGATAGCAAATAAAAGCATCTGTTCATGCGCTCTGGCTTGCAAATCTCACGGAGGGCACGGGTGAAAGCTTCGACCTTTCGTACACATTTGGAAACACCCTCACTGCTTCAGTCGAAGTGGTCAAATAGTCATCCCAAAAACTTGCGCCATTTATCTGGTTCCTTCAGGATTCCGAGTTCTCGAGGCTATGAGGCTAGCGATAAACATGTGAGAATCGTGCGTACTCAACGGTCGAATGAAAGGAGTTTTCGGGTGCTCGTATTTAGGATTAAGTATTCGACTAGGTATTCAAGTATTCGCTGAGGCGCTGAGGTAGTCGTCCTTGTATTCATTCGGGAACTCATATAATCATCAAGGTAATGTAGTTATTTAAGTACTCATGTTATTCTCATGTACTCATATTCGGGTACCCATGTATTCATTACTTCGTAGGAAATCGCAGTTGGGCCAGGGAAAGGAACTGCCCCCCCCTACACTGAATATATGAATTTTACACGCCAATGCCTTAGTACGGGGTGAGCTCTAAACTCACCTATCAAAAACCAACCTTCGGGTTGAACACTAATTTTTTAAAATAATTTGTTGTAACTCCAATATAGATTGAATATTCAATTAGCAAAACAGCAATATAGAGATATAGAAAAATACAAATGCTTTGCAAAATTCCACTGTAGAATAAATTTATTGAGTCAACATGTTTCACCGCATCATGGCATCTTCAGTACTGGTGCCATGATGTGGTGAAACATGTTGACTCAATAAATTTATTCTACAGTGGAATTTTGCAGAGCAATTGTATTTTTCTATATCTCATTATGGAATTCCACAATGTCTCGGTCTCCTATATTTCGTTCATTAAACAGCAATGTAATTATTTTGTAAGAGATGACTTAGTTCAAACGGTACATGTGGTGGTCAAATTTCATTTTGAAGTCTTCCAAATACCAAAAAGGGTGATCGGATTGGTACGGTGGCTAGAGTTCTGATTTTCAATCCAGAGGGCCCGGGTTCAATTCCTGGTAGCTGCGAAGAGTTTTCATTGGTGTACAGTCCTTGTTTGAATATTGCGTAGAGAACACTTCGAGTTCAGTAGTTCATGTCGGTTGGAATGTCCAGCTCCTTGACACCTCTCTTTAAAAGTAGGTAAGCCTATTCCGTCACCAGGTTTCTCTCCCTCACACCAATTCTAATCGCGAAAATTATTTTAACTGTCGATCGCCTCCTCCATATAGCTACAACTACGAAAAACAAGTAAAATACAAATATGAACTCTACGCTCTCCAATTCGTCTCTAGAATCTGTGATATTATTACGAGAAAACACTCGCTAAAATGTTGTTAAAATATACGAGGATCTGAAAATGCGTTTCAATACATTACCCGCTAATGGCCACTGATCAACGTAAAAATATAACATAACATCAAAAATTAATTTTATATTTATCGCTATACCTACCAGATATTTAATCTATTAGAAATATGCCATTTGGGGTATAAAAGTGTGGGTGTTTCTGTCTTTATTAAGTGGGTTTAGTGTGACATAGGCAACCTATTGACCCTCAAGTGCTAATTTTCTTTTTAAAAAGGGAATGAGAATACATCACCACAAAGTTCCTCTGAACAGATAAATTCAATAATTAATCAATACACTGACGTAGACTGATTACAAGTTCAGCTCCCTTGAAGCCAAATCGCCATAGTTTTCTATTTCTTAATAATTTGCGATAATTACATGTTAATCATCGTTAAAACAAGATGTTGAGCCTATGGAATAACGGCAGCCCAAACAAGGTTTTGTAGCAATACTAAGGCCTTCTCCAGTTGGCACGCTGAAAATAAGTAACAACCGCCATGTGGTTGGTTTTCCGCGAAGTAATGGTCAAGATTCAGCTTTAAAAACCTCAGAGGAACTAGAAGAGTTTATACGTGGAATGGCAATGAGCTACATCTTCCGCTTTCCTCGAGAGATTTTTTTTCCTCTCAATCCCGTGGTTCGAGCAACGGACGAGAATGGCTGGGGCATTTATCATAAGAGTTAGCAATTATCATTCGCGTTACGGAGGACGGTGTATTATGAGCTCCATATGCGCGCATGGTGATTCGCAGCAAGTAGTGATTTAATGAACCAGAAAAACCGCTTAGCATCCTTAAAAGGATTCTTACAAAGATTGCACTTGCGTCGCCTATAACGTATCCCGATACGAAAACTCTCAAGGTATTTTTCTTTCCCGAAGTCCAAAGAAAGCGAATACCGGCTCAGATTGCCATAAACAACTTGCACGGGATGAGATTGCCACAATCATTTCCCAGCGTACTGGTTTAAAATAGTGGAAATATGAGTCATTTCGAGCACTCGAAAAACTCTGCAAACCCATTACGTTTAGCTCCAGCAGCGACGTATTGAGATGCAATTAGCAATTCGTTTATCCCTCAATGGCGCCCAGTTGGGGGATTTTTTGTCAACTAGCCAAAAAAAAAGAGCGTTTTAAACATGTATTGCTAAGGGCAAGCTGAGCGATATCTAAATATCAGATCTCTTATGGAAATGTACACCCACGTAGTACGCCAGATTCTAACGGAGGAACAAGATTAGAGAGGTAGACTACCGTAGTGATAGATTAAAAATATCTTTTCTCCAAAGAACACTATGAGAGTATGAGAGGCACATTATAACCAGATTGGCAGATGTATTGCACATAGAATAGTCAGTAGCGTACCTGCATAATGGCCTTTACACTATTAACTCACGCTAAAAGTGACCTTACATTCCTAATGGGATTTACAAATTAATACATTTAAACAAATATCTACCGGTTAATAAACATTTCATTTCCCCAATGATACTAATCATTTATTTTTACGGACGTCGCGACGTGATCGAAAATCGAAAATTCCTGGACAAAATTACAAAATAGCTTTTTTTTTAGATATAGACTTGAAACTTCACACAAATATTCAAAAAAGAGTGCTCATTAAGGAATAGTGAATTATTTGTCATGATTCTCATCCATTAGTCAGATACAGGGGCTCAAACATGACCAAATTAAAAAAAACTCCTGAACTCATTTTTATCCGAATATCTTCGAGGATAAATTGAAGGTGACGTTGTGGGAGGAATTTGATCGAATAAAAAATAGCACGATCTATTAACACAATCCTTTGCATTTACAGTATCTAATATTCAAATATTTTTGAAGCATTTTAGAGCTATTCCATTACAAAATGACGGATGCTGTTTTCAGGCAATATTTTTATATAAAGTAGAGAATATCTAGCGTTTTAGGGAGAAACCTGTCAAGTGCCTTATATCGAAGCACTCGTTGAAGACTCATAAACATGGAACTGAAGAGAAATTAAAAATAATTTTGCGACGCCGAAAAATACATATGATTTTCCGACCGCGCGTCCGGGGTCTGGCTCTGTGCGGTGGGGACTGGAAGTGCCGTGACTCGCTTACATTGCTCAAGTGATATGGACCCTAAAGCTTCTGATTCGTTGTTTTCCAGCTGTACTCATTGTCACTAACATCCACTGACTCTATATTGATGAAACCGAGAGAATATTCAATCGTGTGAGCGGATAAGTATACGTGGAATCGCGTTAAGTTATCTTTCTTTGCGCACGCTCCGGGAACTTCATCAAACCTAGGGGAGATAGTAGAAATAACCGTTCTTTTCTTCTCCCCTCGGATTATTTATACTTCTTTTTCCACGCAGAGAGATACAGTTCATACTGATCATTGTATCTAGGCTGTCTTTCCTTCCCATGATCGTTCGGGTTTTCTTTCTCACCGAGGTAACTTTAGAATCGACTGGCAAAGCTGTAATAATGAACAGAAGAGTCTGACTGGAAAATTTGTAGAAGAAAATGAAGACTGTATGGCGTTCATGCTCCGATGGCCTCTAATGGTGAGGCCATAAGATCCTTACTTCTCCAAATGAGAGAAAAGTTTCAAATGTTTGAACGAAGTGAAGTTTGGTAGAAAGTGGTGAGTGTAACGCATTTATGTGGCAAATTAGATTTAAACAATTAAATCAGTGGCGAAGTCAGTAACAAGATGATTTTTACTAGTTGGCAATTCATGCCTCGTGGCTTAAAGGGTAGAGCTACATGTACATCTTAAGAATACTCTGAAAGCCACTATAAAAGTGTGTGGCAGGGGGTATATTAACACCAAACATGAACTGAATATCATGCAATAAAAAGGATTAGTAATTATATTCTAGCCTAAAATTCACAATTTAAAACATACAAAAATAGCGAATCAAGCATGCTAAAACATGCCGTTAGTTGGGTTAGCTTAAAGTCCTTGTACCAATTTGCAACTACCTATGCTATCCACTATTACACTTGTATTTATACTATTGGGCACATTTACAGCTATTCATATCCCTTGATTTACAATGGAGGAAGGACATTTTGAATCTGTCAGTTTGGCAATCATCTAATTTTTATGACTATGTTCCAGTCTACCGTAGTAAGTTGGATTTCGCAAAATATTTTTAACGTCAGCAGTGAAAATATTATCTTGGAATTTATTTAAAAGAATAACATTACATTTCAACCTGCGGTCTAACCATGATTCCCATTTTAGTTCATCTGATAGAATAGTTGCGCCATTATAGATACAGGGTACATACAAACCGGATGTTGTAAGAGTTGTTTCAAAAGAGCATTTTTTTTTACTTTTACAGGTTCATGTAGATATGCAACAAATCCTCAAATTTATATTGCCCAATATATTCATCACCCCGGTAATTTCGGTTAAATCAATTATTTTACCTTATGGTACAGGGAAAGCAGTTAAGTGCAGTCAAAGCAATCAATGCTATTCAAATGAAAAGGACGGTATTTGAAGTAGGCTTGGGTTTTAGGTGCTTCAAGAGCTAAGGTTATATCGCACCATATAACCTAAGACAGCCACGACGTACATGCCCGAGGTGGGATTCTAACCCGCTTCGATCCTTTGGTTGCCAGGCTAGCACGTTACAAACCTGGCAGCCACGGTCCAATACGACGATAACTAAATACTTGAAGTTGCAGTAGCCCATGACCTCCAATTTAAAATGGATCTGTGGACTCATTTTAGGTCGGTATATGATTTTTTTTCACTTTAACTTCTCGGGAACTTACCTGCTCGGGAAATTCCAAAAAGATACTCCTCTCTTTGCACTGCCGACATTTTGACCCTTCATTTAAAGTTAAACCCCCTTAAATTATGCTACTTTATTTTCCTGATCTTCCATCTTCTGCTTTCATATGCCTCTACCATCCAGCATATTCTTCAAAGTCTCACTCTAAATATTGGCAGCTAGAATTAAATTTGAAGAAATGCGCGATAGTAAACTTTTGGAAAAATATTAGCTTTCCCTTAAAAGAAAATATCTACGCAGAATCTATAAATTATTTGGGGCGTCACCATTACTGAAGACCTGTCATGGGGGGAACACATCAGGGAAATAACTACGGTTGCAAACCGTAGATTAGGATTGGCAAAATGGGTTATAGGCAAATGCGATGAGAAAGTACGAGAATGAAGCTATTTTGCACTTTTCAGGTCTCATTTACAATATGCCGCTATTATAAGGGATCCGTACGAATTAGGTATGGTAAAGGAATTAGAGCGTATGCAAAGGAGATCAGCTAGATTTGTTAAAAGCCGTTATGATAACTCTATTAGTGTTACGAGTTTAATAGAAGAACTAGGGAGGGGTGGGGGGGGAATTACTAAAAAAACCCAGGTTAAAATTTAGGCTAAGCCTTTTAAGTAAATTTGAAGCTGATTTGTTCTCAGATGACGTTAGATAAATGTTGAGAACCCCTCCCTATTATGCTATGTTTAATCAGATAAACAAGATTAGAGAGATAGATTGTCAGAGAGATAGATTGTCATACCGATAGATTTAAAATTTCATTTCTCCCGCGTACCATAAGAGAGCACAACAGGCAGAATAGCAAAGGATTAGGTAGGTAAAAAAATTTAGAGTAGCCTGTAAAGCATGATGCATATATTACTATCACATGGATGATAGGTAAATGCCGATAAATATATTTAGCATAATATTTTTAAAACCAGTAATCAATTCATTGATGTGTAGTTACTAACCGCCTAGTTGCACTTGACTCTTATATCTAACATCTCTCCACATACTTAGTAGTAGCATTATAGCACTTATTTGCACGTATGTAGTGCATGTTTGGTGATCTTAACCCCCCTGCCTCACAACCTCGTGGTGGCTCGTAGGGTACTACAAAGATATAGACGTAGATGTAGCCTATTAATTGGCTTTTGGAGTTGAATTTCCTCCGGAATTTTTCAGCTTCTCGTTTTCAACATATTTAATATTGTGGAGTGAGTCTACTTTGTGAGCTCAAACAATACCAGTCAGACCAATATTTGGGTTCATCCAAGAAGAAGTGATAATCCGAGACGGATTAGCTAATTAGCTCAAATAAAGGTAGTTGTTTGAGGCTTGATTTGGTGGAATATCATAGCGAAAGAAAAAACTGGCAATTTTCCACAAGAATAAGGATTTTTACTGACCGGTTTCGGTGTACAACACCATCTTCAGGTGAAGATGGTGTTGTATACCGCTCCTTCATTGTTGTAGTGTTCTACACCATCCTTATTCTTGTGGAAAATTGCCATTTTTTTCTTTTTTTTCTTTCGTAATCAGCTCCATTTCTGCACCTGGATCACATCTCAACTTCATCCGTTCAGATGATCATGCGAAAGGGGGAAAATTTAGGTTGGTCTCCGACTCTTCCCGTAGAGTTGACTGCTACTATTCACAAAAGTTAGGGCAATGAATGATTGTACATTTGTAGCTATCTACCGCATAAAGTCATTCATCTACACTGCAAGCAACAGCAACGATGTGTGGCGAGTGGTGAACTATCACAAGTCATGCAATTTAAATCAGCGAAAAGTAAACTTACACTTGCTATTTTGATGATGATTTCCTTATCCTAAAATACTATTTCATGCATGCACTCCATACAAGTAATTGAGAGGCTCAGTGATACTACTTTATGGGTACATGTGAGACATCGATTCAGGAGACGTATGTAACTAAATCATAATAGGTCTTGTTCAAAGGCTCACGCACCTGAGATCGTGAATCTTCAATCAATCATTATACGTACATTCCACACCATGGATTTCCACATCGTCAGCAATATTAAGATGCCTTATGAATGCATAAAGAATGCATAACAATATGGCGAACTTATAATATTGGATCAAAATGTCTCTCACGAATTTGGTACGTTCCCTGCGAGGAGAATATTTTTAAACGGCTAACATTGCAAGCTACAATGTAATTTTCTTCTCCCACACATTGCCCACGATAAAAGTACTATTAGTCTTCATGCATAGGATTTTAATACCCAATGGTTTCACTTAATTACAAATACATTATGTGGCTTGAATAAAACAATTACAAACTCTCTTTGTTTTCTCTTGGCAGGTATAAAGAATTATATGTAATATGGCATGATTTGGCAGTAATTCATACCGAGATATAGGCATAAACTCAATAGTCCTTTGATACTTTCCACCATTGTATGGCATGGGAAATATGTAAAGTTGTTCGATCGTTGATGAGATTCCTGAGATGGAAATGGAGGCGGGACGAAAGAGGAAATTATATCCTTCTCATACGCGCATTATCCTCCTCCATTAAGAATGAAAGCAGGTGGTCACTTACCCTCGTTATCTACGCAGTGAATTCTCAGTTTCCGGGAAGGGCTAGAACCCAATGCTTGCGGTCGGTCAACAGACCAACTTCTCTCCACCACTCTCAATGCGTGTTAAGCTCCCGGAGGGGAGGGTGGTTAAAGGGTGAAACTTTGGCCCCATCGCATCGGGGAAAGGTACATACATGGGGAAATCAGAATATTTGCTGTAGGTTTTGATGTATAAATGAGAATGTAGTAAATTTTTTCACGCTTACATGTTTTAGCACAACTAACTCATGAATGCTATGGTGAATGTGGTTATTTAGTTTAATTATATAAATTACTGACTAATCAATAACTATTAAACTAACAGTTTAGTGTCGTATGTAGCTAACATTTCACGTGTATGGTAACTGCAAGTTTACTCTTTTCCTCGGGGTTTTGACAATGTGACTCTCAGTTGTATTTAAATAGGGTATGCTCTACAATGCTAATGGGTATGCATAAAATGCTGCGGATTAGTATTTTTTTACATGCCTGCATGGTAGTGAATGTAACCTTATTCTCTTTGATTGATAATTAATACCCGGTAATGGTCCACCCCATGCCACCCTTGCGGGGGCTTGCAGGGTAGGTATTATGTAGATGCAGGCGTGAGTGGGAGGAGAAGATGGGGGGGGGGGGGGGAGAAATAAAGTCCTAAATCTTATGAGGGTTTTAAAAGACTTCTATATATTTGCTTTCATAACCCAATAGCGTTAAGTAAATTACTTTTTAATCCTAAAGACCAAATTGATGCGCAACATAAAAGTGGTGTTTACTTTGTTAAGTGTGGTGACTGCACTTCAGTATATGTTGCTTGAACTGGAAGAAAATTTATGATTGCAATAAGTGAACATAAGAACTGTGTAAAATATTATGATGTGACATTCATGTATGCAAACCATTTGATAGAGATTGGCCTTCCAAGGAAACTTCAAACGGCAAGATTAACGTGTAATAGTTAAGGTTTTAAACTTGATTAATTGGAGAAAAAAATTGATATTGACAAAAGACTGTTTTCACCCGATATTGTACTTTTAAATGAGTTAACCGACTTCAAATGTTCCCCTCTGACCTCAATTTCTTGTGAACCCCATTACTCGCCACAACCCAATACTAGACCTAACCTCTTGTATAGATTCCCCCCTCCTACGATATACCCTCCTTACCATATCATGCTCCAATTACCTTCCCATTTTTGATGACGTGTTAAACTGGCTCAGCTTAGCCCCCACCCCGCAAGTATGTTGTAAATATTTGGTAGCGATATTCAAAACTTAATAGCCCCATCTTCCATCAAACATCCTAAAAATGTCCCATGCCACGAATCAAACCCGTGCCTTCTGGGTGCAATCCAGATATCCTATTCACCAGACCACATGATACTCTTCGTCATTGGGTAAAGTCCGTCTGATTACATTCACACTAAATCATTAAGCGGAAAATGGGATTGATTATTAAAGTTTACGAGAGATCTGAATGGATGTGATTAAGGATGGAAGACAGCCAATAGAAAGACGCAGGAAAATGCATAACATTTTGTGAGTATTTGGCTGAAGAAGACTAAATATTTAGGTGGGAAATAATTACTTGGTTCCTACGTGGAAGTGCATGCTAAAGCACTTACAAAAATTAAGGCGGATTTGTTCTCTGAGGATGGTAAAAATATTTTAAAACCTCCGTGCGCGGTGGCAGGATATGCCATAATGATATATGGTTGGAGAGGTTTAATATGTAATTTCTGCACATGCAAGACGCACGCTACCTTAATGAAATCACAGCTAAAACTGGAAAGCAATACATAACGCTCGAATTTACTCTCATGATATGAGACACTAGTTTATTTCCGGCTAAAAGTTGCTAGGTGACTACGCAAACATTTGATTATTCCAAGACTTTTCCATCATAAACGAAATTCCATAGTGTTTCCATTCCCTGCTGTCAGGGACTATTATTCTTACTATTCCACATTATCGAGGATCATTTTCGATTTCGGAAGGGGAGGGTTGCCGACTCCACCACTTTTCTCTTGCTCTCTTCTTTTCTCTCCTAAATCTGTTATCTCCTTATGATGCCTTTTGCGTAGCTCTGTGTTTACATTTTTTATTTCCTTCTTTCCAAGATCCTACCCATAATTTCTGCTTTAACCCATGGTTTCTTGATCCTCCTAGCGTCTGCTGTATCAACTGTTTTCTCATCTGCTCTTCTTATGCCTGTATTTATAATTTCCCACCCTTTAACTATTCTTCCTCTTCCCCAATTCATCTATACACAATCCCCAGATATTCCCTCCTCTTCCTTCCAATCAGCGCTCCTACGTCCCTGACATATGATCTTTCCTGGGGTAAACATATACGTGAAATAATTGGTCAAGCTAATCGTAAACTGGGTTTCATTAAAAGAGTATTGGGTAAATGTGACGATCATGTACGAGAAATCAGCTACTTTTCCCTTGTTAGACCTCATTTGGAATATGCTGCCAGTGTATGGGATCCCTACGAAATCAGTCTAAATAATGACCTTGAACGTGTGCAGCGAAGATCGGCAAGATTTGTAAAGGGACGATACGATAATTATATTAGCGTAACCAGTCTACTAAATGAATTGAAATAGGAATCATTGTCAGATCGCAGGTTGAAATTAAGACTTAATCTCTTAAACAAATTCCAAGACCATATTTTCAGTGATGATGTTAAAAATATTTTACGAACCCCAACTTACTATGGCAGACTGGACCATAATCATAAAATTAGAGAAATTGATTGCCGAACTGACAGATTCAAAATGTCCTTTTTCCCTCGCACAATTAGAGATACGAATAACGGTAAATATGTCCTATCGGAGAGTAGCAATGAATAGCATTGGTAGCTGCATGTTGGTATGAGTACTTAAAGCTAACCCTACTAACAGAATGTTTTTGCATGTTTGCTTTGCAATTTCTATCTTTTTTAAATAGTGTAGTTCTGACTACTATATTAATACTATTCCTTTTTTATGCATGATATGTAGTGCATGTTTGGGTAGCAATCACCCCCTGCCACACACCCTTGTGGTGGCTTGCAGGGTATTATGTAGATGTAGATGTCCCTCTTTTTATTCTCCTTCCTACTTTTAACCTTTTGAGTCTCATCTTACATTTCATCAACACCAAGTTATGGTCGGAGTCTGCATCTGCACTTGGCATTCTTCACGCTGTTCGATGAATCTTTTCCTAATCGTGATGTTATCTAGTTGGTATCTTCCAGTATCCCCCGAAATTTTCCATGTGTACCTAGGCCTAGCGTGGTTTTTAAACCACATGTTTATAATCATTAAATTATTCCTCCTTCAGAACTCCACTGTTTTCTCGCCGCGCGGTCATTTCTTACACCCAGCCCATACTCCCCTACTTCATTTCCGCCCCTCCCTTCCCCTACTTAACCGTTCCAGTCTCCCATAACGATTGGGTTCTTCCTGCCCATAACCTTTTCGATTACTTTTTCCAACTGGTCATATACTTCGTTTACTTCTTCTTTATGTCCCCCAGTGGGCATGTAAACCTGTACAACGACTGCATTCCTCGGCATCGCCTTGATTTCGATACCCAATATTCTATCGCTTACCTGCTCCACATTCAATACCCTTATCCTTAATGTTGCATTCAATACAACTGCTACTCCCAGCTGTCTCTCTTCTGCTCCACTGTATATAAACCTGACATTTTCACTCCAAAATTCCCTCTCGTCTCTCACTCTTACTTCGCTTAATTCCAACAAATTGAACTTTTCCCTCTCCATTTCACGCATAATGTTTTCTATTTTTCTGCCTTTAACATCGTTCTTACGTTCCATGTCCCGATTCTTGGCATTATTGTTCTCTTCTCTGGTTTCTTCTTCGCCGCTGCTGCTGTTCTTTGCTGCTTTCTTTTCGAACAAGGATTTCGTGAGCTGGCGATCACAGAGTCCTTGGTTACCCTGCTGCCGGGCAGGACACCCGCCCCACAAATTTGGACCCGAGCCCCGTAGTTGCCAGGATTCAATTACCTATTGTTCAAGTCCATTATGTTCTTGGGAAAGTTTAATTGAGGTGGTTTCTCATTGCCTGCAACAATAGTGCTTTTAAGGTGACACCATCACTTTATAGATCGCCCCACTGGGGTCAAACGCCTTCTCACAGCCGCCTCACTGAGGAACAGGCGATGCAAGTACGGTTCGTGGACTACCTTTGGTCAGGCTCCTACCCTTCGACCTCTCTGGCATGGGTGACCCTACCAAGAGCAACATTAATTGCTCCCGCCAGTGCAGCTCTAAGGGTCATGGGATCACGCTAGCCCCAATCCCTCCACGACAAGACGTAGTCCATGAGGAAGGGTTAAAACACGATAATGATGGTAATTTAGGTTATCAGTACCAGGTGATGATACCAATCGCCCGAACCATGTTCATCAAACTGCGAACTCATCTATATGAATATGTAAACCTGCAAGCCACCACAGCGGCTGGTAGTTCACTAGCCATGAAAATATTTCGGAAAAGATGAGGAAAAAACTTGGGGGAATAATTACAAATAGTAAAAGTAACGAATAACGTAAAAATATATAAAGTATAAAAATAGTAAAAATAAATAATTAATGATAAGTGCGTTTGTTATTTATAATGATGAGTTTGTTATTTTTTTAGAAATGGGCTTTGTTGGCGCTGTAGTCGTGTTTTACGTATGGGAAAAACGAATTAATGTATCCCTCGGTCCGACAGTTAATCTCACCGTGGATTAAGTCTCTTCTGTTAGCCCTGCTGATATACAATGGGGTAAAATATGTCAGCTATCAACGCATATGATTTCAATTTTTTCCAGTCACTTTATAGACCTTGCAAACCATTTTCTAATCTCCAGGAACACCCAACTGAGGCATTCCAATAGCTGAGAGAAAATTTCTGTACTAGCGTTTCCGCGAGACTCGAGACTTTCTCGTCTTCCACGGTAAAAAATATCATGGGTAATACTGATATAAGGTGTAAACTATCACCTAGCGGCACTTTCAGTACTGCTTATAGTTTGCCTGCTCAGAAAAATGATGCCGCAATTAAAAATTGTGCATCCCTCATCACCTCAAAGGATGGATGACAACTGAAATCACTATGTACCCCTTCCTGCATGATATATCTTCCAAGATCAGTGATGATGTTTAGCATAATGTCGTTCAGTTGTGTCAGGAATGATACGAGAAAAACATTATAACTACAACGGGTTTTCCTTTGTCTTTATTTCTTTCCATTTGCTTTTACTTTACTAGCCAAAATTCCATTCAATCAAAAAGTTCACCACTGGAGCGTCTAACCGGTGTTTATTCATCGGGCACTCATTCTAACTCCACTCATCCTACTTTCCCCAAAAACACCTAGCAGGTACTCCTTTTCAGCTGCATTCGGTCCAACCTTTAAGGGGCTGGGTATCTTGCGAAAAAATCTATTTGCACACTGTCTACTTTTTTACTGCCACGATGGATTGGTGGCAGATAAAAAACTAACATTTTAACAGGTCGCTGTAAATATGCAGCTACGTCGCAAGCTATCTCTTTTGTGTGTGACTCCTATCTTACTGAAGCGATAAACGCGTTTATTGAATCAAAATCGACAATTTTTGCCGGTGCAGAACTCTGCTATGAGATTGACTTTTGGGGTCAAAAATATCCATTACATGGAATGATTCTTTCTTTAGAGTCACATCATCCTAAGAAGAATATTTTCAATGCAATTGAAGCAATCATGTAAAGCGCACACCTAGTCGCTCATCTTCTTCTGTGCTCTGCTGCACTTGCAATGCCATCGGCTAACTTGGCCTCTGATTTACCCCGATTTCCTCGTCTTCGCCGCGTATTTCGTTCTCCCACACCCTTTGCCCACCCGTTTCTGATTTCTCCTTCCCTGGGGAGTTGATAAAGCATTCCTTATGAGCAAAGGCTGACAAGGGGAGACTACGTACATTGACTCACTGATTTGGATTCAGTATTTTTTTATGTCGTGTGTGAGGTCAATTGCAATGCTAATGCGCCTTGGATTTTCCCTAAAATGCCTTAGTTTTGCTGTAATTAATTAATTTGTAATCGCAATATCTGCCATAATTATTAAAACCAGGGGAGACCCGCTCTATATTATAAATAGGTTGTGTAGTGGTTACCATCGTAGTCTCGAGCTGGCAAGGTATATGGTTAAAACCTAAGCGCGTCCGTTTTTTCCCTTCTTCATATGAACAGCCTCAAAATTAAAATCTCTCAACTTTATCTTTTATTTTTTGTTTTCAGTAAAGTTCTCACACCTCTTTTGTTATCAGCTAATGGTTTTACTAAATTTATCCCTAGTCAGTCATCCCAGTATGAAGACTGGCAGAAAGAACTTGAAGACTATCTTCAACAGCTGAGATCCCCTACTAATGCAAACATATTTACTTGGTGGAATGCAAATGATTCAACTTAGCTAGTGCATGCAAAAATGGCGAGAGACTTCCTTAGCAGTCCCACTACATCTGTTCCAGCAGAAATTTTGTTCTCACGGGCGGCATTGACAATGAGAAAGCATGGAAACCGCTTGGGCCACGAATCTGCAAACAGTTTACTGTGTGAAATCGTGGGTGACGTGCAATTTGGCCATTCAAATAAAAAACTTATCTTGATTAGCTGTTTTCAACCTGAAAATTGTTTTAACTACTTCTTGACTCAATTGCTCATTCTACCTTTAACTAATTACATTATTTTTAAAGCTATATTTTTTAACCTTCTTTGGATTTCTCCGTGCAAACATTGTCACCACATACTCATTTTTCACGAATTTTATTTTTCATATTAGTAGTTTATTCATTTAATATCAATATTCATTTAATATCGAATTTTATTTTTCATAATTGTAGTTTATTCATTTAATATCAATTCATTGATCTGACATGGTTTAATGTTTTCGGTGTCCAATTTAATATAAATTTGAAATTTTTATAGTTATCATTAATATTTCGTGTGTACCGATTAAACGATGACGTACGTAAAGGTGACGGCTTTTTATGGTACTTAATTTACTTTAGGGGAAACGAGACGAGACGAGATTTGAGACCGAGTCGAGACTGGCTCAAGTCTCGTGTCGTCTCGCAGCAACACTATTCCGAATTTCTTACGAAACACGCTGATCGTGGGATTTTCATGGGGAAAGGCAGTATTTATCTTACCAGTTATCATATCTATTGCCTATTTCTACTGAATAGCATGCAAGCCACCACGAGGGTGAGTGGCAGGGGTCATGTGATCATGAAAAAACTCTCACCAAGTAAGCCCTGAAACAGTATCTTTTATTGAGTATGATACTGCTCAAAACCTTGTCGTTTTTAGACTGTGAAAAAATAGACATAGCCTTCTAATCGGACCCAAATAACATTAAATTCCAGCCTCGTGACAATCATCGGGTCCAACGTAGCTAGAAAATACTACTTTTTCGTGGGTATATACGATCTCCGAGTGAAAAAGTCATGCATTCAGAGGTGATCTTGTGACACATTTTAATGATTAAGCCTTGGAACAATTCGAATTTCAGACTGCCAGGTTGTACAAAGATGTTACGATAGTCTTAGCAGTACATCAACATTATGAAAATAATTAGGTTGGGAATTGGATTGAAGTACAGAATATATATAATTTAAGTCAGACACGTTACTTAGAGATTTTGAAAATAAATCATAAAATACAGCGTACTACGGTAGGCTAGATCATACAAATGAAATAAGTGAGAGACAGCAAGAAAATGAGGTCCTAAAAGTGTACTTTCTGCATACGAAAAGGGAAAATAATGAATATTAATGACGCGAACAGAAGGAAAAACGGAATAAGCAGTGTGTTTTTTTTAACAGAATTTTTTCCCTTTTTGCATGCCTGTGTGAATGAAATGTACTGAAAGCAATTAATTTTTTACGTGATTGTCAACTAAGTTAAAATATTTGTAGAAGTGCGTCCATTCCACGGCGTGATGGCTCCTCATTAGTAGCTGCATTGCATGTCAAGGCACTTTATTCATCAAATGAGTTCCATTTATTTTAGGACCACTGTTAATAATAGAACCCACAATGATTCTAATGAGAAAAGGTTTGTTTCCATGGCATCAATGTATTCCTGTTGTTGATTCATTCCCTGCCGCATAATCTTGCGTTGGCTTACAGAATATTGTGTGCATGCAAATGGTAGGCACTTAACGGCCATCAAGCACCAGATTCTTAGCTTAGATTCCACTCAGTTAATATCTACAAGTACATATTTTCGGTGATGAATCCTCATCACGGAAAGACGTATGATAAATAAGGAATATTATCTATGACGAGTGTAACAATTATTCTTGGTGTTCTACCGGTTAAGGTATGTTTAGACGGACATGGAATAATTCAACCAAATTTTCCATTGTGTTCGGATACCTGTCACGTCTCTCCTATTTTGTTCCAAATACATTTCCTCTTCCCATCCAAAAAGCCAATTCTCTTTCTTCCCCTTCCACACCCACATAACGCCCCCTATCTTTTTCTGCCTGGAAAGCACAGTTCTCCCTTCCCACCTGATCCAGCCACTAGAATCGTTACAGCTTGTCCACCTCCTTTTGCCGTAGTGCATTTTTCTATTTTTCTTCCTAGTATTTATGGACCCGCGCTATTTTTAGCACTTCTGTCTCCCGTTCCCATGCCCTATGGCATAGAACATCATCACGATCGTAGAGTTCTTTGACGTTGTCCTTCCACCTAGTTTGATTCTTTTCTGGCTCGGTTCGCGACTTTTCCGTCTTGCCCTTGATACACGGTCTCGTTTTCTTGCCACCTGGTATCATAAAGTGTTCGAGTAAAGAGCACTCATTTCTTCTTCTCTCTGGAACTTTCCATTTCGTCCAATTGCCTTTTCCACCATTCCCCCTCTCCATTTATGTTCTCTGGTAGCTTCATTATTTTCTTCCTCCTACCCTACACTGCTTAACTCTTGTGCTTATGTTCTTCTTTTTTCTTCTGCCCAAGACCTTTCCAATCATTTATGCTGTGAACCACAGTTTCTCAATACTTTTACAACATGCTGTTCTCATAATCTCTTCCGCTCTTGTTGTTTAATTTCTTAAATTTCCCCATCTTTCCTTAATCATTCCTTAAGATTAGTTTTAATTGAACGTTTTGCAGCTTATGCGTTATGAACAGCCTACATCTGTACCGGAAAGTATGAGAGTTTTCTATTTTACTACCTAATATTTCTGGACCCGAATTACTTTTAACACTACTGCCTTCTTTTCCATGCCCAATAGAATACAACATTCATCTTACTTTGCCCATAAAGCTTTGCCTAAAAATGGTACGCCTCTCTAATACCATCCTGGGTTTCGGCATTCTTCTAGGGAGCCTAATATATCTAGTATTTTAAATCGACTGACTACCCTGCAACACTTTGAGGGTATGTGGCACGGGGTGAGGTCTATTTACCCTCATATTCAAGATTGGAAAATCCCTCGTTTATCGTTAGAATTTACAGCATAGGCATTTTGCCACCGACAAAAAGCGTTCTTTAGTGAAAAACTGTAGATATAATGCGGAATTCAATATCTTATATAATATAACTTGAAAAGGATTCAAGATAGTTTATCTGAATGACATCTTTCTCAGTACCTTTAATTTTTCTTTATCTACTTGTTCTATAAAGTTTGCTTGATTGAGAGCAATCAAAATAAAGCTCCAATCACTCCTTACTACTTAATCCTACTAAAGTGAGCTATTAATAAATTATTTTTTCTGAAGAACTACGCAACTATCTCACCGCTATCATTCCTAAAACGACGCATCCAGACCTCAAGTCCCTTCCTGTACTCGCTAACCAGCGTTCCATATATTATAAATATTATCAGTTTCCTTCCAAGGACTTATCCAAATATTTCTCCAAGCTGTTCAATTAGTCCTATCTACTGAGTTCTAACTAAGTTAGCAACCTCGATGGTGTGTGGCAGGGGGTGAATAATTACCAAAGATGCACAACGCAAATAAATTTATAGATACCACATTCCTTAATTAAAGTATAATTATTATAATTAGGGAACTTATCCGCATATTGCGCCAACTTTTCAATCCTTATGCCCCTCTAGCCGGGACCCGGAATATGACTAGAATCGTTGGGTCTACTTTTACCTCCGCCGCTAATACTCTATCGTTTGCCTATTCCATATTCACTACTCCATTGCTAAAATTTGCATTTAATATTAAATTTCCCCACGCTTACTCATTTCCCTTCCACTGCTCATTTCCACAAGTATCAAGTATACCTCTCAGGTCAGTAAACTACGGCCTAAGAGCAGTATGAGTCTCCTTGGGTACTATGCACAGTCGTACGTATGTACATACTTGCGGCTCTTAAGTAAAGATAAAAAACTATCATAGTTGCATTTATGAGAGCATATATTATTAATGGTAAAGAAAACCACTATCGTTCCTCATTGCTAAAAGTGATTATAGCTGATAGGATTAATTTTTGCATCATTTATTCATTTTACTGAGAATATAGGTCATATTATTATATGCCATAACATTACTTAAAATTTCCCTTGTTGGAAATAATTTAAACATAGCTCTCAAAGAAATTTGAAATAGTTTTGAAGCATAGGTTGAGCTCTTTCTGCCATAAAGTTTTCCAACCCTTGACATGGAAGACCCAGCTGTCTTTCCATCTTATTACACTCAGTCATAACTAACTCACTAACATATATTTCCCCTCCCCACTTCTTGCATTATGCTGTCAACATTCCTGCTCCAAGGGTCATATCAACGATCCGTTCTCTAGCTCTAGCGGTTGTTCCCTTTTGAGTCTCCCTCGTTGGAGCTGATCTTGTCTGCTCCGTGAAAGAATTCAATTTTATGTGGACCTCGGAGGCCTTGTCTCCCGCTCTCTCGAGTAAGAAACCTGTACCGATGGGCGCCGATCCACAGTTCATCTGAATCCACATCACCACAGTACACTGCAAGACACCATAAATGGTCGCAGCAGCCAGGTCAGTAACACACTCTATTGGCAACCCAAAGGTCGCAGATTTGAATCCCGTTCTGAGCAAGGATTTTTGTTTGTCCTCAGGTGTTAAGTTACACAGTTCGATATAACCTTAGCCGTTGGAGAACCTTAAAACCCGATTTACTATACTATAGCAGTAATCGTAGTACCTGCTTAGTGTGCTATCGGTCAAGGTAGGTTTACAATTACAGAAAATATATTCGCCAATTCGTTTCTCCACAATATTATACGCCTTTGATTCAAATATTCAGAATCAGAGAATATTTTGACGTCGTAGATCAAAATCTAATCAGTTTTATAGTAACATCAATGAACATCAACCAAAAATGTTATCATCAGATAGCTCAAGAATGGTGTATTAACATTGGTGGGTTTGGCGTCATCTATCATTTCTGTCACGCAATTTTTACCATTTTCTATATCAACTAGTCATGTCAAATATAACTACAATATAGATAAACTATATTATTAAGGTATAAAAGAATATAATACCAAATTTCGAGTAGCTGAAATCAATAGTTTCTACGGATGATGTTTTTTGCACAGTTTATTGATTTACATTATCTAATGGATACAGCGTAATGGGAAATTAAGGGATCGTAATCATGCTACGCATGACCCTACCTCATCACCAACCACCAAGAAAACAGGGTAACACCGAAAGTTTCTTAGCAATCAAAGTTAAATTTAATTGGCGTGTCTCTTTTCCAATTTGGGCAGACCTTTGGCCAGAAAATTCGAGTGAGGTCCACGATAATTAATGACCAATAGCGAGCTCGGGTGCGTGCAACTTTGAACTTAAAATTTGACGAAAATGGCAGCTACATGTCTAATACCTTGTTGTTGATGCCATTTGACGGAGGCGACCGACAGCTGAGGTAATTCGCTCTATTTGGGAAAGATGGGTATTCTGGGGCGAAAAGAATCTTGCAGGGAATGGAGGAAAGGTAGTGTGAAAGCCGGCATCGGTAATATCCTGCTCTTAAGTAAAGGTACCAAGGGGTGAGTGTCAAAAAGGAAGTGCTCTCCACGAGGCACTCATTTAGGGACCGGTATACCAATGAGAAATGTGTGATAATCGGAATTCGAACCCAGGTCCTTCCGATGGGACGCCTGTCTCCAGCAACTACTCCAACCCTCTAATACCGTCTATTTCTACCATAAGATGCAGAAAAATGGTCATACCACTCTTAAACCTGTCCCAAACAAAATTAGTAAATAAACCAAGAATACTAGCAACAATAAATTCAATCTCTTTCCTCACCACCCTCTCACTAATGAACGCTCCTTGCAGAACGTACCGTAAGGCCAATTTCGAATCCCTTTCCATATATAATCACTCCGGGCCGACCTCCTCTCCCAACAAATAATATCAGCTTACGACCGAACCACTGAAGAAGTTTCTCTGCCCTGAGGGCACGGATGGGTATTACACCAGCGTATATTTCCATTTTGAGGCCATTCCCTCGCGTGGGAGAGTCTTAAACATCTTCTCTCGAAGGCACTCTGCGCGTCGACGGTTAAAACGAGCCCTTTGAGCAATTAGACCGGCCGATAGATGGAGAAGTAATGGTTCCCTCCGCCCACTTGCCCACCACCCCCGGATGCCGATCGGTGGACTGGGAAAGGTAATGCGATCCATCACCTGTAACTTTTGATGTTTGCGCAATATCTCACCTCCGCCTTGAAACGACGAACAATACACTGGCGCCGTGCATGCGATATGAAGGTGGAGGAGCAAGCAGTGCAATCCGATGAGCTGTGCACATACATGTTTAGGAATTAATGCACAAATTCTTGGTTATTCCACACATATTCTATAGAACCTCGCCTGAGATTAGATGAATAGCGTCATCACCATGCATCACTTCTTAAATTAAGTAAAACGCTTGAAACGTAGTATGCATATGAGA
Source organism: Platycnemis pennipes (assembly GCA_933228895.1). Lineage (NCBI taxonomy): Eukaryota > Metazoa > Arthropoda > Insecta > Odonata > Platycnemididae > Platycnemis > Platycnemis pennipes. The sequence continues at coordinate 120,681,021 of OW121846.1, forward strand.
ACCCAGGAATACAGCCTATCATATCCTTGTGTATAGGATCGCATGAATATCTACCCATGTCTTAGAAGAGATCAGGTTGGTGTGGTGACTAGAGTAGGAACTGGCCTCTCATCGGAAGGACCCGGGATCGAATTCCTGCAGTAGCACATACGTCATTGGTATATTGGTTCCTAATTGAGTATCTTGAGGAGAGCACTTCGAGAGCAGTATTCCGTCCGTCGGATGGGGCGTTAAACCGTGGACCCCTCGAGTCCACGGTTTCTCTCTCCGTCGTCAGAAGCAGACCAATGCTAACGCCGGATTTTTCTGCACCCTTCATCCGTTGTCTGAACAATCGCTTCCTCTTTTCAATTCCTCATTAATCCTTAAAGGCGCCAAGGACCTGAGCTGTCGGTCTCCTTCTCCAAATATCTACTTCAACAACCCATTCCCCAGTGTATATATAGTTGGATGGGTCAAGATAAACCTACCTAAAGATGAGTCTTTTCTGATCGTAACCCAATTTGCGTCCTATAAAATTTATTTCGAATGAATTCAAATGAAAATCAAATGAACTGAAATTCCATAAATCAACGCCTAAAATTGCAGATTTATATGCACATGTGAATGCACAATATGCACAATGCGATTCGATCCACGATTTTGATGTATAGTTGCGTTGTTTTTCACTGTTCGATGAGAATGGTATATAAAATGGTTAATATGCATCGGTATCACATCCCGTAATTGCCTTCAGCTTCATAAATAACAGAGGAAGCTATGACATGCCCAATTTTGTAGTATTTATCCATCAGGGAGGAATTGAAAAAGTATTCTATAAACTCCTCTTAATAGTTTTTTGGCACGATCGAGGTTCGACACGTAACTCTTGTCCATGTGCCCTCTTCGCGTAAGGAGTAAAAATTTAGCATCTGCTGGACTTCATATTCCTCGCCTGAAGTTGACATTATGGGTGGAACCCAGTTCATTCAATAGATCCAACAAGTACAGTTTATAAACTCATTTCTCATTTCCTACTTGATAACTAACGCCATTTATGTGGTAGTTCATTGAAATATCATTTTTAAATTGCTGTATATAGTTTTTTCTTCAGATAACATGTTGAAAATGCGATGATGTGATCCAATTTCACGATACGATATTTATAACAAATTCGGATTCGGATGATATGCCGCTGATTTATGTCGCGATATCAGCACATTGACACATATGCTCAGTTCTACTGGTGGCACATTGCTGTGATTCAAGCATCGAAAACAGCCACAAATTGTGCCGTTAATATGTTTCCCATCTTCCCACAGTCCGTAAGAGACACGCCCCTAGCGGGTCGACTCCATTGGCACACCTGTAGTCTCACCTAAACGGTGAAAATTCTCACCCACCCATCGTTCCCGGCAGAACAAGGCGCATGCACCAGGCTTGAAACACGGGTACGTCGAATACAGCTGACAACGCGCAGCTATCTCTTATCGGATATGGTTGTGTAACAAAAGCATACACCAAGTTCTTTCCCGTCAAAATAACGGAGGGCAAGGGAAATAAATTCGTTTCGTATCACACGGTTCGCCCATTGGCCAGCCCCGTGTACTTGTGTACCCCGTGTTCAAACCTCCTCCTCGTGCATGTCGTCATACGAGGGCCACGCCCCAGCCCGAGGAACTTAGCGGGGCATTTGGATATTCTAATGAGCAAATGATGAGAGATACGCATGCGGGAAAATGAACTCCATTGCATGTGAATGCATTACTCGTGCTTATCGTTACGCATGCGGATGCATACACCTACCATATATTTAATGTAACTTGATTCCTATATGAACAAGTAGCCAACAGCCCAACCGTTTTGTGAAGAGACAAGTCCACCATCATCACCTCAGAAGAATCCATCAACAGATCCTTTTCCTAACCCTTCCACTATTACTGCACCCTCAATAAAACAACCCATCTTCCATGGCTTCGGCAGAGGTGCGGCTCAGCTTCCTCACCTGTTACCCCCCTTCCCCGATTAAAAATGAGAAAATCCCTTCCCAACCCTGAATCATTTCAAAACAAAGTTAACTGCCTTAACAAAATAACCTCTTCATCCCTTCAATGAACCACAAAAGTATTCTACCCTAAAATAAAATAACCCGTCTGTCTCGGTTCAGTAAAGTCTAGTCATCCTTTCCCTTATTATATCCTTTCACCACTCCCAATATACACCTCCACCCTCAACGATATTTTCCTTTTTATTAAAAAAACCCAACCACGACCAGAATGGGCAAAGAGCCCGGAATGGATTACAGGATTCCTGCCAATGTCTGTCTGTCTGTCTATGATATAATGCCTTCGGACCATTAGTTACCGAGCCTAGGGCTAGTTAGCACTGCTAATAGGTACTTTTACCACCATCAGTTTTTCCGCAAAGTAGCACTTTTCAACGACATTTTTAAATGCTTGTTCCCGGGTTTAAATAAATTAAAAATTAAAGATGTATTTAACCCGAAGTTTGATCTGGTTGGTGGAGGTAGATTACACCGAACACCTACTAAGCCAAACCGAGTGAGAAAGTCTTACTCCAGGGCAGGCGGGTTCCTTTTCCTGCTCTGCCTGTATTTTTCTGAAGTATCTGGCACAAATAGCACAGTTTTTAAAACAATTTGGCTGGACATATCCCTCCCGGTTTCGAACCTAGGACCTCTAGTCAGTGACCCAACGGGACACCACAACGCAGGCTACTGCAAGCTAATGTTTTACCACCTATATTGGTTTGGTGATAATTCACACCCTCCAGGCACCATCGCAGTGACTATCAGGGAACCATGCAGTTGTAGATACAGGCAGAGAGCATGCTGTCGCTTTCTCCTCCACCGCTGTTACTCGGTGGACCCATGAGAATTCACGGGGCCACTGCGGCTTTTTTGATACGATACGAACGGCAAAACGAACTAAGATTCATGGTGAGCGCATTAGGTTCCCGCGTGTGTCAACAACGTGCCACAATTTTCCAAATTTCTCGCTTCCGAGGACTGATCGGTCCAAAATTACTTCTTCGCGAGTGTCCACGGAGTGTTTTCCGCGGTCAGCCAATCGTTCCCGGGCTTGGCACGTCTTCCCTTAAGTCACCGCGCTCAACGGAATCGCGCGACGAAGCTGGAGATGGATGACGTGACAGCGCAGATTAGCGCGAAGGGATTACTTTCACTGTGCGAGGGAAATCGCGTGCGGCGAGCCCCAGCAAACGCCAGCGCTTGGCCCATTAGTAAGAGGAAGTAACACAATGCTTCACCTTTGATTTTTCCTGGCCGCTTCAAATACCGTCCATTCCCCAGTTCATGCTGTCGCTTTCTCCTCCGTCTTTTCTTGAATTTCCGAATACAACCTGACTGCTCAGCCTCCTCATTCCATATGCACAATATAATGCCAGAGTTGATGTGATCGAGGGCAAGCATCAAGAAAAAAACAACTCCCTTACATCTACATCTACATAATACCCTGTAAGCCACCACAAAGGTGTGTGGCAGGGGGTGATTCCTCACCAAACATGCACTACATATCATGCATAAAAAAGGATTAGAATTTATATACTGTTCTAAACTTCACGATATAGAAAAGATAGAAATTGCAATGCAAACATGCAAAAACATTCTGTTAGTAGGGATAGCTTTAAGTACCCATACCAACATGCAGCTACCAATGCTATCCATTGCTACTCTCCGGCAATCAATTTCTCTAATTTTATGATCATGGTCCAGTCTGCCATAGTAAGTTGGGGTTCGCAAAATATTTTTAACATCATCACTGAAAATATTGTCTTGGAATTTATTTAAGAGATGAAGTCTAAATTTCAACCTGAGATCTGACAATGATTCCCATGTTAATTCATTTAATAGACTGGTTACGCTAATATAATTATCGTACCGTCCCTTTACAAATCTTGCCGATCTTCGCTGCACACGTTCAAGTTCATTACTTAGACCGATTTCGTAGGGATCCCATACACTGGCAGCATATTCCAAATGAGGTCTAACAAGGGAAAAGTAGCGGATTTCTCGTACATGATCGTCACATTTACCCAATACTCCCTTACAAGAGGCTTGCCATTATGTAGATACATACATAGTATGATACATGCATAGATTAAGTATAGTAAGCATTGCGTCGTGTTAAGTAACATATACGCCAAAAATTTCCGATTACATGGATAAAAATGAAGCTACTAATCCTCTTTAAGAATTATAGGAAGTGCATGTATGGTGAAGATTCACACTCTGTCACACACCTTTTTGGTGTCTTGCAGGGTATCATGTGGATGTAGATGAATATGCGAAAAATATTCCACATAGTTTCCCATTCATTCGCGTGATATCCACAATTCTACGCTGCGTCGAACTGCACAATTTATTGCTTAATGTAAAATGGCCTATGTGCATTTTTCTACATAATAATACTAGCGGAAGGTGCCACTTGAAATTAAACAGGAGTGAGAAATAGAATAAATTCAAATTATATTAGGAAATATTAGTTCCATGAATTATGCCCGGGCCTTTACAAAATTAAGAGTACTATTAAGAGAAACTTTCTGGCCAGTAGAAACAAAGGAGGTTAGAAGGGACATGGAGGTGCATACGAATGCCTGTCTTTTGGTAACAATGAGGCCAGACTGGGGTTTTAAGAAGGGTAGGATCCACCTCTTCGGAAGCAAATTTTCTTTTCTCTGGCCTTTTATGCATGTTATGTTTGTCTCAATTCTCCAACTTCATGACAGTGACGTCAATAAACTTCATACGGATAAATATTAATTGCATTTTATTCCAATTAGAGTGAATTGTAGATATCCTTATAATCTAATACACATTTAATTTACTTAATCAAGTACTTATCGCTCGTATATTCACACCTACTCTATATTTGACAATTTGTTTCAGCTTACTGCTTCTATTTTTGGTTAGACCTCATTTAATTTCCTTATCCCATTCTTGTATCTCAAAATACTACAATTTTGAAAGAGTTTCCTTTCGGAATACGGATATAAATCCTTAAAACATTCATCTTTTGCACCCCGCAGAAACCTTTATATGAATACTCATACAAACCTAACTAACCAAACAAAAGTAAGGCCGTATGATTTTGTCGAATGAAATGGGCGATCTGAATTCTAGAATTAACTCCGATACCTCTTTTAGTACCTTTCAATATCCCCAAGAAAAAAACAATGCAGTTCACGGCATTTCTATTGGACGAACTTTTTTTAGCATCATTACAATCGCGTCAATGGATACGTGATACATTGGGATGGGAATTTTATTTCCAAAATCTGGTACAAATTTACTCTACTTACGCTACATACTGTTCGTTCCTTTACGCATATTTACATTCCCTATTTGAGGCGTATCTATAATACAATTTATTTTTTACCTTACTGCTCATGTTTTTGTTAAACTATCTCAAATCTCAAACTACCTCAATCGACTGGATAGAGACTGAAGCTGCAATGGGATCAGAGCCAGAAGAAAGGGTGTAGGTTAAGCACGGGAGGGAAGAAAAGAGTCGGAATTTCGGATAGTGAAGGTGCTAGAAGGTTTGAAATGCTGGAGAAGTCAATGTGGGTGAATGTGATGCGTGGGAGAATGTAGAGTGTCACCACTATCGCGTGAACATATCCGACAAGTCTCCAGCGCACAGCTCGTCCTCTCTCTTTAATATTTGAGCTACGACGTTCACATATCGCCACGCTCCATTTCAAAGTCTCCATTGATTCATTCTTAAGTCTTTACTGAGAGCTACTTAACATCATTTCCTCGTCTTCAATGCTTAATATCGTCTTTCATCGCACGGAATCATGGGAATAGAAATTATTCCCAAAATCAAAAATGCGTTCGCGTTTTTCGATCGTGAATTACATCACACGGAAGCAGAGAACGGGCTGGAACCTCGTGAGTGAGGGCCATAAACAATTATATGAGAGCGTTTTTCTCCCCCACCCATTATTCTCACCCGCCCCCCTCCCAACCTTCCCACGGCTGATATGATTGGCACACGAGGGAAAAAATTCCCATTAAAATACTGACCTATCGCAATATCACATTTTTGAGCTTAGACCCCAGCCTACGAGTGTAATTCACGGCCCAAATGCGCTCACAATTACGTGACTCAAGCATTAATTTCGTAAGAGACGCTTGATTATCCCCGTCCAAATGCGGAGAGAGATTTTTCCTTCGGTTATCATATCCGTATGTACTTAAGGTTCATAATGTTTTGATGCTGAGATAATACATAATCAAAATGATTGATAAATATTGCTTTTTTCAACAGGTTAAAAAAGAAAACCAAGTAGAGGTTAGAGTTAGGGTACAATAAGGTTTTAGGGTGCTTCAATGCCTTAGATGATATAACACCTCGTGCATAAGCTTACTCGTTGACTAGAACGACTACATCAAAAGATCCTCCCAAGCAATGACGACAACAGGTGAGTATCGAATATCAATTCAAATGCATGTACGCAATTATGCAATTTAATGTCTACGTCGATATCTTTTGAGTACCAGGCCAGCCATGGTGTGTGGCAGGGCACCACCAAATATTCACCACGCATATATATTTTATAGGAGGTCGTGGTGGCCTAGTACACTGAGTTGCTGACCGGAGGGTCCTGGGTTCAAATCCCGGACCCCCCCCCAAAAAAATCTCCCCACCCGACACCCCCACCTAACGTCCTCGCGATTCGATTTTTGCGTGACAGAACTTCTTAGGAAATCGCAGGTGGCCCAGGGAAAGGAACTGGCCCTCCTACCATGAATGTGTGAATTTCACACGCCATTAGTACGGGTTAGTAGTACGGGTACTTAGTACGGGTTGAGCTCTACCCTCACCTATCAAAAACCAACCTTCGGGTTGAACACACCTTAAGGTTAAAATATGTTCAATAGATAAATGCTAGTTATTAAAAAATGCGTCTATTAGGTGCGTGCAACTATTTGTCTTCTCTAAACTGTTGGTGAATCTTGCCCTTTCGTCGCTTTTCAATGAGTATAATGTTGCCACATTTCCCTGATCCTCGTACATTCCCGTTTATTACTATTTTATATATTACTATATTATTATTACCCTTTATTAATATGTAGATAATAAACATCTAGCTGCATATGACATTATTATCTGTCATGTTTCCATGTAGTAGCATAGCTGCATGTCACATTGCAGGGTGAATACAGGAGGTGCAATAATCATGCATAGTGCATGATTATTGATATTCACCCCCTACCACACACCCTCGCGGTGGTTTGCAGGGTATAGCCCAGATGTAGATGTACATAAGACGAAAAACGATATTTTATGTGTTAATATTTGCCCAATATTTTGTTTGCAAAATTTTCCAAAGCTCTTTGATATGAATTTCACTAAGGCATTAGACTTTTTTATAATTTTAAATTATTTAATTCTTTTCATCAATTGATGTGCCTATTAGTTCATGTCTTACCTGCATGTATGACATTTTGTCCCTCTAATGTCTTCTTTTTCTCCGCGCTATAACACATAATCTCTAATAATAGATTTTTTCAATGTATTTTGCATGAAAATATGGCAGAGTATATCTAACTAGACTCTAAGGGAATATAATTTCTATTGTGAATTAGATATTTTTGATACACCTAAAGTTGAAACACTTATTAGCCATGTAATGACGCAATTAGCATTAGTAGGGGAAAATAATTGTTTAGATGCGATTCAGACTTCCAACATTACACCAAAATATCTACAACTATATCTACGCAGTACCCTGCAAGCTTCCCCTTAGAGGCAGGGGGGGAACAAACATCATGCATGAAATTGTTACTATAACCCAGCTGATGTTAGTAACTACATAACGAGTTCTTTGAGAAATTAAAATTCTAAAACCTTATAAATAAATTATTTTCACATGAAATCTGGACACCAATGAGGAGCCACCGAAGGGTGGTCATAGCATTCATACGAATATTTGATATTTCTTGACTTTCGTGCAGAAATTGTATTGTTTACATTTAGTTTATTTTAGGCATGCAAAAAAGTAGGCACATTACATGAAAATTATTCCGCTGGCAGCTTCAATTTAATCTATTACTGTCCCTTATTGCACGAGGAAAAATTACTTTTTGAACTTCTCTGCCTTAAAGTATACCTCTCCAATTTTATCTTTATGATCTAACCTACCATAGCACACTGGAGTTATATTTTTACCTTCCTCCGAGAGCATGTCCACTATAAATCGTTACAGGGCACTTATAGTGGACTTTTATGCTTCAATCGACATATCGATGGTAATTCCAACAATCATAATGTTGCCTATTATGATCTATTAATGCCATCCAGGTGCTACGGTACCCATGTCAAAGGGATAGTATGGGATTTGTCCAATAGTCTCCTCCTCCAGAATAAGATGTTAATGAATTGAAAGAGTCAAAATGGAACCGATTTCTTTCATTTTTACGTCACTTTCTTCCCTCTCCAATTTGACCGCATTTCCGGTTGACTGCAATCGGAGCCTCCAATTGATTTCCAAGCGCTTCCAACAGCCTTCATCTACCTCCTAAGCGTATATCACCGGACAACAACTCTGAGCCACAACGACTCGCCTATAATACAACTCCACCGCAGGGCGTCTGCCCAACTCTTTAAACGCCGTCACGAAAACCTCATCATCAACCCTTCGCCACGGAATACAAGGCCCTCTTCGAGAATATCCTCCCCAACTCCCTTCCCATTCTCACCCCTCCCCTCCATCTCCCATTTTCCCAACAACCTGTCCTTAACTTGTTTTGATGGCCAAGGCTAAATAATCATCCCGCGCTATACATCTGAATAATGACTAGAGTGCGTAATAAATACAGCGAGTCGCAACTGATTACAAGGTCGCGTTCAGCCGAGCAAACGCTTTGCTATCAAAGCGGGAAGCTGTGTTCCGTCTCACTTCTCTCGGGTGAATGGTCTGCTACCGTAATGACGGTCAATGTCGTACCGTAATGCCGCATTGCTGCACGTATTTAATTTCGTAATGAAGGAACCTCATATCTACCAGTACATACGTCTTTTTCTATGGTCTCCGATAGTTAAGATAGGATTGTCTCTTCCAAGAGGACATTGGACGTTAACGAAGGATGCAGCTCATTTCTCCGAGGTGGAGAACAGATATAGCATCACATAATTTGAATGACGTGATTCATGAACTGTTATTATTTTATTGGCGAGATAATTGTGTTCGGTGTCAACGGATCATTGTTAAAAACGAATTTTAATATTGGGGTTCAGGATATTTTTGCTGAAAGTAAAAAGTATTGACATTCTGTAGCATTCATCTCAGAGAAAGGTGATATTATCAGATCTTTTTCAATTAGCTTTGAACTCAAAAGTCAGAAACGCTGCGCAACGCATTCAGACATTCATATTATTCTCACTGAATGTTATTAAAATAATTAACTTTGAACACCAGGCTGTGTCGGCGTACTTGATAACGGACTCTATATAAGCACAGAACATCAGAACTTTTATCGTGAGTGAAATAGGAGAATTTCATTGTAAAGTAGGCTGATTGCACTACACGTTTCATCCATGGTTTTAAATAAACGTAAACCCAATTTAACAAGCACAACATCACTTCACAACGCTTCATCTACATCTACATTTACATAATACCCTGCAATCCACCGCAAGACAGGCAAGTAGCCAGGGGGTGGGGGGCAGAAGGAATCTGGGTATTCAGCCATCCCCGAAATTTTTCCATTTTATTTTGTCGTTCTGATTTTAACTGGGCATGTTGATCTGGATCACACTGGGTATAATTCAAGAGTCAAGCGCCTTAAAACGTGATCACTGGTTTGGCATGTGTGTGGTTAATAATTGTTCTTTTCAATCTGATGTTATGTATGCATTGAACTTCTTTTCAGGGACCGGTCAAATTAACTGCTTAATAACAAGGTAAGCAGTAAACTTTACCAGTGAGAAGAGATAGGAATGGGCACTGTGAAATTAAATTGAAAGCACTGAAACTTAAGGGAAGAGATTTGTAACATGCCGGCACTGAGCGGACAAGGCTGATTTGTTTTAAGTTACGCTCGCTAGACGTAGATCCCCCCCTCCGCCCAGAAACTAATTTCTGGCTACGTGCCTGCTTCAAGAGTGTGTGACACGGGATGAACCATCACCAGGCATGCATTATAAATCAGAGGGAACACTTTCTACCATGCTAGCATGCAAAAACCATAACTAGGTTTACACACTAATTACACGAACCCATGAGTCACAATGTTAACACCCCGAGGAAAATATTAAGCATTCAGTTCCACCTTAAGCTACGTTTTCATGTGGGCGTTTTTGCGTTGACGCACACTGCGCCACCAATCAGAAGCGAGCACGCCAACGCAGCCTGCGTTGCCGTCGGAGTTGGTCAACTTTCATCTTTCTGCGTTGACGCAGCTGCGTCAGAGCGAGGAACAACGCATTCTACCTGTCATTTGTTCGTCACGTGATTCTTTCGCTGGATTATCACTTATACCACGGTTTACCACCGTCATATGTTTTGGTGCGTTGCTGCTGGCGCTGCCGGTGACATGAAAACAGGGTATTCTCCTGACGCACAACGCAGCGTCAACGCAACGCAAAAACGCCCACATGAAAACGTAGCTTTATTGCTCTCCTCTCTGAAATGTGGAAACCCTATCTTCATGTATCTATTCAGTACCTTGAATGGCACCTCGAGAATGTATGGCAGGGGGTGAAAAATGGCCAAACATGCATTGAGTTCATACGCGAGGAGTGACGTGAGGCTCAATGCGCGAATCCACGATAGGCGTTTAAACCCGATCATTTATTTCCCACATCACATATCTCCCTCGGAATAAGTTATTCGTGAGAAATCCCAGGGGGAAGAGAAAAAGGATCTAGACCCCATCCAGGTTTATTAATATCTTGACTCTGGCCGAGAATGCAGAATCATAGGATGAGGGCATTGGTGGGATTCAAATAATTTAACACCCGGTTCTCTGCTCTGAAGTCCGTATTACATAAAGATGTGATATAAAAACCGATATACTTAATGGTGTTCTATCATACCATGCGTTTAAGACTCAAACAGAAACTAATACAATTTTAATGAAACTAGATAAATTACACAAGAGCTTTAAAATTGTAATAAAATTTATAAATATTACCACATAATGGTACTCTACATTAATACCTGAAAAAAACAATCTATTAAGAGGAACTTCAAATTGTTATGCTTAGATTATAATATAGCAACTAACCCTTTTTAACCATGGCATATAATGCATGTTTGGTATAAATTATCCTCCTTCCACACATATTTATGGTGGTTTTCAGGGTATTGCGTAGATGTAGATGAACCATTATTTAAGATAATATTGTTTTTAGTTAGTCAAATCATAGACTCAGCAAATTAGATCGAAGCAGAGTATCGTTAAACTACAGAGAAGATCGAATCCGGGTGCAGTACTAGTAAAGAACATTTTTTCAGGGGCTTACATTTTTCTGTCGCGCAGATAAAATGAGAAGGAATATAAATTTGTGTTTTTAACTTGGAGCTGCTGCCCAGACTCCCACCTCAGAGAGAATTCTGATTGCAAGTGCCATTTTAACAACCAGTTAGCCGACCTCGACAAAAAGGTAGGGTAAGTCGAACCGGTGCGACCGGTGAAGGTGTGTGTTTACAATGAATGTTTTCATCAAACCTTTCGCCACCGCTTTAAAAATGCTAGTCACATGTCTGCACTAGTGCGCTTTGGAGGACTACCTGCCTACAAACTTATCTTGCATAGACGTCTACAAAATACAGCAAGGTTTTAACCAAATACGCCGGCCGCGCATGTCAGATCGGTAACGCATTTAATATGTAATGTAATATAATATAAATATATATAGTAAAATATAATATGTAATACTGAACATTTTCACTTATGTATATATAATACTTCATGTAATTGCTTATTGTCATGTTAAATGTCAACTGATGTATATGTTTAATTTTTATTGTTTTTCTAAGGTGGCATTGCCACAGAAAATATATAAAATTTATTATTATTATTATTATTATTATTATTATTATTATTATTATTAACGCAACCTTAGGGTAGCGGGCTCAAATCCTTCTTCGGGTACGAGTGTCGTAGTTTTCTTAGGATTAGTTTAGACGGAGCGATATAACTTCAGCAGCCGAAGCACTTTAAATTTCATTCTACTACTAACACTCAATCATATATGACTACTATTGCATAACCCTCGAGCAGACTAGCGATAAATATGCACTGCCTCGACTTAGTCATTAGATCTGCTCACCTTCCAACTCCCATGACGACATCGATCACGATCATTACCTCCGCTCCACTCACCAAACGTTCTTTTTGCTATTACCAGCTCTAAAATGGAATTACCTCATTATAATCTTCCTGCTCATTTTATTGTGATTTCTAGGAATTTCCACCAACGTATAACTTTCCTTTATCGCTATATCTGACGGTAATTCTCTTCCCATGGTTGCATCTCACTTCCTTAATTCATCCTCGCACACTATCTCTGTTGCTCATTTTCTCCAATCCTATTTCCTCCGCGTCCAGTTTATGGAACAAAATAGTGTCCGGTACGTCATTGAATTCTGTTTTTTATGAGATAAACATTTACTGCGCAATTCATGCGGGGCATTTCATTTTAGTTTGACGGAGTTCCGTAAATTCTGCGCTAAATTGCGTTTCTGTCTGGGAAAAGAGGAGCAAGGATGGGAATGACACATAAGGGAGAAGAGGTGGAGGTTTCCGCATTAGACTTCCCTTGATGAAAAGCACCAAGGGGTCTAGGACTTCATGGATGGACGAAACAGTTTTCTTCGGCGAATAAAATTACGATCTCGTCTAGGTGGCATAATGCAGTCAATGATTACGTTGAAAAATCTCTGCCACGGTCTGCATTAGAAACCGGACCTCCGAAACGGCGAGCTAATTTCCCAGCCAAAATTCAAACCTTTCCCCTATTTAATGGATTTAGAAAATTTCATAACCCCTACATTGCATTGCTTAGTATTGCAGTAGTCATATATGTTAATTGTCAGTAGTAGAATGAAATTTGCAGTGCTTCAGCTGCTAAGGTTGTATCACTTCGTCTACCCTAATCCTAAGAAAGCTACTATATTTCACACCCAAAGTGAGATTCGAACACGCTACGGTGGTTGCATTGGTTTACCTTCGAAGAGTTGCCGAATAACAGTGAGTAATAAAACTTGCAGGCGGCTTGTTGCATATGAAACTTTTATGTCCTAAGCAAAGTATCCAAATCACAAAATTACCAACAACTATTGTTAATATTGAATTGAAACACACACATAATAGCTCATTAAAAAGTGCTAATATTACGCACTAAACTAGAGTCAGTGTGAATGAAAAGATGCAACCTATGTACATTTTCACAGGCTTTGAAAGTCTGTGAATAGTTACATAGGTTGCATGTTTTCATTCAACATGAATTTTCACCAAGTGAAAGCTGAATCTATCGATTTCATAGAGTTAGTGTGCTTATTCAGCCTGGCGTTCAGAGTTAATTCAATATTTCAACAAAATGGCTAATAGAAGCGTGTATTCAGTAGCAGCTTTGGAATAACTAGTAGAGCCTCATTCGTTCCACTTCTTCCGAAAATTCTAGACGCATTTTCATAGACACCCGCTCATATTTCATATATGTACCTTCATTTTAGAGTCTAAAATTTAGACACAAAATACGCAAGCTTAACGAGTAATAATCACTCTCTCGGCCATGTGCGAAGACTCATGTTTCAAACAGATTTCCTGGCCCCGATGAAGGTAAAAACCCGAGTACGCCCCAGGGTAATCGCTCGCCGGGGAGCGCGTGTTACGTTAGCAGCGGCATACCAGACGCCCGTCATTAGAAGTCGAGGCGCACAGGTGTAAATGCTCCTCGGGTGATGACGGCGGGGAGAGAGACGTCTCACCAATCGACAACTCGAGAACGAACCGATTCCGCGGTGCCGGAGTCCCACACAGACGTCCACGGGCTCCAATCGAATGGGGGAGAACGGCATTGGAATTGGGGTTGTGGGGGAGGGGTAGGGGCGCCTTTGGAAGCTATTGCGAGCCGCCGCGGACGCCGGACGATTTTCGCAAAGGAGGGGACGAGGGCTCATTTATTTCACGCTCCGTCTTTCAGGAGGAGGTGGCCACTTGACCCCAGTGTTGGTTGCGAGGACGAGGGGAGCGTCCGCAGCGAGAACGGGGTGGCCGATGGGATTCCTCCAGCCACCCCCTCGACCACGCCAATCGCCCCTCATAGCGAGCACCCCACCCGCCCATCCCCACACCGAGAACGGGAGCTCCATGTGGGGCGAAAAACCTTCGCCGATCCCTCCCCTCATCTCGGTTTAGCCCCCCAGACGATAATTGTTTCCCTCCTCCCGCTCTAATGTGATCCGATATATAAATAACCTCTCCCCTCCCCCGTGGAGCCTTCCCGCGATGCACCGACGGCGGTGCTCTCGAGATGCGCCGCGCTGCGATGCGGCGGGTGCACGCGGTGCATCGCGGCCAGCCGGCGGGGAATGCCATCTCGAGATGCAATATGGGGGATTAGCGAGGGAATGCCGGCTCGCGACACACTGAAACGTGGGCACAAATTAGTGGGTGAATGCGATTATCTTATACAATACAACGTTAGTTCGCCAAAATGCCGAGAGTAGGGATATCTGATAGTGTAGATGGTGTCCGTTACTTCGGAGTTACTCCACTGCATAATCGAATATGTAAAATGCCGAGAGTAGGGATATCTGATAGTGTAGATGGTGTCCGTTACTTCGGAGTTACTCCTGTTACTCCGCTGCATTTTCGAATACGTAAAATGCCGAGAGTAGTGATATCTGATAGGTGTCCGTTACTTCGGAGTTACTCCTGTTACTTCACTGCATTTTCGAATATGTAAAATGCCGAGAGTAGGGATATCTGATAGTGTAGATGGTGTCCGTTACTTCGGAGTTACTCCTGTTACTCCACTGCATAATCGAATATGTAAAATGCCGAGAGTAGGGATATCTGATAGTGTAGATGGTGTCCGTTACTTCGGAGTTACTCCTGTTACTCCACTGCATTTTACATATTCGAGTGATGTCGTTCGGGGGATCGGATTGGATTGCAAATTCAGGGAGGCGATCGACAGCTGAGATCATTTGCGTCATTTAGGATAGGTGGGTAATTGGATAATGGTAGGAACATTCCAGGTAATGGAGGAAGGGTGGAGAGAAAACCGGCGTCGGCATTAGCCTACTCTTAACGAAAGGCACCAAGGGGACCACGGCTTAACGTCCCATCCGACGGGCGGAGTACTGCACTTGAAATGCCCTCCACTAGGCACTCAAGTGGGGACCGGTTTTCCACTGAAATATCTTCCACTGTGGGAATCGAACCCGGGCCCTCGGGATGGGAGGCCAGTACTCGGGGGATCGGGTTAATGTAGTAGTTGTAATAGCCCGGTTTCGAATCCCGGCAGTGTTAGAGTTGTTTATTGAGACACTGGTTATTATTTGGGTCGTGTGTAGAGCATACAGGGTTAGGTACCACATCCGTCGTTATACCGTGGACCCCTCGGCACCTTTCTGTAAAAAGAGGGTCAACAAAAGATTTATCTTCATCCTTCTGTAGTGCCCCAAGGTGACTAGGAGCTCTACGATGACTGCAATGGGAGACAACTGGAGTGGCTCAGTTGAATCCCCGAGGGTATAGGGTGCCAAAGAGTAGTTACTCAAGCAGTTGCGATAATTAGGAAGTTTATTTGATACCCAAGCCGGCCAGCATAGCCTCCGGCTGCCTCGATACAAAATGCCCCCGATTCGGGGATTTTCCGGACTTTATATAGTAAGTTTTGAGGAGAGGCGAGGGTGAGGCGGTGGGCGAGGAGCAGCAGGCTGTGCGAGGAGGAATGTCTAATGGGGGTTTTCCATTAACCCTATACTAGAGAAATAGATAAAGCTTTTAAATACTTTAGCTAAAAGGGTTCCTTAATGCAACCCTGAGAAGAACAAGGGAACGTTCTTTTCTAGGCTCTTGAGAGAGCGTGTGAGAACCCATAGGTCCATACTCCTAAAGTATCTCTTGATGGTTCCTCCTCCTCTTGGCCTTCCACTCCGCCCAACTGGCGACACCCTGGCGCCTCCCTAGGTTAGGGGGTGGGTAATTCACAGAGGCAGTACACCTCCCCCCTTAGGAAGAGAAAACAACTACCTATAATGTTGTTTTCTCTAATACCACACACGGCTTCACCTTTTATTCACGGCTCCCTTCGAGCCGGGTCGTACTTCAAGTTTGGGAGAGGGGACAAACTTCACAGTGGTGAGTCTCATGCCCTCTTCCTCTCTTTCCAGACCTTCACACATGCTTTCATTTGAGGTATGTACTTTGTTCACAATTTTTGGCTTAAAAACTATGGTGGTACAATAATCCTTCTCTCTACAATCCCTTAACATTTTGGGTACTCTTACTTTGCAACATTTGAGACAATAGCAACACACTAGTAACATTAATACAATTAAACCAATATACGTCATAAAAGATACATGATATATTCTATTGGAATGCTTTTGCTTCCATTCCTCTTCGGCCAACAATTTCTCTACTTCCTCCACTTTATGGCTAGCATAGTCCAAGTCTTCCACAGTATTCACAACACTTTTAAGTGGAGTGCTTATTTTTAACGTTGTAAGGTTCAATTTTAGGCTAGTGCCTTCACAGCAATCATACATTAAATTTAAATCAGGAATTACATCCTTAGTGGTTGAATTCATTTTGATTAATATTTTTGATTGTATCAATACCTTTTGGCCGTAGCCTTTACATTTTTTAAAGAATTTCAATTTACCAGAACCATTAATAATGACGTCAACAGCGTCTTGATCTTGACATAAGATCGTCATACCTTCAGCCTTAGGGGCCACAAATAACCATTCATTGTTGTCGAGCTGTGCCCAAAGCGTTTGATTTAATTCGATAATTCTTTTAGAGCAATCTTGAGGAATATTTCTGATTGGCTGTAACATCTTTGCCTCGCATTCCTCGTGAAAATGCGTTAGTTTTATCGGATATGCTTGTTTGCATACCCTCCAATAATCATTTATTCTCTTACATTTATCAAATTCGGTCTTATCCACTTTACAATAATATTGTTTCGCCACATCCATGAACAGATATGGTGTTTCTGGTTGTATGAATACAAATTTTGACTCAGTTCCAATAGGAAAAGGTACAACATGGTATACATTAAATTTAACGTGATTCACTAATGGTATCTTAATTACATATGCCAATAATCCGTTATTCAAAAACACATCATAATCTATTATTTTTAACAATGCACTACCGTACGTCACACTCAAAGGAACGGGAAGGGTTAGGTCTTTGGGTATTTCACTCTGGCTCGCCTTCACAGCTGCAATGATCTTCTCCGGCGTAACAATGTGCGGCTGCAGTATCCCTTTCTGGGCGTTCACTATAGCGTCCATGAGCGTCTCGTATGCTTGTTTCACTTCGGCTAGAACACGATTTAGTTGGATGACATGTTTATTTACTGCGATCATCACAGAAGCCATTTTGAACGCCCTTTTTATTTCCCCGTCCTCTGCATTAACGTGTGCCTCTATGGATTTCAGTCCCGTTACTAAAGACTCTTCATTTTTCTCTACATCTCTGACTGTGGAGTTCATAATTAAAAGGGTGGATTTTACCACAGTCATTTGTTCTTTTGTTAATTTTAATAACCCGCCTTGCTCATTCTCCAGCCTATTAATTTTTTCCATATAGTACCTTGCATCGTCCTCGTCTAGGGTACCGAAGAGAATCTTGCTGACTTCACCTATGAAATTGAACACTCCGCGAGTCATTCTCAACGGCTCTTCCTTGCTCCGGGCCAATTGCCCAATTAATAATTTCCTGCTTTCAATTTCTTTTACTTCATGAGGCACATACTCTAACAATGTTACACAATCCGTGAAATTAGCCCACGACGTATTACTGTATTTGTTACAAAATTCTTTAGTAAGTTGCACATACCTTATCACTTGCTGAAATCTATCCTCTAATTCCTTTAAATCTACGTAGTTAACCAATCTCCATTCGGAGTTATACAACTGGACTTCACCCCTATATTCATAATACAATCCCGGTGAGTCTTTAATTCCCTTTAAACTAAAATCTAAACCTAATCCCGAACTAATTAAGAAAACCGCGGAAAGCACGATTATCCCGACCGCGCTCCCGGCCATACCTGGAAATTAAAAAAACATTTTTAATCTATTGGAGTGAACCTTCATCAATCTTTTTTGTGTCTTAATGGTAATGTTCACCCCCTCTACTTTCATTACGGTGTATGGGCCCACCCATTGGGCCGAGAGTTTCTTTGATCTCCCTCTCCTAATCATTTCATCGTATAACAAAACCTTATCTCCCACTTTAAAAATCTCTATGTGTGCTCCTCTATCATAGTACACCTTATTCTTTGCCTTAGCCTCCAGGAGACACCCTCTCGCCTTTTGGTATGCCGATTGCAATCTGGCCTTCAGTTCCTCCAAATACTCCTCGTAATTGTAGGATGGAGTGGGTTCTACCTGCAGGCACCCGGGTATGTTTGGCTTCCTCCCAAACATTAACTCGTGAGGAGTTATTTTAGTGGCGCTGTGTGGCGTGGTGTTGTACACAAACACTGCATATTGGATCCAGTCATCCCAATTTTGCTGGTCCTCTGCTATGTAGTGGCGTAGGTATTCCACCAATGTTCGATGGCTCCTCTCCAACGCGCCGTTACTTTGCGGGTGGTAAGCTGTGGTTTGAATCTTCTTGATTTTAAGCAATTTACACGTTTCTTTAAATACGCTGCTTAGGAAATTAGCACCTTGATCGGTGAGAATCACCTGAGGGATGCCAAATCTCAGCACCATTTGCTCCACGAACGTCTTCGCTACTGTTGGTGCGTCCTGCTTCTCCATGGGAACTGCAAGGATGAATTTAGACAATTCATCCTGGAAAGTGAGCAGATATCTGTTGTTCCGGAGAGTAGTAGGCAAAACTCCCACAATATCCAAAGAGCACTTCTCAAATACCACTTGAGGGGTAGAAGTGATCTCCATTGGCATTCTCACCTTTCTCCTAGTCATTTTGTTTTTCTGGCAGGTCTCACATTGTCTTATATACCTTTCAATGTCGTCTTTCATCCCCGGCCATGAGAAATACAGTTTTATTCTCTCGAGGGTCCTTTTCATCCCCTGATGGCCTCCAACTGGCGAATCATGAAACTCCGCAAAAAGTCTTCTTTTCCTTTCTTCGGTCATTTCCTCGCCATCTTTTCGCTCTTTCTCCTCGTCCTCTTCTTCCTCTTCTGTCCCGTTCTCTTCTTCTCTTCTTTCTTCCGTCTCTTCGTGGGCGGAGCACTGATTGATTCTACTCAGCGCGTCTGCGTTAGAGTTTAGTGCTCCCTTTTTATATACCACCTGGTATTCGTATTCCTCTAACTTTAACCTCCAGCGCATCAACCTCGAACTCGGGTCCTTTATACTAAAATCCACACTAGGGGTTTGTGGTCTGTCACGATGGTGAACTTTCGCCCGTAGAGATAGGGGCGGAAGTATTTCGTTCCCCATACAATAGCCAATAGTTCCTTTTCCACCGTAGAATAATTTCTCTCCGCCTTGTTGAGCTTGCGACTCGCATAGGCTATCGGTCTATCCTTCCCGATAACCCCTTGCGAGAGCACACAGCCCAGCGCCTCGTTGCTCGCGTCGGTGGTGAGAATAAACTCCTTCGCGAAATCCGGGTACTGGAGGACCGGTTCCGTTGTGAGAAGGCTCTTCAGCCTCTCGAAACTCTCTTGCTGACAGGAACCCCATTCGTAGGTTACATCCTTCTTCAGTAGGTCATGGAGCGGCTTTGCAATTTTGCTGAATCCCGGGATGAATCGCCGGTAGTAGCCCGCTAGTCCTAAAAATCCTTTCAATTGTTTAGTGGTTTTTGGCTGCGGAAATTCCCGTACTTTCCGCACCTTCTCAGGGTCTGGCTTGACTCCTTCTTCAGTGATGACGTGACCCAAGTAGTTCACCTCCTTCCGCAAAAATTCGCATTTGTCTGGATGTAGCTTGAGGCTGTGCCCTCGGAGTCTCTCCAACACCTCCTTAAGTTTCTGATTGTGACTAATCAGAGAGTCTGCAAAAATCACCACGTCGTCCAAATAAACATGGCATTTTATTCCCTGCAATCCAGTCAGAACTGTATTCATTAGGCGTTGGAAACTTGCTGGGGCCCCTTTCAATCCAAATGGAAGACGAATGAAGTGGAAATGATTATAATTCGCATTAAATGCAGTCTTCTCCCGGTCTTCTGCGCGCAGTGGGATCTGGTGGTACCCACTCGCGAGGTCCAGAGTGGAGAAATATCGAGCCTTCCCCAACTGATCCAATATTTCCGTGATGTTTGGCAAGGGAAAGGCATCCCCCACCGTTACATCATTCAGCTTTCTGAAATCTACAACTATTCTCCACTTCTTCTGGCCCGATGCATCCATCTTCTTTGGGATCACCAAAATTGGCGAATTCCAAGCGCTGTTACTCCTTTCTATTATTCCTTCTTTCAACATTTTCTCTGTTTGGGCGCGCACTTCCTCTTGGTGCGCCTCTGGGATGCGATACGGTTTGCTTTTAATGGCCTGCGTCGACTCTAGGGTCGGCGTTGGAATTGCGTGCTCAACCGCATCTGTGCACGAGAGGGAGTCTCCAGGCAGGTAAAACACATCTTTAAAATCCCTAATAAGAGGCACTAATTCCCTCTTTTCTTCCCTGTTCAGATGACCCAATCTAAGTTGCGAGAAAAGCAATTTCTCCCTATCCAACTCGTTCTCAACATCATTGTCATCTCCTGCCGATTCTACCTGTGCGTTCATTACTTCATTTAATTCTACGGTAGGGGACTGTATGTGCACGTCCTCCTCTGTGGTGTTTATCATGCTCGTGACGCATTCACCATTCTCGCCTACTGTGAGGGAGGACGCAATGAATATCCCTGGGAGGACCTCTTTCTTTTCTATTAGCCCTTCTCCCTCCTTTTCCGTCGGGCATCTCACAATTACCTCGCTTCTTGCGGGTAATTTCAAAAACCTAACGCTCTTTTCTAGCGCTCCATTTTTTGTCTTTTCGTCAAAAGGGATCACTACATCTCCCATTAAAATTTCTTTGTTGGCGTAATCAATACGCGCCTCTGTTTCTTCCCAAAAATCTCTCCCTAATATTCCGTCACTACCGACGGACATTTTCTCGTCCACCAAATGAAACCAATGGGACTTCATCTCTCTTTCCGTCATGAGATCTAAGTTAATATTCCCCAGAGTGTTGATTACTCCCTCAGTCACTCCCTTTAGTTTCAGAACTCCTTCCGTGGAGTACCTCGTTCCTTTTCGGAGGGCTGTCTCTTTAACGAGACTCACATCGGCCCCCGTATCGATGAGGAAGGTCAAAGTCCCTTTTCTCCCTTCCTTCACCTCAAAAGTGACCGTGTCCATCCCCTGTCCCGAGACAGTGTTTACATTCCTCACCTCAGCTGTTGAGGGGTGAAGGACCGATCCCCTTTTTTCCCACTTTTTTTTCTCAGACCCTTCCGCGGGTCCCCCTTTTCCTTGACCCACTCCGGGCCCTTTTACTGCCCTGCAGTCCCTCGCTAAGTGTCCCGGCCGCCCGCACGCGAAACACTTCATTCCACTGAGAGCCTTCACACTTTTGGGTTCCTTCTCATCACGACCCCTTCTATAAAAGCATTTGGAGGTTGGGTGATTCCTTTTCCCACAATTCCCACATTTCTCTCCTCCATACGACGGATTATTAATTCCCGTCCGCTCTCTAACTGACATTATTGCACTTTCTTCCTCCAAGGCTATTTCTATCGCCGTGGAGAGCATCAAGTCTTCTCCTCGGCTCCTAACGATAGTCTGAATCCTATCATTAGCTAAACCTTGCACGAAACAAGCCTTCGCCAAGTGGTTTATAAGTGCAATCGCCCCATGGAGCTCGTCGTCCTCGAGACTCCTCCTGGTGGCTTCTCTTAATTCGGACTGCATCGTATCAATCCTACTCCCCCAGGATACGATCGACTCCGATCTCTCCTGTTTAGCATTGAACATTTTGCATGCGTAAAAGTCGAGCGTTCTTTTAGTTGCAAAATTTTCTTCTAATATTCCCTTTACTTGTCCCCAGGTATGAGTTAGATCCCTAACCATTAGTTTGGATCTCGCATCACCTGTTATCTTAGCCTTTACGAATTTAAGTAATCTCTCATGATTATCTGGATTTACTAGTTCAAAGGCTACGTCTACATTATCGACGAATTCCCTCAGCTTTCTTTTATCGCCGTCAAAAGGACATGCTATTAACTTCATGGCTTCCATGATGCTACAGTACTCTGTCGAGCTTGCGCTCTGACTTGCTTCGTTGCGATCCATTTTTAAACGAGTGAACTCACAAAGGTAAGAGGAGTGGGTGATTAGGAAGAGTGTGACTTACTGGTATCACTCCTCTCCGCAACGGCTGCTTCCAGCTGGCTCTCCCACGTACGACGTCCCGGCGTCGCTGCTCGTTGACGCGTTCTCTCCCGCGCCTTCCGGACTCGTGGCGTCACCGACTGCGGCCCTTGGCGGCTGTCTTCCGTCAGGGGGGGGCTCCGCTTACACCTCCGTCTCGATCCCGGATCGTCGTCGGCTGCACGCCTCGTCTTCTTCTCAGCAGGCTCTTCGGTGGCCTTTTCTCGAACTCTCCCGAGCACCGTGTCGGTCTGCCGAACACGAGACTCTCTTCGCAATTGCTGCACCCAACCCCACACCTGACACCAATTTTTTCATGTAGTGCCCCAAGGTGACTAGGAGCTCTACGATGACTGCAATGGGAGACAACTGGAGTGGCTCAGTTGAATCCCCGAGGGTATAGGGTGCCAAAGAGTAGTTACTCAAGCAGTTGCGATAATTAGGAAGTTTATTTGATACCCAAGCCGGCCAGCATAGCCTCCGGCTGCCTCGATACAAAATGCCCCCGATTCGGGGATTTTCCGGACTTTATATAGTAAGTTTTGAGGAGAGGCGAGGGTGAGGCGGTGGGCGAGGAGCAGCAGGCTGTGCGAGGAGGAATGTCTAATGGGGGTTTTCCATTAACCCTATACTAGAGAAATAGATAAAGCTTTTAAATACTTTAGCTAAAAGGGTTCCTTAATGCAACCCTGAGAAGAACAAGGGAACGTTCTTTTCTAGGCTCTTGAGAGAGCGTGTGAGAACCCATAGGTCCATACTCCTAAAGTATCTCTTGATGGTTCCTCCTCCTCTTGGCCTTCCACTCCGCCCAACTGGCGACACCCTGGCGCCTCCCTAGGTTAGGGGGTGGGTAATTCACAGAGGCAGTACACTTCCTCCTCTCTGAATAACGCTAAAAATATCCAATTAACCATGCATACTAAATGGATTAGATGATCTTAGCTGACGGTCACTTCCCACGCATAGCTGATGCTCTGATGTCGTTCACCGTCCGTTCCTGTTAATGACAATGCCTTTGGAGGCGTGGAGTAAGGTGCAAAATAATGCGCCCCTAAATGTCTTCCATTGAGTAAAAGAGCCAAAGCTCGCGTAAGAGTGAGGTTGCCTCTAAACTTCACGAATTATATTATCCTTTGTTTTATAAAGCCAGCCATTACACCGTGACTGAAAAGTGTGATGTCATCATTTGACTAATGCCCTGGTTACTCCGTTGCATTCAGTCCAGGGACTAAAAAAAAGGAAGGCGTATGCCACATTCTCAGCATGCTTGCTCACTTATGCAAGAAATATTGCAACGTTTCACGAAAAGGCAAATTCCATTCCCATTGCCAGACATCCTGAGTATTGGTCTGGAAAAAAGCAGGTTCAGCGTGAGCCTGACTTGAACTAAGATCGAGGAACGGGGGTCGCGACCCCTCCTATCCCCCCAGTCCCTGTGCCCCCGATCCCCCTAATTTGGGGGCCGGGCCCGTACCGTGCCCGAGTGCTGCGACGAATCGGATGCGATGAGCGAGGCTGACGTCGATGCTCGATACGCATCACACCGCTAAGTCGATTCTTCACTTGTGCGACGCTGGAACACGCGTCGCACTGCGCACAGTCCCACTTCCTCCGCACACGAGGACCATCTCCCGAGAGGCCAACCCCTCCACATTACGCAGCCCATATACACAACCTCTCTCTCTATCCCGCCCTCTCTCCTTGTACACCCAAGAGACGCCGACGTCGGTCTTGAAGACAGCGGCGTTGCCAAGTGGGGCTAGTCGCCGGACTGGCGCCTATATCGCCGCCACGGATTGATGGCCTGGCGGCGAAACCGCTCCCGCCCCAGCCCCTCGCCGCCCCTCCCGGTCCCGCCGCCCCCTCCTCGCCCCCCCCCCTCGCCCCCTTCGCCGCCTCCCACGGCCGAGGCTGGGGAACGGCGCCCGCCCCATCTCCCGAGGAACTGCCACAAGGATGCAGGGAGGGGGCGGGGGATGGGAAGGCGCGCGCGGGCTCCCCCACATCACCACGGAGGGCCCGGCCGCCCCTCCCCTCCTCGCCCCCATCCCGCCCCCTTCGCCCCCACCCGCCCCATTTCTCCCCAAGACACCACAGCTGGCCGTTTCCCGGTGCGGTCTCCGCGTCCCAGCAGCGGTGACCCGTCGGGGAGCGAGCCGCTCTCGTCTTCGTCCCCCGGCCGCCGAATCGGATCCCGCGTGTGAACGAGACCGGTTTGCATAAAGGCTGGAAACTCATGGTCCGTGCGTGACGCTTGACTGCATCAACGCCCACGGCGACGCGCGCGTCACCGCTTCAAACCGAGTCAATCAGCAACGTGGGTTACGAAAATGTTCGGCAAATAAGGGCGAAGATCTATACGGCATGATTTCGCTCTGCGAATGCGGAGAGGTGTACCCAAAAATAAAAAATGGCCCTACACCAATCATGAAATTAACGGATTGGGCCGATGCTTACAATTAGTGGACATTTATTTGGGATAGGTAACTAAATAATACTTCAGTTTTACACTTTTTTCATGCATTCTGTATTACAACTAGTTTCACCCCACTGTAGCATCCTCAGGTTTTCATTTAGCTGGAGATGCTAAAGTGTAGTGAATCTCTTGTCCATAAACTTTATATTAAAAGTAGGGCAACACTTAAGTATCATTCTGTTGCCTACATCTGTAAAACATTTCAACAGATGAAAGTCCAACTATTTGTTAGCGCCAAACACAATGGATAAGAGAAGATACTTCCGATATATGCACTCTAAGAAAGATACTATGGTGCCCAGAAAATCTCCTTATGTATATGTGTAGATTTCCCTCTGTTCCCGAAGAAGCCTCGATCTGATTTGAACAGAGGATCCACTGACCATTAGGCGTATCACCCAAGTACGGGTCCGTCACAGAGTCCGTAGAGGATTGAAGGAATCTGAGCTGCGTAAGAGACAGATCTACATCCACGCAATACCCTGAAAGGCCCGCGATGGTGTGTGGCATGGGGTGAAGATCACCAAACATGCACTACTGACATGCAAACAAGCTACTTCACGAAAAGATGCTAGATAATAGGGGTCACATGCAGCAACAGGGTTAGCATCTAAATAGTAATAAAGGGATTGGTTTTTAATACAGATGAGGCATGTGAGATGAGACTGGAGGGATAAATGCAGTGGCGATTTCGTGTAAAGCAGAGAAAGTGGATAAAGAAGAATACGGAGAGGTAATGAGATGCCGGAGTTCATGCCAGATGGGTGAAAGTTAGGTAAGCGGGGAAGGAGGTTAAGAACAGGTGCTTAGCTGCGGTGTGACGTGAGGTAGCAAATACGAAAAGTTGACGGAAGAAGCTATGTCACGAGTGGGGAAGGAAATGTAGCCCAGAATTCCCAGATCAAATGAAAACGTTTTCCAGGAAATTCTTACACCTCCGACAGAATTCGGCAGAATGTTGATTAGATCGGTCTCATAGTGAAATTCCGTGCTCTACTGTCTTCAGACAGCTCCATTCATTGTAGTACTTCCTTGCTCCTACGTCTGACATAATTATGTTTCTCGCAATTAGTTCATGGGTTTCATCCTGTTTCACTCTTCCAATGGATCCTTCCCTCACCGTCCACGTGAAATGATAATGCCTTACCATATGCTCGATACTGCACCTCACTGTGTGACTTCCATAGACATTCCACTTCCGACGTGCCCTTTCAATTAACTCCCTAGGAACCACAAGATTTCATCCTCCCAAATATTCAATTCACATATTTTTCGAGACGGGGTCAAAAGGGACTCAGGTTGGAAGATAAGTAAGAAAAGGCCGAAGTGGAACAAATGCGAAAAGAGGTAGGATAGTGCCGAGATGAGGTCATTTGAAGTTTCGACTGAGTCACTTGTTGGCTCCGTAAGCATTTTCGCATGTATTTTGGGAGATTCCAACTGAAAATAGGGAGTGGGGAAAGAATGTCTTTCCTATCCGATGACAGCATTATAACTTCGAGTAAATATATAAATTGGAGGTAACGTCGTGGTTTTTAATAGAATGAGTAGTTCGCGGAGACGGTGAATAATGTTTCTAATCGTGTTTCTTTCACTTAACATTTCTGCTTACATTTCACGAAAACCGTGCCAAAAACAGAATTATTCTTGATACTGGGAATAGTTACAGCTATAGAGAAGACGAGTCAAAAAATCAAATCTTTACCGCATGCCCATAAATAACGACGCGGGAGATGTATCATAAATTATCATATAAATAATACGAGAGTTTTCATGGAAACAATTTAATTCCTCGTAACTTTTAGGAAGCACGAGGAAACATCGAGAGGAATAGGAATGCATAAACGGTTATATGATTAATACAAGCGTAGAAGGATAATATTAGAAGCGGAATACTGGCTGAAGCAAGGAATGGACTTAAATGAGAGGCAGATGAATAGAGTAAATAAAGAAACCCATTAGGAATTTCCGGAGAAGAAGAAGCCAATAAGATATTAATATTAGATTAATTAATATAGTTAACGCCGCGCGAGAAAAATATGAGGCAAAATAAGGAGGCAGAAATTGCTTAATCATTTCTTGGCCAAAAACTAAAAAAAAAACACTTTGTATGCCTTTTAAAGACTTACAAAAGAAGTGTGTATTTCACAGATTTTTTCGAAATATTTCATTGCAAGTCGTTTTGGAGCAATAATTCAAAACAAATATTTTTTCAATTCCCCCTCTATTACTTCCATGAGCAACACGTTTCAACCACATTCGATGAGAGAAGCAGTAGCTCAGTGTTAAGCTAATAGACATTCCATTACATAAGAGTAATTTCAGAGAAGCAATTTAATTAATTTTAGACATTAAGGTTTGCCCCGTGGTATACAAGCATTCCACAGGTCATCCAGAAACCTCAGAGTGAGTACGGAATGCAACCGCCGTCACAGCACTGGTACTGTTTCATACGAATGCACTGCCACCCACCCTCGGTCTAGTTGCGCTGACTTGAACGGAGAGGAGACTTGTCAGCTGACCTCTGCAAACGATTCACATTCCGAATTGAGTCATTTGATTTTAGAATCAAATGGATCAGATGTTTCACCTCCAACTTTTACCACTTTTATCCTTGGCAACCAACATCCACGAATACATAAATGCGGCGACCCGCTCGCTACATGTGAAAATAATTATAAGCGACGAGACTGTCCCTAGGTTGGCCATGCACATGAATGATAAAATAATGTATTTCCTCCAAGAAAATAATTACATTTTTAAAAGTCTTTAGTGAAATGTAACAGGTTCGCGAAATACGTTATAGTCAATATATTACACAGTTGAAACATTTACATCTTTGACCGTAGTAACGAAACCGAGTAGTAGTTAGTTATTGGAGGGAGGTGACCGGTTGCTATGGTCGACTGCGACGCTAATTGGGTAGGGCATGAATTTTTCATGCGGCAGAGGAAGGGTGGAAAGAAACCCGGCGTCGGCATTATGTCTGCTCTTCACGAAGGAGTCGAAGGTTTAACGTCCTATCCGACGAAAGGAGTGCCGAACGATAGCAGAAATTTCCACAGAGAAAAAAATCCCCCTTGACCGGGACTCGAACCCCGAACCCCCATCGTATGGATTGACACTGAATTGCTCTCCACACAATTCAAACGGGACCGGTATACCAAAGAAACATTTCTGCCACCGTGGAGATTCAAAGCCGGTCCCAAAGAATGGGAAGCCAGTAAATAATCTAGAAACCGTACCAACCTTTTCTCCATGGAAATCGACGTCGGAAATCGATGCCGACCAAGAGAGCAGGTGAAAGCGAAATCATTTCGAACTTGTTATGCATTCGCGACTGAATTCGTTGCTTGGCAGCATGATGATGCTCTCACCTGCAAGTATCCACTACACTTCACGTCCCGGGGCTCGCATGCCACATAAAAAAAGGTTATTATTGCCCGTTCGCCCGATCATATCTGAGAATTTAGTTGAGGAGGAGTCCGCAGAAATAGCGTCTCGCAGTTTCTCCCTGTTTGAATCCCGGGCTATTCCACTTGGAGTTCCGCTCACTTCATGGCGTGGTGCCACCACCTGCGATGGAAATGTCGTAAATTCTCACTATTCATTTCATCCACATCTCCATTTATAGAGTAACCTGCAAGCCGCAGCCTCGAGGGTGTGTGGTGGGGGTGAATCACCAACGATCGTATGTACATACACTACGCACATGAAATAATGATAATAACGAAGCGGATTTCTTTGAGGCGAGATTGAGACTGAAGAGTCCTTTCCTCCACCTCCCTTGATAAATATTATCACACAAATTGACGTGTTAGCAGGACCTATTCGGGGAGGGCGACCTACAGCCAGGGCTATTTTCTCCATTTACAATAGGTGGTTAATTGGAGAGAGTTAGGAATATTTCAGGGAACGGAGGGAGGATAGAAACCCATCGTCGACATTAGTATACTGTCGACGAAAGACGCCAAGGGGCCCGCGGTTTTACGTCCCATCCGACAGACGGATTACTGAACTCGAACTGCTCTCCACAGAACACTCAAGTAGGGATCGGTATACCAATTATATCTGCCATTGCCGGGTTTCAAACCCTGATCCTTCGTGTGGGAGATCAGTACTTCAGCCACCATACCGAGCCTAGTCCAGTAACGTGCTAGTGAGATTTGCAAAGCACCTGCCACAAAATGACTAGTAATTAGGCAATAAAATAATTTTTATTGAAGAAGTGCGTATTACTTCGAGCCGCTACAAGTTTTTTACATATATCAATTAAAGTTTCGGTCAACCTAAGTTACGAACACTAAGATTTTTTCCAGATGCGCAATGTACTGGGCTACCTGCCTCTATTCAGTTATTATGATCTCATTATGCTGATCAAAGAAAAGACATTTTGAACATATCCGTGCCCCATTCCATATAACTATTCCCATTTAATCTAATAAAATGTAGTCTAATCTAATCTCTTAGTAATGAGCAAATCGAGTCACCTCGGAGTCCTTAAAATATATCTGACGTCATCTAAAACCTGATCTAATTCAAATTTCTTTTCCCCTCTCCTGACTACGGGCACCTCAAAGTCCCAAAAACTTGAAATTTCTAATTTTACTCAAGTAATTACTCTGGAAAAAATAGAGCTTCCAAGCGATTGGGACTTTAAAGTAGCATTGGTCAAGAAAGGGTTAAAAGATTTAGTTTAAATGTTTATCTATATCCTGAGAGTGAATTCGATCCTAGCTCTTCTAGTTACTTCAAGACGCGTCCACAATTATCGTAATGATTTTTCAGTTCACGATCTGATTCCACAACTAAACTGTATAAATATTGAATACAAGGGTAAATATGTACGATGTAGCCTCACAATCATAATAATGGCAACGAAACGGCTGTAACTCATGAAGTAATAGAATGTCCATATACAAGAAGCTACGTCTACGATCATTTTTCAAATACTTCCGTCAGCTTGGGGCGACCAACATGATATCCCACCAAGTGGTATTGTAAACTAAACGATAAAATGCATCCGTTGCTGCCACGTATTTAAAAATCTAACATTCAACTTGACTTCAACTTCAACATTCAACTTGACTCCCGTGAATTTCGGAATTCACGGGAAAAATACCCCTAGTATCCGATCAAATGCAAAGCAACATCATCCATTGACAAGGCTTATTTACGCGCTTTCCCGCAAACGTGAGATCATTTCTCGGGAGACGACGCGAACGATTCTCCGCTGAACTATATAGTGGCAGCGAACGGAGTCACTGACTCCACGGGTGACCCGTTCATTCAGTCGCTGGTCGTCGCACCTGCTTGCACCCTCCGGGGGTTAACTCATCGGCCGGCCTGTGCCACGCGTATAATTTGATGGGGCGAGTGTAGCGTTCTTAAGCGATCACCTCCCTCCCCCTCTCGTTTTCTCCGCTCGACCGCCAAAATATTTGGGACGTTCTCTTTTTAGTTTAATACTTCCCAACTCCATCGAATGCGAGAGCACCTGTGACTTGGGGGGAAGGTAAAGGGAGGGTGAAACACTAATTTGCACCCTGTCCGCCAAATAAAGGCCTCAGGAAGGTAAACGTCCATGTCCCCCACTGGATGATCAACGAGATAAGACCCCACACACAGCGTTAGGCATTATGCACGCTCTTTATTATATTCCGTACGGATATTCCAGATGTCATAACAGTATATCGGGAAATCTCTGAGACCTGATATGGCCCCGTTTCGTAATAAAAATTTAGCTTATGCCCATCTAAAAAACGTTTAATTTTAATCACTACTCCTTAACTCACAAAACATAAAATCTACTGTATATCATGCAAGCCTTTATAGTGCGTGTACCTAGGGGGACTAATCACTAAACATGCACTAACGATATTACTTAAGAAGAGAAACGTGTTCTTATGCATTTACCAGACACGCGCATATAGATAATTAGTAGATATCTGCGCAGGAAAATAATGTGCAATAATGTGTTAGGCCTATGTTTGAAAGCATTAATTTAGGATTCTCATTAGACATGCAAAAACACAGTTTACATGACAGTGTGTGAGAGAGACTGTGCTTTTGCACTAGATAGTGTTGATATTAATTATTTTTTTTATATGAAGTATTAATTCCCCTTCAATGTTGACTATAATGCTATATTATTCAACACAAAGGCATTTTAAATGTAACTACCGGTGTGGCAATCCGAAGATTATGACGAGCATTGTGGATTTGCTTCAGTATCTAAATGATCATCTTGACTGAAATACCCCTCGTAAGCAGAAAGGAAAACCATTTTAATGAAAAATTTCATTCATTTCCCAGTCAAGTCAGCCTAGTCATAAAGTCATTTCAAGCAGCCTAATGATATATGTTAAGATGAAAAATGATGGAGTAAATACTACCATGATGTAATCTCGCAGGTCTCATCAAATCTACATCCACGCAATACCCTGCAAGCCACGGTGAGGATGTGCGGCAGGGGGTGAAGATCACCAAACATGCACTATTGACATGCAAAAAGGCTAATTCATGGAAACATGTCAGATAATAGTGACATGCCGCTAGATGGTTAATATCGGCATAGTAATAAAGGAATTATTGGTTATAATGGCACTCAGCTACATATATTTGCCTGCATTTACTTACCATGCATGGGTTAGTAATGTTAACACATGCATCATGAACTAAAGACTACTCTAACAATATTTCACCTACCTATCCCTTTGCTAAGCTGTCTATTACGTTCTCTATTGGTACGTCTGAAAATTAACATTTCAAATTGTCGGTGTGACAATCTATTTGTCTAAACTTTTTTGTCTATTCAAATCTATAATTATACGCAGATTCTCTTAATATATATCTAAAATAAAGTAATGTCTTCAGTAAAGTTATCATAGACAGAGTGCAGGACAATGCATGGGTCATAGAAGATGCGCATGCAAAAAAAAGAATGAAATTAATACAGGAGAATAGACAAGAGAATCGGGAGAACAACGAAATACAATAGAACTGATGTCAGTTTGATGAAAGATGATCAAGATAATGCAATGAACATTCTGAGGCATCATTTGTTGAGAAAAAGGATAAGGACAGAAATGTATAACTCATTCTATCACCTCGTTTTCACTAAGAGCAAGGTATCGTATCATCTGTGCGGCCTTGCCGATAATATTCTCTAATTTTCCTGATATTTCCGATCTCGGAACCATGCCTAAATGAAATCTTAACAGACCAATTGGCCTAAAAAGTTAATCAAATGAGGACGGGGGTTTTGCTATGAACTGAGTAGCGTGAACGCTATATCATCGTGATGTTGTTTAAATTGAGAATATTATTAATGCTGGCCTGCCCCGAAAAATATATTTGTCACGTTAGGCGAGATTTTTAGAAAATTTTAATAATCTAAGTTACCTGCGTTCCAACCTTGCATCAGGCAGATGTTACGGATCGTTTAGCGCAGTCATCACTTCACTGGTGTTTCCTATTACTGGGTAATCTCTCCACTTCACACTTGCTCCAGACAAAGACCTAAATTATCTACCTAATCGACGCTTAACTTGAACCGCAAAGGTTATCGCGCATTACTGTATAGAAAAGCACTGACTATATACAATCTATTAAATGGGAATTAATTGAATGATGGGAAATTACTTGCATTTACCTGAGCGCAAGTCGAGAACAAAATCTCCATGAACATTTTTAAGCTCCATTATTCGCTCATCTGAGTATCTGCAATCAGGTAGAAATGCCTTTCCAATCCAAAAAGATTCCATAATTTCGCCCCGAAGAAATTATTTCCCAGTGAACGCGCGCAATTAACGGGCTCTTAATATCCTCGCCTGCCGTTTCAACGTGGCTGGATTACGGCGGGTCAACGGCTAATAGGAGTTTCAACAATTACGCCACACTTGATGAGATTTCAAGAGCGCAGCCATCAAATATGACTGGGTACCTTTCTTCATTTCCAGCGCAGAGAAAAAAAACAAAATAATGGAATCTCGCGCTCGAGAGGCGCTAAGGACTCTGGAAGCTCTCAAGTTCCAGAGACGAAGAAGAGAAAATACGAGAATTGAGAGAGGGCAAGGAATAGGAGTTTCCACGGGCGCAAGCATCCGTATTCATCCAGTTGAGTGGCGGAGGATATCCCGGTGGAATTAGCACTTGAGGCGACGAGACCTCACCTCTATTTCTCGCCTTAGTTTCAGCCATTACGGTTCCCATCCAGACGATCGGATGAAAGCGGCGCTTCTGAAATTGATGGTAAGATAATCGGTCATACGCAGTACGGTAAAATGGATGAAGAAAAGGGCATACCTTGCGGGAGGGTGATCATAAGAATACCCTTCGAACGTAGGACTTTGCGCCGTTCAAATGCGTCGGCTGATTTCGCGAGGCTGAATTACGGCGTAAAATGACTTCGAAATCGGTAATCGACTTTGTTGGTCCATTAATCCACACTTCGGCTATAGCCAACGGGTCATCGGCCAAGAACTAGCTTCAACGAATACAGCAACTACTTTAATACCCATGGTATTGCCACGAGGGTGTGTGGCAGGGGGTGAAAGAAAACCGAATATGTAATACCTGTGCGGTAGCCTAGTGGGTAGAGCGCTTGGGTACTGATCGAAGGGTTCCGGGTTCAAATCCGGGTAAAGTCTTTGGACGCCTCCGAACTGAAAAATGCTCGGAGTGCGAGGTGGTCCAGGGAAAGGAACTGGCCCCCCCTACCAAGAATGTGTGAAATTAACACGCCTGTGGCTTACAATTAGTCCGGGGTGAGCTCTACCCTCACCTATCCAAACCAACCTTCGAGTTGAATCACTGAGTGACATGCAATTAACAGATACAATGCTATTTTTTATGGAAACATGTTAGATATGGATAGAGAACCACGAGATAATTTCAACAATAACAATCTACATTACCAATCACCGTAAAAGTATTATATCAGGAGAACATATGATATCATACTATAAACTGTCAAAACTCCATGTCCACCTGCTAATAATTGTCTTCATAACTATGCGATAAGCGAATTAAGTAAAGTGAATAGAGTAAAGTAAAGTGAACCGGTCAGTTTATAGATAGGTAGTACTACTCGGTACTATTCGGTACTACTCCATCGACTCGAAGGAGAAACACTATCGGGATATCGAACGACCCAGAGAAATTACTGGCTAAGTGGAGCAGCAGAAAGTGGAGGAGGATTGAATGAGTGCGTTCATGGAATAATGAATGATGCGGGGAATACGCACTTTCAATACTACCACTCGTTTACGAAACAATTTTACATCTTCATTATCAACACTAACATTATCAACTAAGTACTTCCTTTGCAAGCCAGCTCAGAGGTGTGTAGTAAGGGGGCAATCACTGAACATGGTCTACCTACAGACATTAAGATATTTCCAGATATTTGAGACATTCAACCTTTACCTCCTTTTCCTCGCATATTTCAACTAATACATTTACACTTTAAAATTATTAACGTTTCCTTGCCTGTGTTTCTATTCGTTTAGCTCATATACAGGCATCACGCACCAAGAAATGCAATCAACCATGGAACGCCAAGCTACGAAATGATTAATTGTTCACCTCTCAATAAGTTATCGCTCATGTTAACCCATTTCGTAGGCAAGTTCATGCATCCAAATAGAATACATACAAGTATACATAATGAATTTGTTGCTCTTATCAATATTCAGTATTTTTAAATTCGATATCCCAAGTTTACCATATTTTGCTGTTTGTGAAAGGAGCTATTTTAGGGAATGATGCTGAAAATACTTTTAACGCCGTCCTAAGGAGCGAATACGTAAAAAATAACACGAGTCGAATTTCCTGCGAATCTTTGCAACTTCTTAGTTATTTAATTTCTGTATGTATATTTTCTGCACGGCAAGGTAATCACATAAAATAAATATATAAGCGTACGTACTCAGGATTCAGGGGTAAAGCAAACTATTTAAAACCATTATTGAACAACCGAATCAGTGGAACGTGGTAATAAAACTACTAAAATATATTACAGTGTGATTAAATAAATATCGTTGTAACTAAAAATCATTTCCAATCCATATCGTGCGATCCGGTCACTTCGTCTTGAAGCACTCTACGTTCATTTCCACTTCCATTTTCAGAACAAACCTTCTTTCTACCATTACTTGCGTTCACACGTCCTTAAAATACCAGTAACTAGCGCCAACTATAGTAACTCAATAATGGTAGAAAAGTTTACTAGGGTTAGCGGCAACTTGCGTTCACACGGCCATTTTCCAACTATGGTAAGCCTTACCAAAGTAAAAAGCTAGTAGTGTGAACGGGGCATGAGGGGGCAAGGAAGGTCGGGGAAACAAGTGAAGGGTAGAAGTAAGGGAAAGAAGGGGTAAGGACGAGGGGGAAGGGAAAGGGTATGAGAAGATGAAAGAAAGAGAGACGGTTCCTTTAATGAGCCCTGTTAATTCCCGGTTTGCGGAAAGCATGAAAGAGCCAAATTAATGGTTGCTCCAAAGTTTTAAGTTGGAGGGGAGACGCTGAAGGTGGGAGGGAGGCCAGTATGCCCACCTTGAAACAATTGTTGAAGTTGGAATCGTGGGAGTAGGCATGTATGGCTACCGGGAGAGAATAAGAATGGGAGGAGGGATTATTGCTAGAGGAGCGGTGACCATTCATACGGATGCAAAATATATAAAGTAAAATTTAATAACCTTCATCCCTTCATAAGGGCATTTCCAGAATCTTAGCTAAAAATTTTGCACATGGTTAGCTCCTTCTATACAAGTCACGTCACATTTTGACTGAGATATTTCAGAAAAACGTGCGAGTCAAGTTTTTCCCTTTGCCTATTCGCGGGTAATTATTTTTTAGTGGCTGATAAACCCAAAACGCACATTGGGAACTCCCATACATCATTATATGTCATTACAATATATTAAAAATCCCAGCGAATTATGGTAGGATAGGTCATTCAGATGATAGAAGTGTTAAAGAGAGGGGTTTTAAATTTCACTGGGCAATAAAAGACGAGAACTGCTTAAATCGAGGTTCCCGAGAGGAAAATAAAGGTTGGTAATGTACATTTTAGGATCTTTTGTAGGCTGGAATAATATGTTATACTCTGCATATACATTGCATGAAAGTAATGGTTTTAGGCATCTCATCTACTGACTACCCTGCAAGACACGTCCAGGGTGTGTGGCATCACAAATCATGGTGCAGACGTTTTGATTACATTAGTACGGAATAGGAGATTATAATGAATGGCACGTATGGAGGCATATCCATGTATGATTGGCATGTAACCAGAAACACTTGCATGGGAATAACCCTGAGTCTCATTTTAACAGTGGCAGTTTAATTTTGTAGCTACACTACTTGTGTTGTCGCCGGACTCCCTCGGTGAATTTACTTGACTAAACGGTAGTGTAGTTTCTGATAACACATGGCAAAGTGTTTTTA
Source organism: Platycnemis pennipes (assembly GCA_933228895.1). Taxonomy (NCBI): domain Eukaryota; kingdom Metazoa; phylum Arthropoda; class Insecta; order Odonata; family Platycnemididae; genus Platycnemis; species Platycnemis pennipes. Next base: position 120,717,510 of record OW121846.1, read on the forward strand.
CCAAATGCCAAGAATAGGATTTGCCTATAATCTGATTTCCAAGTTTTTATTGGAATTGGCCACCGTTCACCATCACAGCTAAGGTAAGTTTGAACATCACCTCCGTTAAATATTTTCCCAGACCGAGAATAGAAGTACGGACCCATAGCGCTCCGTGCTAATGCTCAACCACCACGCTACCCAGGAGTCGTGATCCCAAAGGTTGATGTTGATGTTGAATGAGACCTAAATCCGATAAAATCAGTGTTCAACCCGAAGGTTAGTTTTTGATAGGTTAGGGTAGAACTCACCCCGTACTAAGCCATTGGCGCGTGGAATTCACACTTTAAGGGTAGGGGGGCCAGTCCCTTTCGCTGGGCCACCTGCGATTTCCAACGAAGTTCTGACACGCAGAAAATCGAATCACGAGGGTTTTTGTTGGGAGGGTCAGGAAAGGCATTTGAGCAGTAACGTGGTCCAAACAATGGCATGGCAAGGCCTTTGGTGCCATTTTCGGTCAAGGAGACCTATGTCCTTCGACAATTTTCAAACACAGTTGGTGGCCGTTCAGAGTGGGTGAGTGATATCTTACGCAGTTAATGCCGGACAATTGGCATCAATAAGCAAGGTTTTCGATTCCCCGGGAAGATTTCCCGACCTTAGGCAGAACGAAAATAAAAATATTGATGGCACTACAAAAACCATCGAATTCATTCAAGTAACAGGTTGAATGAGTTCACTCGTAAACGTTGTTAAAAAAAATTAAATGACAAGTCACATTCGAAATCAGCAAAATCTTTTTTTTTTACAGATTCTCACGCTTCCAGAATTTACGGCGCTTGAGTTTGCTGATGAAGAGTCAAGGAAATTCACTTCTTTGCGATGAACCGTACGATTGGAATATCGCTGATTTACGACAACCCTTGGTTCTTCTGTTTAAACGATGGTAGACTCATAGCTATTCAATATTAGAGAGACCAACTTCAACTACTTAGATGCGGAATGAGATGTTAGAATTCATCGAGGAATACCCCGCTCTCGTTAAGAGACGTTCCTTTAAACCGGAAGGAAATGCATAGGTAGGTAGAGGTATTAGGTAGAAAGAGCGAGAGCTATGAAAATCAAATAACTGCGCACTATAAATGTTTTTTTATATTTTTAAAAAATATAAATATAATGGCCATTGAATATGGGATTTTACCATAGGAACTATGACTACTTAAAATGGTAGGAAAAGTAGACTGGAAAATTGTCTAAGATTTGCGGACCGTCATGCTCTTGGTAATGCTTTATTAATCGTTGGAAATCCATTCCTGATTCCTCTAGAACTCGCCCACGTACAGCATTTATTTTACTATTTTCGATCACTGGAAAAAATATATGTTGAAGAAGAGGTATTAGCAATTTTCCATAGTTATATTGACACTGACTGCGTTTCACCTAATTAGCTTCATTACCATCTGGCAACAATCAAAGTGCACTAGCCAGGTGATGCCCTATTTCAGTGAAATACGTCGCGGAGTCTGTTAATTGAACAGTGGAAAAGTGCGAAGGACTACACTTCAAAAGATTCCCGTCTCTTTTGCCATCCTCCGCATGAATAGAGCAACCACGCCAATTTATTTTTAAACTGATGCTCAACATTTTTCTTGCCAACTTTGACTTAACTGCATAAATGTTTGCCAAATGGATGATCGCGCGTAAGATCCCACTCAAGGATAAAAATATTATTTACGCGGGAACTTGATATCTCCGCCATACGGATAGTCTCCATGGTCTGTGGAGTATGACTAGTTGAATGTACATACATTTCGGACGAAAACTTTTTTATGGCTGTCCTCGAAAAGTATTCTCTTCTTCCCTTCCTTCAGTGCCAAAACTTCTTAAGTTACGAACGAATAGACCCACCCTACCCGTATAGATCCACCCTATCCTTATAGAGCCACCCACCTTCGGATTACGATAATGCCTCAAAGTGGAGAAGTGGCAAATTGGTAGAGTTGGGTTTTTAGATGCCCGAACTGCTAAAGTTATATCGCACTGCTTAACCTATCAAAAATCTACCGAAAACACAATATCTATGCCTTAGGAGGGATTCGAAAACCTTTGGGTGGCAGGTCGGTAAGCAATTAACCTGGATGTCGCGGCCGGCAGTATCAAATCCCTGGAATCATTGACTAAATTATTGGGAATAGTTCTGGAGACATAGCAGATATGTTAAATTTTAAGCATTTATCCTATAAAATACAACCGTGGGATTGATTACCATTTCATATCAATTAACTCATTAGCGGAATGTACCAACTACCGAATAAAATGAAACAGTCACTAACATACATCTACATCTACATAATACCCTGCAAGCCACCATAAAGGTGTGTGGCAGGGGGTGAACTCACCAAACATGTACTACATATCATGCATGAAATTTGTAATTAAAAATTAAAATAGCAAAGCATACATGCAAAAACATGCTGTTAGTTGGATTAGCTATAAGTCCTTATACCAACATGCAGCTACCAATGTTATCCATTGCTACACTCGTACTGGATACATTTACATTTATTCATATCCCTAATAGTACGAGGAAAAAAGGACATTTTGAATCTGTCAGTTCGGCAATCTACTTCTCTAATTTTGTGATTAAACATACGGACAAGTGGGACCACAATGATGCATACACCACCATTAAAACGGAGGTGATTCCAATTCCATATTGTTATTACTATCTTGAACATAAGTCACGGCTTCGCTTCCAGCATTGACATCTTAACGGTTTTTTTCTGGCGACATACATATCATGGTCATTCCGATCACTCACTGTACTTCGGAAATAATTCGGAGGGTGACTTTCCAAGCGTTGAAGAGGGTGACGGTACGCCCCTTCCCCGCCCAGAAGAAGCACCCCGAAAGAACACCGATGGTCCTTCGGGGCCGTGGAGGGAGAGAGAGAGAGAGGCTCTATCTCACGGAATATCATTACGTCGGGGAACATGAAGGCGGCGACAAATGAATATAGAGAAGGATTAATCTCGTCGTTGATATGTCGACGTGGAGTGGGGACCGGGCATTAAAATTCCAGAGGGCTTAGCGTGCGGCATACAAAGTGTAACTGGGCTGAGGAGGGTTGGGAGGAGGGGTGGGTAGGCTTGCCTTTCCTGGCGACGGATTCCTCTCGGCGACGCCTGCGTTGGTGGAGGCGACGTCCCCCTCCACCCGAGACCGTGCGAAGGCGCCTCCAATCTTCGTCCGCGGAGCGCAACAGCGGCAGTTCGATGACTCACGCGCACCCAGCCTCCCTCCTCCTCTCCCTCCACCTGCCCACCGGCGGGTGGACTGTTGAAGCGACGGCGGATACGACAGCGCACGCTTGAACCCCCGCGGCCGACTAGAGCCAGTGTCCGAAGCGGTCGGTGGTGGTGGAGAAGCGCCCCAAAGCGGCCCGCGGATGACGTCCCTAACCACTCAATCACGCGAGAGAACGGCCGAAGAGCGGAGAGTCATGAAAGAATTTGTGGAAACAGTCGCACAGATACCAACGTCGGAAAAGATTTTTGAGTTGCGGTTTCATACAGTCTGGTTGAATATTCTGGAGGTTTAAAAATGATTACGCGTGTGCTCTCGTTTGGCTAACGTTCATGAAGAGCAACCCTCTGTTTAATGCAGTTTTTGTAGCCAGAAGGTTTGGTAACCATAAAAGCTAAGGGTCTGCATCTACACCAATCAAGGTAATCATCGTCATAATCATCTATAGTACGGACGCCCAAATCATATAAGTATTTAACGTAACTTGACAATGATGCAAAAAATTAATCTATTCAATCTCAATGGTCTCACCTATTATGGTGCGATGGAACTTTACCTGAACTGTTGACGTTCTCCAGGTATAAAATTGGGCCTCAATGAATTATGAAAAATACCACGAGCAATATATACGAGTCAACCACTACCAGGATGCAAGACTAGAGTCCTCTTTCCCAGAGACGGCTTGAGTACTTCCCACCGACCAGATCCCGCGGCGCCCGTATCGTATATTTACGGATGAAGCGTACCCTTTCCCGGTGCCGCAGAAGTTGTGGTTCCCATAAAATGGCACGGTTTATGCAGAACCAAGGGCGTCCAAAGGTTAACGCCCAAGGGCATGAAACCGTTACGCAAGAATCCGAATTCTCTACTCACCAGGTTGTCTGCAACACCTCTTCAACATTTCAGGGCATTTATGGCCATATGAATTCCAGGAACGTATTTTGCAGGAATATCACCAGTTCTCTTCTATTTTCTGCTTATTATGAAAGAATGCATTTTGATCAGTGGCACCCGGAATGAAACGATCCAAAATAAAATTACGCCCAAACACTAATGGAAATCTAACGAAAACGCGTTTGCCAGCAGTCACCAGCAGAGGTATATTTTATCATGAAATTGGTTTCCGTCCCGATAAAATCAGCATATTTATCAGTCAGCCTCTTGGCCTTAGCTTCCATTAGGTTTTGTAGTTAATTCCTCCCACCTACTAAGATGAATTAGACCAAAAAGTTATCTCCCAACTTTCCGATCCATCCAGATACGTATAAAATATTGACAATAGCAGAATTTACACCGACAAAAAATTACTTACCTTGACCGGGATTCAAGCCCGGATCCCCCAACTTCGCGCCAGGTTCTTCAGTCAGTTTTGCTACCAAGGCGTCCTTCTTCCCAGTGAATTTCTAGTGACATAAAACAAACTAGATGTTTTAAAAGACTGACGAACATGCAATGTCACAAAGAAGTCGCATTCGAGCGCACTGCGCCACCGTCCACGATATTAACGCCACCTTTCAACTCTGAGGTGCTTTCTATTAACTAATTCAAGGACTGTGAACTAGCCGCGAAAAACATTTACGGAGTTACCCTCTGAAATGCAAAATGGCAGAATTTCCGCTGAAAAAAATCATTCACCTTGTGAGCATAACAGCGACTAATTTCGTTACGGTTTTTCGTGGCTATTTCACAACCCTTGAATTTTTTAAATGCAAACGGTGGCAACCTATAGATATAGAAGATGATGTATAAATTAGAATGTAGTGATTTTTTTAACGTGTGCATGTCTTAAAATTAGCTAATAACACGTGTATCCTCTAGGAAATAAAAGTTTATAATTAAGCATATCAATGGAAATGACTGCGTATCCAAATACTATTATATTATTTTATATAACTAACCATTTAGTGCTATTTATAGCTAACGCTTCACGAGTCTTGCCTAGTATTTTCCTCGGGGTGATAGCATTGTGTCTCTCTCTTGCATGTGAGTGGTATATACACGAAGTAGTATTTTTTGCATGCCTGCATGGTATTAAGTGTTGACTTATTTCCTCTGACTTATTAAGAATGCCTGGTGATGGTTTACCCCCTTCCGCACACCCTTAAAGTGGCTTGCAGGGTATTATTTTTAAATGTACGGAGCTGGATTCCCATCCCGAGAGCCTGGTTTCGAATCAAAGCATTTGAAGAGATTGTTCAGTGAAATACGGATTCTTACCTAAGTGTTTTGTAGAAGACACTTCATTTTTTACATCTACATCTACATAATACCCTGCAAGCCACCATAAAGGTGTGTGGCAGGGGGTGAACTCTCGCCAAGCATGCACTACATCATGCATAAAAAAGGATCAGTACTTTTATAGGTACTGTTCAAAACTACGCTATTTAAAAAAAGATAAAAATAGCAAAACATACATGCAAAAACATGCCGTTAGTTGGGTTAGCTATAAGTCCTTATACCAACATGCTGCTACCAATGTTATCCATTGCTACACTCGTACTGGATATATTCACCGTTATTCATATCCCTAATAGTACGAGGAAAAAAGGACATTTTGAATCTGTCAGTTCGGCAATCTATTTCTCTAATTATATGATCATCGTCTAGTCTACCATAGTAAGTTGGGGTCCGCAAAATACTTTTAGCATCATCACTGAAAATATGGTCTTGGAATTTGTTTAAGAGATTAAGTCTAAGTTCCAACCTGCGATCTGACAATGATTCCCAATTTAATTCATTTAATAGACTGGTTACGCTAATAAGGTTATCCTTACAAATCTTGCCCTTTCCAAATTTTACCGATCTTCGCTGCATACGTTCAAGTTCGTTATTTAGACCGATTTCGTAGGGATCCCATACACTGGCAGCATATTCCAAATGAGGTCTTGCAAGGGAAAAGTAGCTAATTTCTCGTACATGATCGTCACATTTACCCAGTACTCTTTTGACGAATCCCAGTTTACGATTCGCTTGACCCATTTTTTCACGTATGTGTTTACCCCAGGAAAGATCATTTGTCAGTCTTGTTCCAAGATATTTAATAGATTCCTCGTTTGTTAATTCATTATTACTTATTTTGTAAGTGCTAGGAGGAGAGCTATTCTTTTTCCAAGAAATCATTACAACACATTTTTTAAAGTTTAATTCTAACTGCCATGTATCACACCAAGTTTCAATTGCTTGTAGGTCAATATTTAAATATTCTTTATCATTTGGGCATAGAATTTCCCTGTACACTACTGCGTCATCGGTAAATATACGAAGCTTACTTCTTACCACCTTATGGATATCATTTATGCACAAAAGGAGTAGGTGTGGACCTATCACACTACCTTGTGGGACCCCCGAAGTGACTTTAATTGCCGGTGAGGTAACACCGTCCTAAACAACCCTTTGCACCCGATCATGCAGAAAATCATTTATCCATGATATAAGTTACTGTCTAACCCATAAGACTTGAATTTCAAAATTAGTTTGCTATGAGACACCTTGTCAAAAGCTTTCTTGAAGTCGAGAAATATAACAGCCACTGGAATATTACTTTCGCCAGAAATTAAAATATCGTGGGAAAAGAGAGCAAGTTGAGTTTCACATGATCTGCTCTTTCGGAAGCCATGCTGAACATTGGACAATAAATTCTGGCTATCTAGACAAGCTCAGTGTTCCATCTGTCGGATTGGACGTTTAACCGTCGACCCCTCGGCGAATTTCGCTAAGAGTATGCAAATGCTAACGCCGGATTTTTCTATATCCTTTCTCCATTTCTTACAATTCCACCTACACCTCACCACTCTCTTATTCTTTAATACAGAAACGACTCGTTATCGGTCGCCTTCCCCAAATAAATACACAATATGATAGTGCCGAAATCTGACAGGACAATCCGTAGCAGAGAGAGTACTTAGTGTCACGAAACTTATAAAAGCTACAAAAGTGAGCTGCCCATATAAATTAAAAACGTTATGATCGATGATGAACACGTTTCGAGTGCCAAAAATCGCGTGACTATGGATGGATGCGGTGCTATAGAATTGAGAGATTCGCGAGTTTTGACCCACTAGAAACTAAAGCTCTGTCTTTAGACTAAAGCTCTGTATCTAAATACAGAGATTTACTAGAAATCTCCTGTAAAACTTGAGCTTGCATACTCTTCTGTAGGCTTGGGATCTATGTAGATGTAGGAACTGTACATCTTTATCTAAAGGTACTCTGCAAACCACCTAAAGGGTTAGTGACAATATTACCGAGCATTCACAAAGCACGCGCAGGGAAATCAATAATAACGTAGTAAAAACATTCGTGTTAGAGATTCACTAAGAATACACGAATAAATTATTCGAAAGTGCATAGTAATAAATTAATAGGTTTCCCATTTGTTTATATCCAGAATTTTATTTATTCCTGCAAGTATGCAACATTGGCAAACGTTAGTAGAGTTAGTATATTTCTTTCTTCTAGAAATTTTATGACTGAGACCATCTATTAAATTTTTACTAAGAATATTTCGTTCAATGATTGGCAATATTATAAACATTAGCAGACTAAACAATTGCAATTGCCATGAGCCTTTGAAACCTGTTCGTGTGCCAATTTTCGTTGAGGCGAGTGCTCTTCCTGAGAGAAGTGAAGGGAAAACACACTAGTGAATCACACACACACAAACACTCAAACTTAATCTTCGATAAACTCTCTTACAGACATTGAAGTCCGGTAGTGACCTCGTCCAAAGTCTCATCGGGAGCGCACTCGCTTGCTGGCAGAAATTTTACTTCTTTCGTCACGGTGAATTAAAATCGCCCACTGCAAAATAAAATTTCTTGTCATTTGGCATCTTGTGGAATGGCACCTACTCCCGGCCTCTTGAAAGCACTTTTGCTAAATGACTCTATACAATACTGCACCATTTCAATGGAATATTTCCTCAATATTAAAAAAAGACTCGTAAATGGCTTTGCAATCTCTGTTACGCACGGTAATAATGGCAATTTCTTAATATATAATTATATATCAGTAATGGTACATAATGTGGATGTAAGTTCAGGTGATTATCCACCCCTTGCGATACACCCTTGTTTATTTATAGGGTATTCACTAAGATGTAGATGAAATAGCGGTTCAGTCACGGTGCTTATAGCAATAGTCCAGGGCAGAGGTGGCGAACCTTTTGGCGATTGAGTACCAAAGTATATGAAATAAGAGTATACTCGCTCGACTAGCGTGCCAACCCATCGAGTGAGATAAGGTACCTATCGAGCGCCCTCCCAGCTCCGCGTGCCGAAATAATTACTCCGCGTGCCACTTTGGGCACGCGTGCCATAGGTTCGCCACCCCCGGTCTAGGGGCTCTATTTGACAGCCGTCCGAATTTTTTTATCCCGTGAACTCGTGACGTTTGTATCACTACCCGTTCATTCAATCAATCTGTTCGGCAGTCGCACAATATATATTTATTTTCCGTGGTGATGTTAAAAATATTTTGCGAACTCCAACTTACTATGGCAGACTGGACCATAATCATAAAATTAGAGAAATTGATTGCCGAACTGATAGATTCAAAATGTCCTTTTTCCCTCGTACAATTGGAGATAAGAATAACGGTAAATATGCCCAATCGGAGAGTAGGAATGGATAGCATAAGTAGCTGCATGTTGGTATGAGGACTTAAAGCTAACCCAACTAACAGCATGTTTTTGCATGTTTGCTTTGCAATTTCTATCTTTTTTAAATAGTGAAGTTCTAACTAGTATATTAAATATAATCGTTTTAAATGCATGATATGTAGTGCATATTTGGCGAGAATTCCCCCCCTGCCACACTTATTTATGGAGACTTGCAGGGTATTATGTAGATGTAGATGTAGACGAATATTTTTACGTCACCGAAAAATAGAGCTGCTACCAATTACCTTAAAAGAGTCATTGTATGCAGGATTTAGATGCTGCCACCGATGACCTCGCTCGAATACGCGAATTTAATTCATCCGCCGCTGAAGCGAGTAAAACCCTGACTGGAGAAATATCAAAACCCCAGGCACTGAGTCCGAACGCGAACGAAAACTGACTCGAGGCTCGATCCCGAAAGCTTTCGCGCGTACCTGCCAGCGAGAATGATGAGATGGGAGGAGTCGGCTAGAGCGGACAATGAATTCACCCGACCGGGGAAAACTACGATTACGTGACTCGTCATTGGCGCTTTCAATTTCGTTCATCGCACAGCGGATCCGAGAGTCGCAGGCGGGCTCCGCGCCGGTGAGGACCACGTTGGGCGCCAATTTCGGTCACGTAAGACGACAAGGCCGTGGCAACTTATTGACCGATCGAACGATTCATTGCGTTCAATTCGACGCGGAGAAAGAGAAGTACTGCTACGTTCTCCAGAGGCCGTTCCCTCTAGGTCGCCTCGAGAACAATCAATGGCTGCTAAGATCGGCGACAGAAAATTATCAAAACTTGCCTTTATTCAATCTGCGAACTCAGGAATATGAGGTCCTCTCTTACAATTAACAGATTGAACTGCTCAAACATCCAGGCCCCGGACGCAATAAATCCTGCCCAGGCGGATTTTGACCCCGCGACCCTAGTATCGATAGGCGATGGATTTACTCCGCAGCCACCAAAAATGGCGACATTTAATGAATTCACGAAACTTCATGTGCTACCATCGCATGGATACTTGAAGAGTTTAGGTAGGAATCACGTATTTTCAATATCTGGATAGGAATCCGACAGTAAGTTAAAATTTATATTGATTCTCTTGAGTAAATTTGAAGCCAATCCTTTTTCCAGCGACAGGGCAAATAGTTTCAGAATTTCCGCATATTACGGTGAACTCGAGGAAGAAAAAAATATTTTCATCATGCATTGAAAGAGAAATGAGTTACCCACTCATAGGTAACTTATGATACATCTGAAAAAAGTTCTTAATTCTAGTAACGCTTGCCAATTTGCTCTTTCGCATACCTAATGGGAAAATGATACCGTAGTGAATATAATGCTAAAGAGTAAAAATTATTTACCGTCGTAGTCTCTTATCCTTAATGCGCAATGGCATCGTGAATTTAAAAATAACACCAATTTGCCATATCATGCAGCAACTTATCTTTCATTTGTATGCACCTGATACATGTTTGGTTATAATTTACCCCCTGACACATCCTTTCGAGGTGGCTTGTGTGGTACTCAAGGTGATGAGAGAGAATTAAGTTATACTGTCCGGGAACGGAAACTAGATGAGCACAAAGTGGTGAGTTACCATACATGTACTTGGAAGTTGTCTCAACTAATTGAGGTTATAAATTTTAAATATTAGAGATCAACAGTATCACTGTAGCAACAATGCGTTTGCATTCATTACAATTGCTTTACTTAAAGTACAACATATCTTGCATTGTGGAAGCTTCTCTTGAAAAGAAAGTAAACGTTATTCTGTGTTTTATATCATAGTTATAAGAAAATTTTAAATATTTTATCAGTATCCGTAAGCTATCTCTCTTTAAGCTGGTTATTCTGTTAAGACCTAGTGACATACACTTCCTAGCGTTCCTACCGTATGTCTAACATCATAGGCAAATAGATCAGCTGAGAAAATATTCTTTAAAATTCAGTCTAAATTGTAACAAAGTCTACAGCTATTCCTGCCCGAGTTCTCCTAAAAGCTTATAACAAATACTCTTCCTGTAAACTTGACGTGAAGATAGTGACAACGTGGTTAGTACAGGTCATTTGCGTCATTGGGATAGGTGAGCAGGTAGATAAAGGTAGGATGTTTTGAGGCGGAGGACGAGTGAAAAGAAATCAGACACTTATCATCAGCCTGCTCTTCACGAAAGGCGACCTGAAGTTTCCTTTCGACGGAGATTTTTGAGTGCTCACCGGGGCACTCGAATAGTGTCCGGTTTTGTGCGGAAATATATTCCTTTGCCGGGATTTGAACCCGGGCTCTCCTTGGACTTGGAAGCCAGCGCTTTGCCACACCCACCGACCCGTTCCAGTCGCCACGTCTGCGGTTGCCATTCGGGCGAGTGAGGGGCGGCGCAAGGTGGCGACGGGCCCTCGGGAGCGGCGGCTTCGGCAGGACCACTTGTTTGTGGGGCGCTGGAGCGGATTTGATGCCGCAGAGGCGTTAAATAGCGACGGAATCCCCCCGGCTGGGGAGCGGTAGCAGAACTAGGGTGTGGGGACGCTTGCGGAGGGAAAGAGGGTTAGAGGAGGATTTAAGCCCCTGCTAGCAACGAGAGAGGGATTCCGCGGGAACCGAGGGGGAGTTATGCCATCCACGCGCGCGAACCCTTGCGCCCCATTTGACCCCCCCCCCCCTCATTGCACACTATACCCTCCTCCTCCCCAACCCAGGGTCCGCAAACTTGGGAGGCGCCAGCAAGCGTCGGAGCGGAGAGACTCTAGGCGGAAGGCAATTGTGACTTGCAGTGAAGGGAGGAAGGGAGAGAGAGAGATAAAGAAAGAAAGAGGGAGGGAAAGAAAGAGAAGGGGCCTCTTTTACGCTTTTTCCGCGCGCTATTTTGGCGGTGGACCAGCTGAGCTTGTTTCTCTGGGAAGGAGGGATGTAAAAGAGGAGGGTGGAGCCGGGAGGCGGGGGGGAGGGCGGGAATGGGCGCCGACTGGCACATCTGGCAAGCAAACGACCTTCCAAAGGGAGGGGGAAACCGGTGTCTCCCGTCCGGGGGTTGGGGGATGCGGGGGGGGGGGGTGGTAGGGGGCTCCTCCGGGAGGGGAAGGGGGACGGAGGAGGGGCGATCCCCCTCCGCCCCCTAGCATGCCCCTCCCACCGCCGACTCGCGAGTCGATCCCTGATGCGTCCTCAAAAGCGATTGCCTGGCTGGGGAGGGGGGGAGAGGGCCGACGCCGGCCAGGCGCTTGACCACTCGTCCCGAAAATCACGGGACAGTCCCGGACGTCTAACCCCCGCGTCCCGCACTCGCCCGACCCTCCTTTACCATCAGCGAACTTCCTCTGCCGTGGTGTAATTCGGATATCGACGAGTGTCTTTCTTCCTGCGGACTATAGCCTCCCTCACGGATATATTTAAAATGTCTTCCTTCTCTACAATAATAAGAGACTAGGTAACCCGTGCGAAAATTCCGCACTTTCACGCTATCAGGGAATAAGTATGTTAACGAAACGGTGTAATTGCGTTTTAAATAGAGAAGTATCATTAAGTACTTTCTTTATCTGTTGAAAAGACGGCGTTCATGCAACACCGCCACATAGCTTCCGGTGGACTAAAAATCGTAAGTTTTAAGTCAAATTAATGGGTATATAGTGAACTTTGAGATTGAGATTGTATTTTTCGTCAGAAGCTGGTGATTCAACGTTTAAAATGATACCTCATTTATCACTGTAGGTGCAGCATTAACGGAATGACAGAAAAAAACCTTTCTGTAATAATATATATGATTACAATAGATGTAATATTGGCCGTTTTGGCTGATGCAATGTTAGGGCGAATTGTAGTATCTGTATAGGAAACAAATTTTCAAAACTGCTGACGCGCGGTAACTGAAAACAGATATGCCTGATGTAAATAAAATACCGCATGGAATTTTAATTAATGCTTTCACCAAGTGGTAAAATGCATGTTTCAGAGCTATGATGCATTAATATCCCCGTGCCTGCTACGAACCTTAGTAACTAGTTGTTATAATTACATGACCTTTTGCAGCAGTCACCCAGGGGCCTTTTGTAATTATTTAATTAGCATGCAAAAATACTTGGTAGCCCAACCATTTAGCCAACGATAGCAAGAATGTTATCACATTAACTATAAATAAATATAAAGAAACACATAAATAAATAATAGAATAATATGTGAACGAAAAGATAAATGGAATGGGAGAGGCACCCTATGAATTAACGAGGACAAGGATGTGGAGATATCTATTTCGGGAGATGGTTTGGTGATGATTCACCCCCACCTCGAATCCTCGACGTGGCGTGTAAGATTTTTTGTGGAAGTAATGAAATACGTGAGGCTGATTCGGGGCCGATATAAACGAAATTAAAACAGGAAGAGTGAGCTACAAGGCCTCAAAAATTAATACGAAAGAAAAACAGTATTGCCATGGCCGTGCTGAGCTTATGTACTGCACGTTAATAGGAAATGCCGGAAGATTAACTGGGTGGGGACTGTTTGGTGTGTGCGAAGCTCACGCGCCAGGAATTAAAATGCGCCAGAAAAAAAACAAGAATACCCACAAACAAAGTGCAGTATCAATTTCACAGTCTGTGGTAGTTTAGGTGAAGTCGATTTCTCATCAGAGACGAACCAATGAATACATTCACTCGACCCAAATATTCCTTCACAGGATTTTTGGGACCAAGTTAAGGGAGCAAGGGTTATGAACAAACAAGAACTCACTCTGTGACTGTTTATGGAACTATTAATTTTGTGACGGGCAGTACCTAAGAGAAAAAGCAACACCACCTCTTCGCAGTGTTTTATCGGAGTTTTTTTAGGAACTTCTTAAAAGATTCGTATTGTAGGGTTGCACAGCACACAGTATTTCCTTTGCTCGTGTGGTCCAAATAGTCATACGGCCACCAATGTAATGTTTTCCTTTGACTTTGATAGCAATATTTGTAACTCAGAAATAGTATTTCCTTTGGTATACCCTTCTGGAGGTAAATACTGCAACTTTTCAACATTTCGCTAAAAAATATGAAGTCCTTACTTTGTGGAGATATCCATGCTATCCTGAATTCGTTGCAATCATATTACGCGAGATAAAACTTTGGCTAAGTTTCAAACTGATATTTACCACTAAACATAGTTTTAGAGCATAATTATAGTTGTTTACTCAACTCTTGATTAAGGTTTTATCACCCGGAACCTATGACGTACTGATGAAATCAGAGTTGCAATTCACCTGTTTCCTCCAGTGCTAACTGCATTAGTCATTCAGGTCATAATTTCTCACACTGAGCAACGGAGCGTTTTATTACGAAAAGCGACTGTTTTTCCACTTCATCTAACCTTCGTATGGATATCCCAGAAAAAATTATGGCATGATTTTGAAATAAATGTTTATGTCGATATTTAATGTCATTTGAATTGAAAAATTGAGAAATTGAAATTGAAAAATTTTAATGTCGATACAGCTAAATAACGTTTATTCCTTCAGAATCTCCTGCACTTTGGGTCTCGAGATTGGCAAATATCCGTCTCCTTAAAAAAAACAGCAACGCAATTGCATTAAGGTCTGAAATGTTTATGTTTTTGCCGCAGAAAGACTCTGATGGGATCTCACATCGCACTGATGATTATCATTATTGACGATATACGATTATAATCGTATATCGCCAATGCGATTTTCCTCATATCACGACACGAATCGAGCAACGCACGTGTTTTCATTAAGATGATTACCTCACCATCAATTCCGTCATTCAAGAACGGATATTGTTCTTCTGCTCCAAACATCCTCTCTAAGCGATCGAAACGCATATGACTGATCCTGGTAGTCAGGTCGATAAGATGACTGCTCAGCAGCCCAAAGATCGAATGCTGCCTCGGGCATAGATGGTCTATTCGTCTTCGGATTACTAACTTAACTTGAGTCGGTTGAGATTACTTTAAACATTGGAGCATGCAAAATTGAAGTTTACTTGAACAAATGATTTACCATTTGCAGAAAAAATTACATTTATTTTAATAATTCACTTCTTTCATCGACCGTTTTGTGAAGATATTCTTCCACTTTGAATAGGTCTACAGTGTCATTGAAGAATCAAGTAACGAAAATCATTATTGTTACCGGCAGTGATAGAGTAATAGCTTCCCATTCCGAGAGCTCGTGTTCGAACTGGCCGCGGTAGTAAGGTCCGCAACGGGCCGGCTTGAAACACCATGGTCGCGGATTCGAATCCTGTCTCGGGCGTGGCTTTCGTGTTTGTATTAGCGTTAGGATTAGAATGACGTAACGTGAAACGACTAAAGATGACCGTATAAAACGTAATTCTACCACTATAATATCCAGACATAATGAAACACCTTGCACGCTTCCACTGTAATTTAATGAAATCTAATTGATTTCGACGACTGTTACAAAAGAAAATGGAGCCAAAGTACAATTATTATCTCTTAAAAGTTCATAATTCTGTTTTACATTAAAGTGCTTAAAATTAAATTTCTAACTGACAGGTTCACCGAAGGTGCTTGGTTGGTTATTTAGGGGAGGCGACCGACAGCTTAGGTCATTTGCGCCATATAGGATAGGTGGGTAATTGGGTAATGGTAGCAGTTTTTAGGGAACGGAGGAGAGAAATCCGGCGTCGGCATCGGCCTACTCTTAACGAAAGGCGCCAAGGGGACCACGGCTTAACGTCCCATCCGACGGACGGAGTACTGTACTTGAAATGCCCTCCACTAGGCACTCAAGTGGGGACCGGTTTCCGCCACTGCCGGGAATCGAACCCGGGCCCTCGGGATGGGAGGCCAGTACTCTAGCCACCACACCAACCCGATCCCCCACCGAAGGTGCTTCGAGTGTATAAAAGACACTATTGATCTACGGCAGGTTAGATCACGAAAATAATATTAGAGAGATAGATAGTAGGACGGAAAGGTTTAAGAATTCATTTTTTCCGCGCGCAATTAGGAATAGTAATAGAGTATAGTGAAGGTACAAGAGGAAATCAGAATAGGTCTTGTAGATTTTAACAAAGAAATTAAAATGTAGTGATACTTTTTCCATAACCTGTACATGTTTTACCACTACTTACTCAAGAATGTTCTAGAAAATGCATATTCATAATCTATTTTATTTATATAAATTATTATGTTGCGTAATATTAACTAACAATTTGGTGTCTTTTGCGGCTAAATGTTGCATGCCTCGAGGCTGCATGCTTGATGCTTTTCTCGGGGTGGTAGTATTGTACCACTTGGATTCCTGAAAGTTCTCTTTTTAAATGGGGGAGTATTTTCGTTTTGCATTCCTGCATGGTAATAAGTGTTCTCCCTACTTGATAATGCATGCCTGGAGACGGTCCACTCCCTATCAAACCCCTTTGCGGTGGGTTGCAAGGTATTATAAAGATGTGGATGAAGAGTATCCAGTGGCCGGAAACGATTAGATGTTGTTAAAGTACTATGGAACCGAACAATATGTGTTTCGTGATGTTCGTCTCATCGTTCTATAACGTATCGCCGAACTCCCATCAATTTTATAATATTCTAAATAATTATCTCATAAGTACTATTAAAGTTAGGCAAAGAGACAAGTCAACAAAAAATACTGAGCTTTGATGTGGAAATATCACACAAGCATAATCCTGCTCAATATTTTACCCAAGAGCGTACGGAAGGAAGAAAGGGAAATATGATTCTCCGAGGGAGAAAACGGCAAGGAACGAGAAAGAGATGACAGAAGCGACTCGTGCACGGAACCACGAATGAATGAAGAGCTGGAAGGGAGCAGGTTAGCTTGCCCAGGCCACCACAAACCAGTTCCCATGCCCACATAAAAATCAACCCGGGTGAGGTGGGGGCATAAGGCTCGCCCATTAGACGAAAAGTGGGTGAAAACCACGCACTCACACACGGTTCCTTTGCCCGGCTCCTCTCGAAGTCCCCTCGTTGAAAAATGCGAATCGCAATGATAGTCAGGGCTGTCCGGTTACCCATCACCCGAGTTAGGATCGAACTATCCGAAACCGAGTGTTTCCTACGATTGCATGTGACGAGAAGGCAAAGGAGCGATGCTACTTTCCATTAGTTAGGCCCCACATAGAATATCCAGCCAGTGTATGGGATCCGAATGAATTAGATTTTTTCAGAGAACTAGACAGTATTTAATTACTGTTCAAGTTATTTTAAACGTATTGTGCAAATAAAGGACAATGACAGTGATTATGCATATATATTTTTCATCCTGAAAATGGACACACAGGAAATGAATAAGACATATTCTCAGAAGCATAACTCTTTACGAATAGGATAATACTTATTCAGTTGAAATAATGTGAATTACATTTTTCTAAGCTTTACTGTTTATATCTATAAAATTTTATGATTTATGGAATTATTTATGATTTATGGTTTAAATCTTTATGATGCCTGGAACTTGATAAAACATTCAGTACAGCATTCCGCATGAAACTTTACGCACTCATATCTTGATTTAGCTCCACACAGTCCACACCTACTTTTCCTCTTTTCAGCAATACTTGCTACGAAATGTTTGTAGCCATCTTTACGGATAGTGTCACTAACCTGACTATTTATGCTACTTTCTCTCATTGGTGGTCTTCCTGGACCCCTTGGGGTAGACCCGTAACGAATAAGATAGTCAATACAATCTGCCTTCTAAATTCTAATTGGGGTATATATTTCCCTGCCTTTCTCATAACAATCCACGCATTATGAATCGCTGTATCGATCAACCAGGTAAACAATGGCCACCACCATTTCTTACATCGGAAACCGATGTGGTAGTTTCCTACATTTTCATCCATACGACCAGTGCCCCCCATGTACTTATTATACTGGCTAATCGCATATGCTCAGGGAATAGCTACTCGTTTCTTTTTCGAATGACAGTGCCGTCCTACCGTTGAGACTGGATTTACCTTGTAACGTCGGGCAATTATTACGGGAGAACACTAATTTCAAAAAAGAAAACGCCGCTTATCCTTTATCCTTCTCACCACAAAATCCACAACCAATCAACAACCAAAAAGTCCCCCCGCTTCACTCTGCAGCAACCCACCAACATCTCCCAAACAAACAAAACAAATATCAGACGTTACAACCGCATAAGTAGTTGATGCCACTGTGACAAATGACTTATCCATTCAACGTATCAAGCATATACCATAGCATATTTTACTTTCCATACTTCCTGGGGACATTTTTTTCATAGACAGTGAGATGGGCGTGAGATGGCTATTTTTCGGAATCCTATTCTCGCGTATTGTACCCGTGCCACCCAGTCCTCCTTGTTTTAGATGCTGAAGAAGGTTGAGTCCCGTAAAAAGGTTGTCAAAATACAACTGATACGATAAGTTCTTTATCGACGGCGGAAAATTGTCAAGCATTTTGATTCCCGTAAAAAGGTTGTCAAAATACAACTGATACGATAAGTTCTTTATCGACGGCGGAAAATTGTCAAGCATTTTGATTCCCGTAAAAAGGTTGTCAAAATACAACTGATACGATAAGTTCTTTATCGACGGCGGAAAATTGTCAAGCATTTTGATCATAGGAGTAGCCGTTTTGCCAAATTTAGCCTCATAGCCTGTATGAGGCTAAATTTGGTGCCGTAAATGCGCCGTAAAAAACTACACCGTGTATGAACTACCCACATGTAACTGCGAGGCTCTTATGTAACCACCCCGAGGAAAATAGCAGACACATACTTGAGAGACATGTGAAATTTTCGAAGAAATAAAAGAAATACCTTCAGGCGTAACTTTGTGGAATTGAATATATTTATATATATGTTGCCTATACTATATGTTGCCTTGACAATGACGCTATAGCCGTCGAAACCGCGGTCGGTATTGTTAATAAAAGTGTGGAATATACAAAGTTATTTTTACTTTTTCATGATGTGAAATTTTGGCTATAAATTGCATTTAATTGTAAGTGAACACAAATTACTATAATAGTTGCGGATTAACAATCACTTCTATATTAAATTAAATTGTTTTACTTATATTTATTATATGTGCATGTGTTGTTAGAGTGAAAACATGTATACGTAAAAAATTTCTACATTCTAATTACCATACCAAAATTTACAACGCCTAATTTAATTCTACTTCCTCTATGTATCTTTGCTGTAATCTGTTACTGTCCCTAATTGTGCGCGGAAAAGAATGTTTTAACCTCTCTGCCTTATTCTCTATCTCTCTAATGTCATCTTCCTTAATTAATATATGCATGATGAAGTTTCAACCACTGCCACACTCCCTTGCGGTGTGTTGCAGGGTGAGAATCACACTACCTGTTAGATTCTAACCATCTAGGTACACGTGGATCTTATACGTAACGTGTTTCCATGAGGTATTAGTATTGTAGAGCATGTAAGTAGTGCATTCTTCGTGATATTCACCCCCTTCGACCTACCCTTGCGGTGGCTCGCCGAAATGAATGTTGATATAGATATGAGGGTGTGTGGTAGGGGTTGAATCGTCAACAAAGCGTGTGCGTGACAGACATTTTTGGGAAGATCATATTTTCTCCCCACCCCAACAACACATGAGTGGATCTCCATCTTCCTTCGGGCAAAGAGTCAATTCCGTTCGGTAATCGATCGCGGACGCACTCCACGAGGCCGAGTCACATTTCCGCGTATGCTCTTCGTCTCAACGCATAAGCTGCTAAGCGCTCTCGAGCGGATTGCTGCTCCCTCCTGCTGCAGGCCTCTCAGGGCCCCCTCGAAGTCAAATCCCGGATTTGAGAGCGGGGCAGTGAAGAGAGGAAGCCATTCGAATCAATCCCAACGACCTACGAGTGGTATAAATTTTGTGATTGCCTCCTCCGCTTGTCGTAAAAAAATATTCCCACGCCTTCTCGGTGGACTGCCTAAGTAAATAACGGACAGGGAGGCAATTTAATGACTTAAATCATCATTTCAATATTAATGTATCCGTTTTTGAAATATTTAATTTAATGTTTAGCCATTTACGTCACACATGATTGAGTGAATCAATGTAGTTGACGAATTACCTAAATATAACGCAAAATTCGCGTCGTTGAAAAAATAGCCGCTGCAGAAAAATAGCCGCAGAAAGGTATTAATCGATTGATATGTTGAAAACGCTCTCACACACCCTCGTGGTGACTCGCAGGGCATTGCGTAGATGAACCTTAATAAATAGGAAATAAAGGGAAATTAATATCTCTACTCACATGAGATTCAATTTAACATCCTAATTTAAATCATCTTATTTAAAAAAGTATATTGTAGGTGGCTGTCCTGTCCCCTCTGATAATTAAATACTATAATTCCCTCAAAACGTGCCACACTAAGTGCATACTTGTACTTATTTTACAGGAGTGTAGCCCAGGCTATTAAAGACCGGTAACTATAGAGCCAATCCTTGAAGCCAAAATCTAGGACCTACCTCTTAAAAGAATATACGATTCGGATTCCAAAATTCAGAATGGTTTCGGAGGCTTCAAATTACATCTTGTCAGATGGGAGACTGTCAAATGTATTCATTCACAGGCATTGGCGAGATCGAATGAACACATACGAGCCGGCCATGGTAGTTAGGTGGGCAATGTACTAACTGGCCTGGTAGCCCAAAGGTCGCGGGTTCGAATCCCGCCTAGGGCATGGATGTTGTGCTCATCCTATGGTTTAAGATCTTAGGTTATACGGTGCGATTCAGCCGTTGGAGAATCTAGTACAAATTAGTAGAAGCACAAAACTAGTAGTACTACTACTGCGAACAGTTCTACATCTACGTGATACCCTGCCAGCCACCGCGAGGGTGAGTGGTATGCGGTGAAAATAAATGCACTCCTGCACCATATGTTGGATTTTCCTCATTTGGAATATGCTGCGTGTATGGTATATGGCTATAGTGTATGGGATCCCTACGAAATCGGTCTAAATAACGAACTCGAACGTGTGCAGCGAAGATCGGCAAGATTTGTCAAGGGCCGGTATGATAACCTTATTAGCGTAACCAGTCTATTAAATGAATTAAATTGGGAATCATTGCCAGATCGCAGGTTGAAATTTAGACTTAATCTCTTAAATAAATTCCAAGACCATATTTTCAGTGATGATGTCAAAAATATTTTGCGGACCCCAACTTACTATGGTAGACTGGACCATAATCACAAAATTAGAGAAATAGATTGCCGAACTGACAGATTCAAAATGTCCTTTTTTCCTCGTACTATTAGGCATATGAATAACGGTAAATGTATCTAGTACGAGTGTAGCAATAGATAATATTGGTAGCTGCATGTTTGCATAGGGACTTAAAGCTAACCCAACTAACGGCATGTTTTTGCATGTATGCTTTGCTATTTTAATAGTTAATTACAAATTTTATGCATGATATGTAGTGCATGTTTGGTGAGTTCACCCCCTACCACACACCTTTATGGTGGCTTGCAGGGTATTATGTAGATGTAGATGTATGTGTTTATATCCATGGATGGATACCTGGATGAATACATGCATACATCGATGAGTACAAGCGCACGTAAATGAATACAAGGGCGAGCAATGGAGCTCGGTGAATATTCGAAAACCTGGTTGAACCTCATTGGTACCTCGATAAATACCGGAGTATCTCGATGAATACCACTGTTTCCATTCGACCTTCAGCGTATTCACAAGTCTCACATTGTTATCTCGGCCCCCAGTAACTTGATTATTCGGAATCCTGAAGGAACTAATTGAATGTCAAGGTTTTCCGGGTTGAATGTCGAAGCCGGGTACTCCGATACCGATGGAAAAATATATATGGCCTACACTTAGTTTCATATAGCAAACACTGTAATTGAAAAAAATGAGCCATTAATGCTGATATTCATCGAATGGGCTGCTGTAATAGCCATTTCATAAAGCTCCTGCGTCAAAATATTCTGCAAATTCATTATTTCCGGCTACAGGAGACAATAAGAACTTCAACATATGTCTTCGAACATTCCGCGCCTTACTGCGAAATTAACCCGCGTTGTATGGGAACTATTTTTGATATAGGATACGCAACAGGCACGTGTATAATGTATCATTTATGTTGCATTTACAGATTTAGGATATAACTAGAGCCACAGAGTATCCTGCAAGGGTTCATTTCAAGGGAGAATCGAGAATTCGGGGATGGCGTCCAACAGCTAAAGTAATGTGCGCAATTGAGAATTGGTGAGTTATAGAATTGAAATAGGAATTTTTCAGGGAACAAAGAAATGGTGGAGAAAAAACCCGTAGTCTGTATTAGCTTACTCTTAACGAAATACCTCAAGGGGCTCGCGGATGAACATCTCATCCAACGGACGGAGTGCTGAACACAGCATTCTAGTGGGGACCGATCTACCAATGAAAAATCTCTGGCGACCCCGGGATTTGGACCCGGGCATTCGGGATGGGAAGTAAGTATTCCAGTGCAATGGTTCCCGACCTTCTTAAATCCGCCACCCCACATTCACAGAGGATGATCGCTCGTGACCTTTGCATATGTTGTACGTAGGAGTATTTGTTGTAGTCACTACAATGCCAAACGATCATTTATCATACCCTTATGACCCTTCGAACTACATCCGTGACCCTTCGTAAGGTCGCATCCCATGAGTTGGGAACCCCTGCTCAGGTACAACGATCGCCACACCAACTCGATCACCACAAGACTGCGAGGTTGAAACAAAGAGAGTTTCAAAAATTAATTTTTACCAAGAGCAGTTAGCACAGTATTAATATTATATTACAGCTAAGGTACATGGAGATATCAAAATATTAATTGCAGATTTTGATATAGAAATTATAGTGTTTTTTAATGAGAACATTTTGAATATTGCTTCCGTATACACAATCAAATATAAGTGTATATAGATATGCCGGAGTAATCAATAAATAATGTATTAATTTGTTTAATCTAGCAATTTTCTACCATTTATACCAAACATTTTACGTAACTCGTAACCACATGTCTAATATTTTCCACGGAGTTCCAGCATGGCGCCTCTCAGTTGTATGCATAAAGTGTATGCACGGAGTAGTATTATTTTGCATGCCTACATAGTAATAGGTGTAAACATATTCTTGCTTGTTGGTAATGCATGCCTGGTGATGGTTCACCTCTGCCACACACCCTCACGGTTACTTGCTGGGTATTATGTAGATTTGGATCACCAAATCATCACCAGTCATGCAGCACTACGCACATTCATTAATAGCGCTAGAAATGAATGTGGTTTCCTAACATAATGTGAGGAATAGGATCACATGAATTTTATGAAGCATAGAAACCATTCAACCAACATTGGCCTTTAATTTGTAAAATTTTTCATAGTTTAAAATAATAACTACAATTTGTAATGCTCCATAAAAACTTTTTATGTATCCCAACCGGTTTCATTGTTTACGTGACGTTCTCAAGGGGCTGAAGTTCTTTCATAAAGCAGTATTACCACGAGAATAATTTACAATATTTGTCTTGGAATTAATGGGTGGTTTGTCATAATGTAAATTATATTCATGTTTTAGTGTAATATTGGGTCTTAATGTAATCATAATATTCATAGAAAAGGTAGGTAGGTAGTATATTTAAACTTAAGTGCATGTGCAAGTACATGGGGTCCATACGAGGAAGATGTGATCAAGGAATTAAATCGTGTGCGAAGGAGAACAGCAACATGCGTGGTAACTCTTAGCAGCAATTTTCGGAATGATGATCGTTTGTCGCATGTATGCATCTAAATCTACTGACTACCCTGCAAGCCACCTCGAGGGTAGGTCGAGGCGGAGGGTAAGTTGTCGTCAAACATGCGCTAAAGTTTATTTATACAACGCACTTAAGAAGATATTTCTATGAATACAATGTGGAAACATTACTAGATCATTTTTCCAACCAACATGCAAATCAATGTTTAAGAAGTACTTCAGACATGCATTACAAGTATTTCATGCAGACAATAAAAATAAATAATATAGTACGCAGACTCTAGGGAATCCTCTATCTCCTGCCACCCACCCTCGTGGTGGCTCGCAGGGTATTGCGTAGAGGCATTGAATATTTGGACGTTACTGTCACAGAACATATATCATGGGGCAAAACATCAGAGATATAACAGATGTAGCACACCATAGATCATAATTTGCAAATGAATTCTGTGTAAACGATGAGAAAGTAGGAGAAAGATCCTACTTGTCCCTTGTCAGGCCTCATTAACAATATGCTGCAAGTACATGGGATCCATACGAGGATTTTGCTCGTGTGCGAAGGAGAACATCAGATTGCTATAGGACGTTACGATAATTATATTAGTATCACGAGCTTAAATGAGATGGGAATTACTATGGGAGTGTAGGTTAAAATTCATACAACTTACAAGTATATTTCAATTTTGTGTTTGCCGAACGTACTCGATTAATACCTTACATTCTTCAGAGAAAGAAAAAAGTGTTCAATCACTACGGCAAGTCTCATTACTATACTATATATGTAATAAAATCGACGGAAGACTCCGCTGAATCGCCAGAGACAACATTCCTCATGGCAGAAGCTTGGCATGGCAGGAGTAAGAGCTTGGTTTCCGACTGGAAACCAAGCTCTGCCTATTTTAAGTTGGAAATAAATCTAACGAACAAAACGAAAGTTATCAAATTATTTCCAACGTCATCAGAAAACAGATCGGCTTTAAATATTCTTGGAGGGTCAGACTTAATTAAAACCAGCAATCAGCACGCGATTTATAGACGACGACTTCCAGTGGGCTCGTGAAACTAGCACAAAAATCATTACAACCTTTCACAAATCTCGCCCATTTGCTTTGCACGCGTTCTAAATCCATACGCAAACCTGCCTCGTACGGATGTTACATACTTGCGGCGGTCCGTTAATGAGGTCAAAGAGAGGAGAATTTAGCTGTCTTACTTCATCACCGTGTTTAACTCTACTCACAAAGTACAGGGTATATTGCACGCCCACAAAATACCCCTGTATTAGATGAACTAAAATGGGAATCATAAGCAGACCGTTGGTTTTAAATTTTGAGCTAAGCTACTGACTAAATTCCAACACAATATTCTTAATGAATACGTTAAAAATATTTTGCGACCTCCAACTTATTATGGTAGATTGGACCATGATCATAAAATTAGAGAAATCGATTTATGAACCAACAGATTTAAAATGTCCTTCTTACCTCGTCTAATTAGGGATATGAATGGCTGTAAATATGTTCAATAGTATACCCATACAAGTGTATTGATGGGTAGCACAGGTAGTTGCATGCTGGTATAAGGACTATAAGCTTCCCCAACTAACAGCATGTTCACACATGCGTGCTTTGCTATTTTAATCAGTTGTTTAATTGCTAAGTATAGAGTATAGTTACTAATCCTTTTGAAGCAAGATATGTTTGTTGTGAATTCATCCCTTACCACCCACCTTCATAGTGGATTCAAGGGTATTATGTAGATGTACCAGCGAAAGCGACCAAAAAAGCAAGTAAAGTACCAAAAAATGTCAATCTTTTCATCAATAAAAATTGATCCCTGGTAATGGTTCACTCCCTGCTACGCACCTTTGCGGTGCCTGTAATAGGGGTATTATTTCTATGAGGATAACAGTCAGATTTTGGTTTTGTAGGCGTTTAATGTTAGGTTGAGTATTACTATCAGATCGTGGATCAAAGTACAGATAATATCTCCTCTAGAAAATTTAGACAGCTGCTTTTCTGAAGAACTTAAAAAATATCAAATCTGGGTACTATGGAGGGCTAGACCACAAAGGTAAAATTAGGGATACATTGTAAGGCAGAGGAGATTAAAATTCCATTTCGGTTCGGTACGCAATAAGGGCAGTAAGAAATTAAATGGGAAAGACAAAGAGACAGGATAATTAATGCAATTATTGCTTTTTCATGACTGCGTGAGCCTCCAAATGCACAGCCACTGAGTTTCATTATTTTAGGCATCTCATCACATATTTGGCACGTAGCCAAAAATATTTGAATGTATTGC
The DNA here is from genome assembly GCA_933228895.1 of Platycnemis pennipes. Taxonomy (NCBI): domain Eukaryota; kingdom Metazoa; phylum Arthropoda; class Insecta; order Odonata; family Platycnemididae; genus Platycnemis; species Platycnemis pennipes. Next base: position 120,743,463 of record OW121846.1, read on the forward strand.
ATTTTGTACACAGCCACTGAGTGTCATTCTTTTGGGATTATCATCACATACTTGGCACGTAGCCAAAAATATTTGCATGTATTACATTTTGTGCGGAGATTTGATGTTGTACAATGGTTTGAGGTGGAGACTGTATTCTATGTGAATATTCCACGCTTTCTTGCCAACTTTAGAACATGTTAACATTTAGAACATGTTGACATTTAGAATATGTTGACGTTTTATTTGAATTAGAATTTACTCGTCAGGGAAGCTCGGTATGATTCACGCCCATCCACACACGTTTGTGCTTGCTTGCATGGTACCCGATAAATGATGCAGATGTCATGTTAAATCTACGCATAAGTATAACTCACCAACATATTTAATAATACTTAAGTTTGACACACCAATTTTCACAGAGAGACACTTTACCACGGTAGTGCGTAGGAGGTGCAAGTAGAGTAAACGTTACGCTTTCCGGCGTCACTTTGTGGAACGACATTTCGGAGAAAATTAGAAAAATACTTTTCTATAGTCCACATTCCGTCCCGGGTTCAAATCCCGGGCAGAAGCCACTCTGGACACCTGACCTATAATATTCGCGATGCGATTTTCTGAGCGTCAGAACTTCGTGGGAAATCGCAGCTGGCCCAGGGAAAGGAACTGGCCCCCTACCACGTACGTATTGATTTCACACGCCAATTGCTTAGTGCGCGATGACCTCTACCGTCACAGATCAAACGTACATCTACGAAATACCCTGAGAGCCACCGCGAGGATGTGTGGCAGGGGGTGAAGATCACCAAACATGGACTACTTACATGCAACAAGAACTACAATGCTTTGCTTCACGAAAACGAGTTAGATATAAGAGACGTGTGAAACTATATGATTAGTATAGTATACAGTGACGAAGTGATTACTAGTCAGTAAGGCTTTCCCTATATACAATGTATTATACCTGTAGTTCCCCTAGCGTGCATGGGTTAGTAATTTTAAAACATGCTTCTTACACTACAGAGCACTCGAACAATTTTTCGCCTACCTATCCCTTTGCAATGCTGCCTATTGTGTTCTCTTATGGTATGCGGGAAAAATGATAATTTAAATCTATCAATATGACAATCTATCTCTCTAATCTTTCTTATCTGATCAAATCTAGCATAATAAGCAGGGGTTCTTATCTAACGTCATCTGGAATCCATTCGGCTTCGAATTTACTTACCTACCTTCGGGGTGAACAATGAATGAGTTTGTCCACACTCCATTGACACTTTGAAGTGAGGACTATACAAAGTTATTTTCAAAAATTTCAGTCTCTACATGGTGAAACTGCATATTTTTCAAAAAATACAAGCGTTGTAGATTTCACAAGAGATATTGGAAATACAACCATTTTCATCGATTAATCGACCATCACCCATTTGGACCTGCTGAGAATTCATCTACATCTTCATCTTAAAGCATGTTTAGAATAGATTAATCTCCTGCCATACTTCGGTTTGGTGGCTTGCAGGAGATTATGTGGATGCACAAAAATTATTTCACTTATTTCCTGAGCCTTCAGCTGGTACGGCAGGACAAAGCCTGACCTGATCTACCAGAATCTGGTCTCTGGTTCCTTGATTCTGGCTCGTTGATCTGGTTCCTTCTAAGGGACGCCTCCTGCGGATTAGGCCCACCTTTACCTCTCCCTGGACCCTCGGCGGCCCTGGTGCCACGGGCCTGGAGGTGGTTGTGCGAGGCCCCCCTGCCCCACTCTCGCCCCCCGATAGCCACTCGAACGCGAGACAATGAGGGCGTGTCCCCGGGGAATTATCAGATGCACGTCCCCCCATCGCTAATAAATGCGTGGGCAGGGCACCTGCCACCTCCACGTCTCTCGGGGCGAATAAAGGATCACTCCGGCCAATCATTGTCCGGTTGACTGCCATGCATGCGCCTCAAGTCACGTTTTCACAATGAGTGAACATTTCAAATCCGTTGCTCCTAAGTGGGAGGGAAATGGAAACACGAGTTGGTGCGAAAAAGTGAAATTAATTAGTCAAGATTGGTGGTGTAGATTTTAAGGTTATTATGCAAGAATGCACGAGGCAATGTGTAATTTTGAAATGTTATCGGTTTGGACATTTCTCTGTGAATTTTGCGGATGAGGTTTCATATTTGGATAAGATGAGTTGGGTGCCGGTCCCACATGATGAAAACTTGAAATTTAATAGCCACCAGCGAGTATGCCATCCAAAAATCAAAATAATGAAGGGAGCCTTTCGAAATGCATTTGCGGAATTCAAAAGAAAAACAGTATGTGAGTATTTAATGGAACATTCCAAAGAATTTTGGTCGTACGATAGAAAGGTTCAAGGCACCCTTCTAGCAAAAATTCATGAGATGCGGTGTATGTGCACGAAGTAATATGCAATGTAGAAATGTAATTGTTTTGGATATTTCCGAGTGAATTTGGCGGACTACCCATTCTACAACTACCATCCTACGAATACCCACTATATTGCTTAATTCATCTAAAAAATGAAAAGGGAGAAATAGCAACAAGCACTCTTGACGAAGATAATTTATTAAACTCCTTTCAAATAGTTATTAACGAACCCTCGTAGCTGTCGTTCTCTTTGATCTTTTCCAGCGACAGCGGCAGATGCCATCCATTGATATTGACGATCATGTACGAGAATATAGTTACTTTTTTCTTGGTAGACTTCAGTTATAATACGCTGCCAGAAAATGAGATCCTTGCGAGGAAGGACTAAATAACGAACTGGAGTGTGTGCAGCGAAGGTCGGCAAGGTCTATAAGGGGATGGTACGATAATGATTTAGCTTAAGCAGCCTATTAGATGACCTTAAATGTGAATCTTTATCACAATTTACGTTGGAATTTAGATTTAATCCCTTAACTAAATTCCATGATGATATTTTTACTGACGTCGTTACAAATATGTGTCATGCGTTCCTATAAGACTTGTTAATGGTCCTTTGCATGCTGAATAAAATGTAGGAGTGATAATATGTTCCCCGCACGATATTCAAAGAAATCTCTTTTAGGAACGCAGTATACATTAACTTTAGTGCTTGGACGTGGTCCTTAAACGCTGAAAAATGCTGAAAGAGCATTGGTAGTTATATTTTAGACGCATTTAAAAAAATTAAAATATTTAAAAAGCATGGAAAGCATGGAGAAGGGACTCCGTGCATCTGGATGAATCTGAGGAAAATGTTAAAACTCGACATAATATTCGCTCAGGCGAAGTAAAAGTTACACCGGGTGTTCCCCAGGGAAGCATGATGGGTCCAATTTTATTTCTTCTCTACGTAAATGAGTCGAATACAGTAGTTAAAAATAGCAATCGCCGTCTTTTTGCCGATGATGCAGTAGTGTATAAGAAAGTTAGAAATGAGGAGGACAGTCAGTCTTGAGCTAAGGATTTGGATGCGATTCATCACTGGTACGTTAATTGGCAGCTAGAATTAAATTTGAACAAATGCGCGATATAGAATTTTGGAAAAAGAATAGCTTTCCCCGAAATAATTATTGCATCAAAGAAAAGAAAATATTTAACGTAGAATCTATTAAATAATTAGGCGTCACCATCACTGAAGATAGGGAATTCCCTATGTCATGGGGAAACACATCAGGGAAATAGCTAACGTAGCAAACTGTACATCAGGATTCGTAAAAAGGGTTATAGGCAAATACGATGAGAGAATATGAGGAATAAGCTATTTTACACTTGTCAGGCCTCATTTATAATATGGGGCTAGAATACGAGGCCTGGTGGATAGACCACTGAGCTACTGACCGGAGAGTCCCGGGTTCAAATCCCGGTCAAGAGCCTTTCTGGACACCCCCATCTAAAATCTTCGCTATTCAATTTTCTGCACGTCAGAACTTCTTAGGAAATCGCAGGTGGCCCAGGGAAAGGAACTGCCCCCCCCTAACCTGAATGTGTGAATTTAACTCGCCATTGGCTTAGTACGGGGTGAGCTCTAACCTCACCTATCAAAAACCAACCTTCGGGTTGAATCACTCAGTGATGTATTACCAACCAATAATCCCTTTCTTATTAAGTGGATACTAACCATCTAGCTTCTTGTAACCCTATTACTCAGTATGTCTCCATTAAATATCCTAGTTGCTTGTCAATGGTGCATGTTTGGTGATTTTCACCCCCTGCCACACACCCTCGTGGTGGCTCGCAGGGTATTACGTAGATGTAGATGCAGATTATATCGTGTAGTCGAAAATCGCTTGAGCAAAATCATGGGGTCTCGAATGGCAAAAGTATTATTGATATTTTAACTACTCAGTACCAACTTTTTTAGGATATGCATCAGTATTGGGTCCATACTTTATGTAATAGGCACTTCCGGTTGTTTTTCCGAGTCAACTTGAAGATCTCCAGATATGAATTCAGTTTTTTCACCTCTTATCCCCAATACTGGTCGGAGCTGTTCCCGAACTCTTTCAACTACATCTACATAAAGCCACCATAATGTTGTGAATCAGAGTGTGCCCTTGAGTCCGTACACATCATAACCCTTAGGAAGTCAGCTCAAAGCTCCGTGTGTAAGCCGAGAATATTTGAAAAAATGCGCGCATTTCTAATATAGAATATTCACATGCATTGCCAAGCCGTCACCTAAAAAAATTATTTTAAAAAAACCGCATTTGTTTTCGACGCACCACCGAGCAGTGATGCTCGTCCAAGTTCTCACAACGGCTATCGCAACATCCATGTTCCGCAAGCAACGCCGCGCCTGTCCCGTTGCTGCAGTTCTATATTCCCCAAGAAGCAGGACCATTTCCTGCGATCGCACAGGAAGAAAACCCGGGCGCGGACAAATATCTCTCCTCCCTTTCAACACGGATGCCACGCTCTTTGCTTGCGCACATCTTTTTCATCGCTTCGTTTATACGCTCCGCCAGCTCAGGTTCGATCATCTCTCGTGCCGCAACAGAGGGAGGTGGGAGGGCTGGAGGTGGCGGCTCTTAACAGGGGCGATGGTGTCTTGGGGCCGCCCGGAGAGGGGCGGCGAGGGGCTAAAACTAGAACTCAACGAGAAGAGCTTGTCTCACCCAACGGTGCACATGGCGGATTTTGAACCTGACTCCTTCGGCCTGCCCTCATTAGTGCAGATATGTATCTCAACCTTCTCACGCCTTCCATTCCTCCTCGCAGCCCACCTCCCGTGCCTGCAGACCCCATAACGTTCTATTTCCTGCAACAACCACACCAAACCATAAAACCCTCACAAAACGGCCGACCGGCAGCTGCTTTCACTTCGCCCCCAAACCCTCCTCCCCCTCCAAACCAGCAGCCGCTTTGCCCCCTCTTCTCACCCTTCATGCCTCTCCCTTCTAACATCCCTCCGTTCCTCCCTCTCTCTCGCACACACACAATTAGCCCAAAATGAATGTTGAGGGGCACGATTGCTACGCACAAATGACATTATAATATATCTGCAATCAGTCCTCGCGAGCAACAGACGGCTCCTCTTTGAACGGGCCTTGCACCCCTCAATTGTTGAGGAAAATAGTCCCACCTGCGTGCGATCTGTGGCGCTTATACACGGTTGATTGGTTGGCGAGATAAGCGTTCCCATCATGGAGGCAATTCTGAGACAATCAGCCAGACGCTGCGGCAATAGACTCGGTGATATCTAGCATAGAATTTTTAACAAAAACGTAATTACACAACTAGAGACCGACTGCGGTGGGAATCTAGTCTAATGAGGGAGACACGAGCCAATCTGTGTAGGCAGAGCACATTGGAAAGATCGAAAAAAAGGAGGGAAATCTCCTAGATAATAAAAAGGTAATCAAAGATCGGGTGTGATCTCATACACGATTTCTAAACCGGAATTACCCACACTACACTAATAACCATCTGGAAGTCTCAGGAAGTAAAGGCATTGAAGCTCTTATTTGCATGTAAGTAGAGCATGTTTGGTTATATTTCACTCGGGGATATCGTTGGTATGGTGGCTTGAGCACTGGACTTCCAATGCAGAGGGTCCAGGTTCGAATCCTGGAACTGGCAGATCTTTAATAGTTATTTAATAGCTACTTGAGTGCCTTGTGGAGAGCATTTCGAGTCTAGAATGTCCGTCAGATGGGATACGATACGATAATCGGACACGATAAGCCATTATCTCCTCCCGTTAAGAGCAGGCTAATGCCGACACCAGGTTACCCTCCACCCTTCCTCCGATCCTTGAAAACTCCTACCTTTACCCACCTACCCTCTCTGGCACAAATGGTCACAGTTGTCGGTCAACTCCCCCAAATAACTAAAACGAAACTTCACTCCCTACCACACACCCTACGATGGCTCGCAGGTTATTACGTAGGCGTAGACGTACACCGCTGGTATATTTCTACTCTAATATGACAAGCTGGATATAGACAGGAGTGATAATTTGAGAGTGATCAACTATGAGACCGAGAGATACTGGGACACGTTTTTCCCGCACCCAATACACGACTACAATGAACTATTCCAAATAATGATTAATTCAAACACATTCATCTACATCTACATCTACATAATACCCTGCAAGCCACCATAAAGGTGTGTGGCAGGGGGTGAACTCTCGCCAAACATGCACTACATATCATGCATAAAAAAGGATTGGTACTTGTATAGGTACTGTTCAAAACTACGCTATCTAAAAAAAGATAAAAATAGCAAAGCATACATGCAAAAACATGCCGTTAGTTGGGTTAGCTATAAGTCCTTATACCAACATGCAGCTACCAATGTTATCCATTGCTACACTCGTACTGGATATATTTACCGTTAATCATATCCCTAATAGTAGGAAAAAAGGACATCTTGAATCTGTCAGTTCGGCAATCAATTTATCTAATTTTGTGATTATGGTCATGTCTACCATAGTAAGTTGGGGTCCGCAAAATATTTTTAACATCATCACTGAAAATATGGTCTTGGAATTTGTTTAAGAGATTAAGTCTAAATTTAAATCTGCGATCTGGCAATGATTCCCAATTTAATTCATTTAATAGACTGGTTACGCTAATAAGGTTATCATACCGTCGCTTCACAAATCTTGCCGATCTTCGCTGCACACGTTCAATTTCGTTATTTAGACCGATTTCGTAGGGATCCCATACACTGGCAGCATATTCCAAATGAGGTCTTACAAGGGAAAAGTAGCTGATTTCTCGTACATGATTGTCACATTTAACCAGTACTCTTTTGACAAATCCCAGTTTGCGATTCGCTTGACCCATTATTTCACGAATGTGTTTACCCCAGGAAAGATCATTTGTCAGTCTTATTCCAAGATATTTAATGGATTCCACGGTTGTTAATTCATTATTACTTATTTTGTAAGTGCTAGGAGGAGAGCTATTCTTTTTCCAAAAATTCATTACAACACATTTTTAAAGTTTAATTCTAACTGCCATGTATCACACTAAGTTTCAATTGCTTGTAGGTCAATATTTAAATATTCTTTATCATTTGGGTATAGAATTTCCCTGTACACTACTGCGTCATCGGCAAATAGACGAAGCTTACTTCTTACCACCGTGTGGATATCATTATGTACAAAAGGAATATGAGTGGACCTATCACACTACCTTGTGGGACACCCGAAGTGACTTTAATTGATGGTGAGGTAACACCGTCCAAAACAACCCTTTGCACACGATCATGTAGAAAATCATTAATCCATGATATAATGTTACTGTCTAACTCATGAGATTTTAATTTCAAAATTAGTTTGCTATGAGACACCTTGTCAAAAGCATTCTTGATGTTGAGTAATATAGTATCCAATGGATACATTATATACGATCATTCATCAGTTTCATAAACTAAAAGTCAACTTCACGCCTGGCGAACTAACACCCCCTGCCAAGCGCCCTTGAGACCGCTGGCAGGTTTAGTTGTAGATGAGATGTACAGCAGGATGAAATTGGAAAATGATGGCCATAGACCATTTCCCTAATCGTCAAGCCACTCACAGTGGCTCGACGATTGGGGAAAAATTAGTCTGAAATTGTTCTAAGGACCACCAGTATCTCCTCAGTGAGTATTTCACCCCACTCGTTAAATCAATCCTAATGACAAATTTGTTTTTTCCACCTTTAACTCGGGTGAAGAGAGGGCCTTCCTCTATTAGAGTACCGTTGGTAATCTGAAATACCATCTCTATCAATAGATGAAAAGCGTTCGCGAAAATAAGAACGAAAAATCAATAACGCACGGGAATCTTTCAGCTCCTGTTATTTGGGGCCACTCTAGAATTGCCACCACTCGAACTCCTAGGAAACGTGAATATATTTTGCGATTGTGGCTACACTTGGCGATTTCCACGTCACACTGGCCTCAACCTTTAATGATGAAGGCCATTCCCCTTACTCATAGCTGTCAAAGTCACCCTTACACTTTCACCTTCGCTCGAGTCCTCATCATGTTCGAAAATAATGTCCTTCAATCCATCTCTCGTCAAAAGCCATAAAGGGTTATGAATTAACAGAATTGACAGCAATGACAAATATTCGATGGAGAAAGTAAATGTAAAATGAGCTAGAACAAAACAAATATAATTTGATTGCCGAAAATGTGGCAGCAAGATCTACGAAAATCCCACACGAATCCACCGGGATTAAACATACTTCCTTCTTTGTTGGAGATATGGTTCACTCTTCCATCTGGTGATGATCACTTTTCTTTAGTCTTTGTGTCTCCATAGTTGGCAACGGTTTGTGGGCTGTGGGAGGGTAGAAATTAGGAAAGATAAATCATGCCAAACATCGTATTCTTTTTCCATCTCTACCGCGCAATCTTATATATACCAACGCCCTGCGAACCACCGTGAGGTAGAGATTACTAAATGTGTACTACTTACATGCAACTAAGAGGTACATACAATGCTAGTACTCGAAGGAAATACGTTAGAAGTAAAAGTCACGTGACAATAGATGGTTGGTATCTACATTTTAAGAGATGATTGTCATAATGCATGATGATATAAGTTGATATGAGATGATATAAGATAAGATATAAAGATGATATAAGCATCCTCAGCTGTTTCAGCATAGTTGTCGCGCATTCGGCAAGAAGTCATAATGACTGAAGAGCTGATTATGTCCATTGCAGGGGATGAGTGTCAACCACACCTAACTCCCTCTTCCTTTCCGCACCTGACTATGCATAGATCCTCCTCCTTCAAATCTCGGATGTCGGCCTGGCACCTTGAAAGGGACCCCCTTGCCGGGCCTTCGAGTCCACTTCATCAGAATTTCTTACGCTTACATCTACTAATACCCAGCAAGCCTCCACAAGGGTGTGTGGCAGTGGATGAACTATAATCAGGCATGCATTATAAACCAGAGAGAAAAAGTTTACACTTGATGCTACGCCAAAATGCCAAAATATACTACTTCATGCATACACTACGTAGCATGCAATTGAGAGGCGCAACAAATTTATAACCATCCTTAAATCCATTAAAAAGGAAGGTAGATAAAATTAGGACCTCAAGTCCAACCTCACGTTGAACTCTTGAAAAGCAAGGGCAGACGAGAAGATATTTTGGACTGAAGACAACTTTCAGAGAAGAGAATGGGGGCGAACCAACCTACATCCTTGCATTCGTGAACTTACAGAAATTTTTCGATAATGTAAACTGCAATTAAATTCTCCGTACCCTGTAAGACATCGAAATGTCACGCAATGACAAAAGAATAATCCATAGTGCGTAAAAGGACGAGGATGTTTGATGTGGCAAACAGTGAAGAGGAAAGAATTAGGGAATTACTAACGAAGGTATGAGTGTGCACACTTCCCCATATTTTTCAGTGCCTTCATCAAGAGAACTATCAAAGAGGTCAAAGAGCACCGTCGCGGAAAAAATCTGGTGTAGCAATTTTCCGTGGACAATTCTGAGACAGCACATACAGAAGAAACTCTTCGAAGAAACCGGGTTAACTTTGAAACAAATTGAGTGGATATCACTGGTAGGTTAATAAAAAACTAGTTTTATAGTACATCGTAGAAGAGCAGAAGAAAAGACCACTATGAAACTAAGGAAACAAAAGAGTTGGGAGTCCAGCTCCATCGGTGGAAGATGAAAAAAGGAAATAAGCATTAGAGTGGTCCAGACGAGGAAGAAATTCTGCCAGCAAAAGAATGTACCAACAGCTGGAAATAAAAAGCTTGAATGTAAGGAAACGATTCATCAGAACATGAATCTGGAGCACGTTCCTTGGAGGCAGCTAGGTTTGGACAAACATGCGTAATATACTAACATTGGTAGATTCGAGACTAGTGTCTTCCAGCTATTTTCCATGCATTTATATCTTCTCTTACCTTACTTTCTATACAGTCTACGTTTAATGTCCATCTAAAAATCTTCATATCTTCCGTAAGCCGTTAGGCTTTCCAGGATATTTTTTTCTCCCTCTTCCATGCCTACTTAACATTCTATTTTCTATCGCCATCCTTATTATTCCCAGCTTCTCAAAAGGTCTCTCATCCGATATCGTTGCGTCTTTGAACTCCTACGACCATCTTTCTGTTCTCACTAATCACATTCAATTCGTCCTCTTCTGTCCTCTTCTCTCAGAAAATCATCCCCATTCATCTCCACACCCACATCAAAAATTCTCTTGCTTTCTCTCCCCCTCTCTCTCTCTCATTCTAAGGCCTCATTGCTGCACCATGCAACACAGCACTCCTTGCTAAAGTTATAAACTCTCTTTTCTTCAAATCTTTAGTTACTGGGGCACCCCTCTATATTACCCCATTTTCGCGAGCACTTCGCTAACTGGTGCGATTCTCCACCTGATACCTCCCTCCATCTATTGAACCCATTTAAGCAAATTTTAAGCAAATCGTTCCAACTGTTGTACATTTTCTAGCCCATTTACACGATGAGAATTTAATTATTCTTATTTATCTTCCAGAGATTGATGCTCATCCTATTGCAGCTGCTGAAAAGAAAAGAGATGAATAATTTTAAATGTGGTGCTACGGAAGAATGTTGAAGATCAAATAAATAGACCGAAAGCAATATCACATTTGCTATAAACGCATCCTAAACGCAAGTCCAACTTGCCTACCCAATAGGTAAGGGAGATATATTACGAAGGGAAGTAGAAAGAAAAAATTTGGAAACAAAGATTAAACAAAATTTTTGGACGCATCTTGAGACTCATCGTGTTATGAAGATAGTTGTCGAAGGGAGAGATGAAGAGCTGTAGAAGAAAGGCCAAGAATATGAAGGAAGTAATTAAGTGGGCTAAAAGAGCGGAAATTTTACGCATATGAAGAGATTATCTGATAGAATTACGAATTATTTAAGCAGGCTGCGCCAAACCAATCTTAGGATTTCCTAAAGGGGTGGTTTAAATCATTATTCCGGTAGTGATAATGAAATTCCTTAGCCCTTCATTTTACTGGATATTATTTTCAGCCATTTTTATGATCCACATTTCGTTCATTTGTGAGCCATAACTTCTCTCAATAAAATAAAAGTGATTATTCACCCTCAAAATATTTACTTTTTAAATTATATTTCCAGTGTTTTCTCAGACAAAGTTTTCTTTATGTAGTACAAATCCTTGGCTGGAATAAAAACGTTTTCCTAGGCTATGAATTACTGTCTTTATCTCAAATACGAGTTTGTCAAGTCCGATCCTCCTTTATCGACAGAAGCCACCATTTGTTCGGAGTGGTCTTTTCTCAATCATCTATATAGAACGCACGTAAGAGTGGAAATAATTTAGGGTCGGGTTGTGACCTACAGGATTTGGGCTGTCACGGTGAGTATTTAAGCAACCATACAATGCTCACAAGAAATATGAATATGGATCAATTTATTGTTATGTTCGGGAATGCAGTCGGCAATAGAAAGATGTTAAAAAAAATATATTATTCAACCCGAAGTTTGGTTTTTTGATAGGTGGTGAGGGTTGAGCTCACCCTGTACTAAAGCATTGGCGTGTGTAATTCACACATTCGGGGTAGGGAGGCCAGTTCCTTTCCCTGAGCCACTTGCAATTTCCTACAAAGTTCTGGCACTCATGGAATAGAATCACGCTGGTTTATAGGTGGGGGTGTCCAGAAAGACTGTCTGCCCGGGATTCGAACCCAGGACCCTCCGATCGGTAGCTTAGTGCTCTACGCACTAGGACACCGCGGTCACCAATACCCCCATATCAAAGATATTACTACTATTATTTAACTGAGGTTTAGATTATTTTGGAGATGGAGACAAAAATCTGAGTAAAGATTTAAATAGACGAAGACGCATGGCAGGAGCATAAAGGAAATCGGTGAGGAGAACGGAAGAGCCAGAAATAGTGGAGAGGGAATGGGTTCGCGGAAAGGAATAATGACGCGGGAATTCCACGGAACGGACGAAACTGGCCAGTACTCCAGCCGCCACATCAACTCCTTCCCCCTTGCCAGACTCTTTCCGGACGAAACTCACTTCCGATGTTTCTAAGAAAGAACTCAAGATTTCCCGTAGGATTGTGCAAATGCGTGGATTCGTTGGTCACTCTGAGGAGTGGCGGGGTACTGAGGCTAAAAGAAAAACCTCTCCCTCTCTCCCTTGCTACTTTCTTAAATTACCCATGGAATAAGGGCAATAAAATAACTAAATCAGAATCCATATCGGGGGCAGCGAAAGGTTAAAAACAGCCTTCCTTTCCCCGATGGAATACGCTCGAATGCAACTACTTTCAGATCACAAAATCATCAAGATCATATTCACAAAATCAGAGAAATTGATTGCCGAACTGACAGGTTCAAAATGTCCTTTTTTCCTTGTACTATTAGGGATATGAATAACGATAAATATATCCAGTACGAGTGTAGCAATGGATAACATTGGTAGCTGCATGTTGGTGTAAAAACTTATAGCTAACCCAACTAACGGCATGTTTTTGCATCTATGTTTTGCTATTTTTATCTTTTTTTAAATAGGGTAGTTTTGAACAGTACCTATACAAGTACTAATCCTTTTTATGCATGATATGTAGTGCATGTTTGGTGAGAGTTCACCCCCTGCCACACACCTTTATGGTGGCTTGCCGGGTATTATGTAGAAGTAGAAGTACGTTCCGGGTTAAGATCAAGTACATTGTAAGTACGCGTTGGTATTCTAAAATTGAAATACTTAAACTTCCACTCTCTTCTGCTTCTCTTTTTCCTGTATCCTTATATTTTGGTGATGCTATTACATTTACATAATACCCAGTAAGCCACCGTAAGGGGGTGTGGCAGGGGGTGAATTCACACCAAACATGCATTACATATCATGCATAAGGATTAGTAATTATACTATAGTCTAAACTTCACAATTTAGAAAAAAGATAAAAGTAGCAAAGACGCTCTGAAGGCGCTAGAACTTCCGTACCGGTGAGCCTCGGCTCAACCCAGCTGGATTACAATGAGCATACTAGATTCGGACAATGGTAAACTGTTTTTGCGTTTGCGGTTGAGTGTGATTTGTTAGTGGTAAAGGTAGCTTATGAACCAAGTCATATGACCACTGAGAGCGATAGAAATATCCAGCATCCCCATATATACGAAACTCCTGTTTCGTATACGTGTGGCCATATATTTTTTAGACTCTAGGGAAGGTCAATAACCTGAAGATAGATTGCAGAATCATATCACATTAAATAATTTCACAACCATACGCCTCATTGACGGGTAATGTACCTGCATAACTGGACACAATATCTTCTCTGCAGAAGTAAGAAAGCAAATACTAACTTGCTTTATTTTTCGTGTCTGTGTAGATATATGGATCTAACCTCATGATAATTAGTACTATTTATTACTCGGTTAATGAGATGCGCAAAAAAAGCAATGGATATGAAAATTCTTCCGAAGAAATATTCAATTTCCTTTCTAAGAAAACGAAATATGTTCGTCTTTTTAGTAACAAATTGAAGACTTGCTGCAACTTAGTGCCTTAAAGTACCAAGAAGTTAGTACCCCACGAGATAATTAGATCGGGTGTTGTGGTTGTCAGAACTAATAAAAGTGCCTCTCTTTAAATATGTTTTCATCACCATTTATCGTTATAATATTGTTTAATTACCATCTTCCATTCGAGAAAAGGCATCCGAAAAAGACAATTCCGTGTAGCGTCAATAACTCTTCTTTCCTCCGCCACTCCTTCGTCTACGCATGCGCCTGGGTCACTCTCGTAGGATCTTCCCTTATACTCAAAATCTTGTAAGGAATCTTCATCTTTGCGAACAATTGCAGTACCTCCAGTAGTGTCAAAGGGCGAGACCAGTTGTCTCGTTAGCCTCCGTCGTGTGCATTGCGTTGCAAAATATTTCTTTCTCTACCCCTTTTCTATAGCTTTAGTACTTTATCAGAACATTTTATCACCTGCATCCCTTCCCAGGATGTGTCCAATTGACTCTTCACATGAGTTTTTCGAACATGCTTTTCCGAGAATAATATTTATACTCAGCATCTGGTTGTATGCAATGCTCCACGAAATGTCGCGGACCCAATAAGGGTATCTACGTCTTCATAGTACCCTGTAATCCACCGCAAGGGTGTGTAGCAGGGGGTTAACCGTCAACAGGCATGCATTATAAATCAGAGAGAATACGTTTACATTTTCTACCATGCAGGCATGTAAAAAATACTAACCCATGCATACATTACTTACATGCAACTGAGGACTCAATAATACAACCTCGAGGAAAATATTAGACACACATTTACGAGACGTGAAATAATGGCAATAAATTGTTAGTTTATACAAAGTAATGCATTAGTTATTGATTAGTCCGTCATTTCTAAAAATGCATGAAATTATTAACTTATACTTGCTATATCATGCATTAGCAACGTTAAAATATATACACGTTAAGTATTACTGCATTCTAATTTCTACATCAAAATCTATAATATACATTCTAATTTCCCATACACCTTCGCTGTAATCTATTACTGCCTCTAATCTTATGCGCAAAATATGAATTTTTGAACTTCTCTGTCTCACGAATTTAATTGCCAATTAGTGTATCTCTATGCAAATGCCATATTTCAGACCCCTAAACCCACGCTTTATCGGAAGAGGAAACCACATTCCTTCCCGAGAGCCCCTACCTCTCGATAGGAGAGAATAATAACTTCACTCATAGTGAAAAATAACATGATTCCAGCACATTCTATGCATTTGATTGCACGTTCGTTAAATGCGAGTCTGGAAATAATTTGGCATTAAAATCCAATCGGAATACTAGCTCGAGCGCGCTCTTAATGCCTGGCAGTTGACCGTGAAGACCATAAAAGGGCAGAGACTGCAACAACTAATTGCGCGCGGCCTGAACGTGCGTCTTCCGATCAACACGAGTGAGATTTAAAGATGAACGCTGCCAGAGCGCTCTCGCCAGGAATAAACCCGCAGAAATCCTTCCTGGCCGGAAAGAGCACGCTTTAATTGATGCAACGTGCTCTCCACGCATTTCTTCGGCGATCAAACCGCGCAACGGGGGCACTAAATAACCAGATAGCCATCGGGTCGCGGCACGGGGGCAAATTGTCCCTCCCAGCTGGCCAGGAGAAGAGCAGGCGTGGGTTGCCGCCGGAAGAGGGGAAAAAATTCTCCGGCAGGACTGGCAGCCGTACTTGTTACGCTTACTTGGGAAAATACGATTAGCCTCGCTTGATATATTTATTTACCAGGATGCCTCCCGCTGTGAGATCAAGACTGTGTCGGTGACTCCCCATGCCCAATTTTCCGGAATGCGAGATAGAGGAAGTTTGACTCAAGTTCAAGGGTCCGAGAGAGCGCGGGGTGGGCGTAATTATCTGCCGCTGCGGAACAAAAGCCCAAATATTACGCCACGGCCGTTTCCACATTCCCACGCCCTCACCTCATGGTGTCCCACCGCGTCATTGATCCCCAAGGAATGCCAACGGCAGGAATTGGTTTTCCGGTGGTCCAGCAGCGAAAGTTGGTAGCACCGTCTAGGCTAATCTTTAAACTAATGCGATTCCAATTAACCATCCTCCAGCAAATATTTTAAACGAGTAGCTTTACTGAATATTTCAGATATATATTAAAAATCCCTTCGTACTATGCTACATTTGACAGTATAAATAGGATTAGAGGGATTGTCCTACAGTTAGGATCAAAATTTCATTTTTCCCACGAACTATTTGAGGGCATAATAGGTAGCATATCAAAGGGATAGGAAGGTGAAATACTGTTAAAGTAGTCTCTTGTGCATGATGTATGTAAGAACACTACTAACCCATGCACGATAGGTAAATACATATAAATATATTTAGTTAAATTACATTATAACCAATAATCCTTATATTGCTATGTAGATAATAATCATCTAGCTGAATGTGACTCTATTATCTAACATGTTTCCATGTAGTTGCCTAGTTGTACGTCAATAGTGCACGTTTGGTGATCTTCATCCCCTGCCAAACCCCCTCGCGGTGGCTTGCAGGGTATTGCATACGTATACAAAGAGCCCACTAAAAACTCTCGCATACGTTATTCCATCTATACACTCGCTCAGTGTCATGTCAGTCATCTCCGTAATGAGTGTCACACGATGAATCAACGCCAGATATTCACCAAGCGCGTTAAAGTAAAATATATGTACTACGTAATTGAACTACCTACTAATTGCATTATGTTTTAAGCAGCTACAACAGCGTAGGTCATATTGCACCGCCTAATCTAATCTTAAAACTAAAGCGAACACAATACTCCATGCTCGAGGCGGGATCCGATCTTGCGAATTGTCGATTGTCTGACCGGCACATCCCAACTACCGCGACCTGCACTGAAGAATGTTACGCCGCATCCAGTGCAACAAATAATCTCGAGAGATCGTTCTTACTGGAGGAAGGCGACCAACAACTAAGGTCATTCGCGCCGTTGACATTGGGTGGTTCATGTAGTAAAAGGAGATAGGGAGAAGAGAAATACTGTGTTGGCATTGGCCTTCTCTGAACGCAATTCACCAGGAGGTCTACAGTTAAACATCCCATCTGACGTAAGGAGTAGGTACTGCACCCGAGGTGCCCTCAGCAAGGCACTCAAACAGGGAGCGGTAAGCGGCCGGAATATCTCTCTCACCGATGGGTCCCTAACCAGAGTCCTTTCGGAAGGTTAGCTTGTCCTTCAGCCACCACACTAACAACATCCCCCAACTCTCAGTAGGCAACGGTGCTCACGAACATTTCATGCTCACGTCATTTCTACGAGAGTTCGATAGTCTGGAGTCAGGCACGTAGCCAGGGGGGGGGGGGGGGGGGGGGGGAGGGCTTCTGGTGCTTAAGCCCCCACGAAATTTTTTTCCCAATAATTTTGTTGTTCTGATTTTAGCAGAGAACTTTACCAGTGAGAAGAGTTAAATATTGACACTGTAAAAGTAAATACCAAGCACTGAAAATTAAGGGAAGAGATTTGTAACATGTCGGAACATAAAACATGTCGGCTGACTTGTTCCAAGTCAGGCAAGACTTAGCCCCCCCCCCGAACCAAATTTCTGGCTACGTGCCTGCCTGGAGTATGAATGGTTTTCTACCAACAGGCTGCGGTTTGTACTTACGTACATTTAAGGCAGTTTTCAAGTAGCGAACAGCACCCCGCCGCAGAGGAAAGACATATTTGGGAGTGGGAATAAATACACTGAGGGGCACACACGTTTCCATAGTATTATTTTTCCATACATCTGTCATCTACGCCCGGTCAACCGTTGTCATTCGCGTATTGTCGAGCTAATGAATCGCCCGCTATCACCTTACGGATTAACAAAGACTGTCACCACGAAACTGGATGGTTAGGACAACGTTCTTGAGAGGGATTTTGTTTGGTAGGGTGTTTGCCGTTTGCTGCTTTTGTATGTAGACAGGTGGCAATGTCTGATATACATGCATGAATGAGTGACATTAAGATACTTTCTACCTCTAATGCTGACAGGGTTGGTTAAGTGTCTGGAATACCGACTCACTAAACCGGGTTAGACTATCGCCGGTGGCAGATTTTTCAATCAGATCCCAGTCCATTCTTGAATGCGGTGTGGAGAGCACTTCAAATTCAGTTTAACGTCCGTCAGAAGGGACGTTACACCGCGGTCCCCCTGGCGCTATAATAATGCCGACTCTGGGCAAATATCTTCACCCACCCTCCACACCCTATTAATTTCTTTCTCTCTAAATAACCACCTAGCGCAAATACCTTAACTGTCGGTCACCTCCCCAAATAACAACAACTTTTGTCACTGCCACTATAATGGCATATTTGTGAGCTGAAAAAAGAGGTTTCTCTAACCGAGAATTAAACCATGTAGCTTTGGTCATCATGGAATATGCGCAGACCTCGACGTAAAATATGTACAATAACGCGTTTCTCTTCATGAGTATTAATGTACCTATTAATGCATGCACATGTAGTACGTAGTGAATGTTTTATGATCATTCGCCCCCTACCACATCCCTTCGAGGTGGCTTTCTCAGTAGTAGTAATAGTACTCAGTAGAAGTATCCGCTTTTACCGTTCGACAAATATGGCACAAGCGGGCTTCAGAGAAGCGACTAGCCTACAGGAAATATCGTACATGCCATCGCAAAGCATGTTCCATAACCCACTGAAAGCCATCCACTAAGCCACTTTGGACGGAATATCAATGAGCTGAAAATCACAACAAGAAAAATTTCTCCTGAAATGGGATGCGAACCTCAAACCTTTTGTCTGAATCTGAAGCAGATCACTGAACCCTGAGGACATTTTTTTCTAATAAATAGCAAAATTCTCGTTTTTTCTTCTTAATTTACCTTTGAGGTTTCGTGCATTGGACAATGGCAAGCCAAATGTCTACATTCTTCGTCCGGAATGCGTTACCCCTCTGAAAATGTTCAATGTATGGAAGAGCGAGTTGATAAGGTCGGAGAATTCGATCATTTTACAAATGGTGAAGTGCACTAGAATATTCCACAGGATACGACACCAGAGTGATTATGCAACAGAACAAAGAGGGCCGCCCTCTCAAACATTGAATAATGTCTCCCAGAGATAGTATGATCACGATATTCTTCACTGATAAAACAGTGTCCGCATCCGCCATCGCTTCATTGCTCGAGTAAAATAATGGCCTATCCTCATTTATCTTCACAGATAAACATTAAGTAATGTAAACTGCAGTATTAATTTATACACAATATGGATCAACATGAAATCGAGTTAAGTCATTAGATTTGATTGCAAATCAATTAAGAGGCAATCGAAAATGAAGGCGTCGTCTAAAGTATTATTTTCTGGATAGGCATTGATGATGGGTTTGAGTTAACTAAAATCACCGCTCCTAATATCGAAATATAAGTATCCCGATTGAAGTTCAAGTTCGCTTTAGTGCAATGATATTATAAATCGAATATGGAATAGTGAACGAATTGAATTTCTCTAAATGTTATGCAAGGATTAGGAAGCAAAAAATATTTTAGGACGGCACATAAATCATACTACCAGTAATTCAGGGAAAATACATAAAAACTGACACAAAATATATTTTACAACGCTATAAAGCTGTAGTAGCTATCACCGGAAGGATGAAATTTCGTACGAAAAACATTTGCTGACTGGTATTTAAGTCAGCCGCTATTCGGTACAATGGCGAGTCAAAAAGTATCGAATATCAGCAATTTTTATATAACCCAGGGGAAGAATATTAGATCGGTAACGGCGAGAAAGAGTCGTCACTCTGGAACCCTTTAGGGAGAGGTCAATCTAAGGATCGAAGAATTTATTCCTCAAGCGGAGTAAATGAGGCATGCAAACAAAAATGTTGTTTTTCGGGAAATGAAAATTTTCCGCATTTCATCCCCACTTAATCAAGGAAACTATAACAACTGAATGATTTCTCCACATTTATGGGTAAGATAAAAAGATAAGATGACATCATTCCTATGGGCGTACGTGAGGAGAGGAACCAAAACTCTTTTTAAAAAATCACTTCACAATTTAAATAGCATAACACGTTCCATATTTTGGAGCCACAAGCAAAGTAAATGAGTACCAATGAATGGGTCTATAAGGTTCGGAGAAAAAAAGAGTTCCCGTGGTAAGAAATGTTGGATGCACAAGATACGCTCTGTTAATTTTACAAAAAGTCAGTCAAATGGGGTCGTTTACCGTATTTTTCAATTGCCGAATCTGAGTCCCGTATTTTCCTGTTTTTCGATTCGTCGCGTAGTCCTCGAGATATTAGCGGAGAAAAACTTATGTTTTAACCCTAGTGGGAGCGTGAGAAAGATTCGTGCGTCATTCCTTCGCCAAATCACAACATCGACTGCACAGCTCCTTCGCCCAATCATGATGGGTGATACAGCTAATTCTGCCAATGGAAGTGGTTGCTAGACTCCATGAGGGGTATTTTGAAAGGCATTGCATATTCGACTACATCGTAATTTGTGAAAAAGTACATAAACTTCAGTAGGTACACTTTTATTCTCACAAAAATGCATGAGAAAAGTACCTTGTGAATTTCGTTGTTCAGTTATTTCGTGTTATATACACGATGCCCAGGATCTGTGTACATACATGAACCTTTCTTCCCCACCTCCACTTCCCCTTCATTGTTCCCGCTAAAACAGTCAATAAGTGGATGACGAAGTATCTTTAGTGAGGCTCGTTCGGTGGGCATCACCTTTTGCGTATTTTAATGTTTAATCAATGAGTGTATGGCTATGGCTCATGGATCTTAGTAAATTTTTTTCGTTTCCATCTGACGATTTCGAGAATAAAATGGCAATTACGGTTTCGATTAAACACCCCCATTTTTTACAGATGCATTTTTAATAGATTCCAATCAAGTTGATCATAAGATTTAAGTCAAGCAAGAGTTTCGCTTAAGGAGGTGTTCTCGCGACTGCTAGAGTCAAGTTGTCTGAGGAATCTTATTAATTTAAGTACGAGTATATGCCTGCTAAGTGATCCTTTCTTCACAAAGAAAATTACCTAAGCTATTGAAAGTCATAAGTATCACAAGAAATACGATGGAAAGTCAAAGGATTTATTTTTTATGATAATTTTAATCAGCTCGACGATGGAGTCAATTCAGCATTTACTATAAAGAAATAAATTCATGTACTCAATGAATTTACTAATGTATAACACCAGAATATTACTATCAAACGTTATGTTATAATATTTTTCTGAAATATTCAATAATATCTCATTAGTAATGACATTATTCATACGCCATGCATTTTGGCTAGAGCGACCAGAAGCCAGTTGAAGACAACTGGCTCCTTCTAGAGCCAGTTGAAGACAACTGGCGCTAGAAGAAACATTTCGTCTGCTATAAGCGCAGAAATTGGTGGATTTAGCGAAAAATACGGTGGGTTGATGCCTTTTTTTCGTGTCTATTTATTCCTTGTGAAATTACGCATAAAATATCAGTTTTTTGCAAAAATGGCATGACACTAAGGTATTTTTAAACGTTATATTCCCATGTGATGGCCATTCTGGCCGTTAATCATATGTAATTTCAAATGCAATTTGTGGAAAAAGGAGTATGGGTTGGTGTTATTATCTTTACTTTATTAGATAGAGGAACTTTAGTTCTATAAGTGCTGAGAATATAAAAAAATGAAATGACTTTCACTTTTCGGATCAACCTCCTCAAGCCTAACTCCTTCGGCTTCTCTTAGCAAGCCGAACTCTAGTGAAACAGTAAGGATCCCGATGTGTGCATTGCGGGTGGAAGAGCGACATTAAATTCATCGACGCGAAATATTTTCTTTCCTGGAGATAAAAGCAGTTCAATGATCTCGTCATGCCCTCCGACCTTTTAGCACCATCCCAGGCTGTCGGGAATCCCACAGCCTCCCAATCAGAAAAGTAAGAATACCGCGATCCGAATCATCAGGCCTCCACTCCGCGAGATGGCTACAAATCTCCCTCCACTTTGGACACCCCCGAATCCTCCCAATATGCCGAAAAGCCAGCCGCGCCGCCGCCACCGCCAGAAACCGGCTCTAGGGGCGCATCCAAATGATCCAGTCCGCGGCCCACGGCCCCCTTCCATGGGCCTGTACCATATATTCATTTTTACCATTTATACCATTTTTGCAGATGACGTTAGGAATACATTATGAACCCTTGTGTATTATGCTAGATTGGATCAGATAAACAGATAAATAATTACAGAGATAGGTTGTCGCATCGAGAGATTAAACATGCTATTTTTCCCACGCACCACAAGAGAACATAATTGGCCGCATGACAAAGGGATTGGTTGGTGAAATAGTGAAGTTAATGAAGCATGATTTTGCTGTATATTCTAGGGAAATACAGATAAATATATTAAGAGCAATGCCTTTCTAACCAGTCATCACATATTTACTGTGTAGATACTAACCATCTATAAAAAAGAAAAGAACTAAGTTTTTTCTTTTTTATAATGAATAACTTCCACAACGTAAACTCGCCGACCATTTCTTTTACTATCCATCTAGTTGCACGCGACTCTAAAATCCAACATGCCTACATGGAGTAGTAGCGCTGAATAAGTCGTTCCACATTTAGTTGACAGTATGGGGTCTTACGGCGTTTCATTTCCCATGTAAATCTCCATAAGGAGCATGGTACGGGTTTGCCAAATGTAGCAGAAAAGGTAACATGTCGCTAAGCAGCGTAAAAAAATATTTCCTGTACGAAACACAGGTGCCGGATCGAACGGCGACATTTGTTTGTCAATATTGTTTAAAAAATGTTTTCATCAATTTCAGCGTGTAAGATAAATTTCCCGATTTTCAATTCTTAACGTTGTTTAAAACAAATATATCTTTAGAACAGCTTCAAAATGGGAAGGTTATATCCTAGACATTTGTCTTTACAACACTCAAGTTATGAATGGATTTCAATCCTCTATAGCAGTGATGGGAAAACTAGGGCCTCCTGAAATTTTCTATCCGGCCCGCGCAGTATTATTCCTAATCCCAGTTCGATCCAAATTATGAGAAACGTTTGGAAATGCAATCACAGTTTCATTCATCACATTCTCTTTCATAATCTTTCAGTCATTAATAGGACTTGGTATCACAAAAAAACACAAGAATTTTGTAAAAATGTATCATTTTTATTTTTTAATAAATTAGATTGGCCCACCTGAAGTTTTTTTTTCTTTTCCTTTGGCCCCCTCTTTTAAAAGTTTGCCCATCACTGGAGAGAGCGATGTAATTAATTTTAAACTATATTTTGGGCTGGGTGTTTTGGAAAATGTGAGGCAAAATGTGGTCGACTGCTAACTATCGTATCTAAAAAGATAGGTCCATATGTACAGCGTATGAAATTTTGATGAAACTTTACAGTTATTTTAGTGAAAGACTGAGGACTCTGTCGTGATCACCAAGGGAGTTATGAATTTTTATATTACTAGATTATCCCAGCGCCATAAATCTGCCGCATATCACTTTCCCGCCAACGTCGATTCTTCGCATAGGGCTGCGCTTGATGAAGATACCGTTCGATATAGCATAGTTTTCGTGTACGAATGAAGAAGTAGGCAGAGACAATAGTTTATACAGACTGCCTAGTGATGGTATATAGTCTATAGTTTATCGAAAGAGATGACATAATTCGTTGGCGTCACCGTTATTTAAGAGAACTTAGAAAATATCGAACTGAACAAAGGAAAATTGTATACACTGACGAGACGTGGTTCAATGTTGGTCAAACAGTGAAAAAGGCTTGGCATGAAACTGAGATTAAAACTCCTCGTCAAGCTTTTCTTGCTGGCTTGAGCACTGGACTGAGAGCACCCACCTCCCGAGGAGGACGTTTTGCTATAATTCACGCTGGCACGGAAAATGGTTTTGTTGAAGGTGCGTTGCGCTTCTTTCTTTGCAAGAAAAACACAGAGGAAGAGCACGACGAAGTTGACGGGGAGTATTACGATAGCTGGTCCGAAAATTGTCTTCTGTCCAACATACCCAGAGGATCCGTAATTGTTTTGGATAATGCATCCTACCATTCAAGAAATTTAGAACACTTGCCTACAACAAGCTGGAGGAAAAATGAAATTAAAGAGTGGCTGATGAGTAAAAATATAAGCATTGACGAAGACTGATTAAAAAGAGACGTGATATATTTAGTCAGTCAAGTGTGGGAAAAGTTCGAGAAGCTGAGGGTTGATGAACTTGCTAAGGCGTGTGGATGCATAGTACTTCGTCTCCCATCGTACCATTGTGAACTGAATCCAATTGAAATGGTTTGGGCCCAAGCAAAGCATTACGTTGGGATGAATAACTCAACTTTCAAGAAGAAAGACGTTGAACGTCTCATATTGGAAAGCTTCAGCACTGTCTCTCAAGAAAATTGGAAAAACTATATTCAAAAAGTAAAGAATGTGGAAGAGGAAATGTGTCAGCAGACAATTTGCAGGGGGATATCGAAGAGTTAATTGTTCGCCTGACATCTTCCTCATCATCTCCTTCGACATCCGCTTCATCAGATGACCCACCCCAACCACAGCCAAGCACATCTAGTTACATGGAGGGAGATGAAAGTCTTTCGGATTCTTGAGATAAAAGGTATGAAGCTATTTATTTATTTTAAAATTTATTTCCGGGAAAGACAACCTGTTTTCTCTTCATTATGAGGTTGACGAAACGGTTTTGCCAAAAGAACGTATTGAAATTGAACCTGCTGTTTTGCATATTGTTTTTTTTTCTTTTTAAACTAATTTCTTCAACCCATTAAGCAACCAATGCGGTGAAACCAAGCCAATTCTTGAAGCCAAAGTTCCTTTTACCGAGTTAAATTATATCCTCTCAAAGTGCGTACTGTTGACGTCCGTCTCACGATTTTACACTTAGTGCATATAGTACATATACGTGTATTCCATTGAAAAAGCAATGAGTACTATTTCCTACCATTTTATCGGGAATGATACTACTCTAAGATTACTCAAGGGAAAAATATATTGCTTTTGATGATTTAATGGCGAACATTAGGTTGATAAATTATTTCGTGCAGCACTGCTGTCTCTGTAATATGTTTCGATTTTGTGCCAGAAAAACTGACAGTTACTATTATTTACTTGATTGCACACTTCACTTTACATGAGACTTGTGAAATGTATATACTCCCGAAATTTATAAGGATTAGAAATGCTGAACCTAGTCACTCCCAAATATTTGTTAGCGTCATATTTCTTTGAGATGGCTTTTTTCGAGGATATTTTCATAAGCATATGGTTAACTTGATCCTAAATTCGGCTACATGTTAATTATACCTCATGACCCACTCATTGGCGTCTATCGCTAACCTAGCGATGCTAACCAAATTTAATTTGGCGCGTTGTTAGTAGTGGTTGCCTACGTTACCAGGAGGCGGTCTCGCCTCGCGTAGGTTTGGCAAAAGCTTTCTCCATAAGGCCCGTACCTACTGTCTACTAAATGTGGAACGTCCTATACTTCTTAACTGAATGAATTTCATGTGTTTGGTGACCCGTAACCCATGCCACACACCCTCACGGTGGATTTCAGTGTATTACGAAGACGTACATATACGCGGTATTAAGGCGCAGATACAGACAAGAATTTTATTATTTCTTTTACTTGTTCCCTTGAACACTTACCCACAATACATTTGATAAATGCCATTCTCTTCAGCTCTGTACCACTTAGTTTTCGAATATGATTCCGCGATGGTTGATTTGAAGGAAGAGAGATGTCCAGATATTTAACTTCAATGGTCACACTTATGTCTACTCCTCCAACATTATGATTTTGAGGATTTTTTATATTTTTCTGCCAGACGTGAATTACGGCACATTTGTGTAGATTTAGTTCTATCTCCAGTCTAGACACAGAATGGCCCGAAATATATGCATATATCTCAATTGCATGTTGCATAAAACGCGTGATATCGTGTGGTATGGGGAGATATCGCATGTAGCATAGCGCAGCGAACATTATTTTTCTATCCGTTAAGGTATTTTTAAATAGACAAAGATTATTCCCGTGTAAACTCCCAGATGATGTCCTTCCTCAACTCAGCATCTTTTCCTTGAATCATTATATCCAAACAGGCCGTTCCCTTCCTCCCTCAGCCATGCTAAGCAAACATTTCTATCTCTAACAAGGCCCTTAAAATCACCCCTTATTATCACTTCCATGCAATCATTCCTCCCTCTAATTTCTTCAAACAACTTCTCTTCCCCTACCGTTTCAACCACTTCCTCGTCCGTACTCCTAGCCACCCCCACACGTTACCCTCTTCATCTTTCTCCATGTCAAATTTGCAACATTGTAAGCGGGTAATGCGTGTCATCATAAACAATTTGTAACTGCCGCACGCATAGGATATAATTTTCTTTTGTTGTATTGTGCTACCATCTAGTGAAATAAACGAGTAGCAGTACAGTTGTTCCCGCCAAATTGGAGTGTAACAGTTCACACTTATTTACCCCAAGTAGAATACAGTCAATGAAGGTCTGTTAGAGGGTATTTAATTCAGCAAAAAATATCGACACTCCACACCCACAGAAAAAAAATCAGACAGTCTCTTTTCACCCACGCACAGAATGATAACGCACGATCCAGCATCCCACGTGATATAGAATATCGTAGTGACCGCAGTTATTCGGGGGAGGTGACTGATTGCCGACGTCATTTGCGCCATTGTGGATAAGTGCGTGTTTGGCCACAGGTGGGAACTAAAAGGGTGGAGGCAGAGAGGAGAGAATTATGGCGTCGGCATTAGCCTACTCTTAACGAAAATCGTCAAGGGGTCCTCGGCTTATCCATCCGTCCGCGCCATCCGTTCCATCCGCCAGTGTATCAATGAAAACTCTTAGCCACTGCCGGGATTCAAGCCTGAGCCCTCGAATGGGAACTTTGTACTCCACTCAAAAAAAGTAGAGTACAAACTATTTTTAGTTTTTTTAGTAGCCACCTCAGTACCTATCCCGATTCACCAGCATATCGTATCACATCGAGAGAAAACAAATCGCATGATAACGCACTACGATATATCGCGCTTGCTACCTTTCATATCGGGATAAAAGTTATGTCCATGCCTTATAACTTATGCGATATATCTTTGCTAGGTACATCGACAATTGTTCCGAATTGAATTTATTAATGTAAATTATATTGTACAAGAGTAATCTAGATTAATATAAACTTATCAAAATAATGCAGTAGACATTAGGATGTTTACAATAAATAGAGAGTAAGAAAAAAATAGTGAAAATGAACATTTGGGACGAAATCCATCAGTTGCAAAGAAGCAATAAGCGCATTGAATAATATAGAATCTGAAATCACAGAATAAACACTAATTGATTATTAATTGAATTTAATCTGGACTTACAGAAGGAAAACTTAAACTAGAACTAAAACTTAAGAAGGAAAATACTCATAAAAAGTCAAAGAAAAAAATGAGAAAACATCTTAAACAACTAGGTACAACGACATAAATTGAAGGATAATTATATCAGTGTCGCAAAGCCCCTTGTTCCCTTCCATTGCCATCGCTTTTCCTACAACGACGGCTCATCGCGACGTCCGCCGCGGCGCCTCGGCCGCCGGCTATTGATAAGTGTGGCGGCGACTCCACACCGGATGGGTGCCTCCATTCCGCGGGAGCCGGACGGCCGCGGGAACGAATAATTTTAGCCGCGCGTGTTCACAACTGCATGGAATCTTCACCGACGGAGAAGGGAAGCGGACGCTCTGACAAATGCCTCCACCCGATGATTCCGGACAAATTCATTGGACGCCGCCATTAGAATGTTTACAATAAATAGAGAGTAAGTAGGCCAAAGAGAAAAACGTCCAACGTACTTCAAAGTTATGACAGTTCAGTGCTTCAATGCCGCACAGCTTTTTCATCCGTGTACGGGTCCGCACCTGGGTGCTTTTTGGAGGGCACCTGGAGTACAGTACTACGCCCGTCGGGTAGGACGTTTGGCTGTGGACCCCTTGGCGCTTTTCGTTGACAGTAGGCTAATGTAGATGCCGTATATCTCTTCATCCTTCCTCCCTTCCCTAAAAATTCCTACCTCTGTTCAGAAACCCTCCTATCCTAAATGGTGCAAGTGATATTAACGGCCAATCATCCTTCCGGATACCACTACGGCCGCTGTAATCGTTGCTGAAGGGGAGAGGAAGGGCATGCGGCGTCGAAACCATTGAAATGATCTCGATTGCCATCATGGGACGTGATTCAAGCAAGAATTTCAACTCTTCAGCCCAGGATAGAGCACTTCCATCGATGGCAATATCGCAATGAAGTTAAAATGGATTAAAACGGAGTTTCCCTATTCAGAAATCGGAATGAAAATATTAAGTGGCTCCTTACTTGTATAACTCCCAAATGATTAGCTATGCATTATTTTTTAAGTAAAGACGAAAAATCAATCAATGTGGCTTCATGTATGTACAAATCGTTCGAGTGCTTTTGACAGTGTACTTAGAAGCGCGATTGGCCAAAATCTGACATTTGCTTAGGGTGGACAAATTTAGGAATCGGCTGAATCTGTGCAGACTTCCAAAGAGTTGGAAAAGTTGAGTAATTAAAAGAGCAATGGAAGAGTCTAGTTTCACGGAAATAGTAACAGAAGGTAAGATATTTATGATTTTGTAACTTATCACATCGGCAACAGTGGCATTAGTTTTAATCATTTTAAGTTTCGAAGCAATACTTCCGGCGTATAATGTGGTAAGTGCAATCTGTAAATATTAAAGCCATTTTCTGGCTTACAATGTAGTCCATTATGTAAACTTGTTTCCGTATACATTGAAGCAAATGGTACATTCCCTATATCCTGGTATTCTTCGTCAGAAGAATTCAAGAAAAACGTACTAAACTCCTCAAGGTGAATGTTTGTATGACAAGGATTTTTCCTGCTTTTCCCAAGACCTAGGTGCGGTAGTTCTTGCCGGGTTGACCAAAAATCACATTTGCCACTAAAACATTGGCAATAAAATTTCGGTTTTGCATTCCGCAGCGCCTGGTTCGTCCGATATTCAAGTACCTAATTTGTATTTTTCCTGAGAACAGGAAGACGGGTTCTTTGGAAATTCCGCCGTAAGCAATCCCTTGCGTCGTCATATGTCTAATATTTTCAGTTATCCAGGGGGAAGGGTCGTCTTTACTTCCACTTGTATGATGTTTTTAAGATTTTACGCATCAAATCATTTTCAGATGGGATGAAGACTTGATTTTGACCATATTATAGTACTTTTTTAATATCGTTCACCATAAACAGATAATTAAAGGTACTTCTATTTGCTAAATTATAAGTAGGTTTGAATGATACTAACAAAAGGTAAGAGGAAAAAATCAAATAATTCATATGAGCACAGTCGTACGATATTTCGAGCATATCACTGTTGAAATCTCTGCACAAAATGGCATAGGAGTATAATTCTAAAAAGATCAGCAAAGTGGTCTCATAGCCTTCACTCATTTAACCGGAAATCGGTACCATCCCAAGGAGCACATTCCCTGCTTGCTTAAAACTTCCACAAATATGTATTCCGGTTTACATGGTACACTTTCGGAGGCATTCGATATGTGAGGGATTTCAGGACGTAAGCACAAGCACCACCAATTACTCTTCCAGTCCGACCCTTACGCATCCATCCAATTCAACTGCAACTGAGGCTATTTCACCATTCAGCCATGTCTCAGAGACAGAAATTAAGTGACATTGAGAAATGTATGCCTTTGAGGTCGCGTCTTAAAGGGGAAGTGTTGTCGTTGCTTCGTCTTTACCCCTTGATAGTTCAAATTTCTCGGTGGAATTGGATTCTTTGAAGTCACCGATGGACCGTCATTAGTTGCGTTGGTAGCGGAGCCCAACAACCCAATAATGCCTCCAACACTTCAGTTGGAGGCATTATTGGGTTTGAAGTCTGTTGATTGAGCACCTGAAAAATTACGAACATTCGCTACATTGTTGATTCAATGTACAGACGCGCTAGCGGCATTGGGACATCGTGTCGAAGATTTGGCAGTACTTTTGTTCCTTTCACGAAAGAAGTTTAGTACAGACCTTAGAGAAACGTGGTAGGAAGAAGGGTTGTTGATAGTGAAATTTTTTCTTTCATATTTGGAGCAAGATACTCGGGTGCTTAAAGCAGCTAAATGCGGTCCCGCAAAAGGAGGTTCACGTGGTCTAAGGATGTCACGGATGCAAATTGAGAAAAGGGATAAATCGTATTGGGCCGGGACTAGTGCCTTGGTGACAACCTCTGACGCATATCGTATTCCCGCGTCTCTGAAATACGTATTGTGCAGGGCGAATCACTCATTTTATTGGTGCGGGAAGTCCATGGGTTTATCCGCACGTTGTCCGCACGCACGCACATTGTATTTCATTAGGTTGCTCGCATAGAGAGCATGCAATCAAAAATCCTTGGCGACACTTCCCATTCAAACACCATTCTTTGTTGCGTTTCACACCGCGAGAGCAAGATTCGACTGAGACAGCTGCGGTGAAGAGTGCATGAGGGAGAGCGGTCATACGAAAATGGCTCAAGGGAACACCGGGGGTGCATCAATTATTTTGACCATTGCCGTGGAATCGGTTACTGATTCAGTTGGAAGGTCGGGTGTAAGACCAATATGGAAATAATCAGTGGGTAAAAATTTTGATCGACCGAGGGAGTCAAGGATTATTCATTACTAAGCTCCACATTCAGAATATTAACTACAGTCTCGATTCTGCTGCTTACGTCCTAAAATCTCTACTTCCAGTAAAATCGGTGTGCATATTCGCCCTGCAAGGTATTACCTTACTGTACACATATGACTTCGGATCATATCAAAGAGAATCTGAATACTCTTTTAAAAGCATAATAGAGATTTTATGACGTAAGCAGTGAGACTGTAGTTAAGATTCTGATGGGAATCGGGTTGGTGTGGTGGCTAGAGTACTGGTCTCCCATCCCGAGGGCCCGGGATCGATTCCCGGCAGTGGCGGATTTTTCAGTGGAAAACCGGTCGGGTTTTCCACTGAAAAAAAATTGCCGGGGAAAAAAATGGGACGTTATGCCGTGGTCCCCTTGGCGCCTTTCGTGAAAAGTAGGCTAATGCCGACGCCGGGTTTCTCTCCATCCTTCCTCCGTTCCCTGAAAACCCCTTCAATTACCCAATTATCCACCTAACCTATATGGCGCAAATGACCTTAGCTGTCGGTCGCCTCCCCTAAATAACCAACCAAATAAGATTCTGATATGTCCCACCTACATTCAGAATATCAACTCAGTTCTCAGCGTGACTTTGAGTCAGTATTATTGAGTCTAATACTGAGTCAGACTCAGTATTTTTCTGTACACCAATTTGACTCACTGTAGGGATTTTGGGACGCATGCAGTAGAAGCGGGACTGTAGTTGAGATTCTGAATATGTTGCCTGTTAAAAGAGAAATAACGTCCATTTTCGATTTAGTTCAAACAACGGTGGGCGTCGGTTATAGAAAAGTGACTGTCGTATTTGAACGGACTCTGAGGAGTGAGTTATTATAGGTGGATCCTTAATAATGGAAAATATTGTGCGTTGCCCCAAGATGGTGGTACACAAGACGGAGTGGCTGCACATACATAATTTCACGCTGGCGAATACACTGTATTATTGGCCTGAGGTTAATGATATTTTGTTGGGTGCCGTATGTTTGGGCACGGTATTAATTGGAAATGCGGTAACAATTCCAAAAGGTACCACAAGTTCAGTGGAGATACTCTGGGGAAATCGTTTTGTTTTTTGTATTATTGCTAGTTTTTTATTCTTACACTTTTATTATGTACTTGTTTAATAGCTGTTATAGATTCTAATGTAAATTTGTCGAAAAATAAATAGTAATAATATAATAAATGGATTGAATGGAAGTGATTACCCAACCTTTTTATATCCCACATGATTGCACTAATCATGGGGAATGCAAGCTCGAAAAATTTCGGGTGGTTTTCGATGCCTCCCTGACCACTGAAAACGAATTCCTTAAATCGGAAATTGCACATAGAACCAGAGCTGCAATTAAATATTATAAATATTTTGTTGTTGTTTAGAATACACAATTTTGTTTGCTACCGTAGTCATTCTCTAAAAGTACCGAAATATTAGCATTCGTAAAAAGTATTATTAGGCTCAGAAAGGTTTCTTTTGGCGCTGATTTCCTGATTGGTGGTTAAATGTTGCCGTGAATTATGTTGTCCACCCCAACCTCGGCAATCAGGACGTCGCACAGTGGGGCCAAATCGCAATTTGGCTGACAAAAGTCCAAAACTGCTTTTTATGAGATAACGGCTTGAAACTTTGCACATATACACACAAATAATTGGTGATTATGGAATGGTAAGTCATTTTTTATAGGTATTATCCGTTACTTAGATATAGAGGCTCAAACACGACCAAATTTCGAAAAAAGCGCCCGGTCTCATTTCCTTCGGAAATCTTAAAAGTTGAGCAGCTATAGGAGTAATTAAAGGGTTTTTATGAAATAAAAAGCATTACCAATTGTGTAAAAGTTACTTTGCCTATACTATACATAGGTTTCAGACATTTTGCCTATATTTGAGTGCTATTACGTCACAAAATGGCGGACCCTTTTTTTAGACAAAATTTTACATAAAGTAGACAATATAATCCTTATTCGGAATATGGTCTCTGTGATACTTCATCAGAGTAAAACTTGAAGATATTTCTAGCTTATTCCGTAAATATATTGGAAAAAAGTTTTCGACGCCGAGAATAAACTCGATTTTTCTATCGCGCGTCGCGGCCCGGCTCCGCGCAGCGGGATCTGTAAATACCGAGACTCCATTGGATTGTTCATGTTGTGTGGATAATAACTTCTCGAATTTAACTTTTTCAGGCTTTTGCAGCTGTCACTGATTTCTAAAGATTCTATACTGAAGATTTTGTGAGGATATTGGTTCGAGAGAATGGATCAGTGAGTAGGAACCATATGTTCTTCAGTGCACTCCATTCAGTGCACTCGTAACTGAGGTAAATTTGTTATTTGAATAATTTTCGGTATCATTTTCAATGACAACCACTCTAAGCAGGGCAAGGATAGTGATTTCAAGTGGAGGTAAAGGAGGTAAAATGTGATGACGGAGATGTCACCTGAGGATGTTTGTCCTTTCTGATCACTAGGGGGCTGACTAATAGTCAGTATAATACCCTTAGAAGCTCCGTTCTTAGTCACGGACGCGAGTTGTATCCGCGATGCGGCATACTCCGATGGAATAAGTACAACCGAAAACATGTGCCAAGTGAATCTTCAATATTTATTTAATCACATGATCTCACGGGTACTGCAGTGCGTATCTACAGCGCAAAACTCCAGCGATGAAGTTAATTGCACTTTAATATGCAAGTACGGGTTTGATGGAAGTTCGGGCCACACCCAATATAAACAACTGTGGGAACGAGCAGATTCATTAGATGAATTTTTATTCATGAGATCCCTAGTGCCACTTACTTTGGTAATTGATTCTTCAAGTAAGAGATTCATGCGTATCTATTTTATCTTTGGCTAATCCGCATATAATACAATCGGGCAATATTGATACTTTCCCTGTTTTAGCTGTGATTATCTGGGCAAATCCGAGGCTGTCGTCCATCAGATTTTGCCGGCCCATTCGTCTTCGGTGGTTTAAAGAAACGAAGGAAATTGCCAAGGCAGAAAATAATTATGTGCAAAGGCAGATTGACGATTTATAAAATTAGATTTCGGGATGTTATTCATTGTCCTATATACCGACCACGGTCCATAAAGTACTCATACATGGCGCGGATTTTTCGAAACGGGCAATTCTTCCATTAGCCAGCTATCCGAAGAGGCGATGGGGGCCCGCAATAAGGACGCCATGACTTTCGAGAAAGATCCACGCGGAAAACTCCAGGATGGCCACCATTGAGGACCTATTCAAAAGACTTGATCACGTTCGATCCGTTGCTTTCCTCCACCATATCATTGACTTCGAAGACTGATAGGAGGCTTCCGAAGGAATTACGAGAACTATTACTAATAGAAGGCAAAGAAGAAGCGTAGAATCAAACTGCGATGATGGTTACGATTCGTCTGAGGACTAAGAATTTTGCTTGAAACGAACAGTCGGCAAAGAAAGTTTGGTCAAAGGTGTTGTAGTGACGAATTCGTGGGGATGGGTGAGTGGTTAAGGAAAGGATAGTGAAAAGGCGATCGCATTGTCAGGAGCCCGCTACCAACCACCCTTTCCTCAACCACTCCCTTACCCACCCTTGCTTATCCCTAATTTGAACACTGCCGACCTAACTTCCTCTTCCGATTCTCCACCCTCCTATCATTTTCTCTGGGTATTCCGTTCTTGGGTTTTTCCCTTCATTGCCTCAAACAGACCTCTTCTCACCCTTATCTCTCTCTCAAGGAGCGTATTGGTACACGTGCGAACAACCCATCTCCTCTAACTGTTTCTTCGCCTTCTTAACCATTCCCTAATATAAACATGGTGTGTGCTTTCAGAAATTTGTCAACTACCTGAAGAGCACTCGGTGAGTTAAAACTAAGGATGCTCTGAGGGTGAAAATCATTGGGGATCATAATGATATTTATGCTATTTTCAGCATCTTACAAGTAATGGCATTTCATTTATATTATTGAATTGATCTTATCGGTACTGACAATATCAAAATGAATTTAAGTCATTCTCGTTTATTGCCATCCTCTTTTCAAATTACTTTCTCTTTTTAAACCATAAGTAAGAGATGGCGCAGCAAATTCTATGCAAATAACATCAGTTTTCTAGTTTTGTTTAATATATTATTGATCAATCTAATTGTTTCATCTGATTTACTTTACTTTTCGTCGAGAGCATTGTAATTTGACATTATTGAATTTTGTGATCAGTATTGCGAAATAAAAATGCAAAACCACTGGAATTTCAAGTTTAAATTAACATTTCCCTCATACCTAATGATCAAGTATGTCACTCAATACAAAGAGCTTATAATGCGTACAACAGAGGTTTTTGTAAAAACTCATGAAATCATGCTGATTTTAAACAGTATCTTAAATTTAATAGCAAGAAGCTATAAAGAATGATATTGTGAAAATGATTCCCTCTAGGTTATCCTTAAAATTAAATATGAATTTTCATAAATTGTCAGTTCCAAGTTATTTATAGGAGAGTATCCACTAAGATTATTTCTGACAAATCAAAGAGTCAGACAACAAAGAGCCACAATAAGTTGTTATTTGACAAGAAGGCCTGTTTTTTTAAGACAGCGCACTGTCATAAAACGTTCCGTTTTGCGCCACCCTCCTCGGGTAGTAAAGGCGTAGGATGTAGTTCGATGTGGAGGAGGAGAGGGCAAAGGGAAAGAAGGGTAAAAGAATGTTGCCTTTTTATGGAGAACGTGCATGGTTTCCCGAGAACCGGCATTCTTTCTCAAGAGTTGAAAGACGTTCATAATTTTCAGCATGATTCCGAAAATGATACAAATAATAAATTTACCGCAGTTACGAGTGCACTGATCCATTCTCTCGAACCAATATACTCGCAAAATCTTCAGTATAGAATCTTTAGAAATCAGTGACAGCTGCAAAGCCTGAAAATGTTAAATTCGAGAAGTTATCATCCACACAACATGAACAATCCAACGGATTCTTGGTATTTACAGGTCCCGCTGCGCGGAGCCGGGCCGCGACGCGCGATAGAAAAATCGAGTTTATTATCGGCGTCGAAAACTTTTTTCAAATATTTTTACGGAATAAGCTATAAATATCTTCAAGTTTTACTCTGATGAAGTATCACAGAGACCATATTCCGAATAAGGATTATATTGTCTACTTTATGTAAAATTTTGTCTAAAAAAAGGGTTCGCCATTTTGTGACGTAATAGCACTCAAATATAGGCAAAATATCTGACACCTATGTATAGTATAGACAAAGTAACTTTTACACAATTGGTAATGTTTTTATTTCATAAAAATCCTTTAATTACTCCTATAGCTGCTCAACTTTTAAGATTTCCGAAGGAAATGAGGCCGGGCGCTTTTTTCGAAATTTGGTTGTGTTTGAGCCTCTGTATCTAAGTAACGGATAATACCTATGAAAAATGACCTACCATTCCTTAATCACTAATCATTTGTGTGTATATATGCCAAGTTTCAAGCCGTTATCTCATAAAAAGCAGTTTCGGACTTTTGTCAGCCAGATTGCGATTTGGCCCCACTGTGCGTCGGGAAAATTAGTGGAGGATGAAGAGGCTGTTTACCCGCGGCAACGCAGGCATTTCACAGATCAACCTATGCGGTTTACATCGTGTTATCGGTGAAGTGAAATGAATAGGTACTGAAGTTAGGAGACGAGTTGATGAAGTTGTAGTCTCTGGGTGGATTTTCGTTGCGAAAATTTGTGAACAATTGTTCCGCAGTTACGGAGGGCATTCTGTTGAAGCATTGGACCCAAACTTTAGATTCCGTTTCGTTCTAGGAAAATGCCGAGGGTTATACAGAGAAAACATTAAGGCTAATTTGTGGAACGACGTCAGATAGTTGCCTTCTCATTTAATATACAATATGATCCCGAGCCGGTAGCAAAAAGCGATTTTATTTGAGACTATCGATTGTATTCGAGACTATAACGATTGTATGGCCTACTGGATTTATCACGCCGGTTGTGATCGTTGGAAAATGTATCCTTCAGATTTTTGGCAATTTCGGATGGTATCCGATGAAGTCCCACCAGATGAAGTGTCGAAAAATGGGAAGTATTTCGCCGAGATATGCCAATGATAAGCAAGTTTACCCTCCAATGATACTTGAGGCTTGATTCTGTAGTGAATGTTCAAATTCAAGGCTTTTCAAATAGTTCCGAGAAAGGCTTTGTACTCAAGAGTGACACCATATAGCGGGGTATTGGTAATAGACGTACTTATGGCGAAGTCAAGGGTGAGGCTACTGAAAAGGGTGACGTTAGTCAACTTGAACTTGAAGCGGTGCTTTATTGACCGCAAAATAATCATGTCACTAAAGTTTTTGCTTTACCTTGTTTGATGGATTCCGTCACTTTATGGAGTGACTCTATGGTAGCTATTAACTGGATCCGGTCCTCACCGCATGAGTCGAAAACATATTTAGTAAATGGGATTGGTAAAACAAAAATTAGTTAGGTATGTGCTAATAAGGTTATCGTAACGTCCCTTTACAAGTCTTGCCGATCTTCGCTGCACACGTTCAAGTTCGTTATTTAGACCGATTTCGTAGGGATCCCATACACTGGCAGCATATTCCAAATGAGGTCTAACAAGGGAAGAGTAGCTGATTTCTCGTACATGATCGTCACATTTACCCAGTACTCATGTAGATGTAATCCTAAGTCTCATCTATTTTTAAGTCTGTACCTGCATTATAGTCGCTTCAAACCGAGAGGAAAGGTACAAGGATAGGAATGGAAGGGTAAGGAGGAAGGAAGGAGAGAAACCTGGCGTCGCTGTTAAGTCTGCTTTTGACGAAAGGTGCGGCTCAACGTCCCATCCGACTGAAGGAGTACTGAACTCGAATGTTTTTACAAAAATCTCAAGAAAGGATTGGTTTTACCAATTAAAAATATATCCCAGATTCGAACCCGGGCTCTCAGTGCGGGAGGTCAATACTCTAGTCACTACCCCAACTTGATCTTTTGCTCCAAAAAAACATACACGACCCACGTGGTCGCAGCACACGCTAGATTAGAAAATGTGACCTTCGGGCAGCTAGGCCGCGCCCGGCGCCTTACCAACCTTGCCGTCTTCTGCATCCCTATCTTCACGAATTCGCGGGGGAAGTCATCCGTCAAATGAGGTATCATTTTGATCCCCGAATGATTTCCCTTCATTAATAGTAATAATAATAACATTTATTGTCGTACACCTATGTTGGCTTTCAAGAAATTCAATACAAAGCTGCGAAAAGAATACTCAGTTCCAATTCAAGATAATGATGATAGAAATAATTATGGTAATTATAACACTCTGTTTCAAGTACACAAATATTCACGATACCAATTTAAAACAAAGGTAACCTTGTGAATTAGTGGGAATGAACTCACAGTAAAATGCTTCGCATGTATGAATATTAATGTCAGCTCTTAATAATAACAACAGAGTTTTTTGTTAAGGTTAGTAGAGGTTTTAAGAGGTAAATATAAAGGAACTGACATAGTTTCACTCATTCATACCCCACTCTCTCTTTCTCACACATCGTTCACGTCTCAAGTTTATGCATTCCGTCATGCATGATCTCTCTTTCTCGGAACTCCTTATGTTCCTCTTCTTGAAAATCTTTCACCAAAATCGCCAATCGCGCTCTCACTATAACATTTCCTCTCACATCTACATCTACATAATATCCAACAAGCCATCGCAAGGGTGTGTGGCAAGGGTGAATCATCACCAGCTATGCATTATGAATCAATTACTACAGTGTAGGCATGTGAAAAAATACTACCCCATTTATACACTACTTACATGAAAGTAAGAGTGACAGACAAAAATATTGAACATGCACTTACGAGACACGCGAACTGCTAGCTATTAATGACTTGTTAGCTAGTATAAAGTAATTTAATGCATAGTTGTCATTAGTTGGTCATTCCTATATATAAATTAACTTATGTCATTATATTTCATAGAGCATGCATGAGTTCGTAGTGTTAAAAACGTACACGTTAAAAAAAGGAATCACTACATTCTAATTTCAATATCAAAATGTAGAATACCTATTCTGATTTCCCCATGCATGTACCTTCGCTGTAATAGATAACTGTCCCTAATTGTGCGCGGAAAAAATAAATTCTAGAACCTCTCCGTCCTACCATCCTTCTCTCTAATTTTATCCTCGTGTATCACATGTCATTGTAAATATTTATCTTAAATACTGTCATGCTAGACAACAAGGCAGCAACTATGTAGCGAATTCTCTTCATGTTTGACGGCAAGGGGGATGAGCAGTCCACTTTTTCGGTCGTCAACTCATTCCTCGGCCGATCCCGCTGCCACTGCAGACTCTTCCGCTGCCCATTACCCAATGCGTTCGGCCGACGTTTACGTCCCTCATGCCGTTCCCCACATTAACACTTCCATTCATCGAGCTGGAGAGGAGCACGCGATTGCGCACGGAGATACTTTCGCTCTCAACACTTAGACTTGTCTCCGTGAGAGCTTTCCTTTCTCCGTCCTTTCAACGAGTTTATCCCTACCATTCGCGCTCCTTCTCACCTCACCACCCATTCTTCAAGAGGTACGTAGCCCAAGTAACGCGTAAATATTACATAGAGATAGGAATATTAGGGGCCAACTATGCGAAACAAGGGCACCCTTCGTAGAGAAGATGCCGTCTTAGAATGTGCCCGACTTTGTCAAGCATTGAGTTTAGCTGCTAAGTTTCGTCATCTATTGTTTCATTCAGCGGAGGGAGCTATGAGTGTGTCCTTTTGCGACGCCATTTTGGAAGAGAAAATTTAGCCAAATTACTATCGTTACTAACGACTAAAATACCTTCATATTCTTTCACGAACAAAATGATATTATTTGACAAGTAAATTCCAAAATATACGGTAGGTAAGACTATAGAAATCATCATCACTAATAATCAATCCCAAGAATGGTTTTCCGCAGTTCTCCACGCGATAATTCCATCGGCTGACCACATTACTCTGACAAAATGTTCCGTTCCCAACTATTTTACGTCTTCCGCTCCTTGCTGCATGTATCTCATGCGACGCCTTCATTTCCCATTCTCTTCGTTCACTTTTCCCTCGACGGCTATCTTCATCACACCAACGTGATTCAAGATGTAGTCATTACGTTGCCCTGTCTTCTCCTTAAACTTTTCTCCATACACAGTTCTCCCGCACCTCACAGGACTTCTTCGCTTGTTACTCGGTCGATCCACTTCATGATCATCATTCTTCCGTAATACCACATTTCGTAAGTTTCCAGCCTTGACTTCTCTGCTGCTGTTATCCTCCACGCTATACTTTCATAAAGAAGCATGTTCCACATAAGAGGTCTGTTAATGATGAGGGTAATGCACTTCCACAAAATACATAATTTATTCACTCACGACCATGGTTTCGATGCAGCATCATCTTCAGGTGTCAAATACAGAAATGTAAGGACTGACACCTGAAGATGATGCTAAGCATCGAAACCATGGTCGTGAGTGAAAACATTATATATTTTATGGAAGTGCATTGTTTCCTAACCCTCATCATGAAGGAATTCCACGTAGTCAACACACCGTCAACTTCAGGTCTGATAAAGCTTTTCGTTACTTCCAAGATGGTATTTCTAAATTTAAGAAAATTCTTCTCTTGGTAGGAAGCTCTCTTCGCCTGGGCTATTGCATTGATTATTTTCTTCTTAGACCATCGCTGGTTGCTTGACTTCGCAGATAAGAATAATCTTTCACCTCTTCAAATTTTTGCGTAAGAAATAGGGATTAGGGGTTGGCAATTGACAGCTAAGTTAGCCTGCGCAATTTAGGCTAATTGAGTTGCTTGAAGTGGGTAGGAATTATCAGGGAAAAGACGAAGAGTGGAGGAAAACCCCGCATCGCCATTAGCCTGCTCTTAACTAATAGGCACCCAGGAACCCACAGTTTAACGTCCCATCCGACGAATGGAACACTGAACTCGAAGTTCTATCCTAATAGGTATTTCACTCACTGCCGAGATTCGAACCCTGGCCTTCTGGATGGGGGGCCGGTACTGAGGCCACCACACCCGGAAGCTAAGGCCACATGCTCACTTAAGATTGGAGTTTGTGTACAGATAGAGGCTTTTCAAGGAACAGAGGAAGAGTGAATCGAAACTCGGCGTCAACATTTGGCAACTCAAAAGGAAAGGCACCAAGCGGTGCACGTCTTAACGACCCACCAGTCGGACGGAGCGCTGAACTTTGGAGCACTCGACACACAAGTGAGGACCTAGCTTTCTACTCAAACTCTCAGTTAAATTTCCACCGCATCCGGAGTCGAAGCCGGACACTCGAGATGGGGAGCCAGTGTTATAGGCGCCACACCAACTCCGATGCGATTGAATTAGATCCACATTCGTGGATGCACCCGTGGGCGACGAGGGGCGAGTATATGTTTCTATCACTTAGAGCGTCACTAAACGCGAGCGCCGTTCGTGCATTCGCGAGGTAGCAATTTCATCGGCAGCGGGAGTCGGGAAATTTTCTTGAGAGCTCCCAAATTGGAGGCATAACAGGTGTTATAGCCTGTTGGCACATTCACCAGGGAGGATCCGTCCTCTCTTCTCGTTCC
This sequence comes from Platycnemis pennipes, assembly GCA_933228895.1. Lineage (NCBI taxonomy): Eukaryota > Metazoa > Arthropoda > Insecta > Odonata > Platycnemididae > Platycnemis > Platycnemis pennipes. Next base: position 120,784,752 of record OW121846.1, read on the forward strand.
CACCCCACTCACCCGCCCGGCGCCCTTCCCAACCCCCCTTCCGCCGACCCCTCTACATCTTCCGCCCACCCCTCCTTCGTCCCCCGGCGGCTGACTTTCTTACACCTGGCAAGAGGGAGGCGGGGGAAGGCGGGGATGTTGGGAAGGCGGACGGAAGGACGGACGGCCCTCCCGCCTCAGGACCTACTAGCAGCCATCACGATGGGAGTCCGGGGAAGGGCAAGTGCCCCTTTTGCCCCTCTCCCCTTAGCGTCTCAATTTTTCGGCCGCCCCAGTCCTGTGTATGCATCCCCTTACCCCTACCCAGGGTGACACAATTGCCCGCGCCACCTGCTGCCGGAATGCGAAAGGGCGCTCGTCACTTGGGTCCCAATTATCCGAGACGGCGCATTGTCTCAAGTCTCACGTGGGCCGCGTGCACCAGATGACCGGCGGTGCGCGGGAAGTTACTTTTCGTGGAGGGGGGATGGCGCTCTAGATTTCCACGCGGTTTTTTTCGCCACGGGGAAGCATGCATATATTCATGCGTGTCTTCTCGTGCCCTGTTCCCAAGCTATTATATCCCCGTCTCGCGAATAAAGTGATGATGGAAGAAGTAGTTTTTTAGCAAACCTGTCCACGACGATGGTGTTTCTTCGGGACTTGCACCTAGCTATTACCTCGAATGGCTTTGGAGTCAAGATCAAACCAATTTTGACCTTGCTCTCCAAGTACTTATGCGCGAACTCTTAACGCGTTTTTGCATTCGTCACAAACGGGTCTACTTTTTGACTCACGCATACTGTTTTTTTAAAAAATTAATCAATATCACTCCCTGGCTAAAATTTTTCAGAACCCCCATACAAAAATGCATGTGCTAATGGTATTTTGTTTGTAACGTATCGTTCGTAACCGTGACAATATTTTTCTTTATGTTCCACGTGAAGCAGGCACGTAGCCGGGGGGGGAGGGCTTCAGCTTCTGGTGCTTCAGCTCCCCCCGAAATTTTTTCCCAATAATTTTGTTGTTCTGATTTTAGCATTGAACTTTACCAGTGAGAAGAGATAAGTATGGGCACTGTAAAAGTAAATATCAAGCACTAAAAATTAAGGCAAGAGATTTGTACCATGTCGGCACCGAATGGGCAAGGCTGATTTGTTTCAAGTTTCGCAAGACTTAGCCCCCCCGAAGCAAATTTTTGGCTACGTGCCTGTCGTGAAGCTGGGTCTTATTAACCAAAGCAAGTAACCTGAGGCTGAACCCAATCACTCATTTTTTGCATAATTTGTACGTAAATTTTAATTTATTAAATTTTATCAAATAAAAATGTTCGCATTTTTAATGAGGTAATGAGCATGATAGCTGATGGAGGATTTGGCTGCCGAATAGACATTGACCGATTGGAATCGAAAACATTCTTCCCATCGCTCCAGTGAAACTCATGCTGACACATTTTTAGCAAGAGCTTCCTCGAAAAACACATGTGAATCTGAAAATATTATTAACAAAATCGCGACCTTGGAAAATTCAAATATCATATGAGTTAGCTATGGAGCAAAACCCCCATCTATGAAATCTGTAAGTATACTTGATGATGTGATAAAAAGTGGTTGCAAATCCGTCAACAAATGCCAAATGCCAAGACACAAGAGCAAATATTTTCAATCTTTCTCATGCATGGGAATAATACTAAACGTAAGCGACAGGCTCAGATGAAGTGAGAAGCTGGGTTCATTGTGCATAAACTAGTTTAATGTTTAAATATTCAACTGGCATTTGAAATGCAGGACATGATGAGCAAGGACAATCGAAAAAAAAGTGTACGGGATATGATATTTTCCAAACTTTTCATGCCATGTGGTATTTCACAATTGATGATTATCTTACATATATCTTGTTCACTGACGGGATGCTATCATGACCTTCGGGATGCTATAAATGACTTCGGAGATCCTACTGCGGGATCCTTGGGTCATAAAGCAACTGACATGCCACCTGCGAATGTGACGTCAGATACCGCAGCATCTTCCTCGAGTTCTGTGGGCTCCATTTGAGTTCGAGAAGCCCAATCGATCCTCTGCTGGTGATTTAACCTGAAGTGAAAGTGAGAAAATACTAGGAGTTAACAATAAATGCCCTCACCGTGAAAGATCTCTAATCTCGCGAAAGGAAATTTAATACGGAAGCCTTAGAGATGGAAGGGTCGTATGCTTTGTGTAAGGCATGCATGATAAAGCATCCTCCGACGCTAATAAGGGTGGATGAGACGTTTTTACTATGCATAGTGGAGCACTTTTCACCACGAAAACAAAGAAAATGAACGTGATGTAAATTGAAAAACGCACATGCCAGCAAATAACTAATATATACTGATGAACAACGCAAAGATAGTCATCGCCTTCCCACCCCCGAAGTTTGAAAAAAATCATTCTCGTTTGAATTACTCTGGAAAAACATTCCATTATATTTACTTCATTGAGTTCACTCTTACCGGAAGCAAAGTCTTGCAGTACCGTAATGGGGCAGAGAATTTCCATCTCCAGGAATTGGTGGAAACATATAAAAGATTTTTTGCGGTCGCAATTCAAGCTCACCCACCTCTTAAGCAAAAACACCAGCTTATTATCGGTATTTTGAAACTTAAGTCGCAAAAATACTGAGATCAATGGGAGTGAAAGGCAATTTAAATGAGGGTTGGGCCTAATGTGACAGCAATATTATTGTTACACCGGCCAAGGCAGGTTTAAATGGGCATGAATGACTTCAAAATGTCCGCGCGTATCCAGGTAAACCTACTTTACGCACGGCGTTCCTCTTAAAGCTCTCCATGCTCACGTCCTCGCTTCATTCGATCCAAGCATCTTCTTCTCCTCGCTATTCACGTCTTTCTTCCCTATCAAGGGTCTCTAAAAACGCTGACCAAGGTGGCAGGACGGGAGAGCTTCGGCTTGGTAACCTATGGATCGCGGGTTCTAATCCCGCCGCGAGAATCAGTGTCGAGTTTCTAATAGGATTAAAATGTGTACTAAGTTAGGTTATACGGTTCAATATAACCTTAGTAGCTGCAGTACCGTCAAACCTACAACAATTTACCATAAAACCATGACTTTTACGAGATCTGGCCGTACTTTCCAGGTTGGTAACTCAAGAGTTTCGGATTCAAGTCCCGACCATGGCATAAATATTGTGTTTGTCCTAAGATGCCCAAATATCTTAGATTAGCAATACGATATTACATTAGCTGTTAGCGCGTCTAGAAACCAAAGTCCTAGGAACCAAAGTTTAGTGTTATGAGGGAGAAGTCACCAAGTACCCAAGTGAGCCGTTAATTTTCCCATCATATGATGCGAATATTGAGTAATGAGGATGCAAAATGCTGCGGGAGAAATGCGAATGCGTCGCACGAATTGAAAAACCGTGTCAAAAACGGGGTCGGAAAGTTTATCGGTTTGGGGGACGGTGGTGCAACGGCGTAGACTGCACCCGTGCCACACGGGCGACCCGGGAGGTCACCGCGGGCCGCGAGCCCGGCCCGCCCTCTCAACCCTCGCATTTTCTCGCGCGCGCAAGGGGCGAACCGTTTCCGGGAGTCGTGACGAGGGGGAGGGGGGAAGGGGAGAGGTCGGGAGGACCGCGTGCCGCGTCTGTCAAGCCAGAGAAGTGCGCGCGGCCCGCCGCCTACCATCGCTGGCCGCGACGCTGGTGGGTGGAGGAGGGGAAGTTGGTAGGGTGGTGGGTGCCGGGGGGCGGAGGAGAGAGCGGAGGCGCCGGACGAACGTGAGAAGAAGTCGGCTGGACGAACAAAGCGAAGCGGGCGGAGGGAAAAAAATGACAAACAAGGACCGCGGAGGTAAGAGAAAAAAAACACGAAACCAGAAACAGGGTGGAGGAGGAGGAGGCTGGGAAAAGTTTCCGCTCCCCAGAGTGGACGGGGTGGTAAAAAAAATTGATAAAAATTGCGTCCGCGAGGGGACCTTATGCATTTCCCTAAGCGGTGGCGAAACGAGAACAACGCGGAGCGGTCTCGGAGGAGGAGAGAAAAATATCTCTGTTTTTCATTTATCTTATCGACTCCGGGATAGGCGTGAAGTCCCTCGGCTTCCCTCCGAGCAGGGAGAGATGGGGAGAAGAAGAGAGAGAGAGCTTTTATTCAGCGTTCCTGAAAGAGAGGAGCCGTGGAGTAGGGTGTGTGTGTGTGTGGAAGGGAAGGGGCGGAGGAGCGAGAGGGGGGCGGGGAGGGGCGAGAGTGGAGGCATGCCGCCTCACTGCCGCCACCGAGTCGGCTGCCAGCCAGTCCCGTGCCACTCCCGCCGCCCCGCCGTCCTCCCCTCCACGGACCCCACCCCACCTCCGGGGGCGGTCGCACGGCTCCCCCACACCCCACACACGCACACAAGCACACACGCCCTCTCCTCCGACCGACACGGCCAAACCTCCTCCCTCTACCCTTCTCCTCCCTCCTCAACACAGTCTCCCGTACAACGGACGAGCAGACAACGCACCCGCTCCGAGGGCAGGCATCTCTCTCTTCACCGCCGCCGCCCCCTCAAACATCTCCCGAGACGCTACTATGCGCCCGACGCCGCGTCCGCCGTCCTCCCCAGAAGCAGTGCTGCAGGCGCCGCCTCCGGAGTCGCGGCGCTCTTAAGGTGCGGGCGCCCTCCCCTCCCCCCACGGAGAGACTTTCGCGAGGGAAGCACGCGGAGCGCCGTCCTCTTCTGTTTCTCCCCTCGTGTCACGTCCCCCGCCCCCCCTGCCGGCTGTCCGTCACCCCGCTCGCGGTGCTATGTGCAGTCACACTCGGACTCCCCCGCCGATGAGTCCGTCGACGACCAGCACGGCCACGACGGACTCGGCTCCTCCGCATCGGGACCAACACAGGCTGGCGTCCAGGAATAGCATTTTTATCGGTCAGTGTTCCTCTTCTTCTTCTCCTCCTCCTCATCAAGCGCTGTTCGCGGACGGCGGCGGCATCCCCGTCGTCGGGAGGGAACATTGGGGGAGGCGCCAGGGTTGTGTTTAATGAAAAAAGGGGCGCGAGATCCGGGTGATCCGGGGAAGGTGGCGCCAAGTCGCATGCTCGGGCCTGCGAGGCGGCGACGGACGGGAGACGAGGATTTCGCGTTCTTACCGCGGGTCCGTCTCGACCGCGCCCGCCGCTAAATATCTCCGGATCGGGAGACGGCGCCTCGGAGCGCCCCCTCCTGCCCCCCTTGCCCCACCCCCGCCCCTCCCGACAAGTGCACGAACTCAGACGGCTCCGCTGCCGCCGCCACCCGCGCGCCTTTTGTCTCGCCTTCTCTCGATCCACGAGCGACTCTCTCCGGGTCACCGAAAACTCCGATTCCGGGTCGCGGTGCAAACTTTTCTTCACTTTTCCACCCTTTTCCCTCCCTCGAACATAACATCCCATCCGACGGACGGAATGCTTCACTCTAGGTAACTCATTCCTCTCCACGCTCCCCTCCGCGACAATAGATGATAGGTGGCTAGGGCTATTTGGGAGTTAAGGAGTTTTTCGGGGTGCGGAGTAAGGGCAGAGTAGAACCCGGCGCCGGCGTTAGCGAGATCCAAATGAAAGGCGCCAAAGGACTTATCGTTTAATGTCCCATCCTACGCATAGGGGTCTGAATTTTTTTTTTTTCATACGTCACCGAAGTGGCAATTCCAACCGTTCCATTAAACGGATTCTAAACCGTTCTTTATATGCGAGTAGCCAGAGAATGATCTGTTTTTGTTACCGTTAAACGGGGAGGCGACAGCTGAATTATCTTTACCATTGAGGATAAGTGTGTGTTTGGGAGCAGGTGGGAATTACGGGAAAGGAGGCAGAGTGTAGAGAAACCTGGCGACGGCATTAGCCTACTCTGAACAAAGGGTGTCAAGGGGCTAACCGTTTAACGTCCTATCCGTCGGACGGAATACTTGAGTTTCTAGTGCTCTCCTCACAGCTCTCGATTAGCGGTCGGGATTCCACTCAGAAATTTGCCACTGCCGGAGCTCGAACCCGGGCCCTCGGGCCTGGAAGCCAGTACTCTAGCCACCTCACCAACCCAATCCCTAGCTGCAACGAGGGGTCCGGCGACCGATTACTGTTGTCTGTGTCCCTCGCTATAATAGGCGCCACCGCGTGTACACTGCCGAGGTGCGCTGATCCCTCCGGACTACGCCTCGAGCTAAGAATCCGATTAAGTTTCCCAAATCACCGAAATTTCACGGAGGGCGTCGTTTCATCACAAGTTTTGATTTCATTCGATCCCGTCCTGAATCGGCTCGCTCATCACGTGAGCGCTGTCCCACGGGCCGCGGATTGGCATGCTAAGAGCGACACAGCCGTGGGATAAGCTGCTCGTCGCTACAGTCATTAACAAGACCTTGATAATGACTGTATAAGTTGAAACCTAGATCGGTTTTAATAAAAGTTATGGAATTTTACTAAGTGAATTCATTTACGTTATCTCAAACATATGATGAAGTCTTGGGGGTCGCTTTTTCACATTTCTCTTCATTACTCATTTCCGAATGGGATGAAAGGACATTGGTTATAATAAATCACACTTTTAAGGGAACCCCGAGCTTGAGCATATTCCCGCAGTTAGAGCAGGAAAGGAATTCTTGCCAATGGGCGATTGAGAACTGCACCCTACTAAAACAAAAAGAGCCGTTGAATGGTGGTCGCGGAGATCAGGTCCGCTCGGGAAATGCGGGCGAAAGCGGCTCAAATCCGTTCGTGCGACACGCCCACCGCACTTTGGACACCACATGGCTTGCACCCAGGGTGGGGGGAGGGAAAAATAATAAAAATATTCGTACCCATTGGCACACGACGGGGACTGTAGCACTGTAACTCATCGACACAAGGCTGAGACATTGTAGCAGCAGATCAAGTGTGGCTCGGAGCACATGCTCTTACAGCAATCACGGGCCCCCATTGCGCTCACGAGAGCATGCGTAAACACTAGGCGTGTTGCCCTTTCGCTGTCGCACCGACGGCAATGTGGCGTCTCCCCTGCTCGGGTACGTGCGGGGGCGTCGAAATACGTCGGCCGCGGAGGGGAGGGGAGGAACGCACCAGTTGAAGAGAACGCGTACGTCTCTCCCGCCGTCATCCGCAAGTGCGTGCGACAGTAGTCGATAAGGGAACAGTCGTGAAATTTGAACATTTTAGTCTTAATTTAGGTGTTTAGGCTTTAAAAGGCACGTATAAAGCAGGGATGTGACCCGAAAAGGCACTTTACGTTTCGTGCCGTACCTGGGAGGCACACGAACTCGGAGTTCGAGCCTCGGCGTTGAAGGAGACCCAACCCTTCACAACGGGTGGTTTATAGCACCAAATAACCAGTCACACTGTAGTTTATAACTTCTTAAAGTTAAACATAAACCGCACAATTATGTTCGTCTTTTTGTTGTACTATTCACGTTGATGAAAATGGTTTTTTAAACACAGTTATACGATACATATTAACCATTTTACGTGCATTAGTAAACCAAGCCAGTTTAATGTACATTAAATTACTAAATCATCATGTAAATTGTTTAATATCTATCGTATGACTGCGATGAAAAAACCATTTTCATCATCGTGACTAGTGCAACACAAAGGCGAACATAGCTTTGTAATTGTATTGCATTGTAATTTGTAATTGTAACTGTATAAACCACCCGTGGTGAAGGGTTGGGTCTCCTTCAACGCCGAGCCTCGGACTCCGAGTTCGGGTGCCTCCCAGGTACGGCACGAAACGTAAAATGCCTTTTCGGGTCACATCCCTGGTATAAAGATAGGTAAACTAAATAAGATATATAAGAGTCGGCACGGATCCGTTGCTAACTGGGATATGAAAATCGCCACGCACACACACAAGTAATGACAAAACCTGAACACGCACTAGTCCTTGATGGGAATCTGAGATCGAACCCTGTTCTGAGGTCACGATAATACTCCCTCCGGTAATGGACCACGAAAATCCTGTGTCTCCGGACACCGCACTCGGAAAAACGGCGAGAGCCCTCAAATTGCCGAACTGTGGGGGACACGACACAGACTTTTCTGGAAAAAAAAATTCGCTGAGAAAGTAATGAAGGGAAAAGCCATTGGAAATGTTTATGTAATGTGATTCGTATTGTTTTTTAAAGATGAATTCAACTCTGCGTTGTGATCGCCTGCTGTGAGTGGTAAAAACGAATCCTCTCGTTCCGACAATTACTCCCTCGTATTTTGTCAATTCTTTCCATCCTGTTTATGTACTGTTGGGATAGAAGTATGTCTGTCGTGTCAAATTCAAACTTGTGGGCTTTGAATTTTAACGTAATTTTAATTAACTTGCCAGCAACTTTCTCTCCTTATAATTTTCCAAAACAAGCCCTTATTCTAATATTCCAGTGACACTTTCTGTACCTTCACGGGCAATTGCTACAAAATGGGCTGATTTCCTTCGAATTCAATTCAGTCCTTAACATGAGTTGATGAGGAAGTGGTGAGTAAAAATAGAGCTGTCCACCAAACATTACGAACCGGGCTCCTAGATATTATTCCTAGATTAATGCCACATCTGCCGTATGGAGCAAATGCATATATGCACTCGAGCATAAACGGGTAAGGAAGAAATCATTAACACACACCAATGAATAGAAGATTAAAACACGTAAAGGACGCTAAATATATTTGGTGGAACTGTTTCGGCATTGACCGTCTGTCTTCCTTAGCCAGAGAAAAATTTCTTGCCGTTCGTTAGTGATTTGTTCTTGGTCCGTCGTGTGTTTGCATATTAGGTCCAACAAGAATACACTGACATCCTTATGCATATAAAGCAACCTTTTCCGGTGCCTACTTGAGCATCGAATGGAGAGCAGTTCAACTACAGTACTCGGTCGTTAAACGCGGACCCGAGGGCATTTTTCGCTCACAGGAGACTAATGCCGACTTGAGGTTTCTCCCCACCCTGCCCCCTCTCCTCCCTTTCCCCTCCTTCCCCCTTCCCTGTCAGCCCGAGGGCACCTTCGAGCGCGGGACGGTCTCGAAACCGCTGATGAGCAAACACGAGTTTTACATCGCGCGAGAACATCTACGAGTCGTGGAAAACAAGTGAGCGGAGGCGCCGCGGCCGTGATGCTGCGTCGAATGTTTATGGAGATTGAGAATCTGGGTGCAGCGGGTGTCGGGTTGGGTGGGGGGCGAGGCGCCGGCTGAGCAATCTTTGACATCCAGGCGACCGCACGGCCAATTAGCAAATCACTTCGGCCGGCGTGAAACTCTGCTCCGCTTTCATTTCCCCTCCTCAGTGCTGTCCAAGTCCGTTCCGCACTTAAAAGCACCTTGGACCGGAAGGAGTGGAACTGGAGACGGGATTTGTAGGGAAAAGAGGAATGAAACCCGTCGTCGGCATTAGCCTGCTCTTATGTAATGCGCCTAGGGTTCCACAGTCCAACGTCCCATCCGACTGACGGTAGGCTGAACTTGAAGTGTTCTGCACTCATAGCTCAAAAAATTGATAAAGTACTCATCGGAAAAGCCTGTCACTGCCCGAACTCGAACCCGAGCTCTCGGCTAGGAATGCCTGCCTGTCTTCATCGTCCGTGGCATTCACGAGTCTCTTTCGTACCTAAAGCCGTCTCACACCGGAGGGAGAGGTACTAGGGATGGGATTTTTAAGATAAAGGAAGAAGGTTGGAGAGAAAACTGGTGTAGGAATCAGCCCGCTCTCAATCAAAGGCGCCTAGGGGTTCACAGTTTGGCGTCCAGTCCGACGGACGGAAAACTGAACTGAAGTGCTCTCCACATAGCACTTAAGTGGGGACCAACATTCCACAGAAAAGTCTGCCACTTCTGGGACTCCAACCCGTGCCCTCGGGATGGGGATCCAGTATTCTAGCCATCTCACCTCTTTCTCCAACTTCCCCGATCCAGAAGGCTCCGCGGGTCGGGTCAGATGACCTGTCGAGACCGAATCCGACTCGCGAGCCGTCATGTGTGCCCACCCACGACTCCCCGCACTCGCGGAAAAAAATTTCAACACGAACGACAAAAAAATAAAAGAAATTCCTCCCGCCGAATTCGGGATTGCATCTCCGGGCTGCTTCGTATGAATGAGGGAACCCTTCACGCACGCTTCGGATCCGTTCCCCGGAATATCTCGCGTTCATTCGGGCATAATGATTCGTGTGCCACCACCGACGAGACGAGCAGGGAGCCGATCGGAATCAAATCCCACCCCTCCGACTGATACCAAATGATTCAGGAGAGAGATAAGGCCCGATGATTCTTCGAGGGATCCTTCATTCGTCCGCTGAGATGCGTGCCGGCACGATGTTCTATCGGCAACACTTGTAGCGAAGGGAATATAGCGTGCATGGCTGAGTAATGGAAATTCAGCACGAAGCTGCCTCCCGGGAAATTTTTGAATGAGTCACAGGCACCGAATGATATGCTTTGAATCCAGCATATCATTCGTGGTATCTTGATTTGAGCATGTTAAGCAAATAATTAGTACACCCCACAAATTCAAAAATAATACTGCATTTATATTAGATTTCGACCCACTGTTCCTTCCCAAGGACATAAGCAACGACCAGCCCGCAATATTTTTATGCAGACACGGTTTTAACTAATAAAGCCTTTTGGAAACGCAATGCGTAATCGTATCATAATAAATTACAGAAATGTACCTTTAAGTTGCTAGAATGGTCTGTAAATTTAATGCAAATGACGGTATGTGTTTAAATTGAGCTTATCTCTGACATGCCATATTTGAATATCATGCATAAAAAATAACTGAAACAAATTGTTTCTTCTTCCACCCAGATGTGATAAAAGCTATATTCACCTCCATCGATTTCCTTTTCACCAGCTTCTCCCGAAGATAACCATATTTCGACTGAACAATGACTCAGCTCAGCTCAGATTGAAGAACAATTTCTCAATAAACAATTATGTTTAGCGAGAAATGTGTACTTAGCTTACACCTGATAGTCAGCATTAGTACAAATCGGTAGTTTCATGGAAGTATCAGCGAGAAAAAACATTGTATTCTGTATTGGAATTTACGAATATCTTTAGGGGACACCATATTTACGATATACCAGTCGAAATTTAGAGATACGAATGCCTGGAACAAAATAAAATCAATCGTTTCACCCTGCATAATTGCGAGAAAATTTTCGAGAAAAATTCTAGAAACATATCGATTGAGTTGTCTTTTGTTTTTGCGAATCCAACCGTTCCCGAACTTTCTCAATAAAATACGAAAGCGTGCGTGCTAATAGAACTCAATAGCCGAAAGTTTGCACCTCAAGGCTTTCATTCTTTGATTCCCGAAAGTAATAAATAAAATCTCACTGTATACAATGAATTTAGTACATGTGAGTTTTATGAACCCTTCTCTACTCACAAATATTATAGCACGGGTCTAAAATATATATTTAAACTTACGGGAGGACTGATAATGAAATTTAACAACCCCAAAAAAGTATAGAGGCATAGATCAGTTACCTTATTTTCTAGTTCAGTATCTAATGTGAAGGAGTGAGGACTGTATCTCTTTACTTTGATGAGAGTGTATGCGATTTCCTCTAGAATTTTTATGAACGCACTTCTTAATGTTGAATTCATATGGAAGATACGGCTCATGACTTAGTAAAACATCGCTGATCACTTAACATCACTTCAATTCACTGATCTAAATACCCAGTCTTGGTAAGTCTTGGAAGTGATTTCATAATACCAATACTCGTTTACCTCCCCACTGCCCTCACCGATCAAGCCTACCTTAGGGTCTAACATTCTACGTTTTAACTACGAACCAGAAATTAAGTGGTTGCTGTCGGAAATTCGCATCTCTTTGACCGGAGAGCTCCGAGACCTGGTAGGATATAACTCCAATGATGAGTCAATTGAGGAAATTAACCACTAATATGGCAAGAGCGAATGGCAAGGCTCCGGTCGTTAATGCAGCTGGTGTTCCAACCTCGCCCTCCTTCGTCTCCGGAGAGCATCCGGATCACAACACCCTGGCCATCCGATGGTCTCCTTATGGTCGAGGGAGGACGGGGACGCGCCACTGCGAGACACTTCTCCTTTCATTCATTGCATCATCACGGCTCTCCCATGTTTTCATCGCCCGCACTCCCCACGCGAAACGATTCGACAACCATTCCCAACCATCATGATGCTAATAGTTTTCGAATGGGAGAGTTCCAACTATCATATTCTCTCCATCTCTCGTGCCCGCCCGAAATTTCTATTCAACTCAGAAACAGTATAGTCGGGTATAGAGTGTCCGTACAGTGATCACCAAACAACCAGAGCCAATTTTATCGGAACACGTCGCCCATCGCGCAGTTTGAGGATACCTTTGAAGTAGGATTGGTGGAAGAATTCGGTTTCTAGGTGCTCCCGCCGCTTAGGTAACGTCTTAAGGCCGCTTTACACAATACAATTTTTTGTACAAACGCTTGCATGAGGAAATTGTACCGTGTAAAGCGGCAAATTGTGTGAACGCTTGTGCGAATGTCTGAATGACAGTACGGAAAATAGAACCTGTTTTAATTCCATTCAGACAAGCATACAATTTCGTTCAGTTTATACAAGTGTTTGTACAAGAATTGTACGAAAAATTGTATCGTGTATAGCGGCCTTTAGGGGTGAGGTAGGTTAGGCAAGGGGACAGTCCTCCAATTCCGAGGGCCCGGGTCCGAATCCCGGCAGTGGCAGTGATTGTTACTGTTGAACCGCTCCCTACTTGAGTGTTCTGTGGAGAGCATTTCGAGTTCAGTACTATCTCCGTCGAATGGGACGTAAAACCATCGACCCCTTTCCGTCTTTCGTTAACTGCAGGACAATTCTGACACCGGGTTGCGTTCCACCCTTCCACCGTTCCTGAAAAATTAGTAACCCTTCCCAAATACCCACCTTTCCTGAATTGCAGAGCATTAGATTCGGATTTTAACTGCCCCAACGGTTAAGATATTGTCGTACCGTCTAACTAAATATAAGGCCAACACGAGGCGGAATGCGAACCTGCGACCATTGGGTTTCCAGACCGGAGCGTTAACGGCACGGCTACCGCGGCCAGCACAGCCATTTTTTGAGGGTGATGTCACACTTCTATTTCCCTCCGTCACGACCCATGTCACGCTGGTCACGCTCGGCTAGGCCCCATCATCAGTACGCGACACGGCGCATCGACTGACGCCGGCGGACAGACGCCTTTCGTCGCATGTGCGCCAAGGTCGGATCAGGTTTCCTCCCCGTGCGACCACTCCCTCCCTCCCTTTACCCATTTTTCTCTTCACCAGTCCCTAAATGTGGGAATAAAATCGGATACATCCTCCTGAGCCTGAGATAACCATCCCTGGAGCCTCACTGCATGCCAGCAACACGGATTTTTCTTCTTCTCTCGCAATCAACATGTGATTTTTTTTTATTCCATCGGTTCAGGAGTTACTAAGAGGAAATTTTGGATGTTTAATTGAAGGAAAAAGGAGACGTACGAAAAATCAGTAGTAGTTCTACGGGAAGATGACCAACAACTGAGGTCATTTGCTTAATTTCAGATATGTGATTGATTGGTTAGAGGAAGGGATTCTTCAGCTAACGGAGGAAGGGTGGAGAGAAACCCGGAATCAATTGATCTGCTCTTATCCCAAACTCCAGGGGATCGGGTTGGTGTGGTGGCTAGAGTACTGGCCTCTCATCCCGAGGGCCCGGGTTCGAGGTCCCGGTAGGGGCGGATTTTTCAGTGGAAAACCGGTCCCCACTTGAGTGCCTAGTGGAGGGTATTTCAAGTCCAGTACTCCGTCAGTCGGATGGGACGTAAAGCCGTGGTCCCCTTGGCGCCTTTCGTTAAGAGTAGGCTAACGCCGACGCCGGGTTTCTCTCCACCCTTCCTCCGTTTCCTGAAAACTCCTACCATTACCCAATCATCCACCTATCCGAAATGACGCAAATCATCTCAGCTGTCGGTCGCCTCCCCTGAATAACCAGCCAACCAACCACAAACTCCAAGAGTCGAATTTTAGTGTTTATTCTTTCTTCAAACGGATATTTGAAAATATTTGTGATAGCGGTTCTAAGTTGATTTAGTTGGGCGGCGTATCACAGTCGTTTCATGCGAAATAATTATATTTCGACCAATTTGCTTCATTATGGAATTTTTATGAATGAATTTCACCGTATCAAATAATTCTGTACTATATTTGTCACTTGAAATTGATCGCATCTTCATTTTCAAACCTACCTGTCGTGGAGGAGGCTCTGGAGGATAAGGTGGAGAAAGGATGGACGGAAATATTTTTGAAATCCTACAGAGAGCCGGCCTCTATCTCACGTTCACGTCTGTGCACCGCGCAGGTCGCCTCCGTTTCAGAAAACCTTATCACCGTCAGTGGTTACGGAAGAACTATGTGAATATGAAGAGGTTGGTTAACCGATAGAGAAATGGAGAGGAACTAAATCAAACCAATCTTAGAATTGTTGACCTTGAGTTGCAAAATACCAATCATTTCAATGCGAAACAGTGTCTCATGTGCATCCACTACTTAATATACACGATATTTTGTCGATAATAATGTCATTAAGTATCTTTTTCTCGTCTCTATCCCCAAATACATATACATTGGTTAACCAAGACCATAAGGCAATCTTTAAACGAAGCGCAAGGCGTTAATTCTCTCACACGTCACAGGTTGCACTGTGAAATATTTTCAACAGATTAGAGGAGACGGCAAACACCTTCTTAGACGAAAAAAAAATGTTATTTAAATCCTCTCGCTTTCACGGTATTAACGTTTTTCCCTCCCAGGAATCTCACGGCCAAAACTGGAACTTACTAACTCTTTGTGTAAAAAAATGTTTGCAAACCTAATAATATTTTACCCAGATATGTGAAATTTCATGCATGTATCTTAAACATATTTCAGCTTAATGTAAAAATTTTCCGTCATTCTCATTACAACGTAGTTTTTTTCATAAAACAACATTTTAAAAACATTTGGATCTTTAGCCGATGCATCGGCACCTTGAGCGTCTAAGAGTTACGGAAGAAGAGAGAAATTTGTGATGCAATTTTATTGTAGAGGGCAATTAGTAGAGTGAAACAAAGAATACGGTATGGGTGCATTTTCCTCCTTCTAGGGATACAATAGAATGATGGGAAGCTCATTCAAACACGGCTCAACGAAGGCGGGCAATGATAAGCGAGGAGTAAAACAATATTGCACATTATCGCTAGTACTCCCATAAATGGGGAGGAGACGGTTACAGTTCTGAGATGTGCCCAACGGAGGCATTAAAACAATGGAATCGCTGATAAATGAAAGATGCAATTTCATGAGCTAGATTCAAATGTATCCACGAGTTACTTATCCAGCCATCCGAAATATGGCAATTGCATTTATTCATTTGGGGCCGGAGACACGGGAGGAAAATCAATCATATAAAAATAACAGCTAACTAAAGAGATTTTTAATGAAAAATATATCATATTTTTCGGAATAAAGCGTATAATTATATAATAAAAAATCGTAAGTTTAGGGGAATTTAATACTATTATTTAATCGGGTTGGCGTGGTGGATTAAGGACTATCGGTTGCTAAATTACTGGCCTTCTATCTCGAGGGCCCGGATTTGAGCCCCGTAAGTAGCAGGTTTTCGTCGGTATACCAGTCCCTAAAAGTGTTGTGTGGAGACGATAACGAGATCGGTACTCCGTCTGTCGGACTGGACGTCAAACTAAGAACCCCATGGTGCTATTCGTCAAGAACAACAACCCGCCCTTCCTCAGTTCCCTTAAAATTCGTACTTCTACCCTGCTACCAACCTATCCTGCATGGTGCAAATGGCCTAAGATATTGGTTGTCTTATCCAAATAACTAGCAAAATAATTTATTTAACAGGGTAGCAACTTAGACGAAGGCAGATGTATTGGTGTTTATACGATGTGATATATCATGGAAACTAATTTCGTGACCAAGATTTTATTAATCGGTGCTCTACCTGTCCATGAGCTACTTTCACTCTCGATCATTAATCCTTTATCTTCTTTCTCTGCTCAGTTCAGCATCTCACGTTCATTTATATCCGTCTAAATGACTTTTTTCTTACCCAAGAAAACTTTCCAAGCATTGTTACTTCCTTCAATGCCTTTGTTTTACCCTTTAATGACTTGGTCTATCCACCTATTCTTCTCTTTAGTTTGCTATAATTTTTATAGAATTGATTTATGTATCCCGTGCCTCGCACTGAATGGCTATAATTGCTATATTTTGGCTGGCTGGCTAAATAACCCGTGGACACATTCGAATGTTTGTTTCAATTATCAGTGACTGCGTTTCTTTCATATCATACTTCTTCCTAATTGCACCTTACACATCTCCATCCTTTGCATGGTGGGCACTTTTTCATCTCTCTCCCTTTCCACGAATTGTAATTTCTTCATTCCCAATCCAACTGACTTATCACATATCAAGATTGTTTTCCATTATCTTTACTCAACTCCCAGTTTTCGACTGATGGATCCAGATCAAATTACACACAATATATTTCTTCACACAATTACTTACTGAGCCGTACGTATTCGATCCCACGAATTGTATCCAATTTCCCGCGCGAGGCAAAACTTAAAAGTAATTGGTCATCAATCATAACTACCCTATCACAACTCCCATTTTAATTCTATCTCGTGTTTTCTCGAATTTTTCGCGAAAGAGCATCTCCTTAAATCTTAGCCGGAGTAAATATCCTTTTGCTTAATCCTTATAAATCTCGATGCCCCGGGCGAGATGAGAACACGCGACACTTGAGTTGTCTAGGCGGCTGTTTACCGACCTGACTACATTGGCTGGCGCAAAGATCTTTAACAGTATGCACAGGCCCCCATTGATCCGCTTATTACCACGTAATGATATATGCAACGCAACAAATGGCGGTTTGGATGCTCTTTCTGCTGAGCAAGGATGCTGGACCTCCGTGGCGGTTCAAAACATAGTGATCATTAGAATTTATAGCCGCAATTGAAAGCCGGAAGCACAAAAATGTGCCTTAATGCAGCGTATGATAGTGATGTTATTCATGTACTGAGGAAATACCCTTTGGTTTTGTCTCGAGCGTTTAATTAAAAAATAAGGAATGACACCAAATGGAAACAGTTCCACTCAGTATCAGAAAAGTAATCCCTTTGAATTGTAGTGAAATTATTTCGGCGTAGGAATGGGGCAAGAGTAAGTCTCGAGGACATCTGAGTAATTTTTAAGGCTAATGAATGTGGGTTCTATTGCCAGTATCAAAAACTAGGTTTTTGTGGCCGGAATATCCCTTCCGTGACGGTGCGGGGTACTTGAGGACCCCAAAATAACTAAGTCTTAAGTTTTATTTTTAACCACATGTGTTTCTTAATCCATGTATTTGTGCATATGCATTTCTTTTATATTATAGATTTGAAATAAATTTCAATCACCTACTTTTTTCCAAAATACCTTTAGTTTTTGAATGGGGTTCCCTGCACAGCCATTTTCGCTTGGATTGCTATACACAACGTCTTGTAGTGTGAGTGTGGCCACTCAGTCACCCCATTCATACAGATTTCTCAATCGATTCATTATTTATTGCATTAACAGTAATTATATCACATTGTTATCCCAAATCTCATATACAGGGATGTGTTTGTGGATGTCTGGGTTGGCATCAAAGTTCCGAGCGGAAGTCCTATAGAGGCCTACTCAATGTAAATTTCTGAGGGAATAAATTATAAAAATACAAGATAATCTCAATAAAATAATCAATAATGTATTTTAAACGCAATTGAAAGTTAAATAAAAGAAAAAACAACGTAATGTTGGATGGAAAGAGCGTTGGAGTACCCGAGTACCTCACACAGCTGTTTTTGGAAGTTTTCAGGGCACAGTCACGGAAGGGATATTATTTAGACGGTGGTTCTAGATTTACGCTGCCATTCTATTGCCTTAAATGCAAATTCAGCACCACTATTTGATATGAAATTAAGTATGCAGCGATTTCGATATCAAGTCCTGCATATCCAGTGAGGTTTGGAAGTCTGGATTAAACTAGATACGATTGGGAAAGTTATATCAGGATTCGGACGTGGAGTTGATAGTATTATTTTGGACAACTTCGTCACAGGAATCGGAAGAATAGGTATTTTAAAACATATTTACACCAATAGACCGAAAACACTATAAGTTAAGTAAGAAAATTTCCCGAGGTAGGAATTTACCCCTTATCCGCACAGAAAGGTGGGTAGAGTAAATAAAACGAGAGAGTACAGCCTCACCAACGCTGAGGTCTACAAAGAACCTCTACAGAAATAGTGCTTTAATGGCCTGGTGACAGAATGAGCGTGTAATAATCAGTCATCCGATATTGCGAGCGTTAGAAGTTATCCCGTATATCATTTCCTATTTAAAGACTCACTTATTCACCCTTCCGCTGCTCGCTACTCCTTTTCCGCCTCAGCATAGCTGTAATTGTCCCGTGGTTCCGACTGCCGGTCTAAATACAACTCTCTTAGGCGACTGCTGCTATTCCTCTGAACATAAAATCGATCGAAAATACACGTCGGTGTAAATGCTTTATGACGCCAGACAGACTTATAGCTTCACATAAAAAAGGTTCGGTATTTGGAACATTGCCTCATCGTGCTCTCAAATACTCATTATCGACTCGAAAATATCACATTCACAGATCTAAATGGCGCGTATCAATCGCCGTATGGGACGAAACCTTATTTTGTTTAAAAATAAGGTTTCGTCCCATCAATTAGTCATGATTTACCAACGAGTTATCCTGTGCTTATATTACTTCCTCAAATACACAAGTTTTATCTTCGCTTACCACAGCGAAGAAGCGACTGTGCAGAAAACGGAGCAACCCTCTGGTCTGGCGTGACACGCCTTTGCAATCGAATTAATCTGTATGTATACCGACAAAAACTGATTGGCAGGTTGGAATGAAGATCTTGAATCTCGATCAAACGCTCATACTACCACAGAAACCATAAAATGTTAGCTGAGTAAAAGCATGGACAGTATTCAATCCGAATGTTGGTTTTTGATAGTTGAGGATAGATTTCACGCCGTACTAAGCCATTGGTGTGTGAAATTCTCACATTCAGGATACGGGGGGTCAATTCCTTTCCCTGGGCCACCTGCAGTTTCCTACGAAGTTCTGACACTCCAAAATGAAATCACGGTATTTTATTGGTGAAGGTGTCCAGAAAGCCTCTGCCAGGGATTTAAACCCGGAACCCTCCGGTCTGTAGCCTTGCACTCTACCCACTAGGCTACCACGACCCCAAAATCATGATACTGCTACATTTGTTCCCGTGCGATACCTTTCCCTTCGTAAAAAGGTATACATATATCCAATCGTCGGTGCTGGCCATTCGTTTTGTCGGATATTTTTCTACTCGAAATTTCATCTTGTCTCATACGAAGCTTAGTCTTACAATTAGCTTAGTGAATTCCTAATTTGATAATTTGATACGCATTTTGACGGAATAAAGAGTTATTAAGAGTAGAAAATATGTCCACTCACGTTCACGTAATTAGGGACATCATAATACACGTCTTGGTTCGCTTCAGCCCCATTTAACCCTCTTGAATGTTCCGGAAGGGCACCAAATTCCAATTTTACCCACATCCCATACAAGTGAATTATGCTTAATCAAAATGCAGACAAAACCTGCAAAACTGCAACTACTACCTCCGCGATACATAAAGAGTAGTGATTGAAACGTCGAGTGTTTGGCAATGAGCCCCCTAGCGTAGGGGTTGTTTTTCAGGTCAGAAAATTATATTATCCTAAAAACAGCAATATGCCTAAAACTGTATGGTCGTCATCGCCAGTGATTAATGACAAGGTTGATTTGACGCAGCTCTCCACTCGATCGGCAATCGCCTAACCTCTTCAAACATCCATGATTCATTTTGTTGTACATCCTTAACCGTATTCTCCACGTTACGTATTTAATACGACACCTTCCGTTACCTATAATAACTACGAGGTCCCTGAGAATCTAATGAATTGGGTGTTGCCATCATCATCATCGGTTAACAATCCTAGGATTGGTTTTGCGCAACCCTCCACTCATTCTTCTATCGGCCGACCTCTTCATATTGACGCAATTCCTCTCTTTTACATCTTTCACAACCTGTTCCATATATCTCATATGTAGCCTGCCTTTTCCATTCTTCTCGTTCACTTTTCCCTCGACGATTGTCTTTATCAGGCCGTCGTGTCCTAAGATATTGCCGATTAAGTTGCCCTGTCTTCTTTTTAGAGTTTTCAGCTGACTTACTTTTCTCCCACTCTTCTTAGGACTTCCTCATTACTTGCTAGGTCAATCCCGTTAATCTTCATCATTCTTCTGTAGGACCACATTTCGAATGCTTCCACCCTTTTCTTATCCGCTGCTTCAATACTTCACTGCCGTAAAGAAACATGCTCCAGATGTAGGTTCCGATGAATTGTTTTCTTATTTCTACGCTCCCAGCCCCAGAACAGAAGTTCAACGCATACTTCAACATCAGATTGAAAAGAACAAGTATTAACCAAACACATGCATCAAACTAGTGATGACGTTTCAAGACATTTAACACTTGAATTATACGCCGTGTAATCCGGATTATCATGCACAGTTAAAATAAGAACAACAAAATTATTGGGAAAAAATTTCGGGGGGGCCTAAAGCCCCAGAAGACGCCCCCTGGCTAAATGCCTGCCTGGGGTATACATTGACAGTGACATTTATAATTTAGTGATGATGAAATACCATCTAAAATTCAAGAAATAAAAGAAGTGAGTGAAGAAGAAAAATTGAAGAACATATGGCAAGTAGAAAAACTGAAGTAGGTTCAGAATCAGCTGGCATTTCAAAAACAGTGGGAAACAACATAGGAGAGTATCTGACTGAGAAATCAGTGGAAAAGCGTTGGAAAAACATTAAATGTGGACTATACGAAGCCGCAAATGAAGTTCTTGGAAGCAGAAAAGTTGTCAACAAGAAGCCACGGATCACGGAGAAGTCTAAGACCTGTATGAAGAAAGAAGAAAGTGCAAAAATGCGAAAACTGATGAAGGGCAGCATTGCTACAACAGAATAAGACATGAAGTAAGTCGCAAAGCCATGAAAGCTATAGAAATGTGGATGAAGAATCTATGTGAAGATGTACAAAACAACGTTGTTGAAGAAGATGTTCAGAAAAAGTAAGGCTACAAGAGAAGCAATATTGGCCCTTATGCTGCTCAAAGAGAAGAGAATGGAGAAGAACACACGACGTTCATTGCATTAATGGATTTAGAGAGTGCTCTTGACAACGTGGATTGGAATTCAATGCATGGGATTCTGAAAGGAATTGGAGTGTCCTACAATGACCGAAAGTGACAGTTTGTATAAAAACCAAGTAGCTGTGATGAAATATTGATCTAGCTATGAAAAACCAAGAATAAGGAAAGGAGTGAGACATGGCTGTGCTGTCTTCCGTAATTTTTAATGTTTACATCGAGAGAGCCATCAATGAAATCAAAGATAAGTCTTCTGGAGGGCATATTCACGGAGAAAAAATTAGCATCCTGCGATTCCCTGAAGACACAGCACTCATAGCAGAGACAGAGAAGGATCAGCATAAGATTCTAATAACCATGGGTGTTACCAAGCTTCCATAAATGCACTAACCTCAAGTTCTATTATTCGTTAACTGTTCGTTCGATCGAAGGTGCACTTGGAGCTAAGTAAGAGAATTATTTTTCAAAAGCGGTTCCTTTCATTACAGTAGAACATGTTTTGAAACCAATCTAATTCTGCCCCTTAATCGGTACACGGCTAATAGCTTTAGTCCTTAGTTTTTAACGCTCTATGCTCATGGACTCTACTTCGAGAGAAATGAAAGCATCTTTTATTCGTTAAACATTTTGACACACAAATCGTGGAAATGCAACCGGTGTGACAAGGTATTTCGATGTCCACCTAATGGAACCAGGAAAGCGAAGTTTTTATTACGGAAAATCTCTATCATGTCGACAAAAAACACAATTGTCAAATAGTGGGCATAAATATAAATTATTTTTCTGTATTGAACGACAAAAATACCGTCTAACAAAGTAAAAATCGAGTATCATGACGAAATACAATGCTTGACACTTATCTACCTTTTTCTGCAACACAAGCAGTACTTTCGCGAAGAGGCAAAACAAATATACACCGATTAAACGACTTCAACAATATTTGCACATTACCGACATTCATGTGCATAAGAAAACTTAGGGAAATTGAAATACCGCTATTATAATTCAACATTTGTGGCTAATATCTGGCGAAGTCACAGAAATAATTACAGAAAATAATCACAGACAATGCTGAAGCAATACATTAATACCCACGACAGATTTTTTGGCAAATTCTATAATACCTCTAGGATATTTTACCAAAGCCATTTAATTTAGAGACTGGATTTTAGAGAATTTGGATAAATACTCCAAATCCCTAATCACATGTCAAAGGAATCACTAAGTAGCGCAACTTTTAAGGCAATTATCAAAGTGCAGAGAATGCAACAAAAAGTTTCTCCCTCTGAATACACGATTCGAATTTCTCTGCAGTAAAGGAGGAGCATGGGGTCGTAGTGGCCTAGTGGGATCTGAGCTATGGACCAGAGAATCCCGGGTTCAAATCCTGGGCAGAACCCTCTCTGGAAATCCTAAAATTATCGCGATGCAAGTTTCTGAGTCAGACCTTCGTAGGGAATCGCAGATGGTTCAGTGAAAGGAACTGGCCCCCCCCTAACATGAATATGCGAATTTCTCACACCAATGGCTTAGTACGGGATGAGCTCTAACATCACCTATCAAACAAACCTTTGGGTTAAACACTTAAGTGGGTTAAAGTAGAAGCGCATCGTCTTCAACAAATTGGAACAGTATTGTTTGTTAGTGGGTTATCATACCGGACGAGGATGTGGCAGCAGAAATTATCTTAAGAGAAGAACTTCTTTGGCTAAGCAGGGTTTAACCAACAGAAGAGAATTTCTGCCGAGAACCAAGAGCGGGGATTGTAAATATAAGGTTGGTGAAGAGCTTCATATTGAGTAGTCAGAAAAAATAGACTAGTGAAAGATGGCGATAAAAGATTTGGAACTTTAAAAATTGTATGTGAAGAATGGAGAAAGTAGAATGGACGGGAGGCAGATCGGATGAAGTGGTGAACACGGTTGGGGGGAGAGAATACTGCTGTCTGAAATTAGGATAAGGGTTGGTGGATGGAACGGAGACTTAGAGCGGATGCTATGCTGGAGGTGTTTATCGAAGGTAGATTGCTGGTTAAGCGAGAACCAGGAAGAAAAGGATTATATAGTATTGATAGTCAGAGTAAGGGGTGATAAATACACCTATGGAGAGAAGTAGCGCAGGGTAAAGCCGTGGATAAATAATAGGCGAAGGAGATTGGGGAATTTTGACATAAAAAGTACCGGTATTCTTTTAACACAGCCAATTTAATATACACGGCATTTGTCAACCGGCCATAGCGAAAATATTTTGGCCTAGGGTCCTGGAAATCCACGACCGCTAGTTCACCGTAGCTGTATTATTAGCCGAGAATCAAACTGCCAACACCATCTTTTATAATCAAGACGCAATGAAGACGCTCAATATTCATATTACAGTAAAAAATCACGTCAATCTCATGTAAGATATTTGAGCACATAGTAGTCAGTTCGATCATGGGGCATTTGGATAGTCAGGGATTACTCATAAACAGCCAGCATGGGTTCCGGAAAGGTAGATCTTGCGAGACACAATTAGCTTTATTCGTACACGATATTTTAGTCCACGGCGAAAGCAGTACTGAAGTTGATGCGATATTTTTAGATTTTAAAAAGGCTTTCGATAAAGTTCCTCATGACAAATTAATCTTGAAGTTAGAGAGTTTTGGTATAAATAAAGACGTTGTATGTTGGGTAAAAGAATTCTTAAGTGGGCGAGAGCAGAGGGTTGTCATAGATGGTATCATGTCGGACACAATCGAAGTCACATCGGGAGTTCCCCAGGGTAGCGTAGTAGGTCCGCTTCTATTTCTTTTATAGATAAACGATTTGGGTACCGTAGTTAGTAGTAACCTTAGACTTTTTGCAGACGATGCGGTGGTGTACAGGGGTATATCAAACAAAGAGGACACGAAATCACTTAGCAAGGATTTAGATGCAATTCAAGAGTGGTGCGACAAATGGCAGTTAGAACTTAACCTTAAAAAGTGTGTAGCTATCAATTTTTGGAGGAGGAATAATTCAATAGAGCGATCCTATAGAATTAATAACACGAAGATCGAAAACGTTGAAACCGTAAGATATTTAGGTGTAACAATCACTAAAGATTTATCGTGGGGAAGACACATAAGGGAAATATGCGGCCGAGCGAAGAGAAAGCTAGGATTTATAAAAAGAGTACTTGGGAAATGTGATGAGAAGACAAAAGAGCGATGCTACTTTTCACTAGTTAGTTCACCTTGAGTATGCAGCCAGTGTATGGGATCCTAATGAATTAGGTTTGATGAGAGAACTAGACAGTGTGCAGCGTAGAGCAGCTAGGTTCGTCAAAAGGTGTTACGATAGGTTGAGTAGTGTTTCAGAATTAATACAAGAATTAGGGTGGGAATCATTATCAGAGCGTAGATTAAAGTTCAGATTAAATCTATTGGAGAAATTTCAATCGGATAGCTTTACTGAAGATGTTAGGCACATATTAAAAACACCAGCGTATTATGCTAGATTCGACCAGATAAATAAGATTAGAGAGATAGATTGTCGTACAGATAGATTCAAAATGGCATTTTTCCCCCGTACTATAAGAGAACAGAATAGGCAGCATGGGAAAGGGATAGGTAGGGGAAATATTTTAGAGTATTCTGTAGTGCATGATGCATGTATTAACCCCTCAAATACTATAGATACCAACAATCTAGTTGCATGAGACCCTTTAGTTGCTTGCTTGCATGTTAGTAGTGCATGCTTGGTGACCTTCATCCCCTGCCACACACCCTAGCGGTGGCTTGCAGGGTATCGTGTAGATGTAGATGTAGATGTAAAAATAGTAAATATGGAAGGAAAATGGAAAGGACACGTCGAAGCTAAGGAATCACGGGTATTTCGAGCATGCTGCTGCTGTCGTTATTCACTAACGTGAATCAAGCTGTCCACTTGATTCCCTTCTCATCTAACCTCTTCATATTAGCATAATTCTTTTCTTTCATCACTTGCTGCATTTATATCATCATAGGTCTTCCCGTGCACTTCTTCCAATTCGCTTTTCCCTTCGCGTCTTAATTCGTTGACTGTATTCATGAGACCATTCTCAAGATGTGCCCGATAAGGTTGTTTAGACTTTGTTTAAGAGTTTTCAGGAGGTTTCCTCTTTCCTCTGTTCTTATTTCTTTCTAACCTCTTTGTCATTTATGCGGCCCATTTATTTGATCTTCATCATTCATCTCCAACACAGTTTTTTTTATATTCCCTTTCCAGCTCTTTCTGCGACTGTTATTTTCCATGCCTAATAACCATATAGGGGCACGCTCCAGATGACCATTCTAATTCAGATTCTCCTTACTTCCACGCAGGTTTTTCCGCCTGTTCGTATATTTTTCGTCTTGTAGAACGCCCTCCACGCCTAGGCGTTTTTGTTTACTGTTGCCTTCTTTTTCCATTGTTAGTCACACTGAAACCCAAACACAAATCATTTCTGTTGCTATGCAAGGTTTTGTACCTTTTGGTTCTTATACATGACCAAGTCTAAGCTTCTGCTCCTCTACCTCATGTTTGATTCGTTACAATTATCCTTCAGGTGATACCTCGTTCGTTTTCTCCTTAGCGTCTCCCTTATCTATATCTATATCTATATCTACGACATACCCTGCAAGCCACCTCGAGGGTGTGTAGCAGGGGGTGCATCCACACCAGGAACAATGACACGACAAACAAAAATGAAAACCACAAAGCAAACACTACACCTTTTAAGCAATTGGGGAAAAAAGAAGAAAAACTACCAAATCCCAATCATGTAGGACACACCCATGAATACCATGCATGCCTTGAAACCTGACACCAATTTCATAGATACTCATGCATGCAAAAAAAAAGGCATTGCATGCAAGTCACACGTTGATTTGAACATGCAGGTAAAAAAAAACTATCGACCTACTCTGAATATTACCTCTATAATTATTACCGATTTACGCGAAGTTAAACGTTCTGAACACGAATCGTACGCGGAAAAAATGACATTTAAACCTGTCCGTCCTGCAATCTATCTCCTTAATTTTATTAGAATTATCGAGCCTACCATAATAAGTCGGAGCCAGCAATATATGATTAACGTCATTAATGAAATGTCCCTCCTTAAATTTTCCCAGAAGATTAAGTCTGTAATTCAGCCTGCGTTGTGACAGCGATTCCCATCCCAATTCGGCTAACATACCAGTCACACTGCTTTCCCTATCATAACACCCTTTTACATATCTCGCCGCTCTTCTTTGTACTCGATCTAATTCGTAAATTAAGCCTGCTTCATAAGGGTCCCATATGCTCGCAGCATATTCTAAGTGTGGTCTAACAATTGAAAAATAGCAACGCTCCTTCACCCTCTCCTCACTTTTCCCTAATATTCTGTTAATAAACCCCAACTTTCTATTTGCTTGACTGCATATTTCCCTGATATGTTTCCCCCATGATAGATCCTGAGTAAGTGTTACACCTAAGAGCTTAACTGATTCCACGTTTACTAATTCCGTTTCTTGAATCATATAGTTTCTTTCTATCGAAGTTCTTACCTTAGTTCTACTAAGATCTTTAGCATGAGAGACTTTTCGTCAGAAGTATCGAGACTGGCCGATATGTTTTGCTTGTAGGCGCTAATTACCTATCCCTTCTCTTTAACTCTTCAGACCATGGGAAGAAAAGCGGTGGAAATAGTTTTGGCGTCACGATGACGAGTGTCCGTGCATATAGAAATTAAAACTCGTGCCGGGCGTGAGGAGTTAACGGTGCGAGATAGGTTTCCATCTTCATCCACCCTGTACCCTGAAAGTCACCGCAAGGGTGCGTGGCAGAGGGTGAACCCACACCAAGAATGCTAAATCGAGTTGTAAACAATCAAATCAAGAGTTGACTGTTAAAAACTTATTTGAGAGGGGAACACGGGGAATTCTCCAGCCTCTGCCTCAAACTAACATTATGACAGACAGATTCAGTAAATCGTCGAATTGCGGTGAATGGCGAATCGTTCAATGTACCACGGAGCGATCTATTCGATGCACTATTTCATTTTATTTTTATTCGCTTATTTATTCTTCCCCACATTGTCATTAAAATAAAATTATATAAGTTACATGCGTTATGAATGAAAAACTTCTTAAAAATTAATATGAATGTACAATTAAAATTCCGAAATGATGGGAGAAGAAAACGCACCACTACTAGCAAACAACTTGCTAAAATTCTCAATTCTAAGATTGAGGCCTCAGTGATCCAGTAGGCACACCTCACTGCGACTAGGGCTCCACTAATGATCTTTTCAACGTTCGACAGTTCGACTTGAGACCGAACGTTCAGTAGTGGCGTGACCGGCACTGCTCAGCTAATAAACCTTCCGTGCCATGTCCCAGGTTAATGAGAAGGCCATGAAATAATTAAAAAGCCTAAATTAGAAAAATTAAAATAAAAATATTCTACATGACTTGTATTTTTTCTTGATACAAGAAGTCAAAAGCCTTTATGAATGCTTGACTCCCATGTTTTTTCGGAACGCTGCACAGTGGGGCCAAATCGCAATTTGCCTGACAAAAGTCCAAAACTGCATTTTATGAGATAACGGCTAGAAACTTTGCACATATACACACAAATAATTGGTGATTATGGAATGGTAAGTCATTTTTTATAGGTATTATCCGTTACTTGGATACAGAGGCTCAAACACGACCAAATTTCGAAAAAAACGCCCTCTCTCACTTTCTTCGAAAATCTTAAAAGTTGAGCAGATATAGGAGTAATTAAAGGATTTTTATGAAATAAAAAACATTACCAATTGTGAAAAAGTTACTTTGCCTATACTATGCACAAGTTTCAGACATTTTTGCCTATATTTGACTGCTACTACGTCACAAAATGGCGGACCCTTTTTTTAGACAAAATTTTACATAAAGTAGATAATATAATCCTTATTCGGAAAATGGTCTCTGGGATACTTCATCAGAATAAAAATTGAAGATATTCGGAGCTAATTCCGTAAATATATTTGAAAAAAGTTTACGACGCCGAGAATAAACTCGATTTTTCGATCGCGCGTCGCGGCCCGGCTGCGCGCAGTGGGACCTGTAAATACCGAGACACCGTTGGATTGTTCATGTTGTGTGGATAATAACTTCTCGAATTTAACTTTTTCAGTCTTTGCATGCTGTCGATGATTTCTAAAGATTCTATACTGAATTTTTTGTGAGGATATTGGTTCGAGAGATTGGATCAGTGCACTCGTAACTGCGGTAAATTTTTTATTTGGATAATTTTCGGAATCATGCTGAAAATTATGAACGCCTTTCAACTCCTGAGAAAGAATGCCGGTTCTCGGGGAACCATGCATGTTCTCCACAAAAACGCAACATTCTTTTACCCTTCTTTCCCTTTACCCTCTCCTCCTCCACATCGAACTACAACTTACGCCTTTACTACCCGAGGAGGGTGGCGCAAAACGGAACGTTTTATGACAATGCGCTGTCTTAAAAAAACAGGCCTTCTTGTCAGATTACAACTTGTTGTTGCTCTTTGTTGTCTGACTCTTTGATGCGTCAGAAATAATATTAGTGGATACTCTTCTATAAATAACTTGGAACTGACAGTCTATGAAAATTGATATTTAATTTTAAGGATAACCTAAGGGAATTATTTTCATCATATCATTCTTTATAGCGTATTAAAATGAAATTCAAGATTCTGTTTAAAATCAGAATGATTTCATGAGTTTTTAAAAAAGCTCTGTTGTGCGCATTATCATCTCTTTGTATTGAGTGACATACTTGATCATTAGGTTTGAGGGTTTAAACATGAGATTCCAGTGGTTTTGCATTTTTATTTCGCAATGCTGATCAAAAAATGTAATTATGTCAAATTACAATGCTCTCGACGAAAAGTAAAGTAAATTAGATGAAACAACTAGATTAATCAATAATATATTAAACAAAACTGGAAAACTCATGTTATTTGCATAGAATTTGCTGCACCAATTCTTACTTATGGTTTAAAAAGAGAAAGTAATTTGAAAAGAGGATGGCAATAAACGAGAACGACTTAAATTCATTTTGATATTGTCAGTACCGATAAAATGAATTCAATAATATAAATGAAATGCCATTACTTGTAAGATGCTGAAAAGAACATAAATATCATTATGATCCCCAATGATTTTCACCCTCAGAGCATCCTTATTTTTAACTCGCCGAGTCTTCTTCAGGTTGTTGACAAATTTCTGAGAGCACACACCATGTTCATATTAGGGAATGATTAAGAAGGCGAAGAAACATTTAGAGGAGATGGGTTGTTCACACGTGTACCAATACGCTCCTTGAGAGAGAGACAAGGGTGAGAAGGGGTCTGTTTGAGGCAATGAAGGGAAAAAAACCCAAGAAAGGAATACCCGGAGAAAATGAAAGGAGGGTGGAGGGTCGGCAGAAGAAGTTAGGTCGGCGGTGTTCAAATGAGGGATTAGCAAGTAAGGTGGGTAAGGGAGCGGTTGAGGAAAGGTTGGTTGGTAGCAGGCTCCGGACAATGCGATCGGCTTTTCACTATCCTTTCCTTAACCACTCACCCATCCCCACGAATTCGTCACTACAACACCTTTGACCAAACTTTCTTTGCCGATTGTTCGTTTCAAGAAAAATTCTTAGTCCTCGGACGAATCGTAACCATCATCGCCGTTTGATTCTATGCTTCGTCTTTGTCTTCTATTAGTAATAGTTCTCGAATTCCTTCGGAAGCCTCCTATGAGTCTTCGCAGTCAAGGATATGGTGGAGGAAAGCAACGGATCGGACGTGATCAAAACTCTTTTGAAGAGGCCCTCAATGGCGGCCATCCTGGAGTTTTTCCGCGTGAATCTTTCTCGAAATTCATGGCGTCCTTATTGCGGACCTCCATCGCCTCTTCGGATAACTGGCCTAAGGGAAGAATTGCCCGTTTCGAAAAATCCGCGCCATGTATGAGTAACTACTTTATGGACCGTGGTCGGCATATAGGACAATGAATAACATCCCGAAATCTAATTTTATAAATCGTCAATCTACCTTTGCACATAATTATTTTCTCCCTTGGCAATTTCCTTCGTCTCTTTAAGCCACTGAAGACGAATGGGCCGGCAAAATCTGATGGACGACAGCCTCGGATTTGCCCAGATAATCATAGCTAAAACAGGGAAAGTATTAATATTGCCCGATTGTATTATATGCGGATTAGCCAAAGATAAAATAGATACGTTTGAATCTCTTACTTGAAGAATCATTTACCAAAGTAAGTGGCACTAGGGATCTCATGAATAAAAATTCATCTAATGAATCTGCTCTTTCCCACAGTTGTTTATATTGGGCGTGGCCCGAACTTCCATCAAACCCGTACTTGTATATTAAAGTGCAATTAACTTCATCGCTGCAGGTATGCACTGCAGATACGCACTGCAGTACCCGTGAGATCATGTGATTAAATAAATATTGAAGATTCACTTGGCACATGTTTTCGGTTGTACTTATTCCATCGGAGTATGCCGCATCGCGGATACAACTCGCGTCCGTGACTAAGAACGGAGCTTCTAAGGGTATTATACTGACTATTAGTCAGCCCCCTAGTGATCAGTAAGGAGAAAACCTCCTCAGGTGACATCTCCGGTAGCACATCAGGACTTTTCCTCCACTTGAAAGCCCTCTCCTTGCCCTACTAAGAGTGGTTGTCATTGAAAATTATTCCGAAAATTATTTAAATAACAAATTTACCTCAGTTACGGGTGCACTGAAGAACATAAGGACCCTACTCACTGATCCATTCTCTCGAACCAATATCCTCACAAAATCATCAATATAGAATCTTTAGAAATCATCGACAGCATGCAAAGCCTGAAAATGTTAAATTTGAGAAGTTATTATCCACACAACATGAACAATCCAACGGAGTCTCGGTATTTACAGATCCCACTGCGCGCAGCCGAGCCGCGACGCGCGTTCGAAAAATCGAGTTTATTCTCGGCGTCGTAAACTTTTTTCAAATATTTTTACGGAATAAGCTTGAAATATCTTCAATTTTTATTCTGATGAAGTATCCCAGAGACCATTTTCCTAATAAGGATTATATTGTCTACTTTATGTGAAATTTTGTATTAAAGAAAGTCCAACATTTTGTGACGTAGTAGCAGTCAAATATCTACATCTACATCTACATCTACACGATACCCTGCAAGCCACCGCGAGGGTGTGTGGCAGGGGGTGAAGGTCACCAAGCATTCACTACTAGCATGCAAGCAAGCAACTAAAGGGTCTCATGCAACTAGATTGTTAGTATCTATAGTATTTGAGGGGTTAATACATGCATCATGCACTACAGAATACTCTAAAATATTTCCCCTACCTATCCCTTTCCTATGCTGCCTATTCTGTTCTCTTATAGTACGGGGGAAAAATGCCATTTTGAATCTATCTGTACGACAATCTATCTCTCTAATCTTATTTATCTGGTCGAATCTAGCATAATACGCTGGTGTTTTCAATATGTGCCTAACATCTTCAGTAAAGCTATCCGATTGAAATTTCTGCAAAAGATTAAATCTGAACTTTAATCTACGCTCTGATAATGATTCCCACCCTAATTCTTGTATTAATTCTGATACACTACTCAACCTATCGTAACACCTTTTGACGAACCTAGCTGCTCTACGCTGCACACTGTCTAGTTCTCTCATCAAACCTAATTCATTAGGATCCCATACACTGGCTGCATACTCAAGGTGGGGCCTAACTAGTGAAAAGTAGCATCGCTCTTTTGTCTTCTCATCACATTTCCCAAGTACTCTTTTTATAAATCCTAGCTTTCTCTTCGCTCGGCCGCATATTTCCCTTATGTGTCTTCCCCACGATAAATCTTTAGTGATTGTTACACCTAAATATCTTACGGTTTCAACGTTTTCGATCTTCGTGTTATTAATTCTATAGGATCGCTCTATCGAATTATTCCTCCTCCAAAAATTGATAGCTACACACTTTTTAAGGTTGAGTTCTAACTGCCATTTGTCGCACCACTCTTCAATTGCATCTAAATCCTTGCTAAGTGATTTCATGTCCTCTTCGTTTGATATACCCCTGTACACCACCGCATCGTCTGCAAAAAGTCTAAGGTTACTACTAACTACGGTACCCAAATCGTTTATGTATAAAAGAAATAGAAGCGGACCTACTACGCTACCCTGGGGAACTCCCGATGTGACTTCGATTGTGTCCGACATGATACCATCTATGACAACCCTCTGCTCTCGCCCACTTAAGAATTCTTTTACCCAACATACAACGTCTTTATTTATACCAAAACTCTCTAACTTCAAGATTAATTTGTCATGAGGAACTTTATCGAAAGCCTTTTTAAAATCTAAAAATATCGCATCAACTTCAGTACTGCTTTCGCCGTGGACTAAAATATCGTGTACGAATAAAGCTAATTGTGTCTCGCAAGATCTACCTTTCCGGAACCCATGCTGGCTGTTTATGAGTAATCCCTGACTATCCAAATGCCCCATGATCGAACTGACTACTATGTGCTCAAATATCTTACAAGAGATTGACGTGAGTGAAATGGGTCTGTAGTTACTAGGTTCTTCCCTATCACCGCTTTTAAATATAGGTGTAATGTTAGCTACTTTCCAATCCTTGGGTACTGTGTGGTTCTTTAGTGTTTTATTGAATATTATTTCTAGATAGGGGGCTATTTCAGAAGCTAATGTTTTATAAACTCTGGAAGGAATTTGATCGGGACCTGGTGCTTTGTTTTTACTTATGCTTTTTAACTGCTGCTCTATTCCGCGACATGAAATGTTTATTTCGGGCATTTGCTCACTGAAAGTGTTCGGCGGTGTCTGAATGTCTGAAACTTGTGCATAGTATAGGCAAAGTAACTTTTTCACAATTGGTAATGTTTTTTATTTCATAAAAATCCTTTAATTACTCCTATTTCATAAAAATCCTTTAATTACTCCTATATCTGCTCAACTTTTAAGATTTTCGAATAAAGTGAGAGCGGGCGCTTTTTTCGAAATTTGGTCGTGTTTGAGCCTCTGTATCCAAGTAACGGATAATACCTATGAAAAATGACTTACCATTCCATAATCACCAATTATTTGTGTGTATATGTGCAAAGTTTCAAGACGTAATCTCATAAAAAGCAGTCTTGGACTTTTGTCCGGCGAATTGCGATTTGACCCCACTGTGCGCTGGAAAGAATGTCGATAGTATTTCTACCTTACACTACCAAAAAATTATGAATACCCGACTTATTCGTCCGAATCAAATTGTGGCCCGGACTGTGGAAAGGTAAGGTTTCAGGAGTTCGCTCTCGAGCGTCAACCCGTATGCGAGGGAGACAATTCCGCGAGGAAGTATTCGCGAGGCGGCGATGGCGTGGGAAAACTCGTCGGAATCCGTGGCGCTGGTTTCGGTGAGGCGCCTAATGCGGCCTCCGGGAAACGGTTCCCATTCTCGGCGCTTGGCTGGGTATTTTTGTGTCCGTCCCGTCCCCGGTGTCGTTCTATAAGGAGATCACTTGGGGAGCAATACACAATCCATCAGCCGGGAACGCTGCGAGGTGTGCGCGCGTCTAGAGAGTGGCGCCGGCAGTCGCGGTGGAATCCTGTTCCCCTCCCCCTCTCCCCCCCCTCAACACCACTTCCCCTTCCCCCGCATACCACCCCCTCCCACTCCACACCTCCCCTCCCACTCCACACCTCCCCTCCCCATGACAGCCTCCCCTCCTTATCTCCCACGGCGACTCCGTGCGCGCTCCTACGTATTTACCGAGTGCTCGTCAGGGGACGCTATGTGACGTCACGGGAGTGACGTCACTTCGCCACGAGTGTGGGATACTCCCCGATAAACTGCAGTAAGAAGAGCAGTCAATCGTTTACCGTGTATTAATAAAATCATGCGTGGCCCACCATTATAATCTCAAGTGCAGGGTTGGAATATATCAACGCCGTAATCGCTCGATTTTTGTTTTGTGAGAAGCAAGCGAATTCCGAGATATTCATGTAACTATTAGTAGGGGATTGGAGTTGTAATTATAGTCATTTCGGAGAGATTATTATATTAGCCCGCTCTTAACAAAAAGCGTCAAGGTGTCGATGGTTTTCCGGTTCTTCCGAAAGACGGAGTGTTGCGTTCTTAAGTGCTCTTGGCAAGACACCGACAAGTGGCCCGTTATATCAATAAAAAAATCTCTAATATTTCCGAGAATAGAACCTGACCCCTGTAGAATAGAGGCGAATAGGGTACTGGCCCGGCCACCACCCTATCGCAATGCCACAATTATATTTACTTATGCATCTACATAATTCTCCGTGATCCAATTCAATGACGTGTGACAGGAGGTGTTAGTAAGCCTTCCATTACCTATCGTTTCGGTTCCGCAAGTTATTGTTACTTACAGGTTGAATTGGACTCACTTATAGTTTTATTGTAATCGCAAATGCTATGCAGGAAGGTTTGAAACCTCTCTGTGCGTCTTGTTTCACAAATTGATTTGCGTGGTCGAGTCTACTCATGTAGCATGGAGCCTTAATAATCCTATTTGTGTCAGGAACGGAATAGATCACTCTGTATCTCTAAAAACGTACGAATCGCATTGCCTCTTTGTGCGTAAATGACTCTCTAAAACTATTATGCTTCCATAACGGGCTGGACACCCAGTTATAAATCGACGAATTCTTTTTAAACGAATGTGAGCACCTCTGGCTCCAACGACACTTTCATAATTCACATATCTGGTGTATACACACCAAAAAATAATTAGTTTCGGCAAGAGCGGCAGCCAAGGCTGACTACAGCCGCAAATCCCAGCGCAAATCTTTGCGATGTCATTCCGACATTTGACGTGGTGCTCACAAGTTACTCTGCTTGGATGTCTTGTGCGAACCGCGTCAAATGTCAAATGATGCCCTTCGTCTGGCTGCAGGTAACATGCTGTTCCCGATGACGACTAAAAACATGGTGACGACATTCATTACGAATGGTCAAAGCATGGCTAATTACTCAAAGCCACAAAAGTCCTCGGAGGAAGGTCTCGCCCCTAAATAACTTTCACTTTCCAATGCATCAGTGACAGTTACAGTCAATACTGGTCAACATCAAGTACACACAACTGATAATGGATTGGCAAATTTGTCGGAAGAAATCCCGGCTAGCATTATTTTAATGCGGCTGATGTTCACAACTTTTATAGCATCATAATTTTGGGTTTTGTTTGCTTGACACGAGACACCAAAGCCATCTCTGCGGGAGGCGTTCAATTAAAAGATAGGGATCAGGGCCAGCGACAAGGGGGGATAAAGGGGGCAAATGCCCAGGGGCCCGGGCCAAACAATATTAATTGAAAATAAAAATTTAAAGTATGAATAAATTTAAATACCAAAAATAATACAGAATTTTGTTGCTCAAAAAGTGGAAAAACAAATCAAGGTAGAGCCTGTGTCAGTGTGCGAGAAGTATGACGTTAGCATTGTTATTGTGGTCATCGAGGGTTTAGGGGCGATGGGGACGATAGAGCGAGAAGCGCGGGTGCTGTGACCCACCTCCCCTCCCTTTGTCGCGAACGCCGCTCAACCGTTTCTTCTACAGTCATTAGCAGTAGCAAGCTACACATTCTAGTGTTGTGTCATTGGTTTTGTACACATGAGCGCCCATACACGGGGGCAGGGAGGGACCGCGGCTCCCCC
The DNA here is from genome assembly GCA_933228895.1 of Platycnemis pennipes. Lineage (NCBI taxonomy): Eukaryota > Metazoa > Arthropoda > Insecta > Odonata > Platycnemididae > Platycnemis > Platycnemis pennipes. The sequence goes on from OW121846.1 coordinate 120,820,724, forward strand.
ACCTAGCCTCCCAGGTAAAATAAAAAAGGGAAACAAAAAAAATATTTTGTATTATATACATGTTTCAGAAAGTTATTCGCAAACATGATGCATAATTTTTCCTTTTAATATTTTTCTAAATTTGTTTCCTTGTTTTACTTAAATCAGTTCAAGGCCCACGCAAGCACTGTCATGATTTTGCGTGGTTTTTGTTAATAGAAAGGAGAGGAAGGAAAAATTTGAACCGATGCACAGTGGGCTGAAATCGAAAAAATTAAAAAAAAATCCAAAATGGCTTTTTTGGAGATAGAACCATGAAACTAGGTACAAATACTCATAATTGATTGGTAGCCAAGGAGTGGCATGTCATTGGTTATGTTCTGTCTCCGTTACCGTGATACAGGGGTTCAAACATAAACAAAATTCCAAAATTACACCCGACTTCAGTTTTCTACGAAAATCTTCCCATTTAAGTTGAGGGTGACGCCGTGTGGGGAATTAGGTCGGATAAAAAACTACTAGGTCAGTTAAAACCACTCTTTTACTTTACTGAGCTTAACTTTGGGAGTTTTTTCCTAAATTTAGGAGATATTACGTAATAAAATGGCGGACGCTATTTTAACGCAAGATTTCATATTAAGTTTTAAATATCTAGCATGTTATGAAAGTGCCTGTCAAGTGACTCATATTAAATCAATTTTTCAAGCTTTCTAAACGTAGATATGGAATGAAATTGAAAATTAGTTTGCGACGTCGAAAATTACATATGATTTTTCGTACGCGCGTCTGGAGCCTGAGACGCGCGCCGGGAACTAGAAATGCAGTGACGCGAGTAAGTTTTTTCAAGCCATAAGGAGCATAACGCTTCTTATTCGCCTTTTTTAATATGTGTGCATTGCTATCGATCTCCACAGGCTCTAGATGTATAAAATCATGGGGATATAGAAATATTAAAGTGTACGCGAGTGTCTTAAAGTGTAGGCGAAATCGCGTTCGAGGTTTCTCCTCTCAAAATTAAACTTCTCATTCACATCCTCAAAGCCTTAAGATTCCTATATTTTTCCCATGAAACATTATTTTACGTTCCAGAGGAAAACTAGTAAGGACTTCTTTCCGTTTCTTTACCCCTTCACCACAACAGTCTAAGCCTTTGACCCTACCAGGAGGTTCATGCAGAAAGGTACATTTTGGAAACCGCTGAGCTTTTGGTTGTTCTACGAGAAAATCTACTCAAATCTTTCATTTTCCCTGTGTTCATATATTCATATCTCTTATTTTTACGTCACATTAGACATTATTCATCTAGGAAAACTTTAGTTTCTACTTTACTTGAATTATGCACACAGGAAGGAAACAAATTATCGAAAATACCTTAATATTCAGGCGCAACAAAATATATTCTGTTCGTTAACACCCTTAACCTAGGTACATTATTTTTACTCACTCCCTGTTACTGTTATGTTTGACTGATAGAGTTGTAGTGAAAGCAAAGATTAGTAGAAGTTAATACTCTTTTCATTCATTTTAATTTGGGGGTGATATGGGGGTGATCTCTGTATCTCCGAAAAGATGGGAGTAATTGTGGATATGACAATTGAAAAAAGAGTACGTTTTATTATCACTTTTTATAAAATGTTCAAGTTCAAGTAAGTCCTAGTTTTGATTACTGTAAAATGAAAGTGTAATGTGACATCGTGAAAAATTTTTCATTTTTGAAATTGTTTCCCCATCCCTTTCCACTGACATGTTTATTTTACATAAAAAGTACAATTTATAGCAAATCAAAAGGTAATGCATGACAGTGTGCTCATTTCTTCAGCAGAAAAAGCTGATAATCAAGTAAGTCTTGGTTGTAAAAATAACCTGAAATTTCGAAGTTCTGGTCTAAATTGAGAGAGGGGGGTTTTACCGGGATTTAGGAGCCCGGACCACTTGCCCTCTCCGTTGTCCAGGGGCCAGAGAATCCCGTCACCGAGCCTGATAGGGATAATAACGTTACGAAAAAATCGGAAATCGAGCACAGAACTACTCAAGCACAAAAGGTTTCCAGTCAACTGAACATGAGTTAGAGGATAAATCACCGTTATTTGAATGCTGAGAGGATAGTAAAGACAAACTGTGAGCAATAAAAACCAGCATCCGGATCAAGTATTACTTCACGAAAATATAACTGTGTGGCAGATGTAAAACCGTAAATGTGAGAAGAAGTGCATATGGCAAAGCTTAAAAATATTTTTCAATCACTGAAAACTTTTTATTGGACCTAAACGGAGTTTTAAAATTCAGTCCATTGCTCTGCTGACGGATGCACTCGAGACAAGAGTGTTTGAATTTGACGACTTCATGGCAACATGAAATTCGAGTGGCTAAGTAGTTCGAAGATTGCCCGCTCTTTCACTCTGTCCGGCGCTGCTTGAGTGCAGCGCCTGAGAGAGTGAAAGAGCGGAACTACTAGCTTGACTTCAGCCGACGTGAGAAATGTAACAGAATCGTGGCAACAGTTATTTGAATGATGATTTTAGTTTTTTACTGCTAGGTTTCTTACTCGAAATAAAAACTAATTTCATTCTAAGATTAACACAACACATACGATCTAAGTGGGAATAAAACCCGCGACCTTTGGGTTGTCAGGACTGCGTTTAACCAAACGGACTACTGCGGCTTGAGAAAAATTGTTTTCTTTAGAAGTGAAGATGGTTGGATGTATGTTATTAATTGCCCGGAAGTCGACGGAAAATAAGTAATGCGAATCCACTTCGAAAGGGAAAGGTCTCCTCAGATGTAAGCTACATCAAGAGGAAATAAAATCCAGCTTTTGTGCCGGCCGTGGTAGTCTCATCTAAATATCGGTGTCGCCCCCAAAAAAAGTTATGGGTGGAACCCCGCGCCGTCTTACATTTACGCTTAGCTTAGACGGAGCGACATTCTTAGCAACTACAACTCCTGAAATATAAATATATCCCAAACCTATCTTTATTAGTCATTAGCAATTAAAGGAACAATAGCTTGAAAAATTGATGCATTATGAGCACTGGCCTCCCATCCTGAGGGCCCGGGTTCGATTCCCGGCAGTGGCGGATTTTTCAGTGGAAAACCGGTCCCCACTTGAGTGCCTAGTGGAGGGCATTTCAAGTTCAGTACTCCGTCCGTCGGATGGGACGTTAAGCCGTGGTCCCCATGGCGCCTTTCGTTAAGAGTAGGCTAATGCCGAAGTCGGGTTTCTCTCCACCCTTCCTCCGTTCCCTGAAAACTCCTACCATTACCCAATTATCCACCTATCCTATATGGCGCAAATGACCTCAGCTGTCGGTAGCATCCCCTAAATAACCAACCAATTGATGAATTATACTGTATTCAAAGCAATTAAACGGAAAGATAAATGATGTAACGGGCGAGTACACTATATTTTAATGATTATTCATACATGTCTTTACATCTACGAGATACCCTTCAAACCAACGCGAAGGTGTGTGGCAGGGACTGAAGACCACCAAAGATGCACTATTGACATGCAAATAGGCTACTACATGGAAAAATCTAGTTAATAGGGTCACATGCAGCTAGATGGTTAATATCTACATAGCATTAAAGGGATTAGTTGTTAATACATGCATCATGCACTACAGATTACTCTTACATACACTCTTAGTATACTTCGAGCATCAAAAATATTTCTGCTGAGAGACAATAAAATGTCCCCAATACTAGGGAACGCAGGCATAAGGTACGGTTGGAAATAGTAACTCGCAGTGCTTTGAAAACTAACGGCATATTAATAGTTTTATTTTAGCGGAATATTCTTCATGAAACAAAAAATTTTGATAACACGATTTTTCATTAGTTATATGAAATCGTCATCTTCTTGGCAGTATCTATCCAGAGTATCCAGTAAATGGCAAGTAAAACATTGTTTCCTCGCTAAGGAACTTCTCCGCAATCTGGAAATTCATAACAGGAAATAATAAAATGTTTACAGTTTCGTTCGGATTCGGGTAGCATTTTCTCCAATGAACGATATTTAACGCTTTAGAAACAAGCCGGGGCAATTTGCTTTCGACGTTGCTTATTTCCCAGGTGACATTTGACATGATTTCTTTGCTACTAACTGAGGTCCTGCTCGCCTCTATGAAATACTACCGGCAAATGCATACGCGATCAATTAAGAATAAGCCAAGATTACTAAATTCAGCTAAATCTCTTCTTAGGACATATCTTGGAAAACAAATTTTGTTCTTTATCTTCAGAGCCTGAGGAGTAGAGGTTGGTGTAGTGGCTGGAGTATAGGCCTCCTATCTAGAGGGCTTGGGTTTGAATCTCTGCCCATACAGAAGAGATTCTATGTTATAGTAGTGCTTACTTATACGTCGTTTAGAGAGTATCATTTTCACGTCAACTCCATCCATTGATAGGACTTTGAACCGTCCTATCCGACCCATTGGTGCCTTTCGCTAAGGGCAGGCTAATGCCGACGCAGGATTTCTCTCCACCCTTCTTCCGTTTCCAGAAAATAGCCCTTAAAAATTCTATAATGACCTTAACTATCGATTATCTTCCTACCACTACTACTCAGATTTGCGATACAAGAATTTTCCGGGATTTTCCCGGCGGTATACTTCAAATACTGGTATTTTTCAAGTTGATAATTTACTTTGATATGAATAAGTTATTTCCCTTAGTGAAATGAGAAACCCTTCAATTAAATATTGGAAAAAACACTAAGACGGATTACTAAAGGAAGCTGAATCCAGACAGCTAAGGGATACAGTCCCATAACAACCAGGGAAGATAAGCAACGGGGAAGGCAACGTCTCCCTGATCTTCATCAATTCTTTCCAAGACGCACTGATAAGAGGCGCCGAATTGAGGAGAACAGAAATGATTAAAATTCTTGAAGTTTAACGACCGAGCTGAGGACATAAGAAGTCATAAAATATTAAATGAGAAATACTTGGAAAGGTTTTGATATGTTAGGTTGTATGGAGGGAAAACGTGGACTAAGGGAAGCAAGCAATGATTATCGGGCGTTATACATATAATGAATAGGTCGAACATCAACGGGCTTCGAGGCTTAGCTTCGTAATTAACGTGAAATCATAATACGGTGTTTGAGTATGGAGCGTAAATTGTTCCATATTCTATATAATTATGCTTTTGAAGATAAAGGCAATTACAGAAAATTTTTTTTATACAGCTGAATTCGCTGGAAGCAGCGGTCACTCAAGTAAATATTTTCCTAAATTTGATATGGCGTTCAGAAATTACATTCAAATCAATCAGTATTTTCATAATACTTCTACCACGCCATTCAATTTGAAAAGCAGTACTTTTGGAAATTCCTAATAGAATTTTATGGAAGAGCTTTCTAAAGTCAATACAGCTTGAAATTGGAGCGATCATAGAGGCAAGAGGTGATTCGCAGTAAACTTTTGTGTATCGGAAACTAAAGTTCGCTCAAAAAATTGATGGCAGAAATTCAACAATAGTGTGAGTTGACGTTCCTTTACTCTTATTTATATGCACATTTCAATGAGAAGAACTGTGGCAGTAGCTGGTTCGACTTCGTACCTCCTGCATTTAAATAGTTTATTGAGGCCAACAGAATTTCACTGATTGTGTGAACTGCAAAAAAGCACAGATAAGACATTACCTCAGATCCATCTAACGAGCAATTAACTAATTGCTAATAGCATGGAACTAATGCAGCCACCTCAACTCTTATCCATAGTATTCAGTTTGAGGTCATATGGCGTAAAAGATGGGAAAAATGGGTGAAAATCGAAGAACAATATCCGGCATTTATCTTACATTTGCTAATTTACCGTTTTATCTACCGCTGTTCCAATGTAAGACGGAAAAACAAATTGTGAAAACCAACATTTGGCTTAGGTGGCCTATTTTGTTACCGTTTACAATGCGATTGTGAGCTTCAGTCATTTTCTCACTCTCGGAAGTCAATTCGCACTATTTATATCTCAGCAGTGAATTTCACCTAGATTTAACCCGCTTTTCGATGGGCGATTATGTTCCGTTTCGGTCAGCGAAACCTGAAACAGTTACTCCATGACTCCCATGTCGAATAACCCATTTGAGTTAAATCATAGTAGTAATAGTTTTTTTACGAACCGTCTTATTTAACGTTACTCTTTTGAATAAAATCTCATGATTCCAAACACCATTTTACCTTGTAATGGCGCGACGATAAGCGCAATAATAAGTACAGAAAGATTTACTGGTGATCCTCTATGACACTATGTCAGTAACTCCTCTGTTTCATCTGACGGTAGTTTTTTACGAACTGAGATGTAATTTTAAGATTTCGAGGTGATTAAAATTGCATGTAATTAACCTAGTACATGGTCAGCACTACGACTGAATTGAGAGCTCCCGATCTCTGCCACTGCAAGATTATACTAACGTGCAACCTCGTTCTCTTTACAGGGCCGTCGATGGCTCAGGCGATCCTCTTGCGGTGCACCTCGTCTGACGACGAGGCCGAGGGCCGCATGGAGGTGTGCGCCGCTGCCGAGGAGGAAGAGGGCGACCAGTCGCGGACGGACGCGAGCGAAGACAGCGTAGAGGTGCGCGTCCTGCCCATCGCCCCCAACCCACAGAGCAGCCTCCTGCAGAAGAACAAGAGGAAGCTGGCCGAGCCCAGGAAGGTCTCCAGCGCCTGCAAGCCCATCTCCAGGCAGATCCACGCCTTGGCTCGCCACAGGCCATCCCGAGGACGGCATTACCCTCGCCTCCCCCGAGCCGCCCTCGACGATTCCCCGTCCAGCATCAAGCAACATTTCCCCCTCTCCCACATTTACCACCCCAGGGAAGCGCACGCCGCCCAACCCCCAATGTGCCCCTTCCGCCCCTGGAGCTCGGAGTCTCTACCGGAGCGCAGCACGGCGACGCCAACCACCGCATACACCCCGCCGCCCTCGACAGACGGGTCCAGCCCACCCGAGCCTCCGGCACCCGCGGGCCTGGAGCTGCGAGGCGAGTCTCCCCCGTCCACATCCGACCACCCGCTCCCACTGTTCCTCAACGCCAGCGGCTCGTCCAGGAGGAGGCAGGATGAAGACATTCCAGAGGAGGAGAGGGAGGCCCAGGGGTCCAGGTGGGCCGAGGACCAGCCGTCCACGGAGCGTGCGGTGGTAGCGGGCGGGAGTGACTGCCCGGCCTTGCGGACAGCGGTCATCCTGGGCGCCGAGCAGGCACTCCTCAGGCCGAAAGGGGAGCGGGAGGAAGAGGTTGAGGCGAACCAGCTGGAGGCGGAGGAGGACGATGAAGAATGCGAGGCACCAATGGTGCTGGAGGCGGCGTCCACGTCCTCGGCTGTGAACGCCGTCAGCCCCTCCCCGGCTTCTTCGCAACGAAGCAGTGGTGTGAATGTGGCCTCGGATGGCAAGGACTCGGGCGAGCCGAAGAACCACCTCCGGAACTATAAGAACATGACGCGCGAGAGGAGGATGGAAGCCAATGCCCGGGAGCGGACGCGTGTTCACACCATAAGCGCGGCCTTCGACACTCTCCGTCGAGCCGTGCCCGCCTATGCTCACAACCAGCGACTGTCTAAGCTCTCGGTGCTCAGGATAGCATGCGCGTACATTGTCACTCTCTCCCGGGTGGCCGGGAAGGATTACAGTGCCGCGAAAGACGCGCCCAGCTTAGCTGAATGTGTTGATTCGGTGACGCGAACGATCCAGACCGAGGGAAAGGTTCGTCGCAGACGAGACGAGTGAGGCGTGTTCCACTGCCTCGTCCTGGACCCGATGCCCTTCAAAGATGGTTGTCAGGGCGACGGGCGGGATGTGAATGCGTTCCGCAAATTTTAACGCTTTGAAGATCTCATAATAGGTTATTTAAGAAATAACAAAATAATCCAAGTATTACGGATTCAGATGTACGACAATAATGTGAGTGTTACAATCAAAATGGTAATGCGTCTTGTAGAGCCAAGCTACACGAAAAAGGTCGCTTTTAGGATTACGCTTCTTCGTTGTAATTAAGTCGACCTGAGTGAAGAAAACTGATTTAATCTTTACATTTAACCGGTAAAGGATGTAAGACTAAGAGAAGATACCTGTCCTTAAATGAAATGTTCATTTGTCTTCCAGACATCCGTTCCTTCCGAGCAGAACGCTTTTGTGTCATCCATGACTTTCGTCATAAACGCCGCAAATGCCGAGTTTTATTTGTAATTAGAAGAGCTGTTACGGAAATCGAAAGAATTCAGATACATACATTATATCTATATTTATAATGATATCTTTGTGGAAAAAATGGACAAATTTTCTTTTCTGTGTTAAGTTCAGTAGATGTGGGGTTAATACCTGCAGTGAGTGTCAAGGACTTTTCAAAATCTAGTGTTTTCCGGATGTTCAAGGATTTTGTTCCTTTTTTCTTGACTCCACGATGCTTGTTACATTAATTCTGTTGATGTGCAGCAGGTGCTTCCTTTCCGCCTTCGTGTCAAACACGATCGGAAATGTATCTTCTTCCAAATTTTGGTCCGAATAAGGGCTCTCCAAAACGTTTGAGGCGCTTTGGAACCTGAATTCACACGTTCCCCGCGTTTACGTCGATTATTGTCATTGAACGTGAAGCCGCGAGCGTCCTAACTTCCCCCATGCTGTGGAAAAACATCGAGTGAAATCCTAAATCTCGAAAGTTTTACGTGCGATTGTGATAGATTGAATACTCCTCCCCTTAAAAATACTATGGGCATGTAGCTCAGATGATTCCCTCCTGATTAAGCCATGACCTCAGTTTTCCACGTCAATATGTTCCTACATGTGTATGGTGCTGATCAATTAAATGAAGATTAAATAAAATTATTTGTAGTTGATTTTCTTCGTTCTCATTTACTCCTTACATTGCCCATCCCCGCACTTATTTAACACTTGAATAGATTGGTAGCTTCTACACATCCAGTCCTGCTTCTATTTTTATTTTTTTCCTTTGTGACGTACACCCTCCTCTTCCAAAGGCTTCATTGCTTTTCCAGGACTCAAACATCAGCTTCGGGGTTGTTTTCCTAGGTGAAAACATTTGCAGCACACAGGAGTAATGCCGTGATCATCGTGTAAAAACTTTTGGTGCTTCAGTCACCCCAAAGTTTTCAGGTAAATAATATAATGTTTCACCCCAGGCCCCTTCTTCTTGGAGCCAAACATTTATATTTAAATACGTCCTTCCAAAGAGATAAGAGAGAACTCGTTCCTCTTTACCAGTGCTTTGCCTATGTTGGCACTATTGGTTGTTGAATGCCTATTCAAAACTATGGCCCTCTCTCCATGAGCATATATCTCTCTTCCGCAGCCCTCGGAACATGGACAGGTAGGTATTCACTTACTTTTAAGTCGGATGGGAAAAAATTCAAAAGCACTTTTAGGTGTAGCGTTTTGTGTTTTCCCGGCGTATTGCTTGTGTGAAGGTTTCTCGGGTCTTCCACCGGGTGATTGCCTCCAGTTCCGCCAGCGTTTCAGAAACCGCACTTTTAGGAGTTTATATTTTTGCTGGAAACTAATTTTTTACCATGGTATGATGTAAAATAGGGATTCGGGACATCTCAATAAAAAACTTATTGATCTCAAAAGAGACAATAAACAAAGAATAACCTCCGAACGGGATAAACCATAGCGATACGGCTTATTTCACGAATAAGCCGTATCGCTATCCCCTTCGGATATCCCCGTATAGGTTATCCCCTTCGGAGTTTTCCTTAAGGCCTGAGTTCGTCAAAGGGGACGAAGCAATGTAGAGAATTACATGAAAGTGCTTGGATTTCTAAGGGAGAAAATTCAACTTTCGGTAATTTAAAGCAAGGTCAAGTTACGAGGGATTAGAATAATTTTAGCAAAGCATTCACTTCAATGAAATTAATTCTTTAGTCATTTTTTATATAATTAATAAAACAAAAACGTTTTAAAAAACTCTTTGAGGAATTTTCCCACTCAGTACCAATGACTTTACATCTAATGTGGAAAAAGTAATAAGTAGGTAAGAAAAATTTCACCTATCGCTACAGTACACCAACGCTGTAGCTTCACTGAAAATGAATATCATAAGAACAGCCAAAATTATATTAAATGAGTAAAGAGCAGAGAATCTTGTCTGTTCTGTGCAAAAAACTGAAAACCAATTTTAAACAGATGGTTCAGAAGCAACAAAATTTCTCCCCGGTAGAGTATGTCTACACTGTACGACCTTCAAGCTCCACAAACGTACATGTAGCAGAATTTGTTTACGTCAAAAACTAAGAGTAGTCGAAAATAGCATAATTTAGACTGAGAAACGAACTTTACTTAATTTTGAGCCTATAAACTCATTACAAATATCCCCTTCGCATCTATTCTGTCAGTGATGAATCCAGAACTTGCACGGCAGACAATTGTTCATAGTGACGGCCGTTTTAGCTAGGTTGTTCAAGCGCTGGTCTAGCAATCCAAATATGACAGGTTCGAATGCCATTCAGAGCATGACAGTAGTTTTTGTCTCATGATTAGCACCATAGGTCAGACGATGCGATATAGTCAGCCGTTGAGGAGCCTAAAACCAAAAACTAAACTAAATCCTGTCCATCAAGTCGCACGAGGCCAATATAGGGCGGATATAAAATATAAAAATATGAGAAGTGGAGGATTACGCACTTGATTAGCCACGATGCAAATGTCTCTTCAGGTTTTTGCACACGGTGTAAAATTACGGTATTAAAAGACGAGAATATATAATACTACAAGGATAACATTTCTCCATGAATTTCAAAAAGGCTTTCCTCTAACGACGATGGGCTAACTCAAAAAAGTTCAAATAGCGATATACAAGGAAAGAAGAGATGTTCTTGTACCATGAAGTATATTTATCCTCATAGCGGAGAAAATGATGCTCTTATGTATATCATGGCATTCATTCTTTTTCCCTAAATAATAATTCACTCAGCAATAACAAAGGTACACCATGAAAGAGGCATGGGCTCAAGTAATACATGAAATGCTAGGAATTATTTTTTCGGGTTCTAACTCAACTCTATTACTACCGAATGCGTTGATAAACATTATTTACCACCGTAATTCATTAGTTATATCTGGCTTGGCACACAGAAGGTCCCTGGTTCGTATTTGCACCTTGGGTATGGATGATGCATCAGATTTAGGAAGAGGCTTCGTAACTATTAAGTAGGGTTAAACCAGAGGTAGGCAGCGTGAGGCTTTTGAGGACTCCAGTGCGGCTGTGTGCATTATTGTCATGCATTGTGGGTGGCCGATGCAGCAAGGCGCCTTGTGTCCTTCAGAACATGTGAGGCTGTGTCATGAGTAATCAATTAATATATTTTTCTTAATGAATTGTGGAAAATTAAAAACTAGATGGAGGTCAACGATCCGAGGAAAATATTTTCCTCTACTATGGCCCAAGGTAACTGGGAAATTACGCTGTAAGTGTATTGAGCAATGCGGCCTCTTAAAGTAAAAATTAAAAAATCTCCAATGGCCGTAAAAATTGGAAAGCCTTGTCAAGTGACACATCAACAAATTGCTGTATTGATTTACGGTAGGGTTAATTCCACAGCAGTGTCCAACCAAAGCCTCAAATGAAATATAAAGAAGGCCAAATTGTTTTTTAACAATGTTCACTTGTAAAATAAAAGTTTTACGATTTGTACGTTTGTTGTGTTATTGCTCCTAAATTAATGTTTGTAGATCATATTAGAGCTAAAAGTCCATTTTCATTGTTTCCGCCAATCAATATATCCTTTCCTCCAAACGATTCCCTCTCTCTCCTTTCCTCCCCCGACTTTGAAATCCTAATCTAAATGATTACAAAGGGAGTCACTCTGAACGAGCTGCTAGCTGAAGAGAGCGGTGAGTTATGAGTCAGCTCATATAAAAGAGTCATATTTCCCATCACTAGTTATACGGTAAAAAATGACCTATGCATCTAGTACACCATGCTGCCGGCACCAATCGACGCGTAGAGGCCAAGCTGACGAGTGACAACAAGAAGCTGGTTGATTCACCCAAAGGACACCAGAAGAACCGCATATCAGAAAAATTGGCAAGCAGTATAATTCATAGTGTAGTTTCAATTCCGCAGACCAGCATTGAATCAATTAAACGTATGAATCCCTTAACTATTGATTATAAAACTAGTAGAGTATCGGAAATTACATTCTGAACCTTATGAGGCCTTACGATACTTTATTATTTTTTATTTATTTATAGTTGAAAATATAACACTTTTTGAAAGAAGCCCCCTCCAAAATTTCTTCCTAAATTGTCTCATACATCCATTGTTTCTGTTCCAAAATAGTCGATGGCGTAATAGTTAAAACGATTTACTGGACAATCGAATCAAATTTCTGGGCAATCGATAACGAATGCTAACACTTTTAGCTTACACCGGAATACTATGTGACCACTCAGACCTTGCCGAAATTCCCATTCGGTGTGTCACTCGTTTTACGTATTAAATTCATGCTGCTAAGTTTCGAGTGGAAATGCATTCAAATTTCACTGAAAAAGTCTTTTCGGAAATGAAAATAACGGGGGATCCAGTTCCCCTTATTAGGTGAAGATATCACTCTCAGTACTTCGTATCATAAATATCTTCCCATCCTCTCCTTGAAACACTTGGAATCCATGACAAATCATACCTATAAGGCACAAAGGATTTTTTGACCCGGATTCAAAATCAAATCAAACTGAGGCATTTTGACCCGGAGGCTCTGGGTAAAGATACGTTTAATCGGGTTCAGGTTTTCAGATCAATTTCTATGGACCACAGTCAGGTGCGAAACTATAAACTGTGAATGAAACATAAAACCCACTCACGCGAATTTTCCATCGCTTAAAGAGCATACCCTCAGAAGATGTTCATTTAAATGAAAAAAATCCTTTTTCGCTAGTTCTATACTCGAAAAAAATAACATCGTGATCGAAAAAATCTTATTATTTGTGATTCTTTCCACTCTATTGGCTGAGAAACGACGCTGCAATGCAAGGGAACCTTACGAAATAGATTTCAATTGCGAGCCGAAACGTGTGTAGAGAAGATCGATAAGATTCGTAAAGGGACGTATTATATTTGAATTTTCTCGCGGAAAACACATCCCAGCAATATGCGGCTCTGCCGAGAGAAAGTTAGGATTTAATGAAATAGTATTGGGGAAATGTGACGAGAAGGCAAACGACCGATGTTACTTTTCATTAGTTACGCGTCACCTTGAATATGCAGACAGCATATGGGATCCTAATGAATTAGGTTTGATCATAAAACTATAATTAGAGCAGCTAGGTTTCTAAAGGTGTAAATATAGTGTTAGTAGTGTTTCAGAATTAATAGAAGAATCAGGTTGGGAATCATTATCAGATAGAAGATTAAAGTACCGATTAAATATCCTACAGAAATTTAAAACGGATAGGTGTACTGATGATGATTGTATTATATTTATAGCACCTGCGTATTATGCTGGATTCGACCAGACAAATAAGTGTAGAGGGAGATTGCAACGCCGATTGATTTAACTTGTAATTTATCCCACGTACCATTGAAAACATAATATACCGCAAAGCAAAGGAATAGGTAGGTGAAATACTGTGAGAGTAGTCTTTAGTAACTAGTAGATACTATCCATCTTGCTGCATGTGTAGAGCATGTTTGGTTATCTTCACCCTCTGCCACACACTCTCGTGGAGACTCGCAGGGTATTGCGTAGATGTAGATATTAACACAGCCAGACTATTAGAAGAACTAAAATGAGAATCATTATTGGGAAATATATTTATATATAGACCTCATCTCTTAAGTGAATTCTAACACAGTATTTTTGCTGATAACGCTAAAAATATGTTGCAAACTTCGATTTATTATGGTTGCTGGATAATAAAGGTAAAAAACAAAGAAATTGATTGCAGCACCGACAGATTCAAAATTTCTTCCTTTTTCCATGCAACCAGGGATATAAACATTTGTGAATATATTTAATAGTATATGAATGTTCGTACAAACATGAAAAATCGCCAACAAGCGTAGTAAAATATACTCTTGATGGTAATTGGAAAAGGATAGGAACACATAAATGAACTAACACACGTTTCGTGGGAAAGCTAGTAAATAAGCCAGATTGCAACATAAATAACTACACCAACCCAACCCCATAGGTAAAAGTAATCACTCAAGTCGATATATACTCGGAGATGCAAAGGGTGAAGGAGGGGGAGTTAGAAAGAACAATAGGTTTGAAAGGAGAGGGAATTGTGGGTAGGGAGGATGGGGGAGGGAGTAGAGGGGGGTGGAGGGGAGTGGTAAGATGAGGTAATCGTGTGAATACCAGGAAGAGTCTGGGGGATGGGGTTGGGTATGAGGCACATAAGAAGAGCAGTCTAACTACATGCCTCACATTTAGTCTCAGATTTTTAGGAAATTCCATTTTTTATTTGCGTTTTGTGGTGACTGAGGCTAAACGCCGAGAGTTCAAGCAACCAATGCATTCCATTTTAAAATATCTATTTGAATGTCCCAAGACATCTCACAATATACTATCGCACTTGAACGCAAAGAAAAAATAGCATATGATTTCAAATGTTTATCAATTTATAAAACGAATTTTTGCAAAGCAAGGTAAATGCCAAAGTAACAACATTAGATTGTAATGTATAAAGTGTGATAGTAAACAAGTGAAATGGTAAATTTTTATGCGTATTTGTAGCTAAAAGATATTTGGTAGTTGGGCTCTGTGTTAAAATTTCGAAGTCGTTTACAGTAAAAACTAAGGGGCGCGGGTCACCTTCGCGAGAGAATAATCTGTAAATCCGGCGATTTTACCGGCGCGGGTTGCCTGCGTCAGTTAGCTTCAACCTCCTTCCACTGGATCCACCCCCAATAGGTTACACGGTTAAATAGTTACGTCTGTCGGCACTTTAGCCGGCCGGAATCTGGTAGGTGTAACAAGAAAACTTCTTTCTTTGTGTTCACTCGATCCGGCGACTTTTGGGCAAACATCTGGACTTTCCGGCGTCGGACCCGGCAAGCAGTTGTGTGCTTGCCGAAATTTTTATTTAATTTTTGACAATTTATGGTTGATGATATTACGGAGAGGTAGATGCTCATCTGATTACTCAGGCAAACGTAGAAGGCTTAACCGCTTAATTTCAACAAGCTTGCGGAGCTCATTGTTTTTGAGCCAAATGCGCGAAAATACGTCTTTGTGCATGCGTCATCTTTTCCCAAGTAATGGTCATCCGTATGCATCAACTGCACATCAAAGGCTATGTTTCGGAAATTTTTTGATATAGTCTCTCTTTCTCTGATGCCAGCTTGGACCAAAAATATCTTCGAAAAATATGACAATACTAATATCTACTTTCGACATACGCGTAAAGGTGGTACGGCAGTGCATTCTAAGCATTCGCTCGAGAGACAAGGGGACGAGAGTTTTTTTCCTCCAATGAATTACACCATGTCATCATTATCCTGGGATCTATTGCGGCGTAGTGAATTGCTTCGTTTTAATTGGACGGAATCATTCGGAGGTGATGAAAATCTCAGCTATAAAGAAAGAGGAAACTTAATCACGACGCAGATGGTGGAGGATAGCTATCGAGGAGAGACCGTGTGACGGGACGTATTTGCAACACCGGTAAGTCAGTGAATTCTCATTTGTACGTGATATTGGCTATCATGTGATAATGCAAATTGAAGTAGGATTGAGGATTTGAGGTTGAGCTTGATAACTGGAGATTTTGGATTTTTTTGTTTTCACTTGCCTTCCGCGTTCTTGTGGGTTGGTAATCGAATATAAACATTCTCAGCATGCCTCACATGACTGTCAAATAATGGCGTCGCAGCATACAATGCTTATCGTGCATCGGGAAATCATCCACTTATTATATTCCTCCGAATTCCATTAATGATCCATACATGAACGCTAGAAGATATTTTGAAATAAGTTTCTGTGGGCATCTTGGAGACAGACCTCTTACGAGTAGAATCCAGGGATGGGAGTGGAGCCATTAACAAGCACTGAATCCTTTATCTGCATTTTCATTTCACATCAATATTTTTCGGGAAACATTAAAGGATGTAACATCTTTCGCTAGAGGAATCAAGTGCTCGGTGTAATTTGTCAAAGTAATCGCGATTACTTTTTGGAATCGATGTAATCTCTCTTCCAGAAGTAGCTTGTAACGTGAGAGTGAAGTATTTTCTAAATGAATAAAAAATATAACGGTTTCCTGCTGTTCCAGAACTTTTCTCGATAATTACAAATTTCGTCTGAGCAACATTCAGGTCGGTAATTCAAGTTCAATATAACCATCTAGTTTCACGGGACTTGTATATCTAACGTGTCTCCATCAATTATGTAGTAGTATAGCAGCCTTAGTTGATACAGGTTGTGCATGTTTCACCGCCAGCCACACACGCTGACGGTGGCTCGCAGAACATTACGTAGATATAAACGTGAATGCTTATAACTCGGGTCGCGCTTGCACTGCCTTCAAGAATAGCGTATGGTCTTGATTGATAATGAAATATTCATACTAAAAAATATTTAAAATAAAAATAATCGTCTTAACACAATACGTGCTAACTTCATTTTTCGAGCGGGAAGTGCATTTACTGCTTATTTATCCTGAATCATGTCGAATTTCAAAATGAAATAGAGAATTTTGCACATCATCTGGCAAGTTCTTATGCAGGGGTGGATGCTGCCCTAGGATGCTTCAAGCTTCTTCAGGGGATACGATGCGTTATCAAACAACTACCATTGATATGGAAGCAAATATTATCGATCCCTAAATTGTATTTATGATTTTTTCTTTCTACAAGCCTAATTTTCCTTTTCGATAGTGAATTATATTTAGGCATTTTTGAAGATGGTGCAGGAACGTGGAGAAATTAATGGGTATCGGAAGCTGAAGCGGTTTAGAAACAATTAACCTAAGGACATGCATTGAAATTACTCTGTGAAGCGCATTCCACGGAAAACTTTATAATGTGCTAAAACGTTTAAAGCAAAGTGTATTTCTTTATGCAGCCTAATAATGTAGATGAAAGCGTAGTTACAGACTCGATTACTTTGCTTCCTTTAAGCGATTTAAGCGATCCCCTGCTGATATTATGCATCATGTAAGCTATCACACGCTATTTAATACTGTCACCCTTTCAGTTTTTTATTCTTCTCATTATTTTTCCGGAAGCAATTCACATCTTTACGCACCACTCTTACATGGATAGAACAGTGAGACCCATGTTGGGTGCTTCTGGCCACGAGGGCGGTTTGTTAAGCTACGGGGGACGAAAATAAACTAAGATTACGGTCCTGACTAAATGGTGGCCATAAACTAGTTTATGATACAGTTATCTTTTCTATTCTCCGTAAAAACTGGATTAAGAAAACACTACGCTAAACGTTTTAGATTCCCAGAAAAGTTAAAAAGAATGTAGTAATTTGAAATGGTTATCAGATTAATCATATTTTTATAATTTTGTTACATAGCCGTAATATTCTGATTACAATTTCAATGTTTACAGCTAGTGGCATGAGATAAGTTTAAGGAAACAAGGTGACTCGGTTGCGTGCCATATTCATTGCTGTAGACAAATTATTTCCTGTCAAGCATTACGCGTCAAGTTTTTTCACGTTATTTCATGGTCCCCTTTTTAACTGCGAAATTCCAAAACGTTTCCTGAATCTAGATTCGTTAATACCACGCACGCATAATAACCATTTTTTTCTTCCATACATCATTCAACCACTTCCAATCTCAAGAAACCCGCATTAATTTTTTTACACCAGGATTATATTACATTACGAAACGCAAGCGAGTGATAAAAGGCATATTTTTGCATGTCCTGTTTTATTATAACTATTACATGAACAAGGATTGAATTTACAATGTATCTTTTCGAACCATTACTAACGGCTGAATTTGTAAAGTTTGGCCCCCCTGTAGCGTTAGCAGATATAGAGATGGCACCCTAATAATCATGGCACATGACTTGTAGGTCGGAGATAAGGTAGTATTAAAATGCTAATACATAAATGGAGTAGAAAGGGGAGAGAGGAGGGGAGTCAATCACAGTGGGGTGTAGGGGAGGGCGGAAAGTTATTGGATGAAAAAGGTGGGGGGGGAGGGAGGGAGTCATGTGAAGGGAGCGGGAGGAGGCGGAGTGAAAGGAAATGGACCGATGAAGTAAGTGAGGGAGGAAGAGTGATTCCCAGACGGTCGCACGTTCGTATTGCACCTTGGGAATGGATGATGTGTTAGATCTAGGATGAGGCTTCGTAAGTACTTTATAGGGTTAAACCAGAGGTAGGAAGCGTGAGGTCTTTAGCGGACCCCAGTGCGGCCGCGTGCATTATTGTCGTGCATGGTGGGTGGCCGATGCAGCAAGGCGCCTTGTGTCCTTCAGAACCCGTGAGGCAGTGTCATGAGTAATCAATTAATATATTTTTCTTAAGGAATTGGGGAA
This sequence comes from Platycnemis pennipes, assembly GCA_933228895.1. Classification (NCBI taxonomy): domain Eukaryota; kingdom Metazoa; phylum Arthropoda; class Insecta; order Odonata; family Platycnemididae; genus Platycnemis; species Platycnemis pennipes. The sequence goes on from OW121846.1 coordinate 120,839,168, forward strand.
AATTAAAACATAAACAGAGGTCAAGGATCCGAGGAAAATATTTTCCTCTGCTATGGCTCAAGGTAACAGGGAAATTAGGGGTCCGCTTGTAAACTTCTACATTTCATCACAGGGAACACTTGGAGATCTGCTGGGAGACTTTTAACATCGGAAAAAATCCTCAACATTCCATCACATGGGAAGGTATAACCTAAGCATCCGGTAAACCTTGCTGCCGGCACCAATCAGAAGCCGAGATGACGGGTAGACACAGGAAGCTGGTTGAATCAGGTTCCTTAAACTCGGTAGCACGTAAGCTTATCAAAATGTTTGCATCGTTTTCTCATGTACGTCTACGCTATAACGCGACTATTTTCTCGTGATATCTTGAAGACTAATTGATACTTTCCATACATTATGAATTCACGCAAAGTATACGAGAAGAACCGCATATCAGAGAAATTGGCACGTAGTATAATACATAGAGCAGTTTCAATTCCGTAGAGTAGCAATCAATCAATGAAACATATAAATCCCGTTACTGTTAATAATTATAAAATTAGTAGGGTATAGAAAAAATTACATACTGTATCTTGTGATGCCTTATGATACTTCACAGTTTTTGGTTTATTTGTTGCTGAAACATATATAACACTTTTTGAATTAACCCCCTTGGCTGGGGAGCAATTTTTCCTTATTTTTCACCTGTTGGTGAAGAAATCCACCAATGTTCATGGGATAAAAATCTATTCACATGTTTTCTGGTACCTCTTAGATTATAGTTCAAAGTTTTGTCATCGAATTTGTAAAAAAATTTCTATTTTTAGCACACTTTTCCATTACATGAATACGGAAAAACTCTAGATATAAGCTTACAAGGAGCCATTTAAACATATTAGAGATAAAAAGTGGACATAAGAACATTATTTTGTTTTAAACTTAGTAAAATATGGCAATTCTCTTGTTTTAACAATTATAAAACATTATATTTTACATTGTTTGTGACACGATAACATTGAAAATATTGACATTTATCAGGATCCAAGTCGGTTTTATTATTGATGGACATATTCTTTCATTTTTTGGTGAATTCGATTAATTATAAACAAATATTAACTTTTAAACAATATTAGATTATTATTATTATTATTATTAACATTTTAATTGTTATTTTGTAGTTAAAATTCGTGTGGTATACTTGAAAACATGTCACCTCACTTCTTACCTAAGAAAATTCTTTTTTTTTCTGTTTTTCCATCATGGCATCACGTATGCTGTTCAATGTGCGTACGTCCCGGTTGTCTCGCTACTTCACAGCAATTCGTTTCCCACGATAGGCCGCCACTACTTCTCCTTTTTTCAACTTTTTGCGCATGAAATTCTGGGGGATATTTTACGTATTCTCTCGCACTTTTCCGATTGCATCGATCTCAAAAATTGCCAAAACGTCGAATACCTTGGGCGTACAAAAGTAATTGTTCATACCAATAGCACATCCTTGCGTCAGCTTATCTGGAGTGAGAGTGGGGACCAAGATCGAAGGAGTTGTGAAAATTGACACGTCAATGCCTTCAAGTCTTACAACTATTTGAGTGTTCCTTCCCATGTAAATTAGCATTTTTCTCGCGTATTTGGTTTTGGAATCGCATAATTTAAATGATTTCGTATCAAATCCTGAATATTTTGGCATATAAACCATCCAACCTAGTCGATGGTTCCAAAGTAAATGGCTTTTATCAACAGATAGCAGCCCATCAGGAGTGTAGCTCTCTCCAATGTTTTTCAAGAAATCATTCATAATGGGATTTATCTTGTAAAGATTTGCATAAACTTGACCTCCTGTGAGATGAACCATATTGCTTGCTAAGTGCAAAAACTTGAGCAGCAAAATATATCGCATCTCGGTCATTATTTCATTAAATATTGGAGAAAGTGGTAGTTTACTTTTGGAAAAATAGGGCCCCTATTTTTGCTTCTCTATTATCCCCAGTAAAGGAGGATAGGAGGATGCCATAAAATAACTTAGGTTCCTCTTTGCCTGTTTCAAACAACTCATTTTCTCGGTTTTTTATTTTCAACTGTCGCCTCTTAATTTTTCTCTTTTATTTGTTGATTAGCATGCAAATTGGTCTGGATGGCAATCATTTCACAATCATTTTCACCAAAAAAATATGCAAATGTTTCAACAGGCTTCTTCTTGCACAAAGCTCGTCACTCAGGCCCGGTGTATATTAGCTTGAAACTGCGGTCGAGGTCCACAGTTACAAATCCACTCTAAATCCGTTGTGTCCGACCGCATAGATTCCTCGACGCTGCTGTCCTCTCATGAAATGCTGCTAAAATAGTCGCGAGGCCCCACTGCCATTCATTCTCAAAGCAGAATCAAACTGTCCTCGGTCCAGTGACTCCTTCAACGGACACTAAAATGTCCTCACTCTCTAAAGCTGTCTCCACCACTAAGATCTAACATTTCTGCTATACTGATTTCAGCTAATCACAATAGTCACACTAATGAACTTTTTTACTAAAGATTTGTGAAAATATTACATGGCTGATAAACAAATGTAATACGACTGCTCACTACCGTGGATGGAAACGTTAAAACTTTCATTTTTGCAAGTGAAAAACCCTTACCCAAGTATTAGGGTCCGTTGGCCACCGAATTGTAGAAGAATAATTTAAGGCGTATGCAAAATATTCTTCGCATAAATATCGGTAACGGGATAATTCATACTCCTAGCTGGTTTACGATTCCTAAACATCAACAGACCGTTTGTGTGAGAGCCCAAAACTTTGGTGACGACGAAAATGTAGGGAAAGACCCTTCCCTAGTAAGATCAATCCCAATCAAAGGGACCACGGGTTCAGGGTCGGATTTTACCTGAAAAAAAAGCTATGGAGATGAGTTTAAGGGATTCAGAGGCACGGACTTCAACCATTGGCCCAGAACACACTAACTGGAAAGTAACCCTACCGCACGAAACAAAGACGTTGTGGACTGACGGATTGGAAGTTCAAAGGAGAACGAAGGAAGATAGCAGGTGTAGGGTGGCCATAGTTCACTCCCTCAAATCCTAGAGCTAAGAATATTGAAACTTTTATCCCGAAGTAAATATTGTGTGCTCTTAGTAAAATTGGATTATTCAGTGATTAAGTCTAAAGGATATTCCAAATCATGAATTACATTACACGAAACTTTTTAATGCCTAAATTATCCTAAAAATGCAGACATACCGTGATAGTAAAACCACGGTATTATAGATAGTGTGAAATAACAATAAGATTGATTTCCTCGTTTGATTACAGAGCGAAATTTAGTCGCGATTTTGTCCTGTTTCTCAAAATAATAACCGGCAATTCGAGGGTTCCGTGATCATTCGAAGTAGGTGAAACTTCATTAACTAAGCTGTAAACTAGAGTGGTAAAAACAAATACGAAGTAATAAAAATTGGCAAATATTGGTGTGAAAATATTCAATATATTACGTTATAAAATATTTCCTCGGGTGAGGAAAAAGTGAAAGTACCTGAAATTTTTACGTATTTTCGCGATTTAATTACAACGTAAAAAAGAGATGTATGCATATTACAATAAAGGAACATTTCAAAGAACAAAACCATTAGGGGGGTCAAACATATGCAAGAGAATTAGTAAATAATTCAGGGCGTAAATGGTGAAAATAAGAGTTATTTATGATTAAAAATGGAAAAAACAAACGTAAAATAGACCAAGTCCCACAATTATTTACGGTTGTTAAACAAAGAAAAAAATTAACGTGAGGAGTGTCGGTTGAATCATAAACAACGCGTTTAAAACATAAAGAATCGTGGTAGACGACTATAGTCGTCATACCCACCGCGAAATACAGACATTCGCGGCGCGCGGCTTTCACCGCGCTCCCCACATGGGGTGCGATTTTCATCTGCGGCTATAGCCGCTTAGCCCAGTTAAGGGGTTAAATCTCCTTGCTAAATTTCTTCCTTAATCGTCTTACATATCCATTATTTACGTTCCAAAATAGTCGATGGCGTAATAGTTACTACGATTTTCAGGACAATCGACGACGAATGTTAACATTTTTAGATTTTACTGGAATGCTATCTGACCACTCAGACCTTGCCGGAATTCCGAATCGGTTTGTCACTCGTTTTACATTTTAAATTTATGCTGCTAGGTTTCGGTTAAAATGTATTTCAAATTTCATTGAAAAAGTACCTTTCGGAAATAAAAACAACGGGGGAACCAGTTTCCCTTACTAGGTGAAGATATCATTCTCAGTACTTCGTATCATAAATATCTCTCCATCATCTCCGTAAACATTGGGAATTCATGACAAATCATACCTATAAGGCACAAAGGATACGAACTGACGCATTTGACCCGCAGACTCTGGGTAAAGATACGTTTAATCGGGTTCAGGTTTTCAGATAAATTTCTATGGACTACTGTCAGATGCGAAGCTACAAACCGTGAATGAAGCATAAAACCCACTCACGCGAGTGTTCCATCGCTAATAGAGTAAAACCTCAGAAGATGTTGATTTAAATGAAAAAATCCAATTTCACTCGTTCTTTACTGGAAAAAAATAACAATTTGATCGAGAAATTCTTATTGCGTGTGATTCGCTCCACTATATTCGTTGAGGAATGATGCTGTCATTCATGGGATCCTTGTTATGTTTGTTACGGAGTTCTAATAATCAGGCACTGCATTTCAGGATCAGGATTTGTATTCATTTATAATAAAGATGCAGCCAGCAATTACAAAGGCTTGTCACATCTCAGCCATATTGGCATCCTCTCTCTGGCGCTCTTTCACTCCCGGAATTCATTCCGGTCACCACCAAGTTCAATCACATTACTACATAACAGGTCAAACACATAACTACATAACATCTCCCCTTTTACATATGTTAAAATACAAAAAGATTTAAATTTTGTCATACAAATAACCACAGTCTTATGTGAAATTAACAACCTTTTCAACTAATTATTGTCATGGCATGAACAATACGTATTCATCAATTTCACAAATCAAAATTTAAAATAACATAAAAAGAAAACTTTTGTACAAAACCTGGCTGGTCTGTTAACCCTTCTACCATAACGGGTTAGAACTTAAGGAGGGCCGTTGTAAACATTTCTACTTGGACTCTTAGGAGCCTGCTTATTGACAATACTCTGAGGTCTTGGACTGCAACTACGGAAAGACCTCTCCTCATTGCCATTATGTAAATCTCCCAGTTCATTTCCAGCCGGAGAGTATTCATTTCAATTCCCTCTCAACATTATTCTATTCCTTCTTACTATTCTATTATTGGAATTCTTTACCCAGTATGACCTTGGTGTTTCAGCTGTACCTGTAATTAATGCAGGTACAGGAAAATGATCAAAACCCTGTCCTTCTTTTTGGACAATTGAAAAAAAACTTGTAATGCTCAAATACAACATTTTTCATCGGCGCACAATAAGTATCAAAGTTATCTAAGACAAGATCATATTTTATCTAAGACAATTTGCAAGTTTGTCCTCTGTTCCTCATTTTCAAATTTAAAAATATTGTACACCTCTAAGGCTTCATCACCAATAAGGTTCAGCAACATTGCCGTTTTCAACTTATCATATGCACTCGTCTTCCCAGTGGCTTCCAGAAAAATTAGAAACTTTTGCCTAAATCTCCTCCAATTTTCCGACATATTTCCAGAAAGACTTAGCTGTCTCGGCGGCTGAAATACAGTAGCCATCTGCAAGTACTATCGCGAAAACTTTGAAACTTTCTTTTGCCTGTTTTTTTAGTAGTCGTTTCACTTCTGACACCATGTTATGTCCATTACGGAGTTCAAATAATAAGGCATTGCATTTCAGGAACAGGATTTGTTTTCACTTAAGATAAATATATAGCCAGCAATTACTATGGTTTGTCACATCTCAGCCATATTAACATCCTCTCTCTGGTGCTCACTCACCCCCGGCATTCCTTCCGGTCACCACCAAGTTCAATCACATCACTACATAGCAGGTCAAATTCATACCACATAACAATCCTTACGAAATAGATTTCAATAAAGAACTGGAGCGGTATGGGATACCAATAATGGGACGGTATGATATTTGTGTTTATCGCGGGGAAGACACATCCCGGAAATATGCGGATAAGCCAAGAGAAAGCTAGGATTGAATGAAGTAGTATAGGGGAAATGTAATTAGAATGAAAATAAGCGATGTTACTTTTCACTAGGCCCCACCTTGACTATGCAGCCAGTATATGCGATCCGAGTGAATTACGTTTGATTAATGAACTAGACAATGTGGAGCGTAGAGCAGCTAGGTTTATTAAAGGTGTCAAGATAGTTTTAGCAGTGTTTCAGAATTAATAGTAAAATTAGGTTGGGAATCATCATCAGATCGAAGATTAAAGTACCGATTAAATCTCCTACAGAAATTTAAAACGGATAGGTGTACTGATGATGATTGTGTTATATTTAGAGCACCTGCGTATTATGCTATATTCGACTAGACAAATAAGTTTAGAGAGAGATTAACACTCCAACTAATATAAATTATCATTGCTCCCTCATTCCATTGAGAACATAATATCCCATATAGCATATGGGTAGGTAGGTGAAATATTATAAGAGTAGTCTTACTAACTAATAGATACTAACCATCTTGGTGCATGTGACTCCATTATCTACCACGTTTCCATGTAGAAGCCTAGTTGCGTGTGTAGAGCATGTTTGGTTATCTTCACCCCCTGCTTTACATCATCGCGGAGGCTTGAACTGTTTGCGTAGATGTAGATATTACCGTAACCAGACTATTAGAAGAACTGAAATGAGAATATTTTTGGGAAATAGATTTATATATAGACCTCATCTCTTAAGTGAATTCTAACACAATATTTTTGCTGATGACGCTAAAAATATGTTGCAAACTTCGATTTATTATGGTTGCTGGATAATAAAGGTAAAAAACAAGGAAATTGATTGCAGCATCGACAGATTTAAAATTTCTTTCTTATTCCATGCAACCAGGGATATAAACATTTGTGAATATATTTAATAGTATATGAATGTTCGTACAAACACGAAAAATCGCCAACAAGCGTAGTAAAATATACTCTTGATGGTAATTGGAAAAGGATAGGAACACATACATGAACTAACACACGTTTCGTGGGAAAGCTAGTAATAAGCCAGATTGCAACATAAATAACTACACCAACCCAACACCATAATAATAATACATTTTATATCTTTTCTGTGGCAATGCCACCTTAGAAAAACAATACAAATTAAACATATACACCATCCGGCATTTAACATGACAATAAGCAATTACATGAAGTATTACATATACGTAAGTAAAATTTTTCTGTTTTACATATTATATTTCACAATTATATGCAAAGGTGGAAAATACTTAGTTATACAATGTTTTAAATAGATATTCCCAGTATTTATCTTTAAAAGAAAGTATGGATTGAGTACAGGTTATGTTCGTGGGTAGGGAATTGCATAATTTTATGGCATTAGCAACAAAATATTTTTCATATACATTGCTCTTGTGTGGTGGGTAGTAAAAATATGTTTGTTGTCTAACTTTTAATGAACATGCAGTTGTTTGTCTTTTAGGAAACATATCAAGCAGGTAGGCTGGCTTATGATTACGGAATAATCTAAAAATAAACAATCCCAAGAAATATTTTCTCCTAAGAGTGACTGTTAGCCACCCAAGTTCTCGTAGGTAGGGACTGATATGTTCAGATTTTCTTTTGTTATAAATGAATCTGGCACATGAGTTCATTAGCCGTTGGAGTTTTAAGTTAATCTCTTCAGTAATGTCATAATAAACTAGGCAGCACTAATCCAGATGTCGAAAAATCAGCGAGGAAATAAGTTTCTTTCTGGTGTCTATAGGAAGTAAATGTTTATGAATTTTCAACTGATATAGAGTGGAATTTATTCTGTTTGAAATTTGGGATACATTATCTGCCCAGGAAATATTGTTACTAATAGTGACATCTAGATTACGAGCATAATTGGAATAGAGGATTTCGTGTTGATCAACCTTTATTTTTGGTATTAGGTCTACATCAATACGCTGAAGCATGCGTGTGCCTCCCATAATTAGAGCTTTAGTTTTGGCACCATTTAAGATTAAGTTGTTTGATACCGCCCATGAATACAATTTCTGCACGTCATAGTTCACTTTGCTTACGGCCTCTGCTATATATTGGGGTTTACAGTGATAGTAAATCTGTAAATCGTCTGCATAGAGCATGTATCTACAATATTTCAGTTGCTGAGGCAAATATAAAATGTAAATTGAAAAGAGAAGTGGCCCGAGAACTGAACCCTGGGGAACTCCAAGTGTAACAGAATTCCATTCTGACAACTTTCCGTCATGACCCTTGACTGCTTGTTTCCTACCACGAAGGTAAGACAGAAACCAGTTCAGGGCGCTACAAAATAATTTCAGTGATTTAAGTTTTAAAAGAAGCTTAGTATGATCGACACGATCAAAGGCCTTGCTGAAGTCAAACAAAACAATAATAGTGACCATTCTGTTTTCTATTGCTAGTCTAATATCATCAGTTACTTTAAGCAGTGCAGTTTGGGTGCTGAAACACTTACGGAAACCAGACTGATAAGGGTCAAACAGATTCCGATTATCAAGATATTCATTAACTTGATTGTAAACTATTTTTTCTAAACATTTTGAAAGGAAACATAAAATGGAGATCGGGCGATTATGTGATACATCTGATGGACTTTTGATCTTTTTTAAGGGACGAACCAAGCTATATTTCCATTCAGTTGGGAATATGGACATTGATAATGAAAAGTTGATGATCTCAGTAAGAGCGGGGAGAATCACTGGCATTGAAACTCTAATGTATGAAGGAGAGATATTGTCACTTCCAGTCGCTTTTGTTTTCGATTCAAACGAGAACTTTTGTATGTCTCCTGGAGTAACGTGTCGAAAGTAAAAATTGCTATCATCAAATGGTACTAAGGGATCAATTGAATTATGAGTATCAGAGAATGTTAAATGGGGGGGTGACGGCAACGTGAAATGATCATTAAGTTGGTTCAACGTTATATTCGGAATAATAGAGTTATCTTTGTTTCGAAGTAGACCCTAAGTTCCCGCCAAGTCCCTAAGTTCACGCCAAATTAAATGTGGCTTTGAAAGGCCTTCAAGTTTTGTAGCATAATAGGCCCGCTTTGCAGCCTTTACAAGATGGTTGATTGCATTTCTAAGAACTTTATACCTAGCATACACTGCAGTGTTTCTAGACCTGACATATGCTCGATGAATCCTATCCCTTTCTTTCATTTGCTGTTTCAGCTCTTTAGTCAACCACGGAGCGGCAGGGCGGCGTGGGATGACTGTACGTAATGTAGTATGATTGAATACGCAGTTGAGAATATTTTCGTTAAAGAATTTAACTTCCTCATCAATGTTGTTGGAGGAGAATACAATACACCAATCTTTTTCAGCTAGGTCTTTTTGAAAATCATCAAGATTTACACGTTTTAAATCTCGATAAATAAATGGGGTAAGGCTAAGTCTGGAGAATTTAACCTTATAGGTAATGTGAATTAATTCATGCGACGAGAGAAATGGAACAGGACATTGCGAGGCGCATATGATTTTATCCTCATCATCTACAATGAAGTGATCAAGCCAAGTATCACCATGAGATGAATATGTGTTGGTTGAAAAGGAACCAGATACAAATTATTGCGATGAATAAAGCCTTTTAAATAATTACTACTTATGGAGTCTCTAGTTAGTTCAATGTTGAGGTCCCCCGTGATAATAATATTCTTGTATGCAATATAAGTCCAGAAAACTCTGTTTCAAAATTAAACAGAAGACTGGTTTTTGGCGGGCGGTATATAACACACAATAAAATTTTCGGGGAATTTTCTCCAGAGAGCTCAACTAAAATATACTCGGGTTGAGTTGGGTACACATCTTGGGAGTTGGCCAAGATGCTTGCATTAATGTCATGGTGTACGTAAACACCTACACCTCCCCCGACTTTCCCTAACCTGTCCCATCTTAGAAATAGATATTTATCAAGTTTGACCCTAGTATCGTTAATATTGGGGTTCAGCCACTTTTCAGAAGTACATATAATATCATATTGATTTTTGGTTAAATAAAGTCGAAATTCGTCAATGTGCCGTATCAGTGATTGACAATTAACATGGCAAAGTTTTATAGACGAGTTTTATAGATCCATATAGACGAAATCTTAACAATACAATTAGTTTTTTACAGATAATTACACATGAAAGAGCATTGCACATTTCATAGCTTGATAATACAGTATTACGTATAATAACAGTATTCATGCAAAAGTTGAAATTGAAACTATTAATGTGCATAGTCAGGCATAAATTATTTAATCTAAACACAATATAGGAGTAAAATATTGATTCATGAAAAATAAAATTTTCCCTACAAAATAACAACTTTTTTGGGAGAAAAAATAAATCCTTGTAAACATATAATTTTAATCTGAATGGCACCCACGCTAAGAACAATAAAGAGATCTTTGATTGAATGGTAGTAAAACAGCACAGTATATTATAGAAGACTAGTAGGCAAAAGACCCATAGGCAAAAGTAATCGCTCAAGTCAATATATATACGGAGATGAAAAGGGAGAAGGAGACATTAGAAGGAGTTTTTAAGGAGACGATCCCAATACCCATTTGCTTTGGAGACCAAGCGAGCCTCATCGAAGGAGATGATGTGATCTTCTAATAGCCTACGCTCAGCCAAGGCAGATTTTTCGGGGTGGAGCAACCTACTATACCTCCTGTGCTCTTTATTCGGGTCTCTATCATGCGCTCTGTCTCTCCGATGCATATTTTCCACACTGACATGGGATTCGGTAAACTCCAGGTGTTTTGAGTCCCAATTCGTCCTTGACTCGCACTAAATCGCCACGCAGTTTTTTCAGTGGTTTATGAATTGTTTCGATGTTCCACTTCAATAGGCTCCTAGAGATTTTCCGGAAACGGTTGAAACATATGGCAGACAAACTCTCGCGGTGGGTTTTTTTTTTTCTTTCGGAGACGTTTCAGCACTGAGGAGACTAAACATCTCACCGGGGCATTAGCTCCCTACGTGGGAACATGTGAGCATCACATAAAGAACTCGGCACATGAATGACAGCATCCAAGCATTCTGTTCACGATGGAGGTGGAGAAAAATAATAGCTTACCATTCATTGATATTTTAATCCAACAGAAGGAGGACGGTACTTTGGGTCACTGAGTGTATCGAAAACCTACACACACGGACTTGTACCTAAATGGCCAAAGTCACCACCATCCGTCCCAAAAAAGAGCTGTTATCTCTACGCTCCTGCATCATGCAGACACTGTAGCAGACAAGGAAAGCCTGCCAATGGAAATAAAACACCTATGGGAAACATTCCGCCAAAATAGGTGTACGGAGAGAGAGATTTCGCTGGGCCTAAAAAGAGCAAGTCGCGATTACAAGAAAAGCCGCGTTGATAGTTTCCTCAGTCCTGAAATGTCTCCCAAAGAGAAAAAAACCCACTGCGAGAGCTTGTCTGCCATATTTTTCAACCGTTGCCGGAAAAATCTCCAGGATCCTAGCGAAATGGAACATCAAAACAATTCATAAACCACCGAGAAAACTGCGAGGCGATTTATAGTGCGAGTCAAGGACGAATTGGGACTCAAAACCCCTGGAGTTTACCGTATCCCATGTCAGTGTGGAAAAATATGCATCGGAGAGACAAGGCGCACGATAGAGACCCGAATAAAAGAGCACTGGAGGTGTATTAGGTAGTTCCACCCCGAAAAATCTGCCTTGGCCGAGCATAGGTTATTAGAATATCACATCATCTCCTTCGATGAGGCTCGCTTGGTCTCCAAAGCAAATGGGTATTGGGATCGTCTCCTTAAAAAGGTCGTAGAAATCAGGCTGGAAGATAACACATTAAATCGAGACTCAGGGTACATCACCAGTAGAGAATGGAAATCGTTAATTCGAAAAATAACGGAAAAAAGGAGACAACACTGCCCGCCGGATGAGACGGCTATATTAGCGCTGGAGGAATGCCCTGCAAGCTTTATTACTCTGAGGACGATGGAGGAGTATTCCGTCGAAACGTCAGCAATGCAAAATCTTACTCGGCTGGAAACCCGAGAATTATTTATAAATAAATAGCATATGATTTTAAAATGTTTATCAATTAAAAAAAAATTTTTTGCTAAGAGAGGTACATGCCAATAATATGTAAAGTACAAGATTAGATTGTAATGTATAAATTGTGATAGTAAACAAGTTAAATGGTAAATTATTAAGAGTATTTGTAACAAAAAGGTATTTGGTAGTTGGTCTCTATGCTAAAATTCCAATGTTGTTCACAGTAAAACTAACTAAGGGGCCCGGATCACCTTCGCGAGAGAATAGTCGGTACATCTGGTAATTTTACTGACACGTCAGTTAGCTTCAACCTGCTACCACTGAATTCACCCCCAATAGGTTACACGGTTAAATAGTTAGTCTGTCGGCACTTTTAGCCGGCTCAAAGCTGGTAGGTGGTAACCCGAAAAGTTATTTCTTTGTGTTCACTCGATCCGTCGACTTTTCCCCGAGCGTGCAACCGGAGCCCCACACAATGAATCTGTTTTAATGGCGTAATAGTTACTATGATTTTCTGGAAAATCAACTGCAACTTGAACGAATGTTAACATTTGTAGTTTTAACCCGAATACTATGTGACCACTCAGAACGTTTCCTGGATTCCGGGTCGGTGTGTCTCTTGTTTTACATTTTAAATGTAAGCTGATAAGTTTCTGGTGAACATAAATTACAAATTTCATTGAAAAAAGAGTCCTTTTAGGAAATAAAAACAATGGGGGATCCAGTTTCCCTTATTAGGTGAAGATATTATTCTCAGTACTTCGTATCATAAATATCTCTCCATCATCTCCGTGAACATTTGGAATCCATGACAAATCATACCTATAAGGCACAAAGGATACAACCTGAGGCATTTGATCCGCAGACTCTGGGTAAATATACGTTTACTCGGGTTCAGGTTTTCAGATCAAGTTCTATGGACCACAGTCAGAAGCGAAGCTACAAACCGTAAATGAAACATAAAACCCACTCACGCGAATGTTCCATCGCTAATAGAGTACACCCTCAGAAGATGTTAATTTAAATGAAAAAATCCAATTTCACTCGTTCTTTACTGGAAAAAAATAACAATTTAATCGAAAAATTCTTATTGTGTGTGATTCGTTCCACATACACACAGTACCGTTGTACGCGTTGTACCACTAATAAGAACCTGTGGAATAAGTGCTATATCTTGTGCCTTATCATGATATCATTTCACAACTTCTCGCCGGACACAGTTACGATCTTCAGTATAGCTATCCGATTAAAATTTCTGTAAGAGATTTAATCTGTTCTTTAACCTACTTTCTGATAATGGTCCCCACCCTAATTCCTGTATTAATTCTGTTACACTACTAAACCTATCGTAACACATTTTGACGAACCTAGCTGCTCTACGCTGCACACTGTCTAGTTCTCTGATCAAACCTAATTCATTAGGATCCCATACACTAGCTGCATACTATAGGTGGGGCCTAACTAGTGAAAAGTGACATCGCTCTTTTGTCTTCTCATCACATTTCCCTAGTACTCTTTTTATAAATCCTAGCTTTCTCTTCGCTCGGCCGCATATTTCCCGAAGTTGTCTTCCCCACGATAAATCTTTAGTGATTGGTACACCTAAATTCCTTGTGGTTTCAACGCTTTCGATCTTCGTGTTACAAATTTTATAGGATCGCTCTCTCAAATTATTCCTCCTCCAAAAATTAATAGTCACACACTTTTTAAGGTTAAGTTCTGACATTTATCGCAGTAGACATGTAAAAGAGATCCGTGGAGAGTTACCAGAGGATTAGAGAAATAAGAAAGGACTGTAAAACCCAGAAGGGTGGGCAACATCTAAGAGAGCAGATGATTGCCCACTTGGCGCCTGCCGCTGCACAAGCACAACAACGCCCTCTTCCGTGCCCACCTCCCCTCCAGCCACGGCACGCCTTGTGCCTATGGGCGATCGTCCGGTCATAAGAACACTTTGTAGGGAAGGCTGATCAAATAGAAATTTCGTATCTTCTGTCTCAATTTCATGTACACCTTATGACCAAATGGTTAACGGGGACGAAAATATGTGACAAGAGAATTCTCAAATTTTAGCTAATTCAGCTACCTGTTTCAATAGGTTTGGGTGATTTGCGCTTACAACATGTATATTACTTACTGAAGATGTTAAACTGAAATTCCTCTCCGCGAGTATTTGGAAATTTCACTATTTCTCTATATAGAGGCAAATGGCGGCCCCCGAGGCAGCGACGAAGCGACCGGGGCACTTTCGAAGAAATATAGTTGGTAAAATGCAAACTGCAAAAATCTGCAAGAATTTTCTTCAAAAAAACTGTTATTTATACTCTACTCTATCACGCAGTACCTATAGATAATTCCACGTCGGCGTATGTCGATGCCATTTAAAATTAAATTTAACGTGAAAACAGCACTTTATAAATAAAAATCTAAACACGTTAAACAAACGCTAAAGTAAACTACTCTAAACTCATTTTCTACGTAAAGGTAGTGTTAGTTTATCTAAAATTTAAAAAATCCAAAATATTGCATAGAAAATTTTCAATTAAGATAAAAACATTCATGTTTTTGACGCGAAAGTTACGGCAGCCAAAATTACACTGACATGCTTTACTTTGACAGGTCGTACATATTATCCTGAAATTGTATGTGCTCCGTGTAGTACACTACCTTGAAGAGCACATAATTAATAATGTTTATCATCTATTTTTGGCCGCTTTACGCGAAATTCATTTTTCGACTTTTGGAAATTTTTTTGATTTGGTCCCACTGTGCGTCGGCATTAACCTACTCTTAACCACAGGCGCCAAGGGGACCACGGCTTAACGTCCCATCCGACGGACGGAGTACTGAACCTGAAATGACCTCCACTACGCACTCAAGTAGGGACCGGTTAGCCTTTGAAAAAACCGCCACTTCCGGGAATCGAACCTGGGCCCTTGGGATGGGAGGCCAGTACTCTAGCCACCACATCAACCCGTGCCCATTTCGTAGCTGTCATTCTAAGGGAGACGGCAGACACTGAATCTCAATTATCCACAATATTGCGCTATTTTCCGAATATTGGGAATATTAAATAAGATTTTTGTCTTTTTAAGTTGTGAGTAACAACCAATCAGCTAGTTCCTTGGCTCGGCACGTTGATGTTTTACAGGAATTTAAATGTGAAATTATTCTGTGCAGGGTACAATATATAATCTTGCGAACACAGCGGCCTTCAGATAAGAGTATGAGAAAAATGCCCTCAAGGAATTTTTGTTCATCGTTATCCTCATGAACTAAATATTTTATTGTCTCAGTTTCTCAAAGTTATAAAGCCGGATTCAAAAGTTTCTTTTCTAAAATGACATACATAATGGGAGCACTAGAAGCAGAGCTACAGGAAACATAGCTGAAATCAGCTCAAAATATATGAAAATGCTATAGTAGGCTAATTGAGACATTGTATGAATAGAGAAATAAAAAACACAATATTCTATATTCAATTGCATTACCTTCTGACACATCATGGGATTCAGAGGCAGTGTGTATCCCGCGATGCCTATCATCAACTTAATAATAGATTTTAATTTTCGATTTTTGCTTCTCTATTCTTATGAATTTCCTCAGTCTGATTTATTGTTTCAAATACTCCAAATAAGGAAAATGGAAGGTAAGAAGGTTTTAAAGGTAAAAAAGGTTCGGTTTAACTGACAAACCTCAGAAAATATTTTAATATTTTGATAATATTTGGAGAAAGGTAAATTCAATTGGTTTTGACCAGAATGCATTAGGACAAAGAATAAAGCAGGATACTATAATGGAGGAAAACAAGAAGGTGATCAGATACCACATCAGTTATCAGATAAAATAGTTAATTTAAAATCATTGAACGAAAATTGCACTCTTACTTACAACTATGAAAGCATGAAACTTGTTAACCTGTTAGGCTCAAATCAGTTTTAAAAATACCAAAAACATTTTCAGGAAGAGGAATTTTCAAGTTTAAAACAAATATGCGGGAACTTCTTTGATTTCCCATGTTTGAGACGTAAACTACGTATGCGCCTTGTTTAACGACTCAGAAATGCACTTGGACAGTATTGTGAATTCACAGCGTAAGCTGACAATTGCTGATTTAGTGGAAGTTTTCCCGGAACTGTACAAACTTGTTCAAATGACAATCTCCATCCCAGCATTTAGCTCATCTGCGTAGAGGTCATTCTCAGCGTTGAAGGGAATAAAGACATACCCGCGAAACATCCAATGCTAGGGGAAGATATCATGCCTAGCTCTTTTAAGTATTGAAAAGGCGTAGCTTGCTGAGCTACGCCGGCTATTATCGTTCTTATATTTCCTGATTGAAATGTTTGCAAAATAATCATGGAATAGAACTTCAATACAAGAAATAAGTGGATGGCATTTGATGCCTAATGTATGATTTTTAATTTTATTCATATTTCATACGTACTGTCACGGTTTCTGTTAAAGTTAGCATTTCATAACACCATAGCAGTACTGCGGTTTCTATTTACAGTTTAAATGCCTAATGGTAAGAGAAAAAGTTCCATAATGTTGCATATTTTACAGGGTGAAGCTTCCCCTAGTTCAAAAGGCACGCCTCGCCACTGGTTTAGAGAGAGATTGTCACGCCGATAGATTTAAATTGCCATTTTTCCCACGTACCATAGGGTTGTTCACACCTATGGAAATTGGCACATTAAATGTTAGGGTATCACTTTCTATTCTATATCTATTTAATTGGAATACATAAAAGTTACGAATAACAAATAATTTTTGAGCGGTGAGGAAACGAAATTCGAAAATTTCACATGCCGCAAAAAACGGTCCGCCAATACCGTCAATGGCTGATGACGTCGCAAGCCCGTACCATTATTCCCTACTAGCTGAAGGTGCCCATTGAAATACAATGAGAGGGAGAAAAATCATGAATACGTATGATATTATATAGTAACTCTCCATGCCATGATTAAGTCGATCTTGTGCTCTCCAGCTATCATTGGCTCAAATTATACTTCGGAATCCTAAATTCCATTAATGCTGATGTAAGAAAAAAGATTTAAGGTTATCCCGGCGAATAGCTGTGGTGAAGTCTATTCAGGTCTTCCACCGGGTAATCTGCTCCATTACTGCCGACGTTTCGGAGACCGAGTCGTTCTCCATCTTCAGGGCTGATGTCGCATGTTGATTCAAGATTCAAAAAACGTTTATTTTCCCCAATAACATATACATTAAATGTTGAAAATTGCCTGATATTTATATCCTTGGCCGGGGTGTCAGGTGTCTTCCGATTGGTCGAGAGGTTTCTTCATTTCTCTAGCCAATCGGGTTATTCTCACTGCGGGTTTCCAGGCGTTACTGAGAGAGTAGCCTGTAAAGTCCGAGACAGGCTACTCTCTCAGTAACGCCTGGAAACCCGCAGTGAGAATAACCCGATTGGCTAGAGAAATGAAGAAACCTCTCGACCAATCGGAAGACACCTGACACCCCGGCCAAGGATATAAATATCTGGCAATTTTCAACATGCGACATCAGCCCTGAAGATGGAGAACGACTCGGTCTCCGAAACGTCGGCAGTAATGGAGCAGCTTACCCGGTGGAAGACCCGAATAGACTTCATCACAATGCTGATGTAAGCTCAACGAATGTCAGTGATTGGATGCGGGCCTTTACAAAAACGGGAATAGTTTTTCGGACTTTACAGGCTGCAGGTACCCAAGTAGGTTAGAAGGTACAGTAAACGCATGCTAGCATACGCATGCTAGCATACGGGTGACGAAGAAGCCAGAATGGGGAATACTTGGTAAGGAATGGTTCCCGCCTCCTCGGCACAAGACGCTTCGTATTCTTTAGCGTCTTATGAAGTTTACCCATGCATTGATGCCCACAATTCATCGGCAGTGGTATCATAAACTTCTTTCATAAAGGATATTAAAAATGGGTAATAATGAATTTTATCCCGTAAGGAGTTGATTCTATTCCTAAATGTTGGTAAAAATTTAAACTACATACACCGCGTTCGTTTGCGTATTTGCTCATTTTTTACTGTTGATTTGATGCATTTTTGAAGCCCAATACATTTATTACTTTATCTCTAATTTTGGCGAAATGTTTTGCATTTCTTCACGCGTTCGTGTTTTTTATAAATTCCATAATTCATCTTACTATATTCTTAGTTTTACCGCAAGTAAAAACCGCTTCATCCTTGAGTAGCGCGATCAGTAAGCCCATAAGTACGCACCTTCTAACATTATTTAAAAAAATACAATGCAGTTTACGACAAAACCATAACTAACTGTTTAATCATCATCGATGTCTTTATTCGGAGGCAAAAATTGCAATTGCCAATGATCGTAAAAGAACCGAAACACATCATGAAATGTCGACCTAAACTACACATTTTTGTAAATTCTCGAATGAAAAATGTAAAACAATTGCAGGAGTAAAGACTAAAGCTTTTGTCGTTAAATACAGTAAAAGGAGGGATTCAATTAAAATTTAAATATTTTACTGAGTAAAATAAACAAGTCTTGCACTCCCTTAAATCAGAAAACCTAATTTAAACTAATTAAAATATACAATTGAAGCCAGGAATCGAACCCGGAACTTTAAAAAATGAGTATATTTTCCCCAAGTCTTTGAAGCAGCTCATAACATAATGAAATTTACGGCATCTCTCTCGAACGAACAGTTTCGAGGCAGGGGGGGAACGGACGCACAGACAGACGGATGGGCAGACAAGAAACCCTTTTGTTATTATATATTTTCTTCTTGCCGGCAGTGAAATGGGGTTTACTCGGGAAAGAATACGCGTGGTAATGAATATGCTTATTTTAAAATGGCCGACGTAGTTGATGAAAGTGGTGGTTGGGTAAATCCTTCAGACAATCTTCCGTCTGTCAAAATTTTTATAGTTATGCGGCGGGTTTGTTTTTAATGACGAATGGTTTAACTATAAAAACATGGAGTTATAGCAAAATGGTGAGTACCGTGACATATTTGGTTTCCGAATAATATATGTATACAATTATAATTACGGGCAAAATATTCCAGTAACATACTCCAAGCTTATGAGGAGTCCTCCACAAGCTACTTTAAGCTAAAAAGAGAGCGGACATTGAGTAGTGTGCATCGCAGGATATACTCGGAGCACAAAGTGTAAAACAGACCGTTGGCGAAGATAAAAGTAATATGCTAGTTGACTGAAAAGATTCTCCTGCTAACCGAGTTGTAGGTGATGTCAAAATACCTTGGTACTGCAATAAAAGGATCTACACAGCTTTATTTAATGTTATTTTGTGCTTTAGTAGGCTGAAACATGCATTAGCATTTCTTATGTGCATATATTTGCTGTTCGGGTGTACCCCGCGTACTATAACCAGGTGTGATACCTGACGTTTCGATGCCGTTGCTGGTCACTTTATCAAATAAATAAAATAAATGATGAATTCCTAAATATGTACATCTTAGGCTTCTGAGTTCCGTTGTTCCTAATAACTCGCAGACAAAATTCATTACCCCTATCCCTGTCCTTTGAAAATCCTCAGATGAAGGGCCTTCATGACAGACGAGCTACCTTCAGAGTGTAAGTAGGTAATTTGCATCGACCAGCTAGATACCAGAGCCTTCTAATAACTATTATTTTCCACAGTTACGAAAACTTATAGGGCGCACTCCAAGATGTGCATTTGTACCTTGCATGGACAAAGAACCATTTAATGTATTTCCTTTTTTCGTTGCAAGCACATTCTTCTTCTGCCGTTTCTCCCTGCATATTTAATCTCTTTTTGTATATCACTAATTTATCTTTCCACCTCCATAGAGCTATAAACGCTCCAGAAATAAATTTACCCGTAAGGTTTTGTAATTTACGCTCGGAAGCAGAGGGCTTGTGACGTCACAAGTGCGTTCAAGATGGCAGTCGTGCTTTTTTGGCGCATTCAAAAATTTGCAACTCTAAACGTGTTTTAGAGCATTTATAACTGAGAAAATTTCACGATAAAGGTATGATTATTCCTGCTGAAGCATGAACTATCAAAATATAGATAATAAAAAAATTGGTGTACAACCCTAATAGGGTTGTAACGCCGATAGATTTTAATTATTATTTTTCCCACACACCATTGAGAACATAATATCCTGCATAGCAAAGGGATAGGTAGGTGAAATATTGTGGAAGTACTCTGTAGTAACTAGAAGATACTAACCATCTAGCTGCATGTGACTCCATTATTGTAGTGTACCCCAAATCTAACATGTTCCCTCATAGCAAAAAACGTTTTCATATTTACGCTTCTTTTATTTTTCTGAAAGACGTATTTAATCGGGGAAAATACGTTTTTAAAGGTTCAAATTTCGTCATCAAAAACGTTTTTTTATTGTTTTAAAAACATGTTATTTTTGACTCAGAAACGTCTTTTCCCGGTGCCAAAACAGTTTTTTTCCAGTGATAAAAAACGTTTTTGTGCCGCTTAGAATACGTTTAATATTATATATTTATAATAATAAATATATAACATATAGGATCAAAATGGTATGAAAAGAGGTAATATATCTGAGAGCGAGAAACCATACCAGCGTCGAAGATTTACCTAAGGATGTTCTGAAACTTCTTCCGTTCACACTACCATCCTCACGTAATAATGGCCGAAACCGCCTGAGCGTGTTACCCGAGCTGGCCGGTGAGCAAAGAAATATGAGGGGGGGCATTATGGGAAGGTTCAGATTCGTTTACCGAAGAGAGACGTTTTTAAAACGTTTCGTGTTCGTGTTGCGTACCGAAAATGAGTCTTCTCATTTTGAAACCTACAAAAACGTTTTATTATCGTACTATTTTCGTACTTCCGTAAAAAACGGCCCCGGTGGCAGTTTTGTGGCGTAGTTTTGTCCTCGCCTGCTAACCGTAGGGTCGCGGGTTCGAATCCCGCCTGAGTGGGTTTTTTCACCACTCAGGACATGGCTGTGTGTGCTCGTCTGTAGTTACATTGTTAATACCCCGATGTAAAGGCCACATGTGCAGTTTTCGGTGGTAGTGGTAAAAAATTAAAATGTTTTTGACTATGATGAGACTAAATAAAACGTCATAAAACGGAAATTGTTGTGTGGGTTTCCACGTAGTAGCCTAAATGCATGTGTAGAGCATGTTTGGTTTCGCCCCCCCATTCACCCCCAGCCGCACACCCTCGCGAAGAATTGCAAGGTATTGCGTTTATTTAGATATTACATTAACTTGACTATTAGAAGAACTAAAATGAGAACCATTATTGGGAAGAGAATTTATATATAGATTTCATCTCCTCAGTAAATTCTAGGACAATATTTTTGCTGATGATGTAAAATTTGTTGCAAACTTCGATTTATTATGTTTGTTGGTTACAACCCAGACAGCACAGCCACTGGTATACAAATTGTAATTCCCTTGTACAGTTACAAATTGTATAGTTTTCGTAAAAAAATTTGTAATACAATGGGGGCGTTTACTCGGAACCGAAATCGGAATTTTGTACACGAAATCGTTAGATGGAAACGAAAAACGAATTTTAGTGAAAAAATTAATCTTCTAACCACAACCATTCTCTCATAAATCAAAAATTAAAATAAGCAAAAGGTGACGCCCACCGAAAATGCTGCTGTGATAATATTGACGTCATTTTCCTCCCGTCCTTGACTGCTTTCTGGGGAGGGGGAAGGGAGTGGAGGGGGGTTCTCGGAGGGTCTGCTCGCACAGATGCTGTCGAAATCGCTCCCATTGGCCGAGTCAGCTGTGTCCCTCCCTTTGCGATAAGGCGAAGTAGCTTCGCGGGCTCAGTTGTGATTGGACGAAGTAGATATACGTCAAAGGTTGCACCACACCCACTTTTCCGAAAGGGTTAAAAACATCAGTTTTTCGCCGCTTATAACTCGGGAAATAATTGTCGGATCAGAAAACGGAAAAATACGGGTCCTTTTATTTTACAAACTCTATCAGATTCGGCAATAAAAAAAATATGGTAAACGACCCCATTGTATTACAGGACATTTCATACAAATCAATCGTAATACTATTGTATTACAGCATCAAAAATACAAGGAATATACAAATTTGTATAACCATCGTATTACAGTTGTAACACGAAAAATAATACAAACGTCATGTGCGCGCGCATACGAAGTTGCCTATGTGGTCAATGGTAAAATGATTGTAAAACATCATTAAAATACCAAGAATATACAAATTTGTATAACCATTGTATTACAATTGTAACACGAAAAATAATACAAACGTCTTGTGCGCGCGCATACGAAAGTGCCTATGTGGCCAATGGTAATATGATTGTAAAACAGCATTAAAATACCAAGAATATACAAATTTGTATAACCATTGTATTACAATTGTAACACGAAAAATAATACAAACGTCTTGTGCGCGCGCATACGAAGGTGGCTATGCGGCCAATGGTAATATGATTGTAAAACAGCATTAAAATACCAAGAATATACAATTCGTGAAGCCAATGTATTACATTTGTATTAATGAAAATAGTAAAAAAAGTATTGTTCCCGCGCTTGCAAAGGTTGGTGTGTTTCTTTAGCGCAGGACACCGCTAGTATCGCCAATTTATGTTTGTTTATTATGAATCCGCCGACCCACAGCAACGTTAGTAAGCTTTTACTCCTTTTAATTGTGTGCGTACTTAAGTCCTTTACGAGTTATACTGTTTGTGAGACGTAATGGCAAGTGTAAATGCTTTTGAACGTAATTGTTACGATTTAGATCTTGCTAAGAGTATTATGTATTTTTCCTTAATGCCTCTGTGCGAAATAATTTTAATTGCCTCTATTTACGTGGAGCGTAGTTAGCTACAAGTTCAGCCATGGTTTATAGGGCCTGGTTACACAATGCATGAACCCGTGTGATTCTATGTTCGTGTGGATGGACGAAATTATAACCGGTTCTATTGCATTGACGAGCACCCATTCATTCATAGAAGTTGTTACGCATGGTTTCACGATGATATTTTAATGGGGCGGATGAGGCATGCTTTAGTACATGAACTTGCACAGTTTATGCAATGTGTGACCAGACCTACGAATTGTGCACTCTTTAACTGCGAATGCGGTAAATGTGCATGAGCGTTTCACACAGTGTTTACTTTTCACGCCTTCATTCCTCCACGGGATAGCTGAATTCACGTATCTTTACAAAATGCCTGAGTTATAAAGATAAATGTTATGTGTAACACTTGTACATTTACCAGCTCGTTAATGAAATTGATTATTTCTTTGAGAATATCGTAGATATTTTTTAAATTGATAGTTTTGTATACGGTTGCTCTGTGTGTTATTTGGTGGAAGTTCACGATAACGAGAGACATTGAGGAGATACCCGTTTTGCTGTACGTACCATAACTATGTTTGACCACAGTTCTCTTTTGAATAAAAGAAATTTAATTTTACAGAGCAAATACTTTTATTTTTACTTGAAAGTCCTGTATTTCCTACAAATTTACAGGGGTAATACGAAATATTGTTTTCGTAAAACAATTGTAATTGATATCTAAATTACAACAATAATACAATTCGTAAAACGATTGTATTTTGTCACTAATATACAATCATTATACAATTTATAAAATGATTGTTGGATCTAAGTTACAAACGTAATACAAACGTAACAATTTATAAATCCCTTGTATTTTGCCTCTGTAATACAACCGTATTACAGTGGTATTAGAGGACATTTGACACATTATTACAACTGTAATACAATTGTAATACAAATAGCCATCTTTTGTAATATGATTGTAATACAATTGTAAAACTGTAATAATACCAAATCTGTGCTGTCTGGGAATTAGGATAAAGTTAGAGAAATGTATTGCAGCACCGACCGATTCAACACTTCTTTCTTATTCCTTACAGCTATAGATATTGATAGGGATTTGTGAATATATTTTATAGTATATGTATGATCGTACAAACATGAAAAATCGCCAACAGGCGTAGTCAAAAATACTCTGTATATAAATGGAAAAGGATAGGAACATATCAATGAATGAACACACATTTCGTGAACACTGGGGTGGGCACCTTTGTTTCCAGTGTCCACCTTTGATGCAGGGGTGGACGCTGCCCTAGGGTGCTTCAAGCTTCTACGCGTTACCAACAGATCATATTATGAATTACATAGTTGCAGCAACCAATAATTACCTTTGATTTGGAAATAAATATTATCGCACCTTAAATTGCATTTGTTTTTCTCCTTCAGCAAACCAAATTTTCCTTCTCCATAGTGAATAAAATTTTGATATTTTTGAAAGATGGTGCAATAACACAGAGAATGAAATGGGTATCAGAAACTGAAAAAAACTAAGAACTGACTAGCTGCCATGCACCGAAATTACTACTTGAAAATTTTTCTAGGGAAAACTTTACAATCAGCTAAAAGTTTAAAGCAAGGTGAATAGCTATGTAACTGCCGAGAAGACAAAGCCACCTTCCCCTTTATTAGATTAGGATAGCTTCCGGTGCCTAGTAACGTGAATTTAAGCGAAGTTACAGACTGGATTACTTCCCTTCCCGTTAACTAGTTCTCAACACAAGGCAAAATACTCCTGCTAATTTTCATGCATATATACTGCTGACCATCATTTCTTAATAAAAGTGCGAGTAGTCACATGCCATCCCCTGCTGATGAAATTATGCATCATTTAAGATTTAACACTATCACCCTATCAGTTTTTTATTCTTATCATTCTTTTTCCGGAAGCAATTCTCTTCTTTACATGCCATTCTTACATGGATAAAACAGTGGTACCGATGTTGGGTGCTATTGACCACTGGGGTGGTTTGTTAAGCTACAAGGGACGAAAATAACCTAGGATTAAGGCCCTGACTGAAGTGGCCATAAACCAGTTTATGACACCGTTATCTTTCCTATTATCCGTAAAAACTGGATTAAGAAAACACTTAAGTTAGATGTTTTTGATTCCCAGAAAAGATTAAAAGAATGTAGTAGTTTACATGATTATCAGATTAATCATATTCTTATTATTTAGTTACATAGCCGAAAGATTCTGATTACAATTTCAATGTTTACAGTTAGTTGCATGAGGTAAGTTTATGGAAACAAGGTGACTCGGTTAGGTACCATAATCATTGCTGTAGACAAATTATTTAACTGTCAAGCACTACTCGTCAAGTTTATTTAATTTTTTCATTGTCCACTTTTTTTTAACTGAGAAATTCCAAAAAATTTCCATGATCTACATTCATGGATACCACAAATGCATAATAACAATTTTTTCTCCCATACATCATTCAACCACTTCCAATCTCATGAAACCATCATCAATTCTTCACACCAGGATATTATTAGATTAAAAAACTCAAGTCCTCCCTTTTTCGGCCACCCTTCCTACCCTACCTTTGGCAACGACTTATTTTGTGATAAAAATCTTCTTTTTTTCAATGGTATATTTTGTCAGTTATTATAATTATTACGTGAACAAGAAATTTATGATGCATCGTCTCTCACCATTACCAATGGCTGAATACCCCTTCATCGTAAAGTTTGACCTCGATAGAGCATTAACAGATATAGTGATGGCACTCTGATAATCAGGCCCCATGGACTAGAAGGTTGGAGATAAGGTCAGTACCCCACTAAACACGCAAATAGTGATATGTTAATTCTGGCAATTAGTTCATCGGATTATGAAACAAAAGTCTACTTCTATTCCCCAGTGTGCCCATAGTTTCACACAGCTTAAAGATCCAAGACAAATGTATATTAGATAATATAGACGGGAAAAATAGACTTTAAGAACCACTGTTAATAGAAGCTGCCAAGGATTGTTTATGAGAAGCTTGAAAGCGGAGGACCCCTCCCTCTCTCTATACAAACAGTGTCGACATCAAAAATAAAATGTCCCCGCTTTAATGCCCTAACCAATACACTAGTATAGCCATTCCTCTATGCACAGAATCCAATTACTTAACTAACTTTCCCTCTGTGGAAATATTGCGACGGTTTTTGGTTTTGCATTATGGTTTTTCACAGATAGTACACAACTTACACAGAAAGTGATTAAAATCTTAATCCATGTTTAGTTTGAACTTGAAAAGATTTAAGAGACATTACTCAATTTAGCAAAAGCATTACCAAATTTAAATAAGTCTCCCAAACATGTTCGAAAAGAATTATTTTAAACCTAGGAAGTAGGTACGACTCGTCTGGGTTAATTTAGTGCCTCTACTAATGCACTGAAATAAGTTAAAACTATATTAGCATAAACTATATTAGCATAGAGATCTATTATTGAAATTTTCCAGTTTTATTTTACAGTTCAGTTTTGAACATAAATTGTAATTAGATCACCAAGCAATGACAAATCTATCCCACATGACACAGCAAAATTCAATGTAAATACACAATGAACATATTTAGCAGCTATTAAATCTTAACTTGGAATCAGTCAATTAGGAAAGTCTTAACCTTTAGTGGCAACTTAAGCAGGACTTAAAAACGAGACATGTATAAATGTAATTACCATAATATTCAGGAAGATGAAATTTCATTGACTTCTTCCCAAGTATATCACAGCCTTTATTTCTCAATGGTCAAGTTTTAGAGAATAATTACTTGGAAGAAATTTGGGGTTGATCTATTTTTGTGGTGATAACTTCGTGTGAACATATGGCCCCCACAATATTTTCCATCAGTTTCCTTGAACCGCATTAAATTTTTGCCCAAGTCACTGTGAATGCAATAGACTATCTACTGATCTAAAGTTATGCAATAATTTCATCATTCCATTTTCATTCATTATTATTTAGAAGTTGTCATAATAATTTACAACATGTCTGAGATACTTTCAGGCCCTCAACCCTTGACATAAAATCTACTTTTTAACAGGGGATTAGGGGTCGAAATATATACCAGACATTGAAAAATTCAAACTTTTGCCGAGATACCGAGAGTCTAACAACACTCCCGTAACTCAGTAATATACTGTATTTAGAAACATGCTGTAAACTTCTTACCCGGCAAGAACAGAATAATTTGATTGCATAATTAAACAGAAAATGCCATTCAAGTCACTGTCATTCTCACTGACCACTATTTAGCAAGATGAGATGCACATCATCAAAAGTTTGCCCCGATACATAATGCTAAGGTTTATCTGTAACAAAACCCATTGATGCATTGAAGTCACTCATTCAGGATAATATTGTTGGGGGAGGGGTTGTTCTTTCAGGCTACTGTACTTTTCCAGAAAGTTCTCATACCCAGAAAACCTAAGAGTAAGGTTAGTAAGGTTCACGTCTTAAAGCTTAACATGGCGGAATTTCTTCATGCAGAACAAGGGAAACAGCAACAAAAATTACTTGGTTCCACTTCTTTTGAATTCTTTACATTAACAAACTGAGTTCTAAAATATGAATCTATAAAAAATCTATATTTATAAAAAATAATATTTTTACAAATATTTAACATCAAAGCATATTGCTTCTCGGCAAGAAACTTATCTTTCCTAAACCATACCTATTCATAACAGGAGCATTTAAATAAGTTGATACCCCTAATTCCAGTCATTAGGGCCCTAACTTTTTTTTGGTACACACATTGATCAATGAGGCAACCAAAGGCCCAATGTTCCTAAAAAGGTGATTCAACTTGGTAAGTAGATTATCACAATGGCCATAATGACCTGTTGCTCTTACCATAAGAAGGAAAATAGCTTAATTTTTGATCACATATTTCATTTCTCAGTCATTCAATCTATCATTTTCATACACACACTCGGTACAAGTGAGCCTATTTTACAAATTCTCACCGATTCACAGAAAATAAACTCTAACCATATGAAAATACTCATGCCATACTCTCTTTCAAAAGAGGCAGTTTAAAAAGTTCATTAATTCATCACATTGATAAAGAAAGATGCCAATAAAGTTCAACAGCATATAAACAGTTAACCAGAATTTCCAATATAATAAGGAAAGAGCAAGGGGTGCCACCCAAATTTTGCAATAATAATTCAACTTATTTCAAATTTAATTCCTCACATTTGTATTTTCCAGCTGATAATACGTGAACCAGCCACAATCAGTAATTATTGCTGTTCAGAGTTCTAATCAAAAGATGAAGAGTAATCCTGTCCTACGTACACATTGGCTTGATAGGCCTGACGAGGCCGATAACGACGGACCCATGGAGGTATGCGCCACTGCTGAGGGGGGAGAGAGCGCCCAGTCGCGGACGAACACGTGCGAAGACAGCTTTGAGATCGTCGCCAACCCAAAGAGCAGCCTCCTGCAGAAGAACAAGAGGAAGCTGATCGAGCCCAAAAAGGTCTCCAGCGCCTGCAAACCCAACTTAGGGCAGATCAACGCCTTGGTTGGCCACAAGTCATCCAGAGGACTGCACTATTCTCTCCTGATGCGACCCCCCATTTCCAATTCCCCGTCTAGCATCAGGAAGCATTTCCACCTCTCCCACATTTATCACACGAAAGAAGAGCACGCTGCCCAGCCATCCATGTGCCCCTTTTGCTCCCGGAGTTTAATGTCTCCACCGGAGCTGAGCGCGGCGATACCAAGCACCCCCAACACCCCGCTGCCCTCAAAAGTGGGGTTCAGGATACCCGAGCCTCAAGCACCCATGGGCCTGCAGCTGCGAGGCGAGTCTCCTCCGTCCATATTCGAACACCCGCTCCCACTGGTCCTCAACGACTTCGGCTCATCCAGGAGGAGGCAGGATGAAGAAATTCCAGAGGAGGAGAGGGAGGCCCAGGGGTCCAGATGGGCCGATGACCAGCCGTCCACGGAGTGTATATTGGTTGCGGGCGGGAGTGACACCCTGGGCATTCGGATTCCGATCATCGGAGGCCTAGAGGAGGCAATCCAGGGGCCTTCAGGACGAATCCAGGACGAAGAGTGCTTGGTAAACCACCTGGAGGCGGAGAAGGAAGTCCAGGTACGTGTCCTCCCCATTGCCCCCAACACACGGAGCAGCTTCTTGCAGAATGACAAGAAGAAGCAGGCCGATCCCAGGAAGGTCTCGAGCGCGTGCAAGCCCATCTTCCGTCATATCGACGCCTTGCTTGGCCACAGGCTATCCAGAGGAAGGCACTATTCTCTCCTTACCCGACCCCCAATTGCCAAATCCCCGTTGGGCATCAAGCTATATTTCCACCTCTCCCACATGTACCACACCAAAGAAGAGCGCGCTGCCCATCCATTCATGTGCCCCTTTTGTCCATGGGGTTCAAAGTCTCTAACGGAGCGGAACACGGTGATGTCAACCACCCCCTGCGCCCCACCGCCCTCAACAGACGGGTTCAGGCTACCCGAGCCTCAGGCACCCAAGGGCCTACAGCTGCGAAGCGTGTCTTCCCTGTCCACATACGACTACCCGCTCCCCATGTTCCTCAACGCCTGCAGCCCAGCCAGGAGGAGGAAGGATGAAGACATTCCAGAGGAGGAAGGGGAGGCCCAGGGTTCCAAGTGGGCCGAGGACCAGCCATCCACGGAGCGTGGGTTTGTTACGGGCGGAAGCGACTCCCCGGGCATCCGGGCTTCGGTGGTCCGACGCCTAGAGGAAGCAAATCTGAGGTCTAAAGGGGAACGAGACGATAAGAACGTGATAAACCAGCTGGATGCGGAGAAGGATGTCGAGATGCGTATCCTTTCCATCGCGCCCAACCCTCAGGGCAGCCTCCCGCAAAAGTTGGAGAGTAATCTAGCCAAGCCCAGGAATTTCTTGAGGGCCAGTACGCCCAACTCAAGGCAAATCCTCGCCGTGGCTCGCCACAGACCATCCACAGGACGGCTCTACACTTCCCTGCGTCTATCCGCCCTCGACAAAACTCCGTCGAGCATCAAGCTGCATTCCCACCACTCCAACGTTTTCCATGCCAGGAAAGCGCATGCCGACCAGCAATCCACGTGCTTAATACCCCCTTGTAGCTCGGAGTTTCTATCGCAGTGGAGCAAGGGGACGCCCATCATTCAATACCCCTCTCTGTTGAGGCTCTCGAAAGATGAGTCCAGCCCAACCAAGCCAACGGCACCCGCGGTCCTGGAACTCCTAGGAGAGTCTCCCCCGTCCACATCTGACATCCCGCTCCCACTGTTCCTAAACCGCAGCTGCTCATCCAGGGGGAGGAAGGATGAGAATATTCCCGAGGAGGAGAGGGAGGCACAGGGGTCAATGTTGGCCGAGGACCAACCGTTCACAAAGTGTAGATTGGTTGCGGGCGGGAGTGACACCCCGGGCATTCGGATTCCGATCATCCGAGGCCTAGAGGAGGCAACCCTATGGCCGTATGGGGAACGCGGCGAAGAGGGTGTGGTAATCCAGCATGAGGCGGAGAAGGAAGTCGAGGTAGGCACCCTGCCCATTGTCCTGCAGAAGAAAAGGAAGAAGCAGGCCGAGCCCAGAAAGATATCAAGCGCGTGCAAGCCAATATCCCAGCAGAATGACGCCTTGGTTGGAGGATGGCAGTCTTCTCGCCTGACACAACCCACCCTCACCAAACCCCCGTCGAGATTCAAGCAGCCTTTCAACCTATCCCAAATTTACCACACCAGGAAAGAGCACGCTGCCCAGTCGTCAAAGTTCCCCTTCCCTTCCTGCAGCTCAAAGTCTCTGCCGGAGCGGAGCACGATGACGCCAATCACCGCAAACACCACACCGCACTCAGCAGACGGGTTCAGCCTACCCGAGCCTCAGGCACCCATGGGCCTGCTGATGCGAGGCGAGTCTATTCCGTCCATATCCGAACAACCGCTCCCACTGGTCCTCAACGCCTTCGGCTCATCCAGGAGGAGGCAGGATGAAGACATTCCAGAGGAAGAGAGGGAGGCCCAGGGGTCCAGATGGGCCGAGGACCAGCCGTCCACGGAGCGTGGGTTGGTTGTGGGCGGGAGTGACAACCCAACCATACGTATATCGCTCCGAGGCCTCGAGGAGACACCCATGAGGTCTACAGAGGAGCAGGAAGAAGACGGTGTGGTAAACCAGCTGGATGCGTGGAAGGATGTCGAGGTGCGTGTCCTCCCCATCGCCCTTAGCGCACAGAGCAGCCTCCTGCAGAAGAACAAGAGAAAGCCTGCCCAGCCCAGGAAGATATTGAGGGCCTGCAAGCCCATCTCCAGGCAGATCCACACTGTGGCTCCTCAAGTGACATCCAGTCGTCGGATTTTCACTCGCCAGCACCAGGTCGAACTCGACGATTCAAGAAGGGGGCAGGATGACGACATTCCAGTGGAGGAGTGGGGGGCCCAGGGGTTCAGGTGGCCCGAGGATCAGCCGTCCACGGATCGTAGGGTGGAAGCGGGCGGAAGTGACTGCTCGGCCTTGCTGACAGCGGTCATCCGGGGCGCCGAGGAGGCACCGCTGAGAACTAGAGAGGTGCGTGACGAAGAAGTTTCGGCGAATCAGCTGAAGGCGGAGGATGGCGAGGAAGAATGCAACGGGGCGGCACCAATGGTCCTGGATGTGCCGTCCACGTCCTCGGCTGCGAACACCTTCAACTCCTCCCCTGCGCCTGTCCGACGGAACAGCGGTATGATTGTGGCCCCGGATGGTAGGGCCTCAGGCGAGCCGAAGAAACACCACAAGAACTATGAGAGCATGACACGCGAGAGGAGGATGGAAGCCAATGCCCGGCAGCGGATGCGAGTTCGCAACATAAGCGCGGCCTTCGACACTCTCCGTCGAGCCGTGCCCGCCTATGCGCACAACCAGCGGCTGTCCCAGCTCTCGGTGCTCAGGACAGCGTGCGCGTATATTGCCACGCTGTCCCGCCTGGTTGGGAATGATTACAGTGCCGCGCAAAACGCGCCCAACTTAGCTGAATGTGTTGACTTGGTGACGCGAGAGATCCAGACCGAACGCATGGTTCGTCGCAGACGAAACGAGTGAGGCGCGTTCCAATGCCTCGTCCTGGACCCGATGCCCTTCAAAGATGGTTGTCAGGGTGAAGGGCGGGATGTGCACGAGTTCCGTAAATTTTAACTCTTTGAATATCTCATAACTGGTCATTTATGAATAGCTTAACTAACCCAGTAAATACGGATTCAGATATGCGACTATAATGTGAGTAGCATAATCAAAATTGCTATGCGTCACGTAGGACCAAGTTACACGAAAAGGGTCGCTTTAAGGATTGCGCTTCTTCGTTGTAATTAATTTATCCCGAGTGAAGGAAACTGAACTAATCTTTACATTCAACTGGTAACGTATATAAGAGTAAGAGAAGATACCTGTCTTTAAATGAAATGTTCATTTGTCTTCCAGACATCCGTTTCTTCAGAACAAACGTCGATGTGTCATCCATGACTTTCGTCATAAACGCCGCAAATGCCGAGTTTTATTTGTAATTAGAAGAGCTGTTACGGAATGCGAAAGAATTCAGATACATACATTATATCTATATTTATAATGATATCTTTGTGGAAAAAATGGACAAATTTTCTTTTCTGTGTTAAGTTCAGTAGATGTGGGGTTAATACCTGCAGTGAGTGTCAAGGACTTTTCAAAATCTAGTGCTTTCCGGATGTTCAAGGATTTTGTTCCTTTTTTCTTGACTCCACGATGCTTGTTACATTAATTCTGTTGATGTGCAGCAGGTGCTTCCTTTCCGCCTTCGTGTCAAACACGATCGGAAATGTATCTTCTTCCAAATTTTGGTCCGAATAAGGGTTCTCCAAAACGTTTGAGGCGCTTTGGAACCTGAATTCACCCGTTCCCCGCGTTTACGTCGATTATTGTCATTGAACGTGAAGCCGCGAGCGTCCTAACTTCCCCCATGCTGTGGGAATACACTGAGTAAAATTCGAAATCTCGAATGTTTTACGAGCGATAGTGATAGATAGCATTCCGATAGACAATACTCCTCCCCCTAAAAATACTAGGGGCATGTAGCTCAGATGATACCCTCCTGAATAAGCTATGACGTCAGTTTTCCGCGTCAATATGTTCCTACATGTGTATGGTTCTGATCAATTAAATGAAGATTAAATAAAATTATTTGCAGTTTAATTGTCATCGTTCTCATCTACTCCTTACATTGACCCGCCACGCACTAATTTAACACTTGAATTCGCTTGGTATCTTTATCTTCTACTCTTCCAGTCCTACTTTTATTTTACTTTTTTTAAGCGACGTCCATCCAACTCTTCCAAAGGTTTAACCTTTCACCTTCGCCTGAACGGTGATTGGATTTGCTATGAGTATTTTCTGCAAATCTTTCAATACCCTTCTAATTGCAACAAAGATACTTTGTAACTTTCAATGTTTATACAAGATACAACTACCGGTTTTGGCTGTCAGGCCATCTGCAGTACATTAAAAAACGTTGGAGAAGACAGGTTCTTATATACTCTGGTAAGTTTTTTTGGGAGGGGTAAGTTGGGGTGGAGTTGTATGTTGTAACTGGGAAATCACTAGGGTTATGTGTGGGTGGTGGTAGGGTGATGAGTAATAAGGGGATGGGTTCGGAAAGGTTATGTCATTGACAAGGTGGTTTCTTCGTAGACTAATCTCCCGAATTTCTAGTACAGCCATCTCCTTTCTTTCCAGGTGTAATGCAGGATTTCAGGATCGAAGCTACCTCGGTGACCTCGGTGGTGAGAAGAAACGCATTCTTATGACAGAATAGAAATAGGTATGACACGAGCTATTTAGTATAAAGTCATCAGTACTGGTAGGTTTCCGGTAAAAGGCATATCTATGTTCATTATTTTCAATGGCAGTAGACTAATCTAAAAAAATTTGATTGATCCTTGGACTTCGACAGATAATTTAATTTTCCGGTGGAGGCCGTTTAAATGGGATGAAAACAGGTCTAGTTGTCGTTTGCTAGCAATCCACAAACAAATTATATAATCTAAATATCTGTATTAGTAAAAACATTGTTAATTAATAAGTCATCAGCGTTCAAAAGTTACCTTTCCCAGCTGTCCATGAATATATCAGCTAAAAGAGGCGAAAGAGGTTAACCCAAGGCCAGTCCTTCCTCAAAACTATATATTTTGTGATCAAATGTGTGAAAAGTAATTTTATCGGGCAAGGAGATTCATGAGTCTTATAAGTTCGATGGTGGCTTCCAATTAGTCGAAGAAATGTTCTTCCGCCTAGAGGGCCTCGTTAGCAGGGAAATGAGGAGGATGGATGCACTAGAAAATTGGGAGCATACGAAGAAATCACCTTAGAAATTACCCTACAAATAAAACACCTTGTCAATGGCATAACATTCCTGGACCCATCCCCATTATTACTCATCGCCCTACCACCCCCTCACCCCACAATCCTAGTGAATTCCCACCCTCTCCCCCAGTTAACACACACCTTGCCCCCCCCCCCCCCTCCCCAACCCAGCTTACACTCCGATAGCAACTTCGCAAAGTATATAATACTCTGTCTTCTCCAAAAAATTTTAATGTACCTGAAGATGGCATCACAGCCTAAAAAGGTAGTTCTTGTATCTTGTAACAAAATAGTGGAAGTCACTAAGTTTCTTCGTGACAATTATGGTAACTTTCCACCACGTCATAGCTTCCAATTCCGATTTAATACTCTTCTATCCCTCCAAAACACCCCTTGAACCTACCAGTGCTTTGCCTATGATTCCAACACGAATTCAAAACTATGGCCCTCCCTCCATAAGCACATATCTGTCTTCCGCAACCCTCGGAACATGGAAAAGTACGTATTCACTTACTTTTAAGTCGAATGAGAAAAAATACAAAAGCACTTTTAGGCGTAACATTTTGTGTTCCCGAGGTTTATCGAGTCTTCCACCTGCATCCAGCTCCGCTAGCGTTTCAGAAAACGCACTTATAGAATTTTATTTTTTTGCGGGAAATTAATTTATTGCCGTGGTGTAATGTAAAGTATTGATTCGGGATATCTAAATAAAAAAAGTTATTGATCTCAAAAGAGACAATAAACAAAGATTAAACTCCGAAGGGGATAAACCATAGCGATACGGCTTATTTCACGAATAATAAACTTCAGGCCTGAGTTCGTCAAAGGAGACGAAACAATGAAGAGAATTATTTGAAAGTGTTTCTTGAAAGGATTTGTAAGCGAGAAACTTCAATTTTCTGTACTTTCAAGCACAAACAAATTACGAGTGATTAAAATACTTTTATGCAAGCATTCACTTCAGTAAAATTAATTTTATAAACACTTTTATATCATTAAAAAAGCAAAATTGCTTTAAAAAAATCTCTTTACGAAACATTCCCTGTCGGCAGGCACGTAGCCAGGTGCTTCAGCCCCCCCACCGAAAATTTTTCCCAGTAATTCTGTTGTTCTGAATTTAGCAGTGAACTTTACCAGTGACAAGAGATAAGTATGGGCACTGTAAAAGTAAACTCCAAGCACTGAAAATTAAGGGAAGAGATTTCTAACATGTCGGCACCGAATGGGAAAGGCTGATTTGTTTCAAGTTACGCAAGACCGCCAACCCCTCCCCCCAACCCCCCGAAGAAAATTTTCGGCTACGTGCCTGCCTGTCAGTACCAATGATATTACCTACTTTGAATCTGGAAAAAGTAATTTTTCAGACACACGTAGCTACGCACAATGAGGAATATTAATTAATTGTCAAACTCCGCAAGCGCAGTCATTTAATCACTCTTGCTTTAGGGATAAAAAATTCCATTTGCTAGAAATATAAGCTGGGTATTGGAATGTTTAAAGTTTCTGATAACTCAAATTACTCTTCGAAAGACTTTAAGACTTATCATCAAGGCTCGATCTAGAGAACAAGCCAGTAAACCACTAAGACGGTTTGAAATCCAGAAAATAAATTTTGGAGCATTAGAGTATGTCGATATGATTGCTTGCAATGATGTGGAAGTGACAGAACCACCTCTCACAAGTAATTTGACAAATCAGGATTTGCAAAGGTTACTGGAAACCGAGAGTGTAAACATACTGTCGTGGAAAAAAGTCATGACACTCGAGTTTACAAGTCAATGACAGTTGTACCCGTAGTCCCACATGAAAACAAGTTACATCAAAAATTAGCAAATTTAATTCTGCGTTTAAATGTGGAAAGTGAAAATTTTTATTTTAACTTGTTATAATTTTATTGTCTGTGAAACAAAAAAAGTGCCGGTTTTTTCACCGTTTTAAACGGAATGCTCACTTTAAAAATTCATAACTTTTAAAGTATTCATTGGATTGTAACCAAACTTTAAAACAACATAAAGGAACTTGTTGTTAAGGTATGTACAAAGTTTTAAGATAATCAAAGTGTAAATAAAATTGTTCTTGTAAATTTTGTGAAACAACTTTTTCTCAGTACTGCGTGGTCATATCGATACGAATCTTGTCCTGTCATGGAGCTTATGGTAATACAAGGCTAATCGGTTCTTGATATTTAGAATTTATTTAGTTGTTTATTTTATGTGCGCTTGCATTTAATTCGGTGTTTCCATCAACAAGGGGAGTGAGGCGAGCGGGAGGAAGTGGACGCATGGCTTTGGGATTCCGTGCGACGTTGCCACGTTCGACACCATCCCCGCGCTCCATGTGTAGAATCGTAGAATCCATACATTTTTGTTGCATTGTAACTTAAAACGATTTTCTTTCATTGCAGTGGCACATCTCTTCACCGTCTGCTGCTTCACCGCTTCACCGCTAATAAGCTGTTGTCATTATATTACATTGTGATGCTTACATTCTGCTCATGGCGAGGCCGAATGACCCGCTTTGTCTCAGGGATGAATTTGTATGTCTGACCCTACACTCATTCTGTCGCCGATTTTCTTTGGATTAACATCTGACAGTATGCCTGCTAAACCATTGACGGAGGGCGAGTTTGTCATGGTTGCTAGTGCGATTTGTTTTTTTTAGAAGCGAGAGTGAAAAGATTAATGATAAGAGGTATCCGGTCTATCATAAAGTGTCCGAGTGTGTTGGAAGATCGTTATCGACGGTGAAGAGATGTGCCACTGCAATGAAAGAAAATCGTTTTAAGTTACAATGCAACAAAAATGTATGGATTCTACGATTCTACACATGGAGCGCGGGGATGGTGTCGAACGTGGCAACGTCGCACGGAATCCCAAAGCCATGCGTCCACTTCCTCCCGCTCGCCTCACTCCCCTTGTTGATGGAAACACCGAATTAAATGCAAGCGCACATAAAATAAACAACTAAATAAATTCTAAATATCAAGAACCGATTAGCCTTGTATTACCATAAGCTCCATGACAGGACAAGATTCGTATCGATATGACCACGCAGTACTGAGAAAAAGTTGTTTCACAAAATTTACAAGAACAATTTTATTTACACTTTGATTATCTTAAAACTTTGTACATACCTTAACAACAAGTTCCTTTATGTTGTTTTAAAGTTTGGTTACAATCCAATGAATACTTTAAAAGTTATGAATTTTTAAAGTGAGCATTCCGTTTAAAACGGTGAAAAAACCGGCACTTTTTTTGTTTCACAGACAATAAAATTTTAACAAGTTAAAATAAAAATGTTCACTTTCCACAGTTAAACGCAGAATTAAATTTGCTAATTTTTGATGTAACTTGTTTTCATGTGGGACTACGGGTACAACTGTCATTGACTTGTAAACTCGAGTGTCATGACTTTTTTCCACGACAGTAGCTTCTCAGTGCACTATTTTTGAACTCCCATCACACGCTCAAGCGGTAGAAAGAGCCGTCAAAGAGATCACTGCTTCCTCAAAATTGGTCTGTGATCAAAAGAAAAGATAAAGCTTAATCAAAACTAGAATGTTTGATAGAAATATCTGTCCAATATATGACACAAAGAAACAATTTACCTGTTGAAGATTTTTCTTAAAGATGTAAATACATGCTCTCATGGTTGGGTGGTTGGGAGGGCATGGGTGGGACTCTAAGTGCAACCACCTCACCGTGGTGAGTCCTGGGTGGTTTAACATGAACTAGCGAAGAGTTACACAATGCGAAGTTGATTAACAAAAGCTATATAACAAGTTTTGATAACATTATAAGTGAATATCAGAAATTATAAAACGTTAAAAATATCAGAAATTTACGAATATTTGGATAAGTTTAAGCCTCATGTGCAGACTAAAACCACCGCCTAAAAATATTTTTTTAAATCCTGTCTTTATTTAAGGTCTTGTTTAACTATTTATTGGGTACGTGTCAGGTTTTTTTTTTGTTTGAAGTACTTTAAAAAAATTTGTAAAAATGCAAAAAAAAATTCAAATATTTTCAAACTTTAAGCCAAATGTGCAGACTCAAGATGACGTCGTAAATATTAAATATTTTGCAGAATTGTTACTAGGTCTCATACACAGTCATTGATGGGTACCCGTTTCCGAAAAAAATATTGACTTTTTTCACTCCACCCTAGTGTGTAGAGAAGAACGAAAGGATTTGTAATGGGACGGTATGATATTTGTGTTTATCGCGGGTAAGACACGTCCCAAAAATATACGGCTAAGCTAAGAGAAAGCAAGGATTGAATGAAATAGTACTGGGGAAATGTGATTGAAGGCAAAAGAGGAAAAATATGCTCCTTTTCACTAGTTACGCCTCACCTTGAATATGCAGCCAGTATATGGGATCCGAATGAATTACGTTTGATCAAAGAACTTGACAATGTGGAGCGTACAGTAGCTAGGTTTGTTAAAGGTTTTTAGATAGTTTTAGCAGTGTTTCAGAATCAATAGAAGAATTAGGTTGGGAAGCATTATCAGATCGCAGGTTAAATTACAGATTAAATCTCCTGCAGAAATTTAAAACGTATAGCTTTGCTGATGGTAATTTAATTAATGAAAAGTAATTTAAAGGTAATTTATATTTACGGAGAAACAAAGGGGGGAAGGTGGGAGGGAGAGGGAGTAGAATGAGTTTGGTAGGGGATGGAACTCATTCTACTCCCTCTCCCTCCCACCTTCCCCCCTTTGTTTCTCCGTAAATATAAATTACCTTTAAATTACTGGAAGTGTGGACCTGGAGGAGGGGGGAGGGATTAAAGGGGAGGGGTAGGGTAGGATAATCGTGTGTATACCGGGAGTATCTGGAGGATGGGGTTCGTTATGAGGCACACAAGCATTGCATCACAGAGACATCAAAACATTAAAAGGAAAAAAACCCAAAAGTTCTCCTGGCGCGTCGTCATCTTTTGAAGTCATTTTCGTGATTCACTTCCCTCACAAATTCACCGCAAAAAGATGACGGGAGGGGGGGAAGGGGCAAAGGACTTCTGTGGAACCCCGCGGGGGGGGGGGCGGTTCTCGGGTTAGTACCTGCAACGTGTGCTAATAGGTGAAGGTGATGGAATGGAGAGGGGTGTGTGTAAAATGCACATCGTTGAGGATATTGTTCTTTATCTACCACTGGATGTTTTACATCTCCTCCATGGCGTCTAACTACTTGCCTCACATTTCGTGTCTGAATTTTTAGGAACATCCATGTTTTATTAGAGATTTGTGAGCACAGGCTCACAGCTCCGATAATTCAAGCAACCAATACAGTCCATTTTCAAATGCCCGTTGAAATGTCCCGAGACACCTCACAATATACTATCGCATTTAAACCCTCAGAACAAATAGCATATGATTTTAAAATGTTTATCAACTTAGATAAAGAATTTTTGCAAAGCGAGGTAAGTACTTACATGCAAATAATATTTAAAAAATAACATTTTATTAAAATGTATAATATAAGAGAATAAATAAGTAAAAAGGTAAATATTTTCGTATTTGAAGCTAAAGGCTATTTGGTATGTTAAAATTTCGAAGTCATTCGTCGAAAAACTAACGGGCGCGGGTCACCATCGTGAAAGAATTGTCTGTTGGTACTACATCAGGTGATTTTACCGACGCGGATTGCCTGCGTCAAATAACTTGAACCTGCATCCACTGAAACCATTTGGTCACATGGTTAAATAGTCGGCGCCTGTCGGCGTTGGTAGCCGACCCGAAGCTGATGGTAACTAGAAACTGACTTTCTTTGTATTCACTAGATCCGGCGACTTTTCCCCGCGCGTGTAACCTGAGCCGGACAGAATGAATCTGCTTTTACCTTGTCCAACTCAATATGGTTACGCAGTTATATTATTGACACTTGCCGGCCCTGGTAAGCAGGAAACCTGCTTTCTCTGTTTACGATACCTTAGGCAACGCTGCGTGTCAAGAATAGCTGCTTCACACCCTGAGGACCCGGGAGATAACTTCCAAACCTAGATAGTGTTTCTTTTTAATAGAACAAAAACTTTTTTAAACTTAATCTAAGAAATGGTAATGACAATGTAGTCGTTTATGAACTAGTACTTTTGGTAGCCGAACGGTGAAGCAAAAGTTGGTTGGTTCATCCATATCTACCTACATCCACGCAATACTGTGCAAGCCCCCGCGCGAATGTGTGGCAGGGGGGATGGGAAGATCACCAAACATGCGCTATTGACATACAACCAGGCTAGTACACGAAAACGTTAGATAATATGGTCACATGCAGCTAGATGATTAGTATCTACGTAGTAATACAGGGATTATTGGATATAATGGAATTAAAATTTGCTGGAGTTAGGTTGAATATGCCATAGTTCTTATAATATATAATACTACTTACACTAGCATCATTAATATTAAAGGAAGTTAAAGCCTTTCTGCAGACATAAGGCAGTATATTAAACACTTTTGGGACAATATATAAGAAACTTCTCTTGAGCAGCGTATTTTAGGCTTGGTCCTAAAAAAAGAAAACTCTCAGCACCTTTTAAACGAATCAGTGCCTCATTGGGAGAAACCTTAGATTTATGCAGGTAAGGGAAGTCCGTAACGAATCTTTTCGTAATCACCCTAATATCCTTTTCATGGTGGTTTCCTGAAGTTAATAACATGTAGGTTACCTGAACAATGAAAAGAACGTATCTGCGGCTGTAATAAATAACAAATGAAGATTAGTATCCCCAAAGCAGTAACCATTAATAATAATAATAATAAAAGGTCTTTATTGGGGCGAGATTGAGACAAAACTGTCCCTTCTGCCATCTAACCCCTGGTCAAAATAAATATATAAATCAAATAGTGGTCAATACCTAAAACAATTAAAATCTGAGGTTAAAAAAATTAGTAAAGAATACACTTATAGGAATTAAAGAATGATAAATTAATACAAAAGAAAAATATATACACAATTTATCAATATTACATATCTAATAGTGTGTGAAAGAATTTACAATGGGGGGAATTTACAATACAACCATTGGGGGGTAAAGGAATAAAAAGGGGGGAGGAAGGAGTATATACAAAGTAAGGGAGCTCTCAATCACACGTTACAAACAACCGTCACACTCAAAATTAAGGGAATCAAGGTAAAAATAAAAACAAACCTCCTTGCAGTCATTGAAATGACGTCCATTGGATGTCCCGCATGGATGTTACTGACATCCATGGACATCCATTTGACGTTCAATGGACATCCTATGCATGTCCAAATGTCCCACTTGTGGACATCCAATGGATGTCCAAATTTCCCACTTGTGGACATCCAATGGATGTTCATTTAAGGATTTGGAAAGTATGTAGGCAAGTATTTCAGTTTCTTAGGATCTACAGATGCAACCCATTTGAAGTGTGATCATAAGAGCGAATAATTACGTAATTAAAAAATTTATTCAGTAAATTATCCTTAAACAACATGTACAGCTGCAGCTTGAACATTTTTTTTCCTATTGCTATATCAGTATAGTACAGAGGCACAGTATACTGTGCCTCAGCCAATCCCTTGTCACTCTATCCACTTCTATTTTTGTGGCTGCAGGGAATTCTTGACACCTATCAGTATAAGCAAATTATCAGAATACGACATAGTTTCAAACATCCTTGATATATGTAACAGGTTTAACATTGCACCTGTCACCCAGGCTAAAGCCCACGAATCTGGATTATCTAAGGCAGTAAGTGACTAATTACATGACAAAACAATAAAAACTCGCTTGAGAGGTCAGCTAAGTTGTGCCATTTTGTTAAGCTGGTGTCATTACTATTATTGCATGAGATATTTTCATGATTGTGATGATTTATTTGCCCACATTATCAATATGATACGAATTTTAACTTCCCACATAATCCATTTGGTAATAAATTTAAGGCTCATCACGCCGCGAAACCAAGTCAACGTCTTCCATTTATTTCACTTTTCGAGTCTTCTGAGCACATATGTAAAACAACTCAGGAGTAATAACAAGACCGTCTCCATATACAGGCTGACACTCACTTCTATGACGTCATGAGATCGATCCAACGAGAACACGTAGTGCGGAGAAATGGGAGATGTTTTGAATACGTTGACTCATTTAACGTTTTTACTCGATGTTGTTCTAACTCAACTAATAATATTCCATTGCCTACCTGTTATACGCTTACCACCACAATTCGAATGAAACAATCTAAATATGATAATTTAGGCACGGAACACAACTTTTGCTACTTTTTGTAACATTTTGCCGTTTCGTTGCATCACTTTTATTTTTACATTAATTATTCAAAAGCGTACGCTCTTGGGACAATGAGTAACACGTGTTACTCATTGTCCCAATATTTTTCTTATTAGCATTGTAATTGTGACACTCAAATACAAACCGCTCAGAGAAAAAAACACACCTACGTCACACATGTTTCTGATTTATCTAATTTTTCTATTTCCAACTTGCTCTGCTAAAATGCGTAATGTTATACAATATACCTCATTCATACACATGCTTGGATAGATAAATTTCTCGCCAGGGCAGCTTTCGCCGACCCTTATGCACCGGCCTCGTCACATAAAATTTAAGCGCTAAATTTAATTTTTATCAGAGTCACCAAAGAGCAGAATAAGCGTGAGATATGAAAATTGTCGTCACTAAAAGTTACCTATATGT
Organism: Platycnemis pennipes; assembly: GCA_933228895.1. Classification (NCBI taxonomy): domain Eukaryota; kingdom Metazoa; phylum Arthropoda; class Insecta; order Odonata; family Platycnemididae; genus Platycnemis; species Platycnemis pennipes. The sequence goes on from OW121846.1 coordinate 120,882,229, forward strand.
TCAATTAAGTTGGGAACTTCATTTGGTTCTAAGCGTGAAGCACTGCATACTAATAACGCTACTGAGGTTTTCTTAATTCAAAATGTTATCAGCAGCCATTAAACCACGAATACAAAGTGAATCACAATGAAACTAAAAGAGATACAGAAACTAAAAGAAATAGAAACTAAAAGAAATACAGCTTTCAAGTTTTCCCGAAGGTAAAGAATGCTGGCAAAATACATATACAAACCCAAAGAAAACATATAAAGTATTTGACAACAGTTACGAGGAAATGGGAAGGGATTTAACTTGAAACCTACTAGTAGTAGTACGCCAAGGTAAAGAATGAAATAGGCATGTTATTTACCAGTCTAATTTTTTTTATCTCCGTGCACTTCATCGTCGTAGGATTCCAAAACCACAACGATACATATAATATAGTAATATTGCACAAATAATGCAAATAAACGCAAGTACATGTACGATTAAAACAGCACGTTTCACACTCACAACCGTGAACATACAAATATCAACAATAAAAATCTTATAAACAAGCCGGGGAAACAATTGAGCAACAGCAAATAAAATGATTACTTGGTAAGATTCCACAAATTTATTTTTCACCGACCTAGGTTTCGATTGTTTGACAATCATTATCAAGGTAATGATTGACAAACATTCGAAACCTAGGTCGGTGAAAAATAATTTTTGTGGAATCTTACCAAGTAATCATTTCATTTACTATCATTCGGTTCCACCAAGTGAAGCCTGAGGATTTCCTCTTTACTTGAGCAACACCTTTCGTTCACATTTCCTTCTTCACGTAACAGAGTAGTTTTCGTCCCATGCAGCAGGCCTGTGTGTACCGAGATTACCTTTCAATGCTCATTTACAAATAAAACTTTGGACATCATTTCCTGGCCTCCTTATTGATGTAACTGCATGGAACTTTTTAGGATGTCATTCTCATGGCATTGGATGGGCATCCAAAGGGTGTCCTTTTCCTGACATCAAAAGGATGTCCTTTTCCTGACATCAAAAGGACGTCCTTTTCCTGACATTCACAGCATGTCCTATTCCTGACATCCAAAGGATGTCTTACATGGACCTTTTAGGGATGTCCTTTTCCTGACGTCCAATGGACATCCAAAGGATGTCCATAAGGGACTTCTGGATGTCAGGATGTTAAATGGACGTCCATTGGACGTCATGCAGTGGCTGAGTTATCAGCTGATTCAGCGCGATGGCAACGCGTGGGTGTCGTGTGTACGGCCGCCCATCACTACGTCGCGACGTAGTCCGGTCGCCCGTGGCGACGCATCGCCACGGGCGACCGGACTGGATTATCCTTAACCACTTTTTTATGTTTAATTATTAATATGATTATTCTTAATCTCTAAACACTGTGCCGGAAAGAGTTAAAGACGATCAATAATAGTAGTCTTTCTTCAACAATTTCAGGCTGACCATCTTCATCCCCATTCAGATTTATAGTTATTAATTACCATTTCAATGATTTCATCATCTATGATATGTTGTGTGGTGAGAATATCGTGGCCGCTAACTATCCTTTCGTCTAAATTTACCAATTCCATTTCCTTTAATTCAGGGTTGTGGATGATGCTTGCAAACTCCATCATCATATTTTTATCCTCAGAAACATGAAATTTTTAAATCGCTACTTATTTCATCTATATCAAACCTTAAAACAGGCCACAATTTAAACCAAGTGTGTTTTAGAACGGACGGTTAAATGCTATTGCCTGCACGTGAAATTTCCCACATCACATATTTTGGATTGATCACGTCTATTTCTGAAATGGTTTATCCTGCTCCATTAGCATTTGGCCAGAAATACTAACTAAGCCCTTCACTTCGACGCAATCGAAACCAGGCTATTTAATTCAGCACGTAAATCTTCTTTCATTGTTTTTCTCTCTGCTATCTACTTCTTCGTGTCACTTTAACAGTAAAATTTTGATGATTTTTCTCTTTCAGCTTTTTATTGTGCTATATTGTTGAAGATCCCACGTAGTATGTTTCAGTCAAACGCTTTACTAATGCAACGGCGTCAAGCTTTTTCACAACTTGCACTTTTTCTGCGATGGTTAACGTTTTGGGCTGTTGCCACAACTGTATGGATGAGACATGTTTTTGGTGAAACATAAGCAGATAACAAATACTTTTTATCAAATTACGTCTAGTGGTCAATCAAAAATGCGCGCGCCATTGAAAGTGGCCGATCTGTAAAATAGTCGTAGTCCGCCCTGGCGATGTCTTCAAATTTATATGTTTACTTCAAGTTCCAGAATAATTCCACTGTACACGAAGTACCAGAAATTATTGTTTAAATTATTCTGATTCTCGAAATGGGAAAATTAACGTTAAGAATGGTATCTCGGTATTAATATAAGAATAATATCTCGGCAGGTTATGAAGCAATGTTCCGGTTAAAAACGTTTCGGCATTTTCCAATAAGTATCAGGTAGTTGGTATTGGCAAAATTGCCGGATTATGGGTGCTCCCGGATTAAGGGTGCTCAACTGTATTTAGTTACATAGCCGTAGGATTCTTATTGCAATTTCAATGTTTGCAGTTAGTGGCCTGAGGTAAGTTTATGGAAACATGGTGACACGGTTTTGTACCATATTCCTTGCTGTAGACAAATTATTTCCCTATCAAACATTACTCGTCAAGTTTTTTCACGTTATTTCACTGTCCACTTTTTTTAACTGAGAAATTCCAAAACATTTCCATGATCTACATTCATGAATACCACAAATGCATAGTAACAATTTTTTCTTCCATACATCATTCAACCACTTCCAATATCAAGAAACCATCTATTCTTTCACAACAGGAAATTATTGCTTTACAAAACTCAAGTCTTCCTATTATCGGCCACCCTTCCCACCCTACATTTGGTAACGCCTTAGTTTGTGATAAAAATCTTTTTCAGGGTGGCTACTGAGATCCAATTTCTGAATTCCCTGACATTTCCCTGACGGGCTCACCAATTTCCCTGACCGATCGCCAAATGGGCTCCTATTATCTGAATATTTTATTTCTGCTGAATTAAATTTTCGTCGAAACTCAGAAAATGTTAAAAGCTGAAATCAATACATTAAAAGCTACAAGTATATCCTAATAAATAAGTATATTAAACGTTCAAAGTTGAACTCTCATGCAAATTATACGCCCTTTTCATACACATTTCGCGGCCGCGTTGGTATCCGCGGCCGTTTATCGTATTTCCTCGGCCGTATATGTTTCCTTCGGTAAAATTACAATGACGATGCCTAATCCTTCAAGAAATAGGTAGCATGTCGCGGTAGTCGTGGGAAGTTGTGGATTACTGAAAAGCCATCGAAGGGAAAGTTAATGGCCGATTTACTGGTGAACTCCGGTACAGGATAAGGTGCGCGAAAAATACAAACTAAAGCAAAGTTCTTTGACTGGATCAAAATCGGATGGCACGAGTGACATTCAGAAGCGAATAACAATTTGATGAACGCGGTGTTAACCTCTTGATTGTAAGAGGGAATCAAAAGTATAAAAATATTTGTACAGTGAAACCTCGGTTAGCGAACGCCTCTGATAACGAACAATTCGGATAACGACCAAAAATTTCGCTAAAAATTTGCCTCGGATAGCGAACAAAATTTCGGTTAGCGAACAGTTGTGTAGCGGCCATGTTTGTGTTCGGTGCTGTGCGATCCCAAATGGATACTAAGTAAGCTGTGCGATCGTGCATCCTTCCTCTTTAGTGATTTTTTTACTTTATTTTAATAATCATCAAGCCTTCAATCATGTCACCAAAGAAGTTTAAGAGAGATGGTAGCAGTTCAGTGAGAAGGCAGCGGCCAACGATTGAATTGAAGAAGGAAATGATTGCCAAGTACAAACGAGGCATGCCTGTATCGGATATCGCAAGAGAATACGGCATGTCAAAGTCGACAATCTCGACGATTTTAAAGAAAAAAGCGCAGCTTGAAGAAGCTAATGTGTCAAAAGGAGTAAGTATTATAAAAAGCAAAGGCCTAAAATAATAGACGAAGTAGAAAAGTTGTTGCTTTTGTATATAAATGAAAAACAGTTAGAAGGTGCTAGCATCAGTGAAGCATTTATTGGTGAGAAGGCGCTGCAAATCTACGAAGATTTGAAGAAGAAAACCCCAGGGACAAGTGCTTCGAGTGATTTTGTTTTCAAAGCGAGTCGAGGCTGGTTTGAAAATTTTAAGCACAGAACAGGCATCCACAGCGTCATAAGGCATGGGGAAGCAGCTAGTTCCGACAAGGCAGGGGCACAGAAGTTCCTCCTAGAATTCAAAAAAATCATAGAAGAAGGAGAGTACGTCCCGCAACAGGTATTTAATGCGGATGAAACAGGACTGTTTTGGAAGAAGATGCCGAATAAAACGTACATAACGAAGGAAGAGAAAGCATTGCCAGGGCACAAACCTATGAAAGATAGGCTAACTCTTCTATTGTGCGGTAACGCCAGCGGGGATTTTAAGCTTAAGCCACTGATAGTCTACCATTCGGACAATCCAAGAGTATTCAAGAAGCACAATGTAATAAAACAGAAATTGCCTCTAAATTGTGGAGGTCTAATTCTAAGTGGAGGAGAAATTGTGGAGGTCTAATTCTAACGCCCATTCTACAATGGACGTAAGCCGTAGCACTTAAGACGTAAGGATTTCCATACGACAGGCAATCTCCAATGCTGACGTATGCCGTGAAAATATCGTCATCGATCACGATGCATTCCGAAGCACTCCGGTCGTATATACATGGATATTGAAGACAAATGAGTGTCGATTTTTTCTGGCGTAGAATGAATTGTGGCGTAGAATGGCGTATGAACACTGTCAACAAATGTACGATTACTTAATTATTGAAGACAAGCATTTGCAATGCTAACAGGGCTGTCTGGGATGTGATCAGAACTGAAACAAATCAATGTTGTTCGGTCTTAAATGACCAAATAAACTCAGAGCAAATATCATTATGGGCTTCAATGCACTTTATTAGTCCGCTGTCTAACTATTGATTTCTATATAAATAACGGTCAAGAAAGTTAACAGCAAGAAAATCTTTGATTTACATTATTTATTTCAGTGTACCCTTTCATCTTATCATAGAATTACAACTGTCCATTCCACTGAGTTTTTGACATTTTGGTGGACATTGACATTGGTGGGTGTCGATCAGTATATGCCATTTAAAACTTACAAGACCACTAATCATCCAAATAAACCAAGAAACTGGTTCATACAATAAAGATTTAGTTAGAATGTGGGATGAAACAATCCAAATATTATTCAATGAGGCATCAGTTAATGATAAGCTCCTCTAAAACTCGCCATCTTTCAAGTTCACGAACAAAGATTATTTCAAATATGTCCGCAATTCTTCCCCAAGTCAAAAAAACTTCCACAAAACCAATAACCCGTGACTGACACCAGCAGTAGTAATGAGGCCCTCTGATTGGCCTGCCGTTAGACGTAGAGATGGGACTTGGCCATGTCCCTTACGACAGCTCCTTACGTCTTACGACAGCCCTTACGGCTTACGTCTTACGCCCATTGTAGAATGGCTCGGGTGACCCGCCAATTTTTCGTCGAGTGGGTGACCGAAGTGTTTGCCCCGACTGTGAAAGAATATCTACTGTAGAACGAACTCCCCCTCAAATGCCTTCTACTGCTGGATAATGCTCCAGCACACCCTCCAAACATCAGCGAGTACTTATAAGAAGAGTTCGACTTTGTTCAAGTTTGTTATCTGCCATCGAACACAACCCCCTTGCTGCAGACCATGGATCAACAGATCATTTCGAACTTCAAGAAATTGTACACGAAAGCCTTATTCAAAAAGTGTTTCGATATAACGAATGATTCCAACTTAACTCTGAAGGAATTTTGGAAGAATCACTTCAACATTTTGAATTGTGTTCATCTTATAGATAATTCATGGAACCAAGTGACCTACCGTACTGTTAATGCAGGATGGAGGAAACTGTGGCCAGACTGTGTTCCAGAGCGAGATTTTGAAGGAATCGAACCAGAAATTGTTGATAAAATCGTTTCCCTCGGCCAAAACATGGGGTTGGAGGTGGATAATGACGATGTTGAAGAGCTTGTGGAAGAGCACAGCAATGAACTCACTACTGAAGAGTTGCAGTACCTTCAGGCAGAGGAAGAAAAGAATTTGGCTGAGGATATGTCTTCGGATAGGGAGGGAGAAGAGGAAGTCCCAAGTTCGGTGATTAAAGAAATGTGTGCTAAGTGGGGGGAATTGCAATTGTTTATAGAAAACTCTCTCCCCAACAGTGCGATAGGCAATAGGAGCCTAAACATGTTCAATGACAATGTGATGTCGTATTATCGACAAGTGTTACAAAAAGGGCAGAAGCAACGGACACTGGATAAGTTTTTTCCTTCAACCTCAAAGCGACAGAGGACTTCCTCCGAAGTTCTCACAGAGGGGGATTCCCCCTCCAAGCAGTAATTTCACCCTTTCCTCCCCACACCTCCAACCACTCTCGCCATCACATGGCAGTAAAAACGGTTAGTTTCCTTATGTTTACATGCTTTCTTTAAAGTTTTTATTCATATTTAACTCAATTTGTACTGTATTATAACTATTCTCATTTAAAAAAGCATACCTATATAGCCTGTAACTTTCATATTATAGTGAGTCAATAGGAGCTAGGAACCAATTATTCCTATTCCCTTTATTTCTTATGGGGAAAATTGTTTCGGATAGCGAACATTTCAGATAACGACCAGCTTTCTGGAACGGATTGTGGTCGTTATCCGAAGTTCTACTGTATATACAAACAAAACGTAATCGCGCCATTGCGAACGAGACAATTAGCAACGGCAGCATCGTATTCAGGAATATCACATTTGAGGTGGTTTGTGACATGACTAAATTGCTTCGCGAGGGAGCTAAGGGAACCATTCCATAATTACGTCGAGCGTGAAAGGAGAGGGGAGGATGACTCTTCTTACTGTCTCACGAGCGGGGGTATGGCAATCGAAGATGATCTTACGTAAGATTTTGTTTACACGTGTGGATCATACTTGTACTACCATTCTAATAATCATCGTCTCGTATTTTTATAACTGCAAGCAACGTATTTACCACGAGCTAGTATGCTCCACCTGCCTCTAGATCTGAGTTGGAGAAGTTAAACAAAAAACGCGAGGTAAAATTTTCCGAACAACATAGCCTCGGATTCCTTATGATGAGCGGAATGCATGTTATTATAAATTTTAACACTACTAGGCAAATATCGCATTCAGGATTTACAAAAGGGATACATTGTACGCCTGATTCACAACTAAGTAACTAAAAGACACAACTAATAAGATTCACAACTGAATGTTCCACGAATTGATGGGGCTTATTCCATGCACATCCGCGACGGATATTAGTTTTAGTTGGTGAAATAAAGGGCGGGAAAGACAGGCCGATAAACATAATGGTAGATAAATAACGAGAATTTCAATTTGTTTCTCCCTGACCGTCACCATAATTCCCCGACTTTTCCAGAAATACAAAATTCCCTGACAATTCCTGGTTTTCCCTGACGATCGCCACCCTGTTTTTTCAATGGTATATTTTGTCAGTTACTAATTTATTATAATTATAACGTGAACAAGGAATGAATTTATGATGTATCGTCTCTCACCATTACCAATGGCTGAATACCCCTCCATTGTAAAGTTTGACCTCGATGAAGCATTAACAGATATAGAGATGGCACTCTGATAATCAGGCCCCATGGTCTAGAAGGTTGGAGATAAGGACAGTACCCCACTAAATAATCAAATAGAGATATGTTAATTCTGGCAATTAATTCATCGGATTATAAAACCAAGATCTATTTCCATTCCCCAGTGCGCCCATAGTTTCACACAGCTTAAAAATCCAAGACAAATGTATATTAGTGAATATAAAGGGGAAAAAATAGACTTAAGAACCACTGCTAATGGAAGCTGCCAAGGATTGTTTAAGAGCAGCTGGGAACTTCTCATATGAGCTCTCATTATGGGAAGCAGAGGACCCCTCCCCCTCTTTACCCTAACATTATCGACATCAAAGATAGTCCCTGCTTTAATGCCCCAACCAATACACTAGTACAGCCATTCCTCTATGCACAGAATCCAATTACATAACTAACTTTCCCCTCTGTGGAACTAGTGCGACTGTGCATTATGGTTTTTCACAGCTAGTTCACAACTTACACAGGAAATTGATTTAGAACTTAATCAATGCTTATATTGAACTTGAAAAGATTTTTGAGACATTACTCAATTTAGCAAAACCATTACCAAATTTAAATTGGTCTCCCAAACGTGTTCGAAAAGAATTTTTTTAAACCTAGGAAGTAGGTACGACTCCTCTGGGTTAATTTAGTGCTTCTACTAATGCACTGAAATAAGTTAAAACTATATTAGCATAGAGATCTATTATTGAAATTTTCCAGTTTTGTTTTACAGTTCAGTTTTGAACATAAATTGTAATTAGATCACCAAGCAATGACAAATCTATCCCACATGACACAGCAAAATTCAATGTAAATACACAATGAACATATTTAGCAGCTATTAAATCTTAACTTGGAATCAGTCAATTAGGAAAGTCTTAACCTTTAGTGGCAACTTAAGCAGGACTTAAAAACGAGACATGTATAAATGTAATTATCATAATACACAGGAAGATGAAATTTCATTGACTTCTAACTTACTAACAAAAAATATGTATGTACCAGTAAGTGAAGCAGTCTCGGCAGTTCCATTTCCATTAATTCATTCACTGACACAACAAATCACTTTATCAAGACTGCAGGAAACATTTTACAAAATGTAGTATGAAAAGACAAATGCATAATAACAATACAGTTTCATCATGGGGGTGATATCTAGCACAATATAATGCCGAATTACAGCATGATTAATATGTTCTAATGAAATATACCCAATTGTTTATTTCCTATAGGAAAAAAAATTCATTTCACCAAAATGCACAAAAACCATTATTGGGATGACATTTTCTGTTGTGGTGCAACAAATGTGTGCTAACAAATTAATTTTTTTTTTAGAAAATGGACACGCAATTCAATTTTATGTACCAAGTATTAATTATGCATGCATATTCATGTGTGTGTGCATATCAATGAAATCATTTGCTTTAATGGAGAGAGATATATATATATATATATTTAATTGCACACCCACACAAATGCACATACATATACATTTATTTTAAAAAAATTCACCTGGACCAAGAGTAACATACCCTTGATTCAGGCATAAGACTTTACTTCTTACAAACATCCCTTTATAAGATGGGTGATGATCATTAATAGGTCTTGAAGGTATAGCATCAATAAATTCATCCTAACATTTCCTAATGAGATGAAATCCTGTAATATAATCAGTACAGGAACCAAGTTTTACCTTTACAAAGCAATATTTCTCCAGGAAAATCTAACTTTCATATATTTGATCCTCTGCTATACCTTCAAAACAGATAAGATGGAATAAATGAATACCATTATCTTAAAGCACTCAAGCCAAAACAACTCTTTCGCTGGTTAACTGGTATACTACCAGAGAGCAAACTATAGTTATGCAATATAAATATCTTCTAAAAGATAAACTTTAGGTACTCTGAATTAAAAACAAAGAGCAAGCAATCCCTGACCCATGTGCACTGAGTGTAAATTATACCAGAATGAAAATGTAATTAATTTAACTTTTATCATTTTTATATCTTATTCTGTAGATCCACAGATGCTTCCATGGAAAACCATGACACATAACAGCTAAAATTAGACTTAAGTAGGTATCCATATTGAGAGCCAATTCAATAACCAAAACACCATTAGCCCATTAACAGGCCATGAACACTAGGGCTGAGTCAAGGGGAAACTGTGAAAATATCACAAGCTGAATAGGGAGACATTCAATCAAATCCCTTGGTAAAAAGGAATCACATCATACCTGTGTACCATTACACACATTTTCTCATCTTCCATAAAATATTCCTCTCTTAAATTAGAGGCATGTGTGATTTCCATCGCTGTATATATGCAACTATCAACTAGCTCTTGAATGATTTCTAATCCAGATTAAAAATTTTATAGAATTTTTAAAATTCAATAAATTTTCATCATTAACACTTGTGCAAACCTTACATGGGAGGGTCAACAGTAGCCAGTACAGCAAAAATGCTAATAATACATTGATAGGGTGATCACCCTACCATCTTTATTCATTAATTTTTTACAATGAAGTTTGAATGAGCAACAAGTTTTATCTTTCAAATATACTCCTTTTATACTTTTCATTCCCCTGTAAATTCCAAATTGATGAAACTAAGTGGCCAGTGACTGCTTGTTTTCTGAATATATTGTAGCGGGCATATTAAATAAATTGAAAAAATTTCTAATTGAGAGAGAAGGGCATTTCTCAAGATTTTAAGACTTAGGATTAAAGATTTAATGTGCTTCCCATGTATATCACTGCCATGATATGACAAAATATAACACTTATTCCACAGGTTTTTATTAGTGATATTTTATTATTGCAACGCATTTCAGCGGTTAAGCCATCATCAGGTACCTGATGATGGCTTAACAGCTGAAACGTGTTGTACCACTAATAAAAACCTATGGAATAAGTGCTATATCTTGTGTCATATCATGATATCATTCCACTACGTCTTGCTGGACACAGTCACTGCCTTAATTTCTCAATGGTCAAGTTTTAGAAGAAGAATTACTTGGAAGAAATTTGGGGTCGACCTTTTTGTGGTGATAACTTCATGTGAACATATGGCCCCCACAATATTTTCCATCAGTTTCCTTGAACCGCATTAAATTTTTGCCCAAGTCACTGTGAATGCAATAGACTATCTACTGATTTAAGTTATGCAATAATTTCATCATTCCATTTTCAATCATTATTATTTAGAAGTTGTCGTAATAATTTACAACATGTCTGAGATACTTTCGGCCCCTCAACCCTTGACATAAAATCTATTTTTTAACAGGGGATTAGGGGTCGAAATATACACCAGACATTGAAAAAATTCAAACTTTTGCCGAGATACCGAGAGTCTAACAACACTCCCGTAACTCAGTAATATACTGTATTTAGAAACATGCTGTAAACTTCTTACCCAGCAAGAACAGAATAATTTGATTGCATAATTAAACAGAAAATGCCATTCAAGTCACTGTCTTTCTCACTGACCACTATTTAGCAAGATGAGATGCACATCATCAAAAGTTTGCCCCGATACATAATGCTAAGGTTTATCTGTAACAAAACCCATTGATGCATTGAAGTCACTCATTCAGGATAATATTGTTGGGGGAGGGGTTGTTCTTTCAGGCTACTGTACTTTCCCAGAAAGTTCTCATACCCAGAAAACCTAAGAGTAAGGTTAGTAAGGTTCACGTCATAAAGCTTAACATGGTGGAATTTCTTCATGCAGAACAAGGGAAACAGCAAAAAAAATAACTTGGTTCCACTTCTTTTGAATTCTTTACATTAACAACCTGAGTTCTAAAACATGAAGATGGCACTGTTGACCACACGTAAATATCTAGTTTGAATTTAGAGTTATTTTTGCCACTGTTTCTCTTGGCTCTAACAGCATAGGTTAAGCTGGGATCTTCCAGAGGCATAACCTGAGCATTAACAGAGGACCTCCAGTTAACAGCCAAATGCTCAATCCGCTAGGTTACTAAGATGAATAATTTCACTCATTAAAAAATATTAATTCTTCAAGACTCAAAAACTTCCATGCTCACACCAAGGATTTTCAGAAATTTTTCAATCATAAGTTTCCAAAAATATTTTATCACTGGCCACCACTTACGAAAACCCTGACCTAATAAGCCTGTCAGTCATGTTCCTGGCCCTTTAAATTAACCTCCTCTTCAGTAAAAGCTTATTTTCCTTCTCTTGCACAAGAATCAATAGCTATATATCTTTACTGGTAGCTTCCCACTAAGTTGTCCACTTCCGGAGGCATTGCTAACAAATTGAACATTTGGCACAAGTATGAGACAAACCAAAAATTAACAAATTTTGGGAACCCTAATATCTATAAAAAGAATATTTTTACAAATATTTAACATCAAAGCATATTGCTTCTCGGCAAGACACCATTCTTTGCTAAACCATACCTATTCATAATAGGAGTACCTAAATAAGTTGATTCTCCTAATTCCAATCATTAGGGCCCTAACTTTTTTTTGGTACACACATTGATCAATGAGGCAACCCAAGGCCCAATGTTCCTAAAAAGGTGATTCAACTTGGTAAGTAGATTATCACAATGGCCATAATGACCTGTTGCTCTTACCATAAGAAGGAAAATAGCTTAATTTTTGATCACATATTTCATTTCTCACTCATTCTATCAATCATTTTCATACACACACTCGGTACAAGTGAGCCTATTTTACAAATTCTCACCGACTCACAGAAAATTAACTCCAACCATATGAAAATACTCATGCCATACTCTCTTTCAAAAGAGGCAGTTTAAAAAGTTCATAAATTCTTCACATTGATAAACAAAGATGCCAATAAAGTTCAACATACATGTAAACAATTTACCAGAATTTCCAATGTAATAAGGGAAGAGCAAGGGGTGCCACCCAAATTTTGCAATAATAATTCCAACCAATTTCAAATATAATTCCTCACATTTATATTTTTCAGCTGATAATACCATAAATATGGCACAGCCACATTCAGTATTTAACGCTGTTAAAAATTCAAAGCAACATGTCAAGAGTATTCATGTTCCACGCACACGAATGGCTGATAAGCCTTAAGAATGCACACACATGCCAAGAGTATCCTTGTGGCAGTTAATTATCACTATAAAATAAAGCATAAAGCAACCACCCTTCCATGCAAACCACATCAGCATGAACATATAAGAAAGATTTCCTTGTCATATGCATGCCTGTTGGGCATCATTCATACCAACGATTATAAATGATTATCAAAAGTTTTATAAATTTCATGTGTAAATAAACTGTACAACTCACGGAATAACTACGCCCCTATTTTTGGCACTATACTGATTTGAAAGCAAATTTATACTTTGCGAACTAAATAATAAACACAAGTAGTTCATTTCGGCAAAATGAGCAAATTGCTCATCACTATGAGGGACTTATCAAGAGAAAACAGGAAATTCACCCCTAAAATTACCTATTTTTTTAACTTCCAAAATAGTATAATAGACTATAGCTTAAAATTTCATAAGTTAAAATTTCACTGACACAAATGATCACCATGCAAACTTATAAACCACTTTTTTAAAGTAGCATTCTAATTTCATCAAAAAATAAAATTCAAGATCAACATATTTATATGTTTCCAATAAACCTGAATCAATAACCAATGCATATCTTAAACCCTCTTAAAAAACATTTTTCAAAAATTAAAACCAATGGTGGCAACCAGGATTTCTAGGGAAGCAACAAAATCATATCCATGAACTAAAAGCACTACCATTGTCCAACTACTAGCAAATATGAATTATTCAACACACGTGTGCACTCAAGTGACATGATGCTTCTTTACTGACCAGTTTGCTGGCTAACAGCCTTAACTGCTGTAGCCTACAATCTCACTTTTAAAATATTGTTACAGGGGTTAAATAACTTTGATTATCCTAGTTGATGTAGACCAAGGTTTGTCCTCCAAAATTTTAGAAAAGTGAATAAACACTAGGCGAAGTTCTGGCAAGGCTGTTTAGCTCCACGACTGGCCATAGCTGTCCTGATACCATTGCTGGTCACCCCCCGAGTTGGAATAGCTATTGCCATTCATTCCACTGGTTAAACCACTATAAGAATTGGTCAATGGTTGCTGGGGTATTGGCTGGTTACCCCAGTTTCCCCCAGATGCACCAGGTACGGCATTCTGGTAGCGCCTCTTTGACTCCCCTGGGTTCTGGTGCCCACCATCAAACTTTCGTTTACCTATTGAGCAAGAAAACAAGTCCATTAGAGAGATCACCATCAAACTGACACTCGTTAATAAACCAACACCAATAAATTAACCATCACAAAAAAAAACACTCCAAAACACTAATTGGCAAACTTTTTCAAAGAAACACTCCCCGCATGGAGCTCTTGGCATTCAAATGATACTAAAAAACTTCTGACTTGCATAAGCGGTTTCTCTCAAAACTTTTGTTTGAATATCAGCTAAAATGACAATACTTAGAGTGGTAAATGAGAAGAATAAACAATATAGGCAATTCAGTTTTCTCTGCATATCCTTCAACTATTACCATGTCTACTCACAAACACTACCATGATAGCTGTATGGAAAAATGTGGAGATCAGTTCCGTATAAAAATAAAATCAACTTAAGACTTTAAATTCTTTAGTGAGGATTATATCGAGAAATGACCCAACAAAATTTAACATGAATAGAACATAGTCTTACATTACCCTTATCAAGGTAACAGGAGCAAAGCTCCAATTTTTCAACTTTCACATAGTGACCTCCGAAAGACAAAACATGCCATTTAATCCCATCTGATGAGGGCAATTCCTATACATTTTACGTGGAATCCAAGCCACATGCACAATTCCTGAACGCCTCCACTAGATATCTATCGTTGTTAGTTCCACAAGAAAATTTTGACATCACCACGTATGTGGTAATATGAAGAAAATTGAGATATATGATTCTGAGATCTGAACCTGGGACACTTAAAACAATTTATTTGGTTTCATACAAAAAGATTCCCCCCAAAACAAGACATACCATTGCCTTATTAGAAGAATAATACAACTTCTTATCTTGTGAAGGTTCCCCTATGCCAGCGCTTAGTAAATTCAAATTGTGGTATTACCGTCACTTCACAAGTGGTAGACGCCAGGAACTTAGTTTTACCTATAAAAATAATAACTGAAAAATTACAAAACTTGTACATATCTCAGGTGGAAATTGATTAGGTATCAAGACTGGTTATTTACAATTAAGTACACAAGCACTAAGAAAAGATAATGCCTACATTAACAAGAAAAATCAGCAAAGCAATTCTTAGCATGTGATATCTTTATAATTCAGTATCTGTCATATTTATGTCAGTCCCTCATGACACCTTAATAAATACATTTAAAAAGTAATCACTTTATATCACAGCCAGTTAATTGAAAGAGGAACTTAGAAAATGGGTAGAGGCAGGTAGGTATTCACAAAAATAAAAAGCAATGAATTTCCCTACAATGGAAATTCAATGCTTTTAAAATTGCCCCAATGAATTATTTAGGCATGGCAAACAATACTGCAAGCAAGGAATTGACCACAGTTAACCACAAATAACTGAACTTGCATATTAATTATTTCTCATTTATTCTACTAAAACAAAAAGGGCATTTAATATTTTCCAACCCAATGCTTCAAAATGTAGCCACTCATACAATTGAATATTTGTATTGTGCCAATGAAATATTGATTTTTGGAAAAAGTACCAATTACACAATAAAATGGTGGTGTACATCCATTTGCTCAAACATATTTGGATATATGGCATATAAATTGTGTGTAAATACATTTAGCATACGAATAGTTCCAAAGGAAGAACTACATACACCAAATAAGGCGTATGATCCATGAAAAAATGTGGTTAAGTGGGTTAACCTTGTAAATAAAAAAAAAGCAACATATCATATCCATACAAAAGGAGACAAGAATTCTAAGACAAAGAAAAGGAAAAAATGTTAAATTATGGCATGCAAACAGTTATTAGCACCACATGAAAATGGTAGTTGATGAGTGCATAAAAAGCTCAATTAGCCATTAAAATACAATGGTTTTAAATGGGAAATTGACATTTAACACCTAAAAAATTAAAAACACACCCAGGAAGTAAAAAAACACAAAACAGCCTAAGAGTCAAATATGCATATTATCTTGCTTACACAAAAGCGATACCACAACTATCACTTATTTTCAACAAAAGAACACACACAGATTGAACATGCATCTTTTACCTCATTCCCACATAGAATTATGCAATGCAAGACATGCTAAAATTCATTTACAAGATAGCAGTTATCACCATTATGAGGATTAAGAGGAACACTTTCACCAGTTCATGATTTTAATCACATTCTGACTACTGAAAGGAATGTTACACAAACCTTGCTGATCAAAATCAATGTCAACTGCAGAAATGATTGTTTATCAGGGTGCAGAACATAAGGGAACTTTAAGGGATCAGCCTCAACTGCACCAGAAGGGAAAGGAAATGGGAAGAGGAGAGCAGAGAGGGAGTATATAACTGTTAATTCACAAATAATTGAAACGTATTTACTCAGGAGAAATCTAACAAGAATTATGCTTCATTGAATACTACACTTTCCACTGTTAGCATCACGGAAAGAACTACAGCAGTTTGGGAGATGTAGCTGAAGCCTACATTAATGTATTTTCCCTCAGTGATAATTAGCATGATCATAAATGTGACTAATGCAGGAGCAATTATTGCAATAAGAATTTCCATATCGAAAAACCCTAGCGAAACTGATCTGCCAATAAATATGAATAAAATTAAGTTCCAGCCAGCAAATATGTAAGGAAAACCAGTACCTCTGATATTTCAAAGTAATGAACAATATCATAAAATAAGCTATACATTAAAACCATTAAATTGTTGATAACTATTTAAATATCTTCCTAAGTGCTTAAGAGAAGAAAATCCCAAGAACATCAACGGACAAAGAACATCTACTAGACATTCCTATGACATATTTACTACAATCATTCTTTAGATATCATCAACCTACACCACGGCATCAAAATCTAAAACAATGGCTAACCATAAATATTACTGGCTGAAGGAATGAAGTTAACTAAATGAAACATGAGGCAATTACTGAAACCTATGGTTCACAGAACTAAGATGTAAAATATCCTAATAAGGAATCTATCATCAATCCTTCATAACTGTCAAGGGCACACGTGGTATGTCCACAGAAATTGAATATTTTTAAGACAGGATGTCTTTGATAAAAATCAAGTAAAGTTGCAGAGGCAAGGAAATAATACACACTTATTGCACAAAAAGAATAAAAAATAAGCTATTACTTTTGGACCATGTTTGAATGGCTTTCTCAATAATCTGCGCCACGTTTTCAAGTTTGAAGGCTGTATGAGGATAGGGGAGTAATTAGACCTTGCAGATTCCCAACATCGTGAAGCTGAGTACTTATCCCACCAACAACGTTCATATTCAGAAGGTCCCCTGAAAAACGTTACAATGGGGTTTTACTGTGTTTAGAAATTTAAAACTCAGTATGATCTAGCCTATCTTATCAAATATACAAAGCAAGCATAAATAGGCAACTGTTTAGTAACATAAAAATACATCCACAGCAATATTTTTCCCAACAGCAAAACTTAAAAACAAATCAGCAAGGAAAATTTAATAAGCATTGAATTATAACATTCACAGCACTATTTATGCTAAGCAGTACATACTATGAAAATATTGGCATTAAGGAAAATAAGAAATGTCTAGTGAAAGGAAATCAAGAAATCTGTAAAGCATTTGTGTTTCCAAGGATGAATTCCATTTTGTATAGGGTTAAAAAGGCAGAAGAGTTGAAAAAGAATGCCCTCTTAGACTGGTTCACAAAATTAAGAATGGTTATTCTGTATACCTACTATATTATCTACATCTTTCCCACTCTTAGCTATACTCACAGCATTCCACTGTAATAACTTCTACACTTTTCAAGACCTTACCATCCCTTATTAAAAGAAAAGAAGACGCTTGCCCTCATTAAAAGATGGTAGAATTATGTTAATCATAGAAAACAGACAACACCAACACCTTATTCAGTACTGTAGACTAGATGCCGAAGGTAATTTTTACGTCAAAATATAAGATACCTCCATTAAGGGTATTTATATGTATAATTTGAGTTTAATCAATTATTAATTCTTCGTAAACAATAATAGCAGGTATTTTTAAAAAAACCTGAAACACTGAATAAATACTGATACAATTTATAGTCTTCCTGCAATGGGTTATCAAGGGACACCCTCAGAAATAGAAGTAAAGCTACATATTTTTACTGCACAATACACAAAAAAACTCTTATAAAAAATTAACTATACTAAAACCAAACTCTGACCAGGCAAAAAAAATGCATCTCTACAAAATTTCTTACCATTTACCAAAAAGAGAAAATAAACAATACAAGAGCAATTGTTCGCCCAAGATAGAAATGTTTAGTATCAAGGAGGCTACTAGACAGTTACATGGGTTTGAAGTTGGACTGTGATAGAAGTTGAAAAATAAAATAAAAGAAGGATAATTAAGAAAAATATTTTGTTTATCCCAAAAGGGATTAAATGAACCCGTGGTTGTATATACTTTCCAGAATATATAAATGTGCACTGCTGGACTGATGAAGTTGCAATGAATAAAACTTAGGATAATTAACCTACAAATGCAAGTCAATGAACATATAAGAGAAATACCAAGATAATGCAGTTTGGGCAGCAAATCAAATGCTGATACTTGTCACTCAAATATCCACCAGTGGTAAGAATACTAAAAAGATCTCAACTTTGAGAAAATAGACAATGCAGTTGCATGTCCACCGTCTAAAATCAATCAACTTGACTTCAGCTCCTTCAGCAACACTCATCTAGGCCATTCATGCATTCCTGTCACTGAAGTTCGCTTCAGATTGAAAAACCTGTTCATATTCGTGTTTTCATCTTCACATTTAATTAACCAATCCAGAAAAGTGCAGGGTATTTCTCCCACCTTTTTGAATAAAGAGATTACCTGACTCAATGTGAATGAGGATTAACTGACTAATGGATTTATATTACAGTCAAGCCCACTTATATGAAACCCATTTATAATAAAGTTCCGGTGATAACGAAGTGAAGGCTATTCCTCATCAAAGAGAGGTTCTGAAAAACTGGTCCACATACAACGAAGTTTGGTTATTACGAAGTAAATATTCGGCCCCTTCAACTTTGTTATAAACGGGCTTGACTGTATTTCATTCTTCCAGGTTCCGAAGTGTAAATTTGGAATACCGTAAGCTGGAGTGAGTTTGGATGATCTGCAATTGCACCAACTGGTACTTTCATTGTGTCTTCTCCCAGAGCTCACATTGTTATACAACTTAATCATGTCTTTGAAACAATAATGATAATGTACCATATTCCATATAAAAACTGTACTCGAGCTTTTCGTCGCACTCAATCAATTAGTTTGCAGCGTAACAGTTGGGTGAAATTTCATGTAGCCGAAAAGAAATTACTGTGCTCTTTGGTAGGTGCTTCTGAATTTTAGGAGATTAATTTCATTTTAAAGCTGCATCATTTCTCATAACCTATGAAAATTTACGTTTAAATGCCATGTTCTATCTACAGGAACACATTATTCAAATTCATTTAGCTCTACATGTGGAATGGTGAGAAGGTACGCGAGGGTCATTGGAGGCCGACGCTCACACAGACACGAGGAACAGAAAATTGAAAAGGCTGTTGAGGCTGAGAAATGTTGAAGTATGACACTTCAGGCTGCATGCATGGAGTTTGGAGTACTAAAATCAACAGTTCATGATAAACTGAAAAAAGACACCTGAAAAAATCTGGGGTACAAACAATTCTATCCACTAAAGAAGAAGATGAGCTAACTCAGGGGTTCTTAAATGTACAGAGAGGATGAGCAGGGAGTCTTAAGGGAGTTCTTCAATAGGATGGGGTGACGAGAAAAAACATTTAAATATAGCTGCCCGGGAATGGTATGGGTATGGGGTTCCATGTCGAGAAGGCAAGAACTCAGAGAATATATCAAAAGGGTGTGTTCAGCAGTGACTAGAGTGTACTAGAAAAATATTTTCAAAATTTAGGTTTTGGATGGTGTTCCTCCAGAGAACATAGTTAATTACAATGAGACGAATTTCCCATTTCAATTCAATTAACTGCAGCCGCCGCATTAATTTACCGCCATTCACGCAGCAGGCTAGAAATATACTACATTCCCATTTCAGTGATTTGCTGATAAAAATAAGAAACTAAAAGTAAAAACTAAAGAAAAAAAACTCTTGCAGTCTTTTAACATACCTAAAATATTTATAAATTATTATTTTTGCATAAGAACATATTTAAATTAATATATGTTCTTTATATGCATATTGGCAAATATGTTGGCAAGTGAAATAATGGTTATGTGCAAAAAAAATGTCCAAACTCACCCCAACTTATGGTACCTTCACTTTACATTGAGAGAACCTTTCCAAGTTACGAACAAATGAAGATGTCAAGTAGCAAGTGAGAAACTGAGTAATTTATTTTCGTGAGACTAAGAAATATTAAACTTTTAAAAAATTAAATTTAACACTGCAATGCCTGGCAAAAAAGTCACATAAACAGCATCCCTAAGATCCATGATAATCTAGGCTTGGCCTCTAGACCCAAATAAGCACTTAAGGATGAGTGCTTAAAATAATTTTAAGCACTCATCCACCAAATATATTTCTTAGTTGCTCTGTAAGATTTGGTGTTTTCCTGGCGTATTAGAGGAGTGGAAGTTTCTCGCGTCTTCCACTGGGTCAAAGGCTCCATCTCAGCCGACGTTTCGGAACGTTTCGGAAAAAAACATCCTCAGGGCTGGAAATGGACTTTTTTTGACTTGAACTTTCTCGAATAGAAAAAATACTGCACCTCTTCTAAGCCCTTTTAGACTGGTCAAGACATTTTCGTCAAGTGATTCTAAGCGGTCCAAAAAAGCAAGATCAAGAGGCTGGCATTAATGGGCCACATTAGGAGGAAGCATCACAAAATACATTCCCATTTCTTTACATAACCTAATCACTTCTATTGAGAGGTTACTCTACAGATGGTCTCCTATCAAAAGTTTTGGCCCATGCCTGTTTTTGAAAAACGGCACGAATCTTTTTGTGAACCTGTCTTCAGGATGCAGCCAAAGAATGCAATGTCAAACGATCCACTAGTGGATGGTTTGACATTGCAACTTTTGACAGAAACATTAGCTGATGTCTCTGATGTTGAACCTTGCTCCCTCAATGCTTCCTCCTACCCATGTAGGATACAAGTGCACAGCTTTGTACATTGTGTATGGTGAAAGCAATTCTCCGCTTGCTGATGCTGTGATTATCACAGATACACTCATTTTGCTGGTGTCCTTATCAACTGACGGGGTTTTTCTCTCCTCTCTTAACAATCTCTCCAGATTTTCCAAGATCATCACTGAAATTTGTCTCCGTATAAGCTGATCTTCTTTGTTGGATGGAACAGTTTGTCTCGCAGATTTAGTTTTTGCCGGCTTTTTCTACAGTTTATCATGGACCTTTATTTTTGGTACTCCAAACTCCTCGCATGCAACCCGAAGTGTCATGCTTCCACATTTCACTGTCTTTTCACTTTGCCGCTCATCATGCCCGCACCGCCCACCAATGACTCTCGCGCACCTTCTCACCATTCCACCCGCAGCACTACGTAAAATCGAATAATGTGTTCTAGTAGATAAAATATTCAAGGCATTTAAACATAAATTTTTGTTTGTTATGTGAAATGATGTAGCTTTAAGATGAAATTAATCTCCTAAAATTCAGAAGCACTAACCAAAGAGCACAGTAGTTCCTTGTCGCAAGGAAGTCCTAATGGAATTCTACATACTCATGTTGGCTGAAAGAAGCAAAAATAGTCAAATCATCTTAGATTTTCAAAGAAATGAAATTACAGTAAACACCCGATTATCCGTGCACGAGTTATTCGGGCTGCAGATTTTCCGTGCCAATCTATTTAGTGCATCGGCAGTGGTCTCAAAGGTAAGTATCTTTTGCTATTTTCCTCCCATTGTAACTTTCACTAGAGCCCCACTGACTGGTCCGATGCCTTACGCTAGGCTTCGTGCCGCCATCTGAGGCTTGCAAACAATTAATTGCAGCTGGAACAGCTCTACCAGATTCTTTTCTGTCATACAATGTTATTACGAGCAGCAAGGTTCTTTTCATTGATAGATTATGTTATTTTCTTAGGGAGTTTATTTATTTTTACAGTGCATTTTACACTATGAATCTGGAAAGAACCAAACAGCGGATTATCCCTGTTTGCTGATAATCCGTGCACCCTTTACCAGTCATTAGCACAGAAAATCAGGAGTTTACTGTATCCCTTTTTGAACCACCCAAATGAATTAAACAATGAAGTAACATGCTAACAAATATACCTGAAAAAAATGGTCATCCATGAAAGTTTATCTAGAAATCTATAACTTCAATAAACGATTATTCTTTTGCATTTCAGGTCCCTTGGGCCTCTGTGAAGGCCAATTCTGGGAGTTGAATCAATCATGAAAGGTATAAGAAAAATTGACCCGGAGCCAAATTATGCATGGTGTCTGCCAATTTCACAAATTTTGCAATTCAAACTCCAATCTCAGGCAATCTCCTTTTTTTCACAATGAAAAACTCATGAAATGAAACCCCATTACTTCTTTACTGACATTAGCTGCCTTATTGAACTGGTGTAACTAATTCTTCCACTTCTTGAAATGGCAGACACCCTGTCCAAGCAACACTCAGAATTGTCCACAGGACACAGAAAATGCATTTGCATGAATGGTTAGTGCCAAAAGGGCAAGGGATTAGTATAGAGAGAGAAAAAAAACCAATACAGACCATCCTCACCTGCAATATTTGTCTTCGCGGGCACGCGAGGTCCCCCCCCACGGCCTGTGGTCCGGGGACCCCCCCCACGCACTGCCCCGGCAGAGGACCCCCCCCCGCCCACCCGCCCCCCTCCCCCCCCTGAGGCCCCTCGGCCACGGGCCGGGGGCCCACCTGCCCGGCCACGGGCCACCACGCCACGCCCACGGCCCGCCTGCAACAGAGAAAAAAAATTTCTTCATCAGATCCACCTTGTCTTTCATCAGCAGCTGCTAGTAGTGCCAACAGCATGTACATCACCAGTAATCCCAACCTCGATAGCATGTTCGCACTGCTAGGGAAGGCAGAGTTTGTGAAGGGCTTGCAACCCGCACTGTACTGCAGCAGTTTTGCAAGTGTACGAGAAATGTGGAAAAGGACATTGCCCCACATGCACCCATACTCAAAAGCTTTTTTCACTATAAACAACAAATCATGCCCAGGAGCAATGGAATGACGTGTGAGCAGGGAATTTATTTTTCCTTCTTGTACAAGAATGACACTCAGCTATATTTACTCACAACTTGAAACACATTTACTAACAAATAACACTACTGTGCACAGATAGCAGCATAAAAATTACTCACTGCACTCCTTTCACAATTTCTGGCAATGAATAAATATACTTACAACCTATATTTTATTACCTAATCAATGGTCTACAACATAAAGCAATTCATCCAAGTACACATCTCAAATCTAGCCCTTTCGTTTGATTGTGAAGGCATAGGTAAATATTCACATAATTAATAGAGCCACCCACAGGACACAGGCTTTTGACTTGCTCCAATAAGTAAAAGCCACAGCTTAGCAAGCAAGGCGTACAAAATAAAAAAATAGTATGCACATCTTTTTAGCTTATCATGGCATGATAAATCATTGACCCCAATGTAAGTTTCAGTCCTAATAACTTGCGACAGCATTCCTGACAAAATTTCTACATGATCGCACATGATGTATTTATATTAGTGCATGCACCAAGCAGAAAATCTAAAATAATGCCATTTAGAGGAAGTTGAGCATATTGTCTAAAAATAATAAAATAGAAGGCTGTATGTATACAGCATATAAATGGAGAGAAGCAAACTTAAGGGTATGACACAGAGGCCTACAAATGAAACTCATGCTCCCAAGTAGGTAGCTGCCACTTTCAATCAGCATAATGCCCACTGGGTGACACATTACCACATAAAACAATTGATACATTTATTTCACCACATAAGTAATAGGTCTAGTTCATTATGCAGAGTAAAATATGAACCACTGAGCAATTATAGAGAAGAATATTGATGAATTCTTGATGTGATCAAAACTAAAGTCACAGCTAAATGACATTTTTTTCCCATTCTAGAAGCAAGATCTCAAGGAAGGATGGAGCAGCCAGCAAGTCTGGCATGTGTACTCTCATTGGGCACTGTCATGCAAGTGATTTCTTGGTTATCTGACCGCTGGTAAAACTGTGCAGTTTGTAAAAATGGTATGTGTAAGACTAGAATTACCAACAACAAATTGTAATTTAATTCTTAGAGAAGACAACGAGTGTGGTGAACATTACGAAGAAATCTTGAAAATGAAGCGTGGAAGTTAAGCACTTAGAAGGAAAATAGCCAGCAGCTGTGAAGAGCATATGAAATCAAAACAGGGAGAAATGAATTTGGATAGTTTTCTACCCTCTAGGTATCAACCCAATCTTGTTCAAGAGTATTGATGACATTAACCTCTCCCAGGATTGGTCAGTATTATTACGCATGAAATTTTCCATAAAAAAATTCATGTAAACATTACATTCTAGAAGTACTGAAATAAAAAAAGACGTGTTGGCCTATTTTTTATAAAGATATTTGAAAGCTGATGGGTGATTGGTAATAGATCAACACCCAGCATGACCCTTTTAAGTTTCAATTAGAAATGGAAGAGTTTTAAAATGATGCAATATCCTTACGTGTGTATGTGCATCTACAAAACCTGAACAAAATGTTGTAGAAAGCCATTAACTCTTGAAGTATTAATGTGAGTTGAAGACCAATTCTTGTACAAATTATCATAATCTCAATATTTGTGTCATAGATCCAATCAATATAAACCTAAATGTAGAAGGTAAAAACCCCTCCAACAACAGGAAGGATTGTAATAACCAAAGTTTACGAAGATCAATGCTTCTTGAGAATGTACTGCCCTGATGAGCCACGACCAACAGCAATACTTAAATATGAACCTTCAACTCAAACAATGGCTGTGGCCTAGCTTGCATAACTAGCAACCACATTATGAACTGAACACACCTTTTATGGTCAGCCATTAGTTAAGCAAAATGACCAAGCAAAAAAGTATTATTTGTATAATCCTTACCTCGACATGAAACATTATACAATCAAGTCACCTTTTCCATGGCTTTGCCCCTTGATATTTGCAGTGTTTATTTTTGAAGTTATTTTAAATTAACTTCCCACTTTAATAGTTTCTGCTCATTATATCACAGATGCACAATTCAAACTCAAATCTACCCCATACAGCCAAGGGTGTTGGGAAAAGCAAAAGGAAACTAATCAAAATAGAGGGAAAACCAACAGCAAAAACTCTAGCCAAGTCAATTTCATATGGAGAACTTAAGTAATCCGTCCATAATGACACATGGCAGAGGATCAACCTGACATGGGATCCACATGATGGGTTGCTAAGAATAGTAAAATATTTACAAGTATCTCAACCACAATAAATGAATAACAATGATAGAACTTTCTCAGGCAATACTTGGTAGAGCCACTGTATATTACTAGCGACTGTTTCTTGTTCATGTCCCCTAAACATTAAGAATGATAAGTTATAGCAAAATTTTAGATGGGATGAAAAGAGGAAGAGATGTGCTAAGTTCCATGGGAGAGAGAGACTGACAAATGGACCATTCAAGAAAGGTGAGGGGCGAAGTAGTACAAAATTGAATAGAAACCAGTAGAAAATGCCAATTATTATCTCCTATTTAACCAGGGTACTAATTTGTTTACATTGAGAACATTCTTTTCACTTGTTTGCAGAGTTGTCACTCAACACATATTTGGTCATGATTATAAGGCATATGTACCATGGGAGAAAAACGTTTCCCAACAATTAGAGCGCCGCCACTATCGCTGTGAGAGAAAATCAAATTCCTTTCTGATGGTACATTCTTCTTTGGTCTTGGCCACCACGAGGGAAGTTCAAACACGGTAAGGTGATGGACTCATCGCCCGAGTATCGGAATACTGGCAGCTTGCCTGCCCCGAGATTTTATCACGTTTGCATCCAGGACGGAGGCATATTATTCCTCACATGCATCTTATATGCTCTATCTAACCATCTCGTTCTCGCCGGACTTTTCTCCGCACGTCGCACCTTTCCGCCAAACTTTGTTCTTTCTCTCGCACTCTGGCAAGGTCGTGGGATTCACCCAGTGTCCACCTCTTCGCTCTCTTTCTCTCCTTTGAAAAAGTGAAGAAATTTATACTCTTTAGTCATCATGTAGAGAGCTGCCAGTAAATACTGCTTTGAGCATATGGAAGGATTTAGCGAAGCATGTAGTATAACCTACGATACTTAACAAGAGTACCTCCATGAAACAGACTTTCCCTTAATGGCGAAGCCCTTATTTCCCAATGTTACATTCGGTTTTCATTAAATCATCAGGAAATGCAACTTGCCTTGCATTAAGAAAACCTGACTTACACTTTAGAGTCTAATGGGAAACCATGCATACATTGTCCGAACACTGGGACCGAAAGCTGTTAATGAATTAAGATATGGATTTAAATGATATCATTTAGATTGATAAATTCTTGTTTCTTCTCTAGAAAGTACGAAGAATTTTGGATAGAAGAAAGTATTATTTTGACTCACGTATAAAAGTAAATGTCACACGGCTGAAAAATGAGAGTGAACTTTGGTGGTATTGTGCATGTTGGCTGACTGAAATCATCCACAAATCGTTCATCTAAAAGGGAAGTGTTGGTTTGCCCAGCTTAATACTTAATAAATAAAAGGAACTTATTGTATTTTGCGCTAGGGCTAAGTTTTTGGAACAAATACAGCATAGAACATATGTGTATTGCTTAATAGCTTCTTCGACTATGTGCATGTCACAAAAATTTTGAAAACAATTAACTGTCTCTTCAACTTCTTTTTTCACTTTTGAACCAAGTCGCCTGGATACCTTTGGAAACAAATACTTTCAGCAGAAGTGTTCTAGAGTAACATATTCAGCATTGAGCTGTAATTGAATAGGTCATTTTACTTATTTGGCAAAACACACTTCCTTAGTTTTTTCTCCGCAATAAGATAGCATCTACCTAATTTCTGTCCTATACTCCCACCCCATTGATCACAAATTCAGTGTAATATGTCCGTATCAATCACAAATTCAGTCACGTTATGGAACTATTTCCGGCTTTGGTCTTGGAAGAATGTTTTTAGTTGTTGTGATCACATGTTCCACATTTTCCCTTTAACTCGCTAAATTTATTATAAGTCCACAAGTCTATAATATCTCTTTGAGATATAGTGGGATTTTGTTACGTTTGGAAAGAAATGCGCAGAAGACGATTATCCTTCGAATGTGTGATCATTATCAGCTCTGGATGAAAAAGTCACTTCCAAAAGGAATTTTGTAGATTCCAGATAATCTGATAGTCTGTTTCAGTTATGCATTCGAAATCAGAAAATATTATTGCTGTAGAAGATGATCCACAGAGATATTCTGTAATGAACAAATGCGATAAAAACCATTGAAAATGTATTATCTTGAAACATTTTGAGCTGAAATTTTGGATTAAAAACTAATGAATACAATATTTTAAGTGAAGAGTTAAAACTTCGATTGTCTCCAGCGGAATGTTTTCGTATTCTTAAAAATGTACATATTTGGAAAACGAAAGGAAATCCATTATTATTACGTTGTAAGCCTCAAAGAGGCTTGTGAATCCTCTGCCTGCAGCCTGAATATTCTCATTGCAAGGCCTTTGTGGATGAATGAACAAAGAACTGGGCGATGATCTTCCTACTCAACATTTTACGACCCCAACATGGAGATACCTCACACGATAGCTGGCAGATTTTATAAGCAAAATAGCTAGACAAGGTGGAAATTCCACACAAGTTAAG
Organism: Platycnemis pennipes; assembly: GCA_933228895.1. Lineage (NCBI taxonomy): Eukaryota > Metazoa > Arthropoda > Insecta > Odonata > Platycnemididae > Platycnemis > Platycnemis pennipes. The sequence continues at coordinate 120,910,108 of OW121846.1, forward strand.
TGAACTAATATTCTCGCTCCAATCCCTGCTTGTGCTTCCCTCCCTTTGAAAACTGACAACATGAACTTGGTGGTGGAATGAGAGGGAGAGCGAAAAATTTTCTGGAAGCCGTTAGATGAGCAGAGAGCTGGACATGAAAAGGGTTTCTGTATGTACTCGTCTGAACAATTTCTCTTAAAGCAGCAAAATACCGCTTCGAAATCGTTGTGGGTATAAGAAGATAGAACCATTCACCTATCATAGGATCATTTCCAAATTCGCTTGAACGACAAGACGTAGGTTTCCACGACGAAAGAGAAAAAGTGTCGAGGGAAAATAATAACATAGCATTCTTTTAATGTATTTAGGATAAAAATGTAAAATATGCATCTTCTGCTGACGAAAAATAACAAAATGGTGAGCGAAAAATGTTCACCATCTTCAGGTCTTGAATTCGTATTACCAAACAGTTAATTACCGCTGGACCACTCCCTACCGATGTAACCGGAGTGATTTAATGGTAAATATTAAATTGAGGCGGTAAATATTAAAGCTAGTGTTTTGTTAAAACAATTAGATTTATAATCTAAATACGGGGTGAAATGAAAATCAACATCGCAGGAATATCTGCCTGCAAACAGTTGTCAACGTCCTAGACTCGATTGACGGATACTCTCCTTCATGAGAGGCTAGGCAGTTGACCAGTAGATTAGATTGGATGCATATTTGTAGCATTTGATTTTGCAGACATTTTATTTTCTCTGAGAGGACTAATGCGCTTATTGGCAGTTTACTTTCCTCCTTGGAGAAAGACGGGTATCGGCAAAATGCCATCGAGTCCAGGCAAGAAGGGAAAAATTATTGGAATGAGTGAAGCAGGTTCAATGTTTCACAGATATCTAAAGCATTGGATTTAAATAGAAGCTCGGTATATTACTGGATAAAAGACTACAGGGAGGGAAATGAGATGTTGAAAACGCGGCCAAGAAGTGGAAGACCAAGATGCACGTCTCAAGCTGATGATGACAACATTCATCAACGTGCTTCTGACAATCCTCTCAGTGTTGGTGAGGCGGCTGCAATAAAGAGGACTTTAAACTTAAACTGTAGTAGCCATACAGAACTGCCTCCAAGAGGCGGGAATTAGAAATTGCCGGCAATCAGCAAAACTAATAAGACCGCAAGGTTTGAATTCGCCCATTCGTACTTGGACATGAACCAATCATTTTGGGATACAATAATTTTTAGCGATGAAAAGACGTTTAGAAGTGATGAGAATGGACATGTTCAGCTGTAGAGGACACGCAATACTAGGTAAATATAAATGAGTAATTGATAATTATATGACAGCATTTATGCAGCTGGAAACACATCATATTCCATGTCTATTTCCGGTACCACCCAAGAAACATCTTAAGCAATCTGGCCACGTAAGCCTGAGTTTTTGGGGAGCAATTTCTGCTGCTGGGCTAGGACTGCTAGTGAAAACACCGCCTCAAATGACGTCGGAGGATTATGTCCAAATTCTCCGTACTTCACTACTTCCATACGTAAAAGAAATAGGCCTGAAGGTGAAGAAATGGTATTAGTTCAAGACAACTGTCCCACTCAACATGCTCGAAACACCAAGCAATTTTTCGTGGAGAATCGGAATAAAAGAGAGTTACCCTGGCCACCAAACTCACCGGACCTGAATCTGACAGAAAATATTTGGGGCCTGATGGTGAAGGAATGGCAGAATGCCAATGAAAAGAGCAAAGAGGCTCTGGAAGGTCACTTCCAGGAGGCATGGGGATCCTTGCAACGGCGGCCGAGATAATTTCAAAGTTTAATTGGGTCAATGAGGAAAAGACTTCTGAGAGTCATTGAATGTGATGGTGGTGCAAGTAAATACAGACCATAATAAAATGAGGTCCTCAGAAAATTGTAGTGTCCTTTGTCTCATTTATTAGCATGTAGAAAATTAATTTTGTTTGCATTTTTTTAATGAAGTTGACAGGTAATAGAATCAATGGAGCATCTATATTATATTTTCTGTTTACCTTATCTCAAATGTATTACTTTAAAAAGTAATGAAAATGAAATATATCCATACATGAAGACTGCCATATTTAAGTTTTACCGTCACTCTTATTTCAAAGAAATGCCATCCAATAAATATCTAGATTATATACTGGAATCAACGTTTCCACCACATCTCGCCTGAATCGGGTTTGTTTGTTAATAAAAAATAATTTATATCCTTTAAAGGAGATAAATAATCCGCGGAAAGGTGCGACGTGCGGAGAAAAGTCCGGCGAGAACGAGATGGTTAGATAGAGCATTTGAGATGCATGCGAGGAATAATATGCCTCCGTCCTGGATGCAAATGTGATAAAATCTCAGGGCAGGCAAGCTGCCGGTATTCCGATACTCGGGCGATGAGTCCATCACCTTACCGTGTTTGAACTTCCTTCGTGGTGGCTGAGGCCAAAGAAGAATGTACCATCAGAAAGGAATTCGATTTTCTCTCCCAGTGATAGTGGCGGCGCTCAATTTGTTGGGAAACTTTTTTCTCCGATAGTACATTTTTTATATGTACATCGTTGACAAAACATTATTCAGATCCAAGATGTAGAACACTAAATTTTGAGTGCTCTAAAGAGGGTTCTGAAATCTGAGCGAAAAGGGTTAAAGTCATTTTCTTGAGTACACAAAGTTGGGTAGAGAATACAGGTGAGAAGTGCTGAAACTCAACCATCAAGTGTAATTTTCAATCACACTGGACAGACAGTTCCATGAACAAATTCTACCAAATAATATCATTCTAGATTTTGAAATGTTTGGGAAAAAACAATAATTTTTGCAAGACCTTGCATACCGACATCTTGCTATTAAAGGTCACAGGTTTGAATCTGGAAGATGTCTTCAGGCCCAGCCTTTTAAAACAAAGGTGTGAGATTTACCAGGTGTATGATATTTACAGGAAACCACGAAACAGTACCAGGGAAAGAAAATGACTCCCTTACTCTGATTCGCAAACTTCATATGCCATTGCACTTAGAACTTGAGCTCAACCCTGACCTTCAAAGTGAACACTGCAGCTACTAGAGGTCTGCATACGGGCGCAAAGTACGGGCGGCCCATGCGCCTGTGTGCGAGAGATAGAGAGAGAGGCATATCCCAAAGTCACTCGACGACCTTTTCCGAAGTCCCACGAATGAGGCTTGACGGAGAACTAGCCGCTCAAGGGGCGGTCACCCGGTGGGTGGCCGGGCGACCGCTTCTATGGCGGGCGCCCGTCTCCGTAGCGGTCGCCCGCCTCTATGCCCGGTATCGCTTCTATGCTGGGCGACCGCCTAAATCTTTCCGCGAAACCCTTTTCGCACATCCGTCCCATCGCAGAGTTGCCGGATTAGATATTCTTCTCTCTGTTTTTGCCGTCCACTAGTAAAGGGTTAAACAATGTTTACAACTTGCAGCTGAGGGCAATATAACATTGTTTAACCTCTTTCACAGTTAGAAATTGTAACCTCCCAGTCCGACTGAAGACGGGATGGCAGTATTGGTTGAAATTTTGTCGTGGAGTTTATCGCTCAGTCGGCTGCTTGAACTGGTGAGAGAGTGATCGAAGTGTTTAGCATTTTAAAGTGAGAAGATGCAAGGAGGAAGTGATATGGATACAAGCGATAAAGAGAACGAGTGGGGAAGAAGAAAGGAGGCTGAACATCGCCTGAAGGAAGAGGGCAAGCTCAAAGTCGCAGCGGGCAATTGGATTTCGTCGCCAAAGAAGGGTCGCGGTTTGACGAGCGTGGTATGGGCGAAATTTGGTGAGGTACGGGATAGGCATACCATGAAGTTCATGAATCTGGTGCAATGTAACAGTTGCAAGGTGCTAAAAATTTTCAAGCCGGGATCGGCGACAAGCCCCTTATTAACCCACCGATGCGATCCAAATGTGGTCCAAACAATCACGAAAACTGTAGTGGTGACCTCGGAAATGAAAGAGAAGTTTAAAGATGCGTGTGTTGCAATGTGCACAAGTGATATCTGCCCTTTTTCAACATTCGCGGGTCCAAACTTCACAGGACTAATACAGACTGCAATTGATTTGGGAGCTAAATATGGAACCTTTGATGCAGCAAATCTGATTAGTTCCCCAACTACTTTGTCCCGAGCTGTGAACAAGCAAGCAGAAAGTGCCCGTAAGGAAATACTTCCTGAAATCCGTGAGGCAGCAAAATTAGGTTTATGTTCCGCCACCACAGACTTTTGGTCAGAATCTTACAAGCAGCATCACTATATAACTCTGACAGTTCATTGGATTGACCAGGACTTTAATTTGAATAATACAGTGCTTTTCACAAGGCCTTTTCCCAGTGATGAGGCAACAAGTGCTGTGAATTTGAAGAAAAATCTTCTCTCTCACTTCGGTGAACACGGTATTTCTTGTGAAAAAATTATCTTTGTTACGGACGGTGCATCCAACATTAAGAAAGCCTTAGAATTGTTGGGCATCAAAAGACTGTACTGCGTTGATCACCTCATTAATGTGATCCTAAAATAGACTTTCACGTTAAAATTAGTGGACTTAGATTTATATGGTGCTTCTGGGAACAGGACTTTTGAAGGCTTATCACGAGCTGTATCGTGTTTAAGAGCAAAAGGAATGGGCAAGGATCTCTTTAAGAAGATTGAACCTTCCACTAACGGCCAATCCACGAATGGGCGATTCAGATCCAGAATTCCTTTTTTAGAAAGTGTCCTTGATAACTTTCAGGAGGTAAGTCAAATTAGTTTATGAAAATGAAGCAAATGATGTACATCATTTATCTGTAATCACTAATTTAAAAAATCTCCACATTACTTTCAGCTGTTCAATCTTATCATCCAAAAAGATCTAGACACTACAAGTTTTGAAAAAGAGGATCTGGAAGATTTGATAAGATTAATAAAACCAATTGAGTGTGCCGCTAAAGATAAATGTAACTCATTAGACAATGTGGATTACACATGGCTGCAAAAGCATATAGAGAGTTCGGATGGCGACCGACCTTTAATCCTTCAGACGAAAGTCCATATAAGGAAACAGCTAGCTTCCTTAGACACAATAAGGCTGATAGAAAAATGTAAAGTGATCGTCTCCTTATTTAAGCGGTGGGGGGTTATGGGCCAGCTTCAAGTGTCCTTGAAACAGGAAATTAATGTAAGGTGGAATTCCAACTTGATAATGCTCCTGTGGTTTCCAAGGAATTTTATCTTTAGCAAATATATCGTCATTCTCAAATCACTTCCTGAATGGAGTTTTATTTCTGCATGCGTCTCTTAACGCATATTCTAATGTTAATAATGCATGGGCAAATCATTGGCTAAAATGTATAGAACCTACCAGATTTATCGAATCACCGAAGACAATGCGGGTCCTTGCTATCAGCCGCAGGCCACTGATGTGGGGTTAAAGGTTGGTAAGAGAATTGGAATGCATTTTCACGTTATGAAAATGGGAAAGAAATGACTTGGGTTTTCGAAATAAGGAATTAAGATTTGACATATAGAACCAAAGGTTGATGAGGAACGGATTATTGAGTGAAAGAGTTCGTGAATTTGTGGAATTTTGTCGTGGTTTCTATTACGGCTGGTAATTTTAGGTCTTTATGGATTTGTGAGTTACGTACATGCATACCAAGGGTTCCTAGAAATTTCTTTCTCTATTTATGTTCCAATAGCCCTAAAAACTCCTTACCACAGGGCTTCTAACTCGAGGGCCTTTGCTGTTTGCAATTCGCATGACGCGAATTTCCCGCTTAGTCATATACCGCCCCTCCCCTTCCCACAGTTTGGGCGCTCAAAAGAGAGATCTCAAGGACCCGGGTGCCCGCCGAAGACCCGGGCACCCGCCTAGGATACGGTCACCCGGGGCGAACAGGCACGGTTGGGCGACTACGTCACACGGGCGGAGGCGAACACGGGTGAGTGCGCCCGGCACGGGCAGGCGAGGGTCGCCCGGATTTCGCGCCCGTTTGCAGACCTCTGGCAGCTACCTAGTTCCAAATTATAACACCTCACCAACCTAGGGGCTCTCTCATGGCCATTCACCAACATAACTGAAAAATACAATTATCAAGGGGCTCAGGATACAGCACTGAAAGATCATGATTAAGACATTACGCATATTATTTCTTCGGATTTTTTCTTGCTATTATTGTAATTTAGGTAACCGCATCCCCAAGCATTTAAATTCTGTATGTTTAGATGAAAGAATCTAACTTACAGGCTAATGAACTTACAGAAAAGGCAAAAATTCTCAAATTTTGGGGAGATTGGGGGAGACTGCAGTGGAGCTGTAGGATCTTTCCAGTTTTAGAGATGACTTTTTATGACTATAACTGATGAAGAATGCAGGTTGCAACTGAAATCACGCCAGTACATGAACAAGGATATGTAAAACCTTATTACCTACGATTTTCACAGCCTCAGGACCATTTGCATGGCACAAATGAAGCATTTAGGTACAATCACATCTGTAAGTTTTTAATTCCACTTGATTAGCACATCACTGTCACAGCTACTGATTATAATGGCTAGCCTAAAGGATAGATTGACTGAGTGTGTGGAACTGGTATGAATCTTGGGAACAGAAAGTTGGAGAGAAACCTGGCATCGTTAACCTAATCTCCTTGAAAGGCACCAAGGGGTTCACTGCTTAACATTCCATCCAACAGATGGTGTACTGTACTTGAACTGCTCACTATAATGCAGGGACCAGGATTCCTATGGTAGACTTAAGCATGACCTAATGCAGTGTTGAAAATTTCAGCTGTAATCACACCTAAAATTGAGTGTTATTTTTGTGAAATATTGCAATAAATGAATGTAAATATACGTAAAATGATTACAGCAAACAACTAGAATAATGTAAGCTATTGCCATTAATGACTGCTGCAGACTAAAAAAATGGAAATCGCAATCAGAAAACACAAAAATATACCATCATGCAAACCAGTACAGTGCTAATTTGGATTCCATAACAATAAAAGGGAAACTTAATCACTGATGAAGCACCCTACAAATAAAATACCATAATTGCTAGGTGAGGCATAATATAAAAAGTATAGAAGAAAACTGTTACCAGTCAAGTTTGAACTACCTAACTTTCCTTGAACTACTGAAATTAATTGCAGAATTGTATCATTATACTTCTGCAACAGAAGACAGCTTCTCATTTCAAAACACAGGGTTCATGCAGTTGATGCAAGTAACCATCACTCAAAACAGTAACTGCCTAATCATGATGACTGTACTAACCTAACAGTACTAATCATGTTGAATGAGCCTAATATGAAATGAATTTTGACCCAATCAACTGTAAACAGCATGAAAATCCAAGCACAACTAGCAGTAATTTATCTTATGTCATAATCTATGACCACTTTATTTCCAATTCTACTTAAAATCATCAACACAAACACTTGCCATTTATAAAAGATGAAAAAAATAATGCTAGGGAAAATTTGTGCCAACACTTCTATAACTTTAATATCACTTCAGACCTGAGGAAACAAGCTGGAACACATGGGAATCTCATTGATTGAGATGGGCAATCAAAAGAAAACCTATAAAACATCACCTATTATAAATTGGTACATGAAAGTTGTCAACAATAGGTTTGGATAATGGGACATTCCATTTAGTTTAAATCCACTAACTGATTTACAAAATATTTTGGGCCAAACCAATAAAATATTAATTTTTTTATTAGAGAACTAACTTTAATGAGTGACATAATAACTTAGCCATCCACAAACCTACAAAAAGTGAATCATAACAAAAAATGTACCAGAGCCTTCTGGTCAGACAAAATTGTTCAAACTGAAGATAAAAAGAAGTTCATAATTACTTTTACTGCTTATAGAAATATAAACTCAGAAAAATTTTCTAGTTATTAAAATATTCCAAATATACTAACAATTAATATTGAAAGATTTATCTAAGAATGATGGCCTGATTCTTAATCTTGGATATCAAGCAATAACATCAGCTTTTAAATTATTTCATTAATATAAATTTCTTAAAATAATCCTTGTTATGTGCTGTCAAAAGTCTATTCGCTAGAAAAAATAAGAACTGCAAATACTTGTTAAGTGGTAACTAATATTTCTACTTGAAAAAGGTTAAACACCACACAACATGCTCATGCATTTCATTTAGTTTCTATTCCGACATTATGCATCAGTAACATTGTAAAACCATCATTATAGAGCAGCTAAATGCTGATGCCAGGTTTCCCTCAGAAAATTATGAAGATGATGGGAATAAACCCACAATGGTTCAGCACTGAAGAAGTGTGATCAAAATATTTGGAAAGTAGATGAAAAAATTATCCACCAGTGTAGTCCTGTAACGCCCGACGTTCGATGGAGGAATAGTAACCACTACACTAAGACTACCCCTTATCACCCCAGGATTTCTTCAGTTTACATCAAAACTGCTGAATATACCAAATAAAAGATTAATTAAAACAGTAAAAGCCTCATACAATAAGTATGGCATATAAAAAGCTCAAAATAGTCAGAGATGACCAAGGGACCATTTATTACCGTATACCACTGCATAAAGAAACAAATTAGTAATAACGAGGGCATCATGTTGCTTTCACAGGGGGACTTTCGCTATTATGTGTAACATACAGTACATTATGTGTACACACACTTAGCATTAGCTATCTTAATGGAATCTTCACCCACAATATTAGCCAAAGTAGCAATAAAGTTGTAGGAATTAGCTGTGGAGTGATTATTAAAACATCTTCGGTAATAACGAGACTTACATAGAGCAAACGTTTTCGGGCTCATGTGAGTTCTCGTTACATAGAGCTGCTTCTGTACAACAAAAGTCAAAAAACTGAAGAATTAACTCAAAAGCCATTTGCCAGCCCTAGAATTTGGCAGCGGGGTCAATCCCAGGGTCGTGGGTTCTAATCCCACCCAGGGAGAATTTACACTAGCCGAGGCATGGATGTCTGTGCTTGTGTAGTTGTATTTAGTTTTAAGTTCCGGATATAATGACCATCTGTGTTGTTTTCGGGTACATGAAAAATAAATAAATTGAAGTACCTTTCGTAAAAGCATATTAAGGAAGGTGAGCATAGGAACAACTCTCACCTGGAGTAATTTACAATCATCAGTCTAAACAAGCAGTCAAAATAATCACCTTCCAGAGGCTATCTCATACATGGGAATTGTTTTTCTTTCATTCTCCCATTTCCTTCCCTTAACCCTTGGATGTGCGGCATTTACCACTTACTTAGTGATTCGAGCATGTGCACCTTTCACAAAGTTAGTGTTTAGGTTAAAAATCCATATAAAACCTTTTCATAAATTTTTTGTAATTGTGGTATTTTGTGTGTAAGACTGTTGAGAGTAGGTCACTGGCAAGGGGTTAATATCCTCCTAAACCACTTACTTGAAAGACTTGTTAGTGCTGCCGCCTTACTAGGTGGTAATACTCCTGGATAGATAGCCACTGGCAGGTGAAGTGCATTATTTTGACTGCTTATTTAGAATTTATTATTTATAACTCTAGGCGATAGTCGTTCCTACCTTCACCTCGGATTCCATTCCCTTTTCTTGGCAGGAAAAATTGCTAGCTGTGGCTTATTGTTGCTCTGAAATCCAGTGTGTATTACAGTAGTTATGTGCTGGGCAAGTTCTAGTTCCTATTAATTTAGCCAAGGCACTTATCATCCACCCAAAATGTTTTATCTTTGTAGGGTTTCATTTCAGACATTTTTTGGAGATTAAATAAATTACCTTCTCTCAGCAAGAGCAGAAACATGAAGACATTGGTTTGCATGCATGAGCAAAATTTCCTTGAAGCTACAGGTAGAAACAGATATTGATCTGGAAGAATAATCGTACATTGACTTACCAAGGCTTGTGTTGCACAAAAACACCTCACAGCCTGTTAGTGATAATGAATATCAAGTTAATATACAGAGATAGTTTTATTTGACAAAATGCAACCCTACATTAGGTAAGTACATGAATTTGCTGCGCTGAACCCATTGGCTATTAGTTGGATGTCAATAATTGGTTGGATTCCATTATGAATTCCTCCTAAAGGTATGGTTTAGATGTCAATAGCACTGTAATGTACGTGCATTTCATCCTCACAAAAGAAATTAGTCTTACAATAAGTAATGCATGACAATGAGGAGCATTTAGTACTGAGGAAGCCTTCTTGATCAAAAACTTCTATTTTTACAACTATGATGGATCCAGTGCGGTAGATTTCTGTTGGACGAATTTGAATGTCACTTCTAGTCAAGAAATATAGTTAATAAAAGTTTACATACAGTGGAAGCCATATGTAATGAGTACAGCATATAATGAGAAGCTCAAAATATGAGGGATAGCATAGGGACCATTTACTGCTGTATTATTTGCATGTAAAATAAATCTGCATTAATAAGAGAAACAAGTTGCTCTCCTTGGGATCGTTCGATATTACGAGTAAGAAAAAACACATTGCATGTGCACAAGCTAGTGCTCATAGGGCATTATTATCAAAAAGATTGTACATGGTGTTGTAAGTCATTACAGCTTAAGATATGCACAACTCAATGAAATTCAATGCGGAACTTACAACTGTTTGAGTGTTACCTTACAATTATGATTTTGAACAAACAATAGAATATTCCACACAGTTATTTCTGTCAATTACGATAATTTACTGTTATGCGCATACCTGTAAATGCTGATGATAGTGTACTCTATGATTCCGACAATATATTAGCTACTAGTAGTAGAATGATTCCGACAATATATTAGCTACTAGTAGTAGAATGATTCCGACAACTTGAAGTCAGCTGTTTCTGTGGTAAATTTATAGCAATTTAAAGTGGCCTCTGGTATTTCTGCCTCTATGCTGGAGAGGGTTACCTGCCCAGTGTTGTATAGAATTGAAACCTGCAGAGAAATATCATGGGCATGCCACTACCCAGCATTCTCGTAAATTATAAAAAATAGTACTTTCTCTGAACAATTCAAATTTTTTTAGCTTATTTCAAAGAGGTATGACAATTTTTCTTGTTGTCTAAGTTTTTGATGATAATTGTCCATTACATTTTTTTCTGCCGTGACATATTTGGAACACAAGAAAGTACAGTTGATGTTTTATATCCCAAATAACTACATATAACATAATTTTTGATGTCATTGACAATAAATAGAACCACAGGTGAGTGTGCGAAAATATCATTTTTAATAGCTACCCCAGATACAAAGCAAGCAGGATTATGCCGGTAGTTGTATTCCAGCAGGAATATATAGCTGAAATCCAGCTGGACTAGGAAGCCTGAATTCCACTTGATTCCAGTTAGAATACTTAGCTTCAATCCAGTTGAACAAGTCACTGTGAATCCAGCTGGATTCCTGGATAAAATTCTAGGGTCAAAAATACATGCCTTTAAACAACAGTATTTTAATTTTGTCCCATGCCTGATTAACTGCGCTTAAGTATATAAAACTTCTGTTTTAATAGAACACTATCATTAACCATAAATACCTTCTTTGGTTCCCAAAAACAACTGTATTCCAAGCATTCATTTTATAGCTTGCGGTGAATGGAAAGGTATCAACCTAATTTACGACATAAGATGTAATTGAAAAGTACCTTTGATGTTTAAATTGCAACAAAACTTAAGTTTTAAAGTAAAACACTATTATCACTAAATTTTTAATAAAAAACTATTAATGACATCTTTGGTGCTCATGAACAACTTTAATCCCAAATATTCATTTCATAGTTTGCAGTGAGTAGAAAGGTACTGCCTACATGATGTAATCGCAAGACTAAAGCTACTTTGAGATTCACTATGGCTGTGAGGAGTCAAAAATGTGTTGGCAGTGGACAACATGACTCTTATCACCATGAAGAGATGGTGCAAAAGAAAATTCATGAATGTGTTTTTGTTTTGATCTATCATCCATATAGTCTTGATTGAATTCCTACCAAAAGAAGTGACAGCATTAATCCATTTTCAGGTTCATTTACGTATTGGGACATAGGGAATTAGCTAACGAAGATACAGATCATCATTCCACTATGTGATAAACATGAAAATGTTTTGTTTGTTGCGGCTGAATATCAGTGAAGCAATGCCTTTCAATTACGCAAGCAGGATTTTGCCTGTAGTTGTATTGCAGCTGTAATATATAGCTGTAATCCAGCTGGACTAGGAAACCTGGACTCCACTGGATTTCAGTTAGAATACTTAGCTTCAATCCAGTTGAACAAGTCACTGTGAATCCAGCGGGATTCCGGGATACAATTATATATATCCATTAAGGTTCCATATAGCTTTGCTATGCGGGACCTTAACCTTTTCCACACTGGTGTTGAGTGACACTTGACACAGCCTAGCTCACTACTTGGAGATTAATATATATATGTTCCTTGGTACCGATTCTAATAGTCAAATTTGTCAAATAAACACTTTCATAAGAGGGGTATTGAATTTCATTTTGTAAGCTGTTCCTATTGTGAAATCTAGGGGCAAATAATTAAATTCAGAGTGGGCTCCTGGAATCAAGGCTGAAAAAATCTGAGTTCAAAGGATTAATGGAATCTTCTGGCCATTGACCAAAATCATCCACATTATTGGTCAAACAATCATAAAAATTGTAGGAATTGGCTGTGTAATTATTATTTAAACAGCTTTATTAATAATGAGAGCTAAATATAGTATTATGGAGCTTCTACTGTACTTTCATTTTCATACTTTCATCCAAGAACAAATTATCGAACAGTCTTGGCTCTGAACTGAACTTAGATCGTACACTCATTGCTCTGATCCTATTTAAACCCTCTAATACTTGTGAGGTCAACAGCTTTATCTCTGTCACTTATCATCTTCCTATCATGGCCTCAAGGTTCCAATCACTGAAAAGGCTTTGGCAGGTCAAAAGCCTTCTCAGTGACTGTAACCGGTCCTGTTTGCAAGTGATGAGAGAGGTTTAGGCGAACGGGGAAAATCGGCTCAGTTGACCTGTGATGTGAATTCCATTTTCCTCTCTTTGTGCAATGTGTGAGTCATGCAGAGTGAATGTGAATTTTCTTTCTTTTTTCCTTTTCAGCCCCCCTCCCCCCCCCCCCCCCCCCAAAATTATCAAATTTTTTTTAGAAAAATAAGTAAGGTATCAGCAAATAATACTATCGGTATCAGCCACTGGTATCGAGGTATCGATTTGGTATCAGAAATAGTGGTATAGGTACCAATCTAGCAAAAATATATATTTTAATATTTCTCTGATTTGACTGGTATCCTTTTTATATTTCCCTTGACTGGTATCGAGGTATCGGTACCAATCTAGCAAAAATATATATTTTAATGATAATTAAAATATATATTTTTGATTTTGATTTGAACTTGGAAATGTATTCTTTATATTTTACTGTTTGTTGACAATATGTGACCAAAACTACCTAATGTTGTTCTTATACTACACTAATAAATTCAGGAGCATTTTCTTATGATAAGCTCCAATCAACCTGAATACACTTTGAATATGTGATCAAATTATTGGAAATTTTGTGGAATACAACAATATTATATATTACTTGATGGCTGGAAGTCAATGTGAATCAGGATGTTGTGGAACCCAAAATGCGTGTACGTAAAATCCCATTGCCAGTACTGATAAACAAACTGGCATGTAAATTCTTGCTGATACGAAAATAAGGAAACACAGATAGTGTCTTCGAAGTCTTCAAAGCAACCTTTAAGCTATCGCCAAGTTTCAAAGGAAATGAATCGATGCTAGTTATGCACTATCGATGAGCAAACAAATTGTAAAAACATCCTGTAATTACCATTTTAAGCAGCACCTTATTTTTCCTGGAAGAAGCTATTATAGCATTCAATTGAATTTATTCTTGACAAGGTGTTCAAAATAATGTAAAGAAATTATGAGTACCATTTTTCCAAGCACAAGAACAGCAGCGATACTGAGGGAAGGCACCCCAGCTGTTAAGGTCTACAGCTGGGAGAAATGATAACCCGGGAAATCTTCCCCTCGGCATGCAAGAAATAAGCTCTGTATAGAGGTAGAGAGAGAATTCATGATGACTTAATTCTCTCGCTCCAGTGGTGTAAAAGGGCTAAGAAAAGTACAGATAATAAATATCCAGGCCTCCAATGGGGGCGTTTACTCGGAACAGAAATCGCAATTTTGTACACGAAATCGTTAGATGGAAACGAAAAAAGAATTTGAGTGAAAAAATTAATCTTCTAACCACAACCATTCACTCATAAATCAAAAATGTAAATAAGCAAAAGGTGACGCCCACCGAAAATGCTGCTGTGGTAACATTGACGTCATTTTCCTCCTGTCCTTGACTGCTTTTAGGGGAGGAGAAGGGAGTGGAGGGGGATTCTCGGAAGGTCTGCTCGCACAGATCTTGTCGCAACTGCTCGTACTGGCCGAGTCAGCTATGCCCCCCCCCCATTGCGATAAGGCAAAGTAGCTTCACGGGCTCAGTTGTGATTGGACGAAGTCGATATACGTCAGAGGTTGCACCACGCCCACTTTTCCGAAAGGGTTAAAAACAACAGTTTTTCGCCGCTTATAACTTGGGAAATAATTGACGGATCAAAACATGGAAAAATACGGGTCTTTTCATTTTACAACCTCTATCAGATTCGGCAATAAAAAAAATATGGGAAACGACCCCATGGTTACAAAACTTTTTAAGATAAATGGAATCTAACCATGCAGTAAACATCTAGAAAAGAACCTCTAGAAATTATAGAATATAGAAGGTTGGAAATCAAAGTTAGAAACTATAAACTGACTATACTCTTAAAGATATACATATATATGAATATATAATAATGAAGACTATGCAGATTTCTTTATCTACTTCCTGAAACAAAATCTACAACGAAGAATGAGTCTTGCCATGGTGGAATGTACAGTAAAGGAAGATATATTGTCTAATAAAAGGCGATGGTGATGGCTCCGAAAATTTGTAATCATTTGCAGCTGGAAAGTTTCCCATGCCTCAAAATGTGAAAAAAAATCCCTGGCCTTTATAGCAGCAACTAAAATGCTTGGATGACTACATCCCTTTTAAGAAAATGGTTTCTGATCAGACACCTAAATGGTTGGACTAAATAGAAAGATTCTCTTGTTCCTCAATTCTTGCACTACCCATAATAAAGAAAAATTAACTATGAAACATGAAAGTAATATTTTCCCCACAAATTGTACAGGTAGGTTTCAGCCACAGACCTAAGTGTTATGTCCCAGATTAACAAAAATATAGGAAACAGCTAGCGCAATCTCCTCAGTAACTGTGTAACAGTATTATCCTCCAATAATTATGGTAAATTGCAATGGCCACCTACAGTTAAAATGGAAAACTCCCCAATCCATACTAAGGTTGGGTGAATTTGGGAAAAACAGGCCTTTATCAAGTGCACATTCTTTCTAAAGGACGAAAGTTTTCACCAAACAAAAAGATAATGGACAGTGAATTAACCCTTTTGCAACGAACGGTGGATATATACGCCAGAAGCTTTACTGACCAGGAAGACGAAAGTCAGATGCTCTCGTCGGTGATTTTCCTACACAAGGGAACGAACGTAGAATATTTTCGACCCTATGCTTTCCCTGCTTTCAAGCATTCGCAGGTAACACCATCTCTAAGTTTTGAGACCCAATGCAGCGGGGGTCAGGCCTTTCCCTCGGAATCGGGGACCCTTCGCCGCATCAGATCCCCCTCTTTGTGGCAAGGGTCCGTGGTCATCATTGTTTATTCAGTTACATTGTTAAATTGACATTTGCAACTTTCTGAAAATAAATAATCTGAATCGAATTCCTTGTGTTTTGCTGAGTTTATACAATTTCTAAGCAAAATTCTACCTCAAATAATACCGGATATCTTGGTTTCAAGATTAATATAATATATTTTTGCTTTGTAAATGGTTAATCCATTAATATTGATGGTAGAGTTTAGTTTAAAATATGTAAATGTCCAGTAAAAAAGGAGGAATTCATTTCAAAGTCTACATTTTGAGAGTAAGCAACACATGAACATGTAGTAAAACAATAAATAAACAATGAGTTGACCGCGAACTTATGCCAATGGGTGAGTTGCAAAGGCTCAACCTAACCTGTCCCCGGATCCCAAGCTAATAGTCGGGTCCCCACTGGGTTGGGTCGCAAAAGGTAGGAGCTGTGGGTGAGTGTATACCTGCCAGAACTTTCTTGGCTGATGTCTTATGAAAATGGTCCATACAGAGAGGAAGGAAGAGTCTCTTGGTACTCAGATCAGAAGACATGTATAGAAACAAAATTGGCAATCTCGGAAGGGTTAAGTATGCAAGGAAGTAACAAAGAATGGGCAGAAATTTTAAATATAATGGGCATTATGCAATACATAAATATATATGTAATAATATGGCTTTATTACAATCTTTCATAAGTGGAAGATCATGAGTCATACGGCTCTACTCCTCTCAAAGACGATCCTATACTATCCTACAAATAGAAGCATCTTGAGAGGTATTCCCAGAGATCTAAAAACTGGATTTCACATGTACAACATTTAATACACCAACAATTATTAAACTGCCCATGCTTTTAGTTGGAGGATGTTATGACACGTTATGTCTAATTTTAGCATGGCTGAATTAATGCCAGCAAGCAAAATGTAGAGCATTTAATTTACCTGGATCAAGTAATCTGCCCATTGTACCTGGTAAAATGCCTATGACTTAAGCAAATTGTTGACTTATTATCATGATACAAGTTCGATTTGCTGACATTTTAAAACTATTGGGTTACTCCCAGAGTTTAATTAAGTGGCATTTTATTTGCAGATATTTATTAGGTGGTCCAGGCTTTTTGGTGGATAAGTATAGACCAAGTCAATGAACTTAAAATTGAACCACATTTTCATTTTGGTTTCTTGACAAGGTATTTTCATATGTTGTAAGTGATATTATTTTCTTTGCACATTTTAAAAGAAAAATTATTAGTATGGAATGAGAAAAGATCTCTTGGGTGCTCCACTCAGATAACACACCAGGAAAACATTAAATCCGACTCCTAGTACGACTTGTTTGCAATTTATGATGTAACACGTGTCCAACATGTATAACTAAAAATTTCAATGATGTAGTTGAATATTATGTCATCACAGGAAAAATTACTCGATATATAACTTTTTGATGCAATTCACAATCTGCAAAAAAGCACAATATGGTCAATGTGATATATAACAGCAAAGTATTAAAAAATGCATACTTGTAGCATCTGGTATATTTCTATGATGCAAAGATGCACCTAATGAGAGTTCCTGTTTAAGTAATTTCACAAAATCACATCAAGAATTTACCCAGGCATTGCGTAGCATTATAAATTAGTGCTCATACATGTGTACCTTATGTGATGATCACTTCTGCTAAAAACGATGTACCCCAAGTTTTCCAGACTACAATTTCTGAAAATACTTTCAATGCCATCATCATTACATAATAGACTTCACCATGAAGCATGGCAATTAAATAAGTTTCCTTAAGACAAAATGAACAACAGTCCACAAAATATAGAAAATGAAATTTGATTCATTTAAAATTGGGAGAGAAACAAAATTAAAGAAGAGATAAATAACAACTAAACCAATTTTAAGGAAAAATCTGAGAGATCATCAGAAAACACAAAAAAACAACAGCAGATCTGAATTCACACTATGTAGCATCACACAATCACTTCTATACATTCTTGATATCCTTACCCTTCAACTAGAAGTTATATGGTAATAGCACAAACGAATCCCTAAGCACTCAGCCTCAAAATTGAAAAGATAATAAGTCACTAGGTTCCTTGCTACTGATTAATAGCAAGTTGAAATTTATATCCACACAATTACTACAAGACTGATCAAATGTTTTTGGCAATGTACTGCCTGGATGTGATGAACACAAATCATTACCATTAACAATGCAATTGCAATTGGAGACAATCTCTAATTTTTCAATGGGAAGAGGTCTCCAAGGCAATTAACAAGCACTATTGTGACGCAATCATAGGCATACTTACGACCACCACAGTTTCCCCTAGTTGTATCACAGGATATGGATAAAAATACATTTACTTCAAATGAAAGTGAAATACACTCCATAAAATTTAGTTTTATTTTACACAGGCAGCTAGAGAATTTCACACCTCTTCTGCTTCAGTGTCCATCATCATAAAAACATTACAAGTGGTCTGCCCAGGGTGGAATGTCAACCCATATCCTAGGCTGCCTTGTGAACACAATACCAAGACTGGTACATTTTATGTAAAATCACTGATATAAAAAACAAGTTGACTTTCCATTTCATATGTGCCAGACATTCACATCCATTAACATTAACAAAGTTTACATTTTTCCTGGGAAAAATAATGTTCTGCAATATTGCACTGCATAAATATTTTTAATTTCTCTTTGATTTAGATCCACATTTACCACTGTTATGGTGGGATTCCAAACAACGACATATTAGTCACAGCACATCAGAGGCTTCAGAAAGCCAGTTTCAATCATTCAAAATATGGCCTTAATATTTTTTTACTCACTGTAGCTGAGTAAATATAAAGTATTATAAAAAAGATGGATCTTGGTGAACTACAACACTACATTTTGCAAGCATGTATCGCTAAAATGCTTTTTATACAAGGCTATCCCAAACAAGCTATGGAAACACCATCACAACTGGTGAACTATGTAACTACATACCATACATATTTTTGTAATCGATAACAACTATGATGCAAGAATGCCTCAAAAAATTTAAGCTTTAACCCAAAATATCTTCTTTGAAACACTGTAAATTTTAGTGAGCATATAAATAACACTCACTGTCATGATAATATCTACATTAAATTTCAATCACATTGTTTGACATTTAACTGAAAATGCCAACTCATCCTCTTAATATCACAGTCCTTGTGCCCTCAATTGTGGTTAAGTGAAATTTACATGAGCATGAACATCCTGACAAATATCATCACTATATAAATTGAGCAAAATATCACATCCTGGCTAAAATTACCCTCCAAATTCCTGAAATAAATGCCAAATATATTTTTTTTTAAGTTTTTGAGAAACATAATAATGTAAATCAGTGAACTACAGCCAAAATCTGCAGGAAAACCTAAGCAAAAATACATAAACAGCAGGGTTATCCAAATGCAGTAGGTTAAGCATAGGAACTGGGTTGGGTGTCACAAAGCATCTACACCTGCCTCTATTAATTCTAATAAGCACTACAGCAATTAAAAAGCAAAAGCAGGAAGATATAAGCTTTTACTCGACCCAAAATTATGCATACACTGAATAATTTACACTAAGGCAAATATATGTGAAACGCAGCTGATGCACTATTATCCATTACTGCAAGGAACTTGATCCCTAACTCAATCTTCTCCCATGTTTTGGATAACCCTGTATATTTTGGAATCTTTATCATATCTGAGAGTAGATTCCACAAAAAAAACACTCAAATCTGCAAGCACAAATTAAATATGAATTAACTAGGAAGCATAAGTCAAGAGAAACTCAAGATATGATAGCTTAAAATGGCATGTCACTCGGTAATCAAGAAATTTTAACCCCAAATTTATTCCATGTGCTAGGCATTTCAATTTTTAAACTATTGGAAGGCTTGATAGAACTACTATGTGACTAAGGTAAATGAGCACCATACCAATGTTAAAAACTGAAAATTTGTAACGAGAATTACACTTAGAAATTAAGGACGTTACATAACAGTTGGATCACACACCGGCATTGGTCGTCGAATCACTCCTCTTGGTGGTGGGGGAAGGTAGTCATAATAAAAATCTTCATATCGGTAATAGTCATCATAATATGGGTCGCTGTATCCACCACGATAATCGCCATAACCATAATACTCGAAATCGACATCTAAAAATCAAAAGATAAAGACTCAATTTAGCCGGGAGTAGTCGACAAATTTTGAAGGCATGCCAGGAAAAGAATTTTGGCCAAGAAACTATCTACTTCCACTATCAGCTACGTATTATCAAAAAAGAAAACTGGAAACTATTTCAAATTCACATGGAAAATTGCTACTTTCTTGGAAGCAAAATTAACTAATAATATTATTACTCTTACTTACCTTAATTCCTTATGATTTAGGCATGACAAACAACATCCTACAACTCTGAAGTTTAGGGCTCATAACAATTATAAATTCTCATGCAACATTTTAGCCAAGAAAAATACATAGAGAAAGTGCATAAGAAATACTTAAAAGCACCAATAATTTAAATGCATCATGCAGTGTTAGCATTCAGATATGCTCTTCTATGATTTTATTATATTTTTTCTTGATACAGGCACTGAACAATCAAAATTATATTCACGCCATTAATTAAGCTATGTCATATTCCAATTGAAAACGTGCCAATAATACACAATGTAGCATGCCCAAACAGCATTAGCATTATTAATTACACCAAATGAGTAAGAGCTGGTGAAATGTCTACCAGAAAAACTGACTATCAATCGAATATTTTTGACAATACTGTAGAAGGAATCAGTCACACTATGCTCAAGACGAAGACTGAAGGAATGATTTGTCATTCCCAGTAGAACAAATAACACCTGGTCTAAAATGAAGTGAATAGGCATAAGGCGAAACCAAATTTACTCCCCCGTAGTTTATAAATAATCTGTTGTCAATATTATTTCCAAAGGAACAACTGGTTCCATTGAATGCTCTACATACTTCGGTAAACTCAACTGCCTAAGTAAAGTTTCATTGCTTCACAACACTGCCTCTTCAGAATTCAAATCCTAAAGAATGTTTTATGTTAGAAGTGTGTAAGGAGATAGATGTGGTGGCCAGTAATAATGCAGAAAGGAGAAAGCACCTGAGAAAAAGAGGGGGGGGGGGTTTGATAGATCCGAGGGGAAATATTTAGTGGCATACAGTAAGTGCAATCGAACAGACATTCTCTTTGGTCTTCAGCCAAAATCTTATACGGACAAGGTTTGAGGAAGTAGGGTTATGTTTCTTCAAAAAATTAGCACAAATTGCATATTTAACACTTGGAAAACCACTAATAAAGCTATATGGCTCTCAATTGAGCATTCATTAAACAATAATGTTCTGTGCATGCTATTAAGTTAAACAACAAAATTTCAATCTAACTCAGCATCTGAATTCAGTTGACACCAATATCAATAA
This sequence comes from Platycnemis pennipes, assembly GCA_933228895.1. Lineage (NCBI taxonomy): Eukaryota > Metazoa > Arthropoda > Insecta > Odonata > Platycnemididae > Platycnemis > Platycnemis pennipes. Next base: position 120,931,334 of record OW121846.1, read on the forward strand.
AGGAAGTACAGGGAAGGTTATAAAATAAGAATTTTGTAATAATGTAATGAGAAATAACTCCCTTAAAATTTACTAATATTCAGTCTTTAACCAAGATTATAAAATGAGAAGATAGCCAAGGTTTGAAGAGTTTGAAAGATCGATTTTGAAGAAGTTGAGATTGATAGCGCTTTCTATGCACAACAAAATATTTCTCCTTCATTCCATCAATATCACCCTCCATTTGCTGCTCTCTTCTTTCTCCTAGACCCCTAAGAACCATGTCCACCTTCTTGGATTCAGACAGCATTTGAATTTTTTTCCTCTGTGTATCAAACGGAGTTTGAGTGGCAGTGCAGCAAAAATATGCAAATTTACATGTAACTTTACTACACAACCAACACAGCCAACCTTTCCCAACTGCAACCCTCCATACCCTATTAGCATATGCCGTGTGTATTCATTCTGCTCAGGGTTAGGTGAGAATGACGACAATTAATGAAACCACCCATTTCACAAATAATCCTGTTAAGTCCACTAACTGTTTTCCTTTCATCATCCAAGTGTCATTGAGTCAAGCCTGAAATTATATCACAACCAATGATTGTTTACCTCACAAACTTAAAGGCTCACACCCAAAAGCTGAATCACACAGAATAACCAGTGTACCATTTACTACAGGTGTCACACAATTAAAATACTAACAACTGGAAAAAATTCAGCAGGGTACAACTTGTAAAGTATGTATTCCATTTGAAAATATTATTTATTACTATCTCAGAGCACCAATTACTCAGAAGTAACATAAGATGAAGTGATGCTTTAAGGGAATACTGGAGAAGAAATCATTCTGTCTGGAAGGGGATTGTGACCAAAAATGAATACTTATCTATGGTAGAAAAAATTCGCATAATATAAAAGTATATAATCTTCAGCAAGTTCTAGTATCACTTGCATTATTCTAAGACTAACAAAAGAGTACGATGAATGAAGATACCATGCCCATACATCCAACATTCCACACATGGATAAAGGACTTAGGCATTTGGAAAACAATAGGAAAAAATAAGCTAGAAATGGGAGTGTGTCATAAGAGAATGTGGATTTGAAGCAATGATTAGGAAGGGCATTAAGGTAGGATAGTGCAATGGTTTTTCCATAATCAGATAATAGATGATAAAGGAACTATAAAAAATATGTTCACTTGAGAGTGAGTGATGCATGAGGAAGGGACAGACTGAATGAATTATGTGAGAGGGAAGATCTGAGTATATTATAGGTGAATGTGATACCAGTGAATCTAATAACAAACATTAGGATTCAGAGGAGCATGACTGTACAAGTCTAAGCAAGAATTTGACATTGGAAATTGGTACACGAGGGTACAGTGATGAAGAACAAATGACAGAAAGTGTCCTTGGTCTATCACCAACAATAAGGCTGGTTGGACTTCAACCTCTGCAGGGAATGACATAGATGAATGTACATGACATGAATTCATTAAGAATGAACGACATACCCACAGATAAGCACACAACAGAGAAATGTGAGAAACAATGACAAATATTGCGCACAATTACCTGAAATTACACCAATTATGTCCATTATTCCCATCCAATACCCAAGTTTCATTCCTAAGACATAAGATAAATTATTCATATTCACAGGCAAATATACCTTTAACCAAGACACAAAAAATGAGTGAAAAAATGATAAGTAATGAAAAACTCTGGCCCCTAAAATATTTTTAATGTCTTTAATGACACTGAATAATCCTTGCAACGCAATTTTATTAAGCCACATACCTTCAAATACTTTGTTTTCAGTGACCCTCCTCCATTCCTAAACAAGCAATTTCTTTAAACCATCAAATAAAACAGCCACCGAGATGTTTTACTATGATATTTTTCCATTCAATTAATAAAGAGTCATAACTACTTTTTGTAAGTAACACTCACAACATAAGCACATGACCTACAGTCACTGATAAGTTCCTATGAATGCACACATTCATTTAATTATCATGGGGATTATATGGAAAAAAATCTTAAATATGATGATTGGTAGCAAAACACAAAAAGAATCACTAAAGTTAACTCCAGATTTTCCATGCTAATGCCTGGTAAAGGGTACACGGAATATTGGAAAACACGGGTAATCCATTATTTGGTTCTTTCTGGATTCTATTCTCTACAACGCACCGCCAAAATAAATAAACTCCCTAATAAAAAAATGCGATCTGCCAATGAAAAGATCCTTACTGCACATAATGGCAATTTATGACAAAAAAAGAGCCCCGTAGAGCTGTCCCGGCCACAATTAAATGTTCGCAAGTCTCTGTTGGTGGCACGTAGCCTGGCGTAAGACATCAGACCAGATGGTAGGGCCGTAGTGAAAGTCATGATTGGAGGAAAATAACAAAAAATTACTTACCTCACTATACTAAATAGATTGTCGATGCACGGATAATCCACAACCCGGATAATGCACGCACAGATAGTCAAGAGTTTATTGTATATCCTACGAGCCATTAAATTTCAGAATAGTATGCAGTCTACATTTTGTAGGAAAACTTAGTGGAGAGTGAACATTGAACTACTCTACTGAACTTCAAATAGCCTGAGTAAGTAGAAGCTCTTCAACAGCAATTACCTGCATCTAACAATGGACCATACAGTTCTCATCTAAAAGCAATATTCAATACTAGTGAACATAAAAAATAAATTCTAACACTGCATGGCAATTATACTATGACATCACTCTGTTAATTGTGGTAAAGTATACTCTTTAGCACGAATAGCACTAAAACCATGGATTTGCTAAGGTCAAGTAATAAAGTAAAAATATCCTGGCAAAGGCAATGAGCAAGCTAAGACCCAGAGAAAATAATTTGGAATGCCCAGAGGGCCCACTTCTTCAATATTCAACCTCTCAATGTCTTGTGAATGGAATCCACAGTCTGTTAATATCAGAGATACCCATGCATCTGAAGGAACAGAGAAGGGACAAATAGCAGATTTGTCAATTTCGAATATTAATCATAACTCAAATACCGTGGAAGCTTGGTATAATGAGTGCTCACTATGGCTGGGAAATCGCTCACTATGGCTGGGAAATCACTCCCTATAGCGAGCGCTCATTATATCTGAAAGTGCTGGATTAAGCCTCTGACTTCCCACAGTTGTTCTAACTTTCCATTTTTCTTTCATTACCATGCTATTTGAAACAGGCAGAAGAGCTGTTGATGTGCAAATTGCATATTCAATCATTTAACAAATTAAATCTTCCAAAACAATAATTTACGCTTTGCTGGAGTCTTTGAGTGTTAACTGGTACGTCCATTGGTTAGAAACGTTGTAATAATTTGCCGAAATACGGCATTTTTCGGAGGTCGAAAATATTTCTTGCGTAATTACCTATTCCTAGCCATTCATAATATTCACATTCAATTATCTCTTAACAATTAGTTGCAACGAGTATTTATTTACATAAGCAAATGCCTATGTTGGGTGAGCTGAACAGCGTGTGTCGTACTAGTGCTGCCATCTGGAGGATCTAGAGTGAACAGAGGTAACTCCCAGGTAATACTAGTGCCGAGAATTATCGATGCATTCACCAAAAGTTTTGAGCATAATTATTGCAAAATTCAGTAAAGATCTGTCAGTACATTACATTAAGACCCCCAAGTTTGAGAAGCTATCTCTTCCCAAAGAGAAAACCAATTTTAACACAGATAGTTATCACTGGTTATTATTTTTTGTTGAACTGAGCTATTTCTCATATTCTTTTGTTTGTTTATTCCTGTGGCGTTTTACTTCTATCTATCGTTGTGATTGTTGATAAATGTCTTGTTGATAAAGTAAAGACGTCTTTTTCTTAATAAAAGATTTTATAATGCATCCTATGTGAATCTGCTCCCATCCTCATTAACCCCAAGAATAACAACAGGTTATAGGCCCAGAAGAGCTTAAACGAAGAAATAAGATTGTGAAGAAAGAAGAAAATGAAGACTGAGAAAAGAGAAGAAAAACTTGTGGGTTTGCCTGAAACCGGCGGTTTGGTCGCGTATCAACAACGTTTTCGAAGCCTCAAGTGAGAAGTGAAGCGTGTAGTACCTAAAGCTAGATAAAATAAGAAAAATCAAC